>CM050526.1:16717218-17317218 GCA_027563665.1 Antrozous pallidus
AAATAATTCGCCCAATTCAACTGATAGGGAGAAGTGTTTTGCTTTGATAACCACACATGCTTTTTCCAGAAAGGTAATGTGTTTGTAAAATAAATGAACAAGATACCAAACTCAACAGAGCCTCAGATGAACCCAGCGGTGTGTCCCCAAAAGCGTGGTCCTGGCTGTACCCCGGTTCCCTGAGAGGCTCTGGACCTGGATCTGCTGGTGGAATCATTCACAGACATGAAGAGGCCTGGGGGAGATGGTGAGCATTCAGCAGTTCATATGGGTACTTGGCCAACATTTGTCTGAAAAAGAACCCAGAGTTGAAACCACATACATTCATCTCTATCCTGTACCAACCCAGGGTGGAGGGAGCTGGGCCCCTTTACTCTGAGGTCAGGTTTATGCAGTTCTGAAGCCAACCCTCAATGGAAAATTGGGAAATTGATGTACATAAAGTGGCAGATGTTACCCAATGTCCATGACATTCAGAGCTCAGACTTCAGGAATGTTTAGACCTTCCAGGCCAAGGGTTCAATCTCTCCAACAGAGTTGGTCTGGATATTAGAAATCCTGACATACTGGGAAGCTCCTGCCTGTTCCTCTCTATCTACTGAAGCAGGAAGAGGAGGGTGATGCTTTATTCTGAGATCAGGAAACAGAACTAGCTTTTTTTTAAAAAAAATTATTTCATTTTATTATTTTTATGGTTTAAAATATTATATATGTTTCTGTTTACCCCATGGACTCCTGCTCAGCCACTCCCACTCCCTAGCACATGCTCACATACTCCTAGTGTCTGTCTCCATCGGTTATGCCTATATACCTACATACACGTCCTTGGGTTGACCTCCTACTCTCTCACCCACTCTCCCCTGCATTTCCATTGAGATTTGAGGATCAGTTCCATGCTGCTCTGTGTCTGGTCTATTTTTGTTCATCGGTTTATGTTGTTCATTATATTCCACAAATGAGTGAGATTTTATGCTATTTATCTTTCTCTGACTGACTTATTTTGCTTAGCATAATGCTCACCATATCCATCCAAGTTGTTGTGAATGGTAAGAGTTGTTTCTTTGCTCACAGCAGCACAGTATTCCATTGTGCAGATGGACCACAGTTTTTTAAGCAACTCATCTGCTGATGGGCACTTAGGCAGTTTCCAAATCTTAGCTATTGTGCTGCTGTGGGCAGAGGGGAGCATATATCCTTTCTGATTGGTGTGTCTGATTTCTTGGGATATATTCCTAGAAGTGGAATTACTGGGTCAATAGGGAGTTCCATTTTTAATTTTTAAAACAAACTCCATACTATTTTCCACATTGGCTGCATCAGTCTGTGTTCCCACCAGCAGTGCACAAAAGTTCCTTTTTCTACACATCCTCACCAGCATTTGTCCTTTCTTGATTTGTGGATGATAGCCACTCTGACAGGTGTGAGAGATGGCATATCATTGTGTTTTTTTTAATGTATTTTTATTGATTTCAGAGAGGAATAAAAACATCAATGATGAGAGAATCATTGATTGGTTGCCCTCTGCACACCTCTATTGGGGATCAATACCTTACCCTGGTAATGTGCCCTTGACTACAATTGCACACTAAACCTTTCAGTCCAAAGGCCAACACTCTATCCACTGGGCCAAATTACCTAGAGCCCACATTGTTCTTTTGACTTGCATCTCTCAGATATTTGTGGCTTTGAGCATGTTTTCATACGGCCAAGAGATATATGAAACAGAATTGTTTTTCTTGTGACTAATAGAAAGAATTTTATTAAACTCACTGAAGTCGCATGTCCACATGCAACCATCATCATTGTGGCCAGGCCAGTGCGATGTGCTGATACCTCCACTCTGGGGCCCTGAACCACACTCCCCACATCCACCTGGATGCGAAAATTGGCAGCTGTTAGAAAGGCAGAAGTGGAAGTCATGTCCACCACAGGCCATTGTCAAATAAAACATTGACTTCTGGATTCCATTCTGACATATAAGAGGTTGGAAGTGCTTTCTCCCATCCTTACAAGAAAAAAAAGATGAACAATCCGAAAAACAGGAGCTCTTTTTCAATCCATCTGAAATTAACTATGACTATGAAATACAATACAAGCTAGCCTATCTTCCTGATAGACAGAAAACATCTTTTCCACTCAAAGTGAGGGACAAAATGAAAAAGAGTAATAAGAAAAGACAGATTTGGCCACATTGCAAAGTAATGCGTCTATTTGGCAAAACACACATCAAATGTAGACAAATGGCAAGCTAGAGAAACCATTTGCAAGTCACATGGCAAAAAGTGGATATTCATGACAATTCACATTTGCTAACAATCCAATGGAAAAGAGGGCATAAGATTTCAAACTGAAATTCCAAAACCAGGAATAGGCCAAAATATGGAAAGATATCCAACTGCAGTTTAAACCAGATGGACAATTCAAATGAAAATATCACACTTTCTCGCCTGCACAGGGTGTCTCATCAGTTGGTCGGGAGTCATGCCTTTCACCAAAGGGTTGCAGATTTGATTCCCGGTGAGGACACATACCTACCTTGTGGATTCAGAAAATGTCCCGGAACGAGACAGTGTTTGTGATGTTATGGAACTGTTGCAAAACATTTGTGGCAGCACTTGATTTCGGAATTTAAAATTGAAGGATCATAGAATTAACATTTATATAATTTAAATTTATTTAAACATAATATTTAAAATGCAATTTATTTTACACAACAGTATAATGAAAATACACTAAAATTCAAAGTATTTGTAGGATAAACACAAATATTTTTTTAATTGCTATTATTGGGAAAGGGAAGTCCTCTCTGCTGTGTCAGCTGACACATGTTGAGGCCCAGGACCTGAGACCACAGGGCTAGAGGGACCTGAGGCAAGTTGCTCACAAGCTGCAGGGGGGTCCACATCTGGAAGTTCAGTGACAGCTGTGCCTGGAACCTGCTCTGGCTCTGGAGAGGGCACCAGAGTTGGTGTTTCCTCTTCATGTGTTTCTTCGTCTTATCCTGGAGCTGCTTCTGTAGATCTAGAAGTGAACACGTTACATTATGATTGCCTTTTGTGTGCTTCCAAGGAAGGGAACCTGCCATCTCCATCGCTGAAGTCCCAGTTAAAGCCCCCACTTCAGGAAGTCCTCCAGACTGCAGGCCATGGGCACTGACTTGAGATCCTCAGTGCACCTGCTTAACCCAGGCACTGGGAGCTCTTCTCTGTGTGGTCCAGCCACTTGGCCTCTCCCTCGACCACACCACTCTCTCTGACTTCTCCTCAACCTCTGTCTTGGCCTCAGGGGGCTCAGATACTCCAGCCATGAGTGGAGATACTGCACCTGCTTTGGCAGCTCTGGGACTGGAAATTTGAGCTCTATGGAGGCCAAAAGCATGATCACGCTGGGAAATTCTGCCGGTCTATATAATTCTTCAAGGTATTGAACAGCCAGATGACAGGATGCAGGAGATGGCCCTGGGAAGAGAAATTAGTGGACAGCAGGGTCTGAGGCCTGGCCTTTCCTTTCCCAGGGCCCTCCTAGAGCCCCACTCAGAAAGTCTGGGGTCCTGTGCCTTCTGCACCTGCTCATTAAGAAGCCAGATCTATGCCTTGTCCATGTTCTAACTGGCAGTCCTGGTAGAAACACGCCTCTTCCCCCAGGAAGAGTGGCAAAAATCCCTCCTAATAGGAACCTGACCTGCTGTTTCGATCTCTGTGTCCCTTCCCACAATCCTCCTCCCCAAATGTAATCTCCATGAGGACATGGAGGGCTGGTGTCTGCTCTGTTCATCTCACCCATTGGCACACAGTAGATTCTCCAGAAACAGCTGACCGAAGAGCAAACGAAAATCTGTCTCCACCTCTGGCTACCCAGAGACCTCCTAGAACCTCACACTTTGGCTCCTGCGGCTATGTGCTACCTATTTCACTTACCTCCCGTGGTTAGAGAGCAACAGATACACTGACACTGAGGAGGTTCAGACAGATTCGTGAGCAAGGTGCCTGGATAGGGGTGCTGGCAAGGCTGGGATTAGGAGCAGAAGGGGATGAATTTTCTGAGGGGCTCACTCTGTCCACCGACCTGCTCACTCGCCCACACCACGCATATCCATATGCACAGGTTTCTGACTCATGTTTTATTTTCTGGGGTTTTTCTTCTAAGAGAAGCCCTCTTGCAGAAATCCCACCATAAGTGGGATACAGCGTTCTGCCAGCACCTTGAATTCACAGTCCCCATGACTCTGACCCAAAACCAACTCACGTTTTGTGATGCAACAGAGGTCCACTGTCCTCTCCACAATTCAGGAAGATGCAGACATAGGTAGTCGAGGCCAGAATGATGTCACATCACCTCTCCTGTGGGCACTATGAGCCTGTGCAGCCTAGTGTGACTGCATTTCTCCCCACAAGAAGGAAGCTCTGGAGTTCAGAAATGGGGTCTGCTCTGTGCACTGGATTAAACTCAGTGCCCAGAGATGTGTCTCTACCTGGCTGGGCTTCTAATATATTTGCTGAATGAGCCCAAACCAGCACCATCTCAGATAGCTAGGTGACCCTAGGGGCACACTGTCACCTCTGGGGTTTGTGCTCTGGCTTCACCCGAGTCAGGAACTCATAATGGAATTTCCATTCTCTTTATCTAATGACAAAGTACTTAGCACTTGGCCGTGAGAAGAAGCAAAAATTTGGCCAAGTCTTTGTCAACAGGAAGAAAATATGACCAACTGGTTCAAAAACAACCTCTCCAACAGACCTCTCCACTGTCCTGTCACCAAGAGATATGTCAGGAAGACCTTAGAATGACCATATTGTGCTTCACTTCTCCCCATGTCTGAGGAGCAAACACTCAGAGACATGCAGGGACCTGAAGTTCACAGCAAAGAGTGGCGAAATGACCATTGTGCTGTGCAGCATCAGGGGCTCAACTGGAATATGGTTGGTCACTCACCTCTTGTAGCAAAGGCTGTATAATAACACGGAAAGGTGGGGACCAGTATTTCCCCAGTGGGCGTGTGCAGGTGGTCAGTTCCACACTGGTCCTTTGCTTTTTCTCTTCTGTTTTGCCTTGTGATGAGGGAGTTTATTGGACACCAAGGGAGGGTGGTTCTGGGGCCACTCGGCTGGATAGCACCTGTGCCCAGGGCTGGCCGACCGGCCTCACTCTTCTGACAGGTGCCCCCATGGGAAACCCGTGCTGATTAAGGCACACAGTGAGGCTGACTCCCCGGGAATCAGAGTCCTGGCTTCCAGAATGGGCAGGTCTTGATGGTGAGAAGCTTTCTCAATGGCTGCTTCTCGGTCCTGAGGGCCATCGCCTTCGATTATTCTCTAGGTCAACACTGACTGCCTGACCCCTTACTCCACAGAGAACTCTGGGAAATAGGCAGAGCAGCTGGGGGCTCCCTGTGGGTGGCACCACATTAATTTCCACGTTGTGAGCTCATTCACAATGAAAAGGGTTCCACTTTGTGTTTCCAGAGTCTGTCTTGGTGAAAAACTGAAATGTGAATAGAAAAGCACCTGGTCTTTCCAGGGCATGGCCAGGACAGGGAGAGGGCTGGGTATGGGCAGGCTGAAAGGTGTGATTGGAGCGTCCGAAGATGCAGGTAGGAAAGTGCATGACGTGGGAATTTCACGTTGTTCCACTCCACACAGTCCACAGGACCTGCAGTGTGTCCGGAGGATGCTTGGCCCTGCACATCAGGCGGCTGATGTCCTCCCAGCCCTGGCTCTGGTACTCCACGTCCTTGTCCTTGGTTTTCTTGGACAAACACATCACCTTCTTTTTGACCTTCTGATTTACAGTCGTGGACCTGGAGGATATGACTGCAGACTCACCCCTGCTGGGCAACGTGCTGACCTGGAAAGACTGGAAGGTGCACTTGAAGGTGTTGTTGGCAGTAGCCTGGTCTTGTTCCCACAGCCTCTATTCCTTCTGTGGGTTACGCTGCCGTCCAGTAATCCACCGGTGGCCCCATCAGCTGAACGCCAGCACTCTGGCTGGAGTACTCATCTCCACTAGGAGACAGGGAGGAGGAAACATGTATGAGGCCTCCTTGTTTGCCGGAGACCTGTATGGCAGGGAGGACGACAGCATAGTAGAGTCCAAAAGGGCCTCATAACTCAGTGTCTTTGTAACACCCAGAATGGCCCCACAGTTTCAGTTCCACCACCCCCTCGAAGGGAATGATGGTCAAGGAGTCCTCATTAGCACTCTTCTGTTTGTAGGTGGTGTGGCCTCCACAGTGGACAGTTGGTAGCCACAACTGGACCTTCTTATGTTATTCTCAACACCATTCCCAGCATGTCCTGCGCAGCCCTCTGAGCCTCCTTGTAGAACAGGTCTTCTTTGGGCAAATCATGGAAGAAGCTATTGTAGCGGTAATGCACGGAGCCCAGGTACCCGGCCACAGGGTGGGAACCCAGCGGGATGACCAGGAAATGTAGGTAGCCCAGCCAAGGACAGGGGTCACATTTGTAGGACAGCAGTTCTAGGAAAAGCCACAGCACAGCGCAGAAGCACTGCTCTGCTACTGCCACCAAAATCTTCACAGGGTTTGGGGGCCGGGAATTGAGGTGACAGTATGTCAGAATCCATGTGATGCTGGTGTAGAAGGCCACCTGGACTCAGCCTTGGAGGAGGTGCACACCCCAGACAGCATGTGTTGTTGTAGGACTCAAATGGGTACTTCCCCTACTAGTCAGAGGCATTGAGGACGACGATGATCTGGGATAGCTGGTGTCAGAGTTGAGGGTGTGGTTCAGCTGGTCCTACACCATCTCCCTGGGGATCCTCACTGGTTCAGTGGGTCTGGGCAGTGCTTGTTGTCCAGTCTGTGGGCCCGGTTGTTTCTGGCTGTGCCACTTGCCGCTCCTTCAGAATGGGCTGCCGCTCCAACAGCCCACCTGCTTCCCCTGGGATTTGGTGGAGGGGATGAGGAGGGACTTGGTCTTGCTGATGCCTGGGGTGCCTCTTCTTAGGCACATGGGTTGGCCCTCAGGCTCCTTCAGGCGCTGATACTGGCACTGTGGATTCTCGAGCTCTCTATCTGAGAGCTGGGCTGGGACAGGTCTTCAAACTATGGCATGAGCCAGAGCTTAAGGCCCCTGAGGACATGCTCAAGGGACAATGTCACTAGATGTTCCTAATGAGTCATAGAGCATATCTATGTCCTCTACCTCAGAGACCTGCTCTGAAGACTCCCGCTCTGATTTCAGGTCCTCCCTCCACACTTGCACCCTTCGCAGCCACGCCCCAACTTTATTGTTGGCATCTTGTTGCCTGCAAGATCTTATTTTTTCTTCGCACTGCACTTTGGCCTCATCAGAATCGATGTTGTCCTTCTCTCGGTCTTGCCCAGGCCCAGAATCCTGGATGCCATGTTGTTGAGACAAGATTTCATCCTCGATTACAGACAAATTTACCCTGGATTGGGTCTCGGCGCCAGCCTTCTGGGTGCTGTCCTCAGGGTAGATGGGCAGGCTGGACAGGGAGGAGATGCCGACCTCAGCCACGGGGGCAGATGCCTCCATGATGGTGCCATGGAGGCTCAGCATCTGGCCACCCTCGAGAGGTCGCTGCATCACTTCAGCCATGTCCATGGAGGCCACAGCGAGCGTCCTGTAGCCCCTGATTTTCTGGTTTTTCAGACGCAGCTTTTCTTGCAACATGATCTCTAGGGTGTTGCCCCCTCTCTTAAAGTTGTGAGGATACTGCAGGGAGAAGGTCAGCGCCAGGTCGGTCTTCACCTGACCACTAGGGGGCAGCAGAATCTCGTCTGACCTCAAGATGTTTTTGGAGCCCTGCACTTTAACAGAGATCACCACAGCACTGACCTCCTTCTCCAGCTTATGGGAGATAAGCAGCTTGCCTAAGGTGAGGCTACACAGCCTGCGCACGCAGGTGGGGCTGGAGCAGTCCACCTCCAAGGTGGAACACAAGTTCATCGGCACTTGTGTGTTGAGTGCGGAGGGCATGCTGTCCAGGTCTGCGGGTTCCAACTGGGAGGTATTTATATCCTGTTGTGAGAGGGGGACACATGCCATGAGAGGCAGCTCATAAACTGCCTGGTAGGCTGATGGCTGGAGCTCATACCAAATCCCAAGCACTTAGTGATTGTTGGCCAGAGGTGGGACAGGAGTGAACGTAGGGACCACATGCTAAGCTGGCCACCTTGCAAACTAGAGACCTGAAGTAACCACAAAGGATGGTATGAAATTAAAGTGTTTTGTTTTTTTAACTAAAAGCAACTTCTGGTGGGTAGTGGTGTCTTAGGCTATTATCTTCCCTGAAAAGGTCAATCTTTATCTTAAGTGAGCCTATTTATTGTCTTTTTCCCTCTATGCTATACATTGAGTGGCCAAATTATGTTCTCTGAACACATAATAATTTGGCCAATCATATATATATATATATATATATATATATATATATAAAATATATATACACACACATATATATGTATCTATATGCATGAATCCATGCATGTGTGGGGTCCTGCCAGCCTGGCCAGTGAGAGGGCACATGGGTGGTTGGCCAACCTGCCTGCTTGTCAAACTCCTGGTCAAGGGCACAATTTCCATATCAGCCTTTTATTATATAGGATATACATTGAGTGGCCAGATTATTATGCGTTCACATATCATAAAAATCTGGCCACTCAGTTTATGATAAAGAGCTAATATGCAAATGTTAGTGACACTCTCACAGTGGGGCCTGGGGACTTGTGGCCACAGCCCAAAACCAGCACAAGACCAGGGACTGGGCCTGTACCCCCAGCCTACTGGAGCCTGACAGGGTTGTTGCAGGCTAGGTGTGGGTCTCATGAAATTTTGAGACTTGTTCCAGTGGCGGGGGAGGGGGGGGTGTGGGGGGGTGGGGAGCTGACTCTGAGTCCTGCAGCATGTCCCAGACTCTGGCTGGAAGGAAATTTTCATATTCATTTAACTAAGTTTTTTTTCATCTCTGATACTTCTATCATAGAAAAAGGGCAAATAGCAATACTAAAATATTTCTTCTAATTAATTCCCTTCTAATATGCATTAATTTCCCATACAGGACCACTACTACCAACATAATTGTGTAATGTCAAAGTGATTTTCTTTTATTCAGACCCCTCAAAGCACAGGCACTGTTTTGCCCTCATTGAGTTTGTTGTTGACTGTTAACCACCTTCACACACCTAAATAAAAGAGGAACATCTCTATTATTTTATTTTAATTTTTCTTTTGGCGGGTATCATAACTTTTTTGACTATTGATTTTTTAATATTTTTTTCTTTAAGGTATTATAAATAGTAATACGTATGCCTCTTCACCTCGCCCCCGCACCCCAAATGACCTCCCCGGACCTCCCCTACCACCCAGCACTTACCTCAGTGTCTACCATTTTAACTTTTATCCAGTCCCAGTGATTTCCCTGCTGTGATTTCTCCTTCTTCCCTAATGTATCACCAAAGGATTTCATGAAACCTACACAAGTCTCCACTTTTGATTGCAATGTCTAGAATAAGGTGCAAAGCTGCCATTCTCAGGAGCATTATTATCTCATTTGGTTGAGATTTTGCTTCCCCATAATTGTCTCCACTTTGCCTCAACTGAACTCAGAAAAATTCTGCACAGGTTTCCATGTTTTCTACATTGACAAGAGAAAAGGTTCTCGGCAGGCAATGAAGACTTGGCGGTAAGGGATGATGACACACATTATCGTAGTCATTTTTCAGTAGAAGATGGACAGCACCTACCTGTGTTAACAAGGTCACCCTGGGATTTCTGACACACATCCCACTCTAAGATGGGAACACAGAGGCGTTTCCTGAGGTGAGAGGGTCTGTATATTAGGCCAATGGGGTGTTCAGGGCAGCACCATGGACATGGCAACAGGAGGGGATCATGTCCAGGTTCCACAAGAGTGAAAAGTTGCCATGCCAGCCCTGATACATGGTCCCCCTCCAGGTATGTTGTGCAGCCCAGGGAGGCCCCAGCTACAGACTGGGAAGGATATGGGGATGTTGTTCTCAGGTTAGCAAAGAGCAAAGCAAAAGACTTATACCTTGAGCCCCAAGTCCTTGGGGAAAAGCATCACTACTAATAAAGATGATGTGTAAGAATGGGAGAAGGTGTGTAAGGATTGTCAGGATAACATGGACACATGGAGATGGGCATTAAAAGGGAAAGTCTATACAAAAATGCAAAAATACTCATGACTGAACGTGATGTGAAATGGTACAAAGTCTCTCTTCTGATATTCCTAACACTTTGTGGGCAGTGACATTGCATCTCTACTGACAGGGAATGGAAAGTGAGAGTGGGTTGTGGGAAGGATACTGGCCAAAGATTACTGTGGAAATTGAATTCTACGAGGGATCTACTGGAATAGCAGGGCAGCTTCTGCAAGCCAGGGCTCTCTTCAACTACATGGAATCCTGGAGTCTGAATCATCTCAGCACCTGCACTCACCCTGGAGCCAAGCTGCATGCTGGAGGATGGGTGGGGCACACGTGCCTCCTTCAAGGTCATGGAGTTGAGCACTCCATCTTTCAGCTCCTCTCTGTTCTCCTGTGGGGAGCTCTGTAAAGTCAGTTCCCAGTCACCAGGTGTCTTTTCAGAGCCATGTTTTGCCAATTCTCAGCTCGAAACACACATACACTGTAATCCCCTCAGACCCCCACTGGAGAGGTAAATCTGTGACTGTCTGAGGGCCTGGGACTCCCATTGGCACAGATAAGGGAGCCCTCTGGAAGCCCATCTGCCTCCACCTGCCTGCCCTGTTCTGGGGTGTGACCATGACAGCACTACTACATTATCTGAGACCCAGCAACCTCTTTCTGTCTTGGGGATGTAAGCGCTGCACAGGGATGGCTCACAGAGGTGGGCGAGCCAGGATTGATCTGACTCCGGCCACCTTGTGTTACCTGAGGCCATACTCTAGTAAATGGCCAGAAATGTCGGGATTGACGGCCAAGCCAACGTCTGCACCGTCTGGAAAAGCTCTCTCTTCCGGGTCTCCGGAAGCAAGAGCACCAAGCACTGGGAACACAGCAGGAGAACATCTTGCACTGGCAAATGCCTCTTGGCAAGTGAGCTGCCTGTTGGGTTACATGTGGGTGCCTGATTACAGGCTGCCCAATTCTTTTGTGACCTCAGTACCTGGGATTGTCTTGTCTGAGTCCCCTCATCTCATGACAGCTATACAAATAGTGTTGTGGGCACTGTCTGCAGACCCTTCTTCTCCTTGAAGCACCTTATTTGTATACAGTGGCACCAACACACCCCTCCCCCCAGCTCCTTGTCTGGTTGCAGCCAAGATCCCACATTTGAGGAGACACACCCGGCCTCAGCCTCAATCCCTCATTTTTACCTCTTCTGGATCCTGGATAAGTCATTGGGCCTGTCAGGGACCTTCTCTCCTGCCTGCACAATGGGTGTTGCAGCAAATGCTTCTTAGGGATGTGCAGGCTCACCTGGGGGAGTAGCTATAAAGGAGGAGGAGGACTATCCCATATAGGTAGTGCCTCCAACCACTTTTTCCTTCCTGTTGTTCCCCACTCTGAGTCTGCTTTTCCTCTAATCCCATCCAAGATCATACTGAGAGACAGACAGAGCGATGGAGAAAGAGGGAAAGAGAGAGAGAGAGAGAGAGAGAGAGAGAGAGAGAGAGAGAGAGGAGAGAGAGAGAGAATGAACGTAGAATGAATGAATGAATGAATGAATGAATGAGTGAGTGAATTCCAGGGCTCCCTTTTTGGATCCCAGAACAAAATGTTCCTCACATAGGGAGGAACAGGCAGGAGTGCCCAGTAAGTCAGGTTCCCTAATTTTCAGACCAATTCTATGGGGGAGGTGGGAGCCTTGTCCTGGAAGGTCTGAACATTCCAGAACTCTGGACTATGAATATCAAGTAACCCAGACAGTCCCTGTCTGATTAGGGGCCTCAGTTTCCTAATTATCCAATGAGAGTGTCGTTCAGAACTGCATGTGCCTGAGCTCCGCTTAAGAGGGCTCAGCTGCGAGTTGGGGCTCTGGTCCCAGGCATTGGTGTCTTTCAGACAAATTCTGGCGAAATGACTGGCGAGGCTGTCAAGTTCTCCTTGTCACCCCATGCCATCTCTATGTCTGTACACAATTCCACAAGCACAGCTTTATCAGAGCCCCTGAGGAAATCTGGGTGCACCTAGGATCCCACTTTGAGAACACACAGCTGGGTTTATCTCAGGCTCTGCATTCTGATCTTCTGTGGTTTGGGGCAAGGCCTGGACCTCGTGGGTAATCAGCTCTCTCCTCAGCGACTCCCCGTGGTCTTCACCTTCCTCCTTGGGTGTGAATGGGTGCCCTTTACTTAAGTGTGGTTGTCATTAGTGAGTCCATAAAAGACAGCAAAAGGATCCAAAATGACCTCCATGAATTGGTTATAAAAAGTCAGTGCCTGGCCCAGTAAGAATGGCTCAATTTGCTGAATGTTGTTGTGTGCACCAATAGATGGCTGGTGTGATCCATAACAGGGCACATGCCTGGGCTGTAGGTTCAATCCCTAGTTGGGACAGGTACAGTAGGCAAGTAATCAATGCTGCTCTCTTCCATGGATGTTTATCTGTCTCTTTCCCTTCCTCACTCTATAAAATCAAATTTAAAACTTTTTTTAAAAAGTCATTGCCTATACATTCGTTCACACTGAACTCTTTTCTCTCTGTTTATGTCTGTCTGTCTCTGCCTCTGACTCTCTCAGGCCCCACTTAGGAATAAGCGTCTGTGCTGTGAGTTGCTGAATGCAGAAACCCACATGGCCTAGCACTGAATGAGACCATCAGACAGAAATGAAGCCAGACCTTCCACCCACACTGAATCACAAAGTCTACCGGACTGAGCTCAGACCCTCAATGACTCAGATCCTGCCTCAGGTTAGGACACAGTATTCCCAGCTGAGCCGTGCTGATCCCTCATCACAGACGTGGGAGCTAACAAGTTTGTGTTGGTTAAGTCTCCAGTGTGAGGGGACTCTCAGCAATAGGTCACTAGCACAGATGTCCCACACCATGCCCTGGGCCTGCTGTGCCTCCCTCCCTTATCTCCTCCCTGTTCCCTCCAGCCACCCAGTCCATCATTCTAACCTCCTCTCTATCCAGACACGTTCTGCCTCCAAGTGTCTGCACACCTGTGCCTCCCAACTGGCTAACTACACCTGATTTTGTGCAGGACAGTCTTCCTCAGCTCCTGCTGCTGGGAAGACAAATGCCACCTCAGTGCATCCTTTCAGCCACTCTCCAGAAGCCTCCAGCACCCCTCACATCACCCGCTACCTTTGCACAACCCCTGCTCTTCCCTCTCACAGGACTGTTTTTGCCTGGTTGTGTTCAACCTCCCTGCAGCCTGTGAGCTCCTAGAAGGCAGGGCCTGTAGTTTCTCCCGGTGGACCTAGTGTGAGTGCTCAGAGCACAGTTGCTGAAGTAACAGAAAGGCGGATCCATCCACCATAGACCAGCTCAGATCTTAGAGCCAAACTGACTTTGTCATTTTAAATGGCCTAGGAGGGTCACCATGTAAAATCATCCTGTGCTTTAATGCTGTTGTGGGGGGTTTAATTTATGCTGGATTATGGAATAATCTCCCCCAATTTCTATAGCATGTCTCTATATATTCTCCCACATACCAGTGCTAGCGGGAGAGGTTAAGGGGGCAGGGAAGGAGCTGCTCAGATTGGACAAATGTATCTCTCTATTGTCACTCAGGAACCCAGAGTTCTTCAATCAAGAGCTTTCTTCATCCCTAGGACCTCTCCCCCATGTGCGTCCATCAGCCTGAGGAGACAGGTCACAGAGAAGTGCATGCTGGGGATGGTATCCACGAGGTCTGCCATGGTATTCATCATTCCCTGTCTGCTCGCACTGACAAAGACAACTCATAGAGCAGCAAGGGAGGCTGGGATGTGCCATCAGGCTGTGCACCCCAAGTCGGGTGAATGGATTTGATGGACAATTAAAACTCTGCCACCCTGAGTAACTCACTTACAGCTAAGGTGCTGTTCACAACTTTACTGAGTGTTCACAGTGTGTCAAGCGCTGAACTAAGAGCTGGATGGAGATCTGATTGAGCAGCATCTTGGCCTAGAATGAGCTTCTGATCTCAAGAAATAGGTAAGACATGAGGTGCCGACAGTTTAGGCAAAAGAATAGCACGTGTGTGCTCTGGAAGGTTAGTGAATGATTGCACAGGTGGAAGCTACCTGGAGCTCACAGCAGATGAACTGCCCTTTTAAAGGCAAACAAGATGTGGTTGGCCAAGAGATGGACAGGCGGTCAGTTACATACAGTGTATCATAAGAGGTGCTATGCAGCCATGCAATCATAGGTCAAAATTATTAAAGGGCAGGCTTAATATTCATGTTAAATGAATGGAAAGTGGGAATATGGAGTGACCCCATATTTGGAATAATTGTGTTTGAATGTAGATGAAATTTTACAAAAAGTTTGAGGGTAATGTAATAGTCTTCCAAATTGTTTATTGCTTAATCAGAAGGTTTCCATTAACATGCTTTGGTTTATGTACTTTTTAAAAATATATATATTTTATTGATTTTTTACAGAGCGGAAGGGAGAGGGATAGAAAGTCAGAAACATCGATGAGAGAGAAACATCGATCAGCTGCCTCTTGCACACCCCCTACTGGGGGTGTGCCCCCAGCCAAGGTACATGCCCTTGACCGGAATCGAACCCGGGACCCTTCAGTCCGCAGGCCGACGCTCTATCCACTGAGCCAAACCGGTCTCTGCTATGTACTATTTTTTTCAATCAGACATATGTGACTGAGATGTAGGCCCATTATCTCCAAACTTCCCTCCCCCTGCCTTGGAGTCCAAGGGCTGGGACTTTGCCTGGGACAAAGCCTGCTTCTTCCTGGTGTGAAATGACAGGACAATGACTTCTAGTAGAAGGCACTCCAAAATATTGACTCTGACCAATTTTATTTTGGTCAAAAGGCAAGCCCAGGCAAAGGCTCAGTTTGGTGTCTGTTCCCATTGGTGATAGAACCATGAGCCCCACAACAAGTGTGGCATGTCTCACTCATCCCCTGCAGGGCAATGCATGTGCAGCTCATAACAATTACCTAGACCCAGTTCCAACTTTGACAAGTTCGCCTTCTTCAGAAGGTGCTTCATAAACTTCAAGATTTCTCTAAGGAATATTCATTTGATTTTGTCTTCAATTTAATTTGGAAGCTATTGTAAATCACCTCTAAATAACAAATATAAGATCTACTTCCTGCCAGCTGTCACTTGTGACACAGATGTGTAAAATTATGTGTCCCTCCTTGTGTGTGCACCTCTGTCCCTACCTCTGTACCTCCAGCCATATATAAGATCTTTCTCTGTAAAGTATCTTTGACCTACATGTGATGTATTAGAAGCATCTGTCAGTCGTGTACCCCATCTTGGTGACAGGGATCTTTGGGCAGCAAGTGGTCCACCAATAATACCATGGAACATGCTCAGAAATCTCGGCGACCTGAGGACCATGACTGGCAGATCACAGCCTTAATTTGCTCCCAATTGGCTGATGGGCATGGCTGTAGGCATGGCTTGGTCACAGATACAGTCAATTTGTATATTACTCTTTTATTAGATAGGATAATAGTAAGAATCCCCCCCCTTGATTTCCATTTAAGTTTATTTAAAGTCTTGCCTCATCCCCTCATGACTCAAATGGGTACTTCCCCTACTAGTCAGAGGCAGTGAGGACGACGATGTTCTGGGATAGCTGGTGTCAGAGTTGAGGATGTGGTTCAGCTGGTCCTACACCGTCTCCCTGGGGATCCTCACTGGTTCAGTGGGTCTGGGCAATGCTTGTTGTCCAGTCTGTGGGCCCGGTTGTTTCTGGCTGTGCCACTTGCTGCTCCTTCAGAATGGGCTGCCGCCCCAACAGCCCACCTGCTTCCCCTGGGATTTGGTGGAGGGGATGAGGAGGGACTTGGTCTTGCTGATGCCTGGGGTGCCTCTTCTTAGGCACATGGGTTGGCCCTCAGGCTCCTTCAGGCGCTGGTGCTGGCACTGTGGATTCTCCAGCTCTCTATCTGAGAGCTGGGCTGGGACAGGTCTTCAAACTATGGCATGAGCCAGAGCTTAAGGCTCCTGAGGACATGCTCAAGGGACAATGTCACTAGATGTTCCTAATGAGTCATAGAGCATATCTATGTCCTCTACCTCAGTGACCTGCTCTGAAGACTCCCGCTCTGATTTCAGGTCCTCCCTCCACACTTGCACCCTTCGCAGCCACGCCCCAACTTTATTGTTGGCATCTTGTTGCCTGCAAGATCTTATTTTTTCTTCGCACTGCACTTTGACGATGTTGTCAGAATCGATGTTGTCCTTCTCTCGGTCTTGCCCAGGCCCAGAATCCTGGATGCCATGTTGTTGAGACAAGATTTCATCCTCGATTACAGACAAATTTACCCTGGATTGGGTCTTGGCGCCAGCCTTCCGGGTGCTGTCCTCAGGGTAGATGGGCTGGCTGGACAGGGAGGAGATGCCGACCTCAGCCATGGGGGCAAATGCCTCCATCATGGTGCCATGGAGGCTCAGCATCTGGCCACCCTCGAGGGGTCGCTGCATCACTTCAGCCATGTCCACGGAGGCCACAGCGAGCGTCCTGTAGCCCGCGATTTTCTGGTTTTTGAGACGCCGCTTTTCTTGCAACATGATCTCTAGTGTGTTGCCCCCTCTCTTAAAGTTGTGAGGATACTGCAGGGAGAAGGTCAGCGCCAGGTCGGTCTTCACCTGACCACTAGGCGGCAGCAGAATCTCGTCTGACCTCAAGATGTTTTTGGAGCCCTGCACTTTAACAGAGATCACCACAGCACTGACCTCCTTCTCCAGCTTATGGGAGATAAGCAGCTTGCCTAAGGTGAGGCTACACAGCCTGGGCACGCAGGTGGGGCTGGAGCAGTCCACCTCCAAGGTGGAAAACAAGTTCATCGGCACTTGTGTGTTGAGTGCGGAGGGCATGCTGTCCAGGTCTGCGGGTTCCAACTGGGAGGTATTTATATCCTGTTGTGAGAGGGGGACACAGGCCATGAGAGGCAGCTCATAAACTGCCTGGTAGGTTGATGGCTGGAGCTCATACCAAATCCCAAGCACTTAGAGATTGTTGGCCAGAGGTGGGACAGGAGTGATCGCAGGGACCACATGCTAAGCTGGCCACCTTGCAAACTAGAGACCTGAAGTAACCACAAAGGATGGTATGAAATTAAAGTGTTTTGTTTTTTTAACTAAAAGCAACTTCTGGTGGGTAGTGGTGTCTTAGGCTATTATCTTCCCTGAAAAGGTCAATCTTTCTCTTAAGTGAGCCTATTTATCGTCTTTTTCCCTCTATGCTATACATTGAGTGGCCAAATTATGTTCTCTGAACACATAATAATTTGGCCAATCAGTATATATATATGTGTGTGTGTATATATATACACACACACACATATATATGTATGTATATGCATGAATCCGTGCATGCGTGGGGTCCTGCCAGCCTGGCCAGTGAGAGGGCACATGGGTGGTTGGCCAACCTGCCGGCTTGTCAAACGTCTAGTCAAGGGGACAATTTCCATATTAGCCTTTTATTATATAAGATATACATTAAGTGGCCAGATTATTATGCGTTCACAGATCATAAAAATCTGGCCACTCAATTTATAATAAAGAGCTAATATGCAAATGGTAGTCACACACTCACAGTGGGGCCTGGGGACTTGTGGCCACAACCCAAAACCAGCACAAGACCAGGGACGGGGCTGTACCCCCAGCCTACTGGGGCCTGACAGGGTTATTGCAGGCTAGGTCTGGCTCTCATGCAATTTGAGACTTGTTCCAGTTGGGGCGAGCTGACTCTGAGTCCTGCAACATGTCCCAGACTCTGGCTGGAAGGAAATTTTCATATTCATTTAACTAAGTTTTTTTTTCATCTCTGATACTTCTATTATAGAAAAAGGGCAAATAGCAATACTAAAATATTTCTTCTAATTAATTCCCTTCTAATATGCATTAATTTCCCATACAGGACCACTACTACCAACATAATTGTGTAATGTCAAAGTGATTTTCTTTTATTCAGACCCCTCAAAGCACAGGCACTGTTTTGCCCTAACTGAGTTTGTTGTTGACTGTTAACCACCTACACACACCTAAATAAAAGAGGAACATCTCTATTATTTTATTTTATTTTTTCTTTTGGCGGGTATTATTACTTTTTTGACTATTGATTTTTTAATATTTTTTTCAGGTATTATAAATAGTAATACGTATGCCTCTTCACCTCACCCCCGCACCCCAAATGACCTCCCCGGACCTCCCCTACCACCCAGCACTTACCTCAGTGTCTACCATTTTAACTTTTATCCAGTCCCAGTGATTTCCCTGCTGTGATTTCTCCTGCTTCCCTAATGTATCACCAAAGGATTTCATGAAACCTACACAAGTCTCCACTTTTGATTGCAATGTCTAGAATAAGGTGCAAAGCTGCCATTCTCAGGAGCATTATTATCTCATTTGGTTGAGATTTTGCTTCACCACAATTGTCCGCACTTTGCCTCAACTGAACTCAGAAAAATTCTGCACAGGTTTCCATGTTTTCTACATTGACAAGAGAAAAGGTTCTCGGCAGGCAATGGAGACTTGGCGGTAAGGAATGATGACACACATTATCTTAGTCATTTTTTAGCAGAAGATGGACAGCACCTACCTGTGTTAAGAAGATCACCCTGGGATTTCTGACACACATCCCACTCTAAGATGGGAACACAGAGGCGTTTCCTGAGGTGACAGGGTCTGTATATTAGGCCAATGGGGTGTTCAGGGCAGCACCATGGACATGGCAACAGGAGGGGATCATGTCCAGGTTCCACAGCAGTGAAAAGTTGCCATGCCAGCCCTGATACATGGTCCCCCTCCAGGTATGTTGTGCAGCCCAGGGAGGCCCCAGCTACAGACTGGGAAGGATATGGGGATGTTGTTCTCAGGTTAGCAAAGAGCAAAGCAAAAGACTTATACCTTGAGCCCCAAGTCCTTGGGGAAAAGCATCACTACTAATCAAGATGATGTGTAAGAATGGGAGAAGGTGTGTAAGGATTGTCAGGATAACATGGACACATGGAGATGGGCATTAAAAGGGAAAGTCTATACAAAAATGCAAAAATACTCATGACTGAACATGATGTGAAATGGTACAAAGTCTCTCTTCTGATATTCCTAACACTTTGTGGGCAGTGACATTGCATCTCTACTGACAGGGAATGGAAAGTGAGAGTGGGTTGTGGGAAGGATACTGGCCGCAGATTACTGTGGAAATTGAATTCTACGAGGGATCTACTGGAATAGCAGGGCAGCTTCTGCAAGCCAGGGCTCTCTTCAACTACATGGAATCCTGGAGTCTGAATCATCTCAGCACCTGCACTCACCCTGGAGCCAAGCTGCATGCTGGAGGATGGGTGGGGCACACGTGCCTCCTTCAAGGTCATGGAGTTGAGCACTCCATCTTTCAGCTCCTCTCTGTTCTCCTGTGGGGAGCTCTGTAAAGACAGTTCCCAGTCACCAGGGGAAAGCCTCAGAGCCATGTTTTGTCAATTCTCTGCTCGAAACACACATACACTGTAATCCCCTCAGACCCCCACTGGAGAGGAAAATCTGTGACTGCCTGAGAGCCTGGGACTCCCATTGGCACAGATAAGGGAGCCCTCTGGAAGCCCATCTGCCTCCACCTGCCTGCCCTGTTCTGGGGTGTGACCATGACAGCACTGCTACATTATCTGAGACCCAGCAACCTCTTTCTGTCTTGGGGATGTAAGCGCTGCACAGGGATGGCTCACAGAGGTGGGCGAGCCAGGATTGATCTGACTCCGGCCACCTTGTGTTACCTGAGGCCATACTCTAGTAAATGGCCAGAAATGTCGGGGTTGACGGCCAAGCCAACGTCTGCACTGTCTGGAAAAGCTCTCTCTTCCGGGTCTCCGGAAGCAAGAGCACCAATCACTGGGAACACAGCAGGAGAACATCTTGCACTGGCAAATGCCTCTTGGCAAGTGAGCTGTCTGTTGGGTTACATGTGGGTGCCTGGTTACATGCTGCTCAAGTTCTATTGTGACCTCAGTACCTTCAATTGTCTTGCCTGAGTCCCCTCATCTCATGACAGCTATACAAATAGTCTTGTGGGCACTGTCTGCAGACCCTTCTTCTCCCTGAAGCACCTTATTTGTATACAGTGGCACCAACACACCCCTCCCCCCAGCACCTTGTCTGGTTGCAGCCAAGATCCCACATTTGAGGAGACACACCCGGGCTCAGCCTGGATACCTCATTTTTACCTCTTCTGGATCCTGGATAAGTCATTGGGCCTGTCAGGGACCGTCTCTCCTGCCTGCACAATGGGTGTTGCAGCAAATGCTTCTTAGGGATGTGCAGGCTCACCTGGGGGAGTAGCTATAAAGGAGGAGGAGGACTACCCCATATAGGTAGTGCCTCCAACCACTTTTTCCTTCCTGTTGTTCCCCACTCTGAGTCTGCTTTTCCTCTAATCCCACCCAAGATCATACTGAGAGACAGACAGAGCGATAGAGAAAGAGGGAGAGAGAGAGAGAGAGAGAGAGAGAGAGAGAGAGAGAGAGAGAGAGAATGAACGTAGAATGAATGAATGAATGAATGAATGAATGAATGAATGAGTGAGTGAGTGAGTGAGTGAGTGAGTGAGTGAATTCCAGGGCTCCTCACATAGGGAGGAACAGGCAGGAGTGCCCAGTAAGTCAGGTTCCCTAATTTTCAGACCAACTCTGTGGGGGAGGTGGGAGCCTTGTCCTGGAAGGTCTGAACATTCCAGAACTCTGGACTATGAATATCAGGTAACCCAGACAGTCCCAGTCTGATTCGGGGCCTCAGTTTCCTAATTATCCAATGAGAGTGTCGTTCAGAACTGCATATGCCTGAGCTCAGCTTAAGAGGGCTCAGCTGCGAGTTGCGGCTCAGGTCCCAGGCATGGGTGCCTTTTCAGATAAATTCTGGCCAAATGACTGGCTAGGCTATCAAATGCTCCCTGTCACCCCATGCCATCTCTATGTCTGTACACAATTCCACGAGCACAGCTTTACCAGAGCCCCTGAGGAAACCTGGGTGCACCTAGGATCCCACTTTGAGAATACACAGCTGGGTTTATCTCAGGCTCTGCATTCTGATCTTCTGTGGTTTGGGGCAAGGCCTGGACCTCTTGGGTAATCGGCTCTCTCCTCAGTGACTCCCCGTGGTCTTCACCTTCCTCCTGGGGTGTGAATGGGTGCCCTTTTCTTAAGTGTGGTTGTCATTAGTGAGTCCATAAAAGACAGCAAAGGGATCCAAAATGACCTCCATGAATTGGTTATAAAAAGTCAGTGCCTGGCCCAGTAAGAATGGCTCAATTTGCTGAATGTTGTTGTGTGCACCAATAGATGGCTGGTGTGATCCATAACAGGGCACATGCCTGGGCTGTAGGTTCAATCCCTAGTTGGGACAGGTACAGTAGGCAAGTAATCAATGCTGCTCTCTTCCATGGATGTTTATCTGTCTCTTTCCCTTCCTCTCTCTATAAAACCAAATTTAAAACTTTTTTTTAAAAAGTCATTGCCTATACATTCGTTCACACTGAACTCTTTTCTCTCTGTTTATGTCTGTCTGTCTCTGCCTCTGACTCTCTCAGGCCCCACTTAGGAATAAGCGTCTGTGCTGTGAGTTGCTGAATGCAGAGACCCACATGGCCTAGCACTGAATGAGACCATCAGACAGAAATGAAGCCAGACCTTCCACCCACACTGAATCACAAAGTCTACCGGACTGAGCTCAGACCCTCAATGACTCAGATCCTGCCTCAGGTGAGGACACAGTATTGCCAGCTGTGCCGTGCCGATCCCTCATCACAGACATGTGAGCTAACAAGTTTGTGTTGGTTAAGTCTCCAGTGTGAGGGGACTCTCAGCAATAGGTCACTAGCACAGATGTCCCACACCAGGCCCTGGGCCTGCTGTGCCTCCCTCCCTTATCTCCTCCCTGTTCCCTCCAGCCACCCAGTCCATCATTCCAACCTCCTCTCTATCCAGACACGTTCTGCCTCCAAGTGTCTGCACACCTGTGCCTCCCAACTGGCTAACTGCACCTGATTTTGTGCAGGACAGTCTTCTTCAGCTCCTGCTGCTGGGAAGACAAATGCCACCTCAGTGCAGCCTTTCAGCCCCTCTCCAGAAGCCTCCAGCACCCCTCACATCACCCGCTACCTTTGCACAACCCCTGCTCTTCTCTCTCACAGGACTGTTTCTGCCTGGTTGTGTTCAACCTCCCAGCATCCTGTGAGCTCCTAAAAGGCGGGGTCTATGGTTTCTCCACATGGACCTGTTGTGAGTGCTCAGATCACAGTTGCTGAAGGAACAGAAATGCAGATCCATCCACCATAGACCAGCTCAGATCTTAGAGCCAAACTGACTTTGTCATTTTAAATGGCCTAGGAGGGTAACCATGTAAAATCATCCTGTGCTTTAATGCTGTTGTGGGGGGTTTAATTTATGCGGGATTATGGAATAATCCCCCCAAATTTCTATAGCATGTCTCTATATATTCTCCCACAAACCAGTGCTAGCGGGAGAGGTTAAGGGGGCAAGGAAGGAGCTGCTCAGATTGGACAAATGTATCTCTCTATTGTCACTCAGGAACCCAGAGTTCTTCAATCATGAGCTTTCTTCATCCCTAGGACCTCACCCCCATGTGCTTTCATCAGCCTGAGGAGACAGGTCACAGAGAAGTGCATGCTGGGGATGGTATCCACGAGGTCTGCCATGGTATTCATCATTCCCTGTCTGCTCGCACTGACAAAGGCAACTCATAGAGCAGCAAGGGAGGCTGGGATGTGCCATCCAGCTGTGCACCCCAAGTCGGGTGAATGGATTTGATGGACAATTAAAACTGCCACCCTGAGTAACTCACTTACAGCTAAGGTGCCGTTCACAACTTTACTGAGTGTTCACAGTTTGTCAAGCGCTGAACTAAGAGCTGGATGGAGATCTGATTGAGCATCATCTTGGCCTAGAATGAGCTTCTGATCTCAAGAAAGAGGGAAGACATGAGGTGCCGACAGTTTAGGCAAAAGAATAGGACGTGTGTGCTCTGGAAGGTTAGTGAATGATTGCACAGGTGGAAGCTACCTGGAGCTCACAGCAGATGAACTGCCCTTTTAAAGGCAAACAAGATGTGGTTGGCCAAGAGATGGACAGGCGGTCAGTTACATACAGTGTATCATAAGAGGTGCTATGCAGCCATGCAATCATAGGTCAAAATTATTAAAGGGCAGGCTTAATATTCATGTTAAATGAATGGAAAGTGGGAATATGCAGTGACCCCATATTTGGAATAATTGTGTTTGAATGTAGATGAAAATTTATAAAAAGTTTGAGGGTAATGTAATAGTCTTCTAAACTGTTTATTGCTTAATCAGAAGGTTTCCATTAACATGCTTTGGTTTATGTACTATTTTTTTCAATCAGACATATGGGACTGTGATGTAGGCCCATTATCTCCAAACTTCTTTACCCCTGCCTTGGAGTCCAAGGGCTGGGACTTTGCCTGGGACAAAGCCTGCTTCTTCCTGGTGTGAAATGACAGGACAATGACTTCTAGTAGAAGGCACTCCAAAATATTGACTCTGACCAATTTTATTTTGGTCAAAAGGCAAGCCCAGGCAAAGGCTCAGTTTGGTGTCTGTTCCCATTGGTGATAGAACCATGAGCCCCACAACAAGTGTGGCATGTCTCACTCATCCCCTGGAGGGCAATCCATGTGCAGCTCATAACAATGACCTAGATCCAGTTCCAACTTTGACAAGTTCTCCTTCTTCAGAAGGTGCTTCATAAACTTCAAGATTTCTCTAAGGAATATTCATTTGATTTTGTCTTCAATTTAATTTGGAAGCTATTGTAAATCACCTCTAAATAACAAATATAAGATCTACTTCCTGCCAGCTGTCACTTGTGACACAGACGTGTAAAATTATGTGTCCCTCCTTGTGTGTGCACCTCTGTCCCTACCTCTGTACCTCCAGCCATATATAAGATCTTTCTCTGTAAAGTATCTTTGACCTACATGTGATGTATTAGAAGCATCTGTCAGTCGTGTACCCCATCTTGGTGACAGGGATCTTTGGGCAGCAAGTGGTTCACCAATAATACCATGGAACATGCTCAGAAATCTCGGCGACCTGAGGACTATGAATGGCAGATCACAGCCTTAATTTGCTCCTGATTGGCTGATGGGCATGGCTGTAGGCATGGCTTGGTCACAGATACAGTCAATTTGTATAATACTTTTATTAGATAGGAATATAGTAAGAATCCCCCCTTGATTTCCATTTAAGTTTATTTAAAGTCTTGCCTCATCCCCTCATGACTCAAATGGGTACTTCCCCTACTAGTCAGAGGCACTGAGGACGACGATGTTCTGGGATAGCTGGTGTCAGAGTTGAGGATGTGGTTCAGCTGGTCCTACACCGTCTTCCTGGGGATCTACACTGGCTCAGTGGGTCTGGCAATGCTTGTTGTCCAGTCTGTGGGCCGGGTTGTTTCTGGCTGTGCCACTTGCCTCTCCTTCAGGATGGGCTCCAGCCCCAACAGCCCACCTGCTTCCCCTGGAATCTGGTGGAGGGGATGAGGAGGGACTTGGTCTTGCTGATGCCTGGGGTGCCTCTTCTTAGGCACATGGGTTGGCCCTCAGGCTCCTTCAGGCGGTGGTGCTGGCACTGTGGATTCTCGAGCTCTCTATCTGAGAGCTGGGCTGGGACAGGTCTTCAAACTATGCCATGAGCCAGAGCTTAAGGGTCCTGAGGACATGCTCAAGGGACAATGTCACTAGATGTTCCTAATGAGTCATAGAGCATATCTATGTCCTCTACCTCAGAGAACTGCTCTGAAGACTCCCGCTCTGATTTCAGGTCCTCCCTCCACACTTTCACCCTTCGCAGCCACGCCCCAACTTTATTGTTGGCATCTTGTTGCCTGCAAGATCTTATTTTTTCTTCGCACTGCACTTTGGCCTCATCAGAATCCATGTTGTCCTTCTCTCGGTCTTGCCCAGGCCCAGAATCCTGGATGCCATATTGTTGAGACAAGATTTCATCCTCGATTACAGACAAATTTACCCTGGATTGGGTCTTGGTGCCAGCCTTCTGGGTGCTGTCCTCAGGGTAGATGGGCTGGCTGGACAGGGAGGAGATGCCGACCTCAGCCACGGGGGCAGATGCCTCCATGATGGTGCCATGGAGGCTCAGCATCTGGCCACCCTCGAGGGGTCGCTGCATCACTTCAGCCATGTCCATGGTGGCCACAGCGAGCGTCCTGTAGCCCGCGATTTTCTGGTTTTTCAGACGCCGCTTTTCTTGCAACATGATCTCTAGCGTGTTGCCCCCACTCTTAAAGTTGTGAGGATACTGCAGGGAGAAGGTCAGCGCCAGGTCGGTCTTCACCTGACCACTAGGGGGCAGCAGAATCTCGTCTGACCTCAAGATGTTTTTGGAGCCCTGCACTTTAACAGAGATCACCACAGCACTGACCTCCTTCTCCAGCTTATGGGAGATAAGCAGCTTGCCTAAGGTGAGGCTACACAGCCTGGGCACGCAGGTGGGGCTGGAGCAGTCCACCTCCAAGGTGGAAAACAAGTTCATCGGCACTTGTGTGTTGAGTGCGGAGGGCATGCTGTCCAGGTCTGCGGGTTCCAACTGGGAGGTATTTATATCCTGTTGTGAGAGGAGGACACATGCCATGAGAGGCAGCTCATAAACTGCCTGGTAGGTTGATGGCTGGAGCTCATACCAAATCCCAAGCACTTAGTGATTGTTGGCCAGAGGTGGGACAGGAATGATCGCAGGGACCACATGCTAAGCTGGCCACCTTGCAAACTAGAGACCTGAAGTAACCACAAAGGATGGTATGAAATTAAAGTGTTTTGTTTTTTTAACTAAAAGCAACTTCTGGTGGGTAGTGGTGTCTTAGGCTATTATCTTCCCTGAAAAGGTCAATCTTTATCTTAAGTGAGCCTATTTATTGTCTTTTTCCCTCTATGCTATACATTCAGTGGCGAAATTATGTTCTCTGAACACATAATAATTTGGCCAATCAGTATATATATGTGTGTGATATATACACACACACACATATATATGTATGTATATGCATGAATCCGTGCATGTGTGGGGTCCTGCCAGCCTGGCCAGTGAGAGGGCACATGGGTGGTTGGCCAACCTGCCTGCTTGTCAAACGTCTAGTCAAGGGGACAATTTCCATATTAGCCTTTTATTATATAAAATATACATTAAGTGGCCAGATTATTATGCGTTCACAGATCATAAAAATCTGGCCACTCAATTTATAATAAAGAGCTAATATGCAAATGGTAGTCACACACTCACAGTGGGGCCTGGGGACTTGTGGCCACAGCCCAAAACCAGCACAAGACCAGGGACGGGGCTGTACCCCCAGCCTACTGGGGCCTGACAGGGTTATTGCAGGCTAGGTCTGGGTCTCATGCAATTTTGAGACTTGTTCCAGTGGGGGAGGAGCTGACTCTGAGTCCTGCAACATGTCCCAGACTCTGGCTGGAAGGAAATTTTCATATTCATTTAACTAAGTTTTTTTCATCTCTGATACTTCTATTATAGAAAAAGGGCAAATAGCAGTACTAAAATATTTCTTCTAATTAATTCCCTTCTAATATGCATTAATTTCCCATACAGGACCACTACTACCAACATAATTGTGTAATGTCAAAGTGATTTTCTTTTATTCAGACCCCTCAAAGCACAGGCACTGTTTTGCCCTCATTGAGTTTGTTGTTGACTGTTAACCACCTTCACAAACCTAAATAAAAGAGGAACATCTCTATCATTTTATTTTATTTTTTCTTTTGGCGGGTATCATTACTTTTTTGACTATTGATTTTTTAATATTTTTTTCTTTAAGGTATTATAAATAGTAATACGTGTGCCTCTTCACCTTGCCCCCGCACCCCAAATGACCTCCCCGGACCTCCCCTACCACCCAGCACTTACCTCAGTGTCTACCATTTTAACTTTTATCCAGTCCCAGTGATTTCCCTGCTGTGATTTCTGCTGCTTCCCTAATGTATCACCAATGGATTTCATGAAACCTACACAAGTCTCCACTTTTGATTGCAATGTCTAGAATAAGGTGCAAAGCTGCCATTCTCAGGAGCATTATTATCTCATTTGGTTGAAATTTTGTTTCACCACAATTGTCTCCACTTTGCCTCAACTGAACTCAGAAAAATTCTGCACAGGTTTCCAATGTTTTCTACATTGACAAGAGAAAAGGTTCTCGGCAGGCAATGTAGACTTGGCGGTACGGGATGATGACACACATTATCTTAGTCATTTTTTAGCAGAAGATGGACAGCACCTACCTGTGTAAACAAGGTCACCCTGGGATTTCTGACACACATCCCACGCTAAGATGGGAACACAGAGGCGTTTCCTGAGGTGAGAGGGTCTGTATATTAGGCCAATGGGGTGTTCAGGGCAGCACCATGGACATGGCAACAGGAGGGGATCATGTCCAGGTTCCACAAGAGTGAAAAGTTGCCATGCCAGCCCTGATACATGGTCCCCCTCCAGGTATGTTGTGCAGCCCAGGGAGGCCCCAGAGACAGACTGGGAAGGATATGGGGATGTTGTTCTCAGGTTAGCAAAGAGCAAAGCAAAAGACTTATACCTTGAGCCCCAAGTCCCTGGGGAAAAGCATCACTACTAATCACGATGATGTGTAAGAATGGGAGAAGGTGTGTAAGGATTGTCAGGATAACGTGGACACATGGAGATGGGCATTAAAAGGGAAAGTCTATACAAAAATGCAAATATACACATGACTGAACATGATGTGAAATGGTACAAACTTTCTCTTCTGATATTCCTAACACTTTGAGGGCAGTGACATTGCATCTCTACTGACAGGGAATGGAAAGTGAGAGTGGGTTGTGGGGAGGATACTGGCCCAAGATTACTGTGGAAATTGAATTCTACGAGGGATCTACTGGAATAGCAGGGCAGCTTCTGGAAGCCAGGGCTCTCTTCAACTACATGGAATCCTGGAGTGTGAATCATCTCAGCACCTGCACTCACCGTGGAGACAAGCTGCATGCTGGAGGATGGGTGGGGCACACGTGCCTCCGTCAAGGTCATGGAGTTGAGCACTCCATCTTTTAGCTCCTCTCTGTTCTCCTGTGGGGAGCTCTGTAAAGACAGTTCCCAGTCACCAAGGGAAAGCCTCAGAGCCATGTTTTGCCAATTCTCTGCCCGAGACACACATACACTGTAATCCCCTCAGACCCCCACTGGAGAGGTAAATCTGTGACTGTCTGAGGGCCTGGGACTCCCATTGGCACAGATAAGGGAGCCCTCTGGAAGCCCATCTGCCTCCACCTGCCTGCCCTGTTCTGGGGTGTGACCATGACAGCACTACTACATTATCTGAGACCCAGCAACCTCTTTCTGTCTTGGGGATGTAAGCGCTGCACAGGGATGGCTCACAGAGGTGGGCAAGCCAGGATTGATCTGACTCCGGCCACCTTGTGTTACCTGAGGCCATACTCTAGTAAATGGCCAGAAATGTCGGGGTTGACGGCCAAGCCAACGTCTGCACCGTCTGGAAAAGCTCTCTCTTCCGGGTCTCCGGAAGCAAGAGCACCAATCACTGGGAACACAGCAGGAGAACATCTTGCACTGGCAAATGCCTCTTGGCAAGTGAGCTGCCTGTTGGGTTACATGTGGGTGCCTGGTTACAGGCTACCCAAGTTCTATTGTGACCTCAGTACCTGGGATTGCCTTGCCTGAGTCCCCTCATCTCATGACAGCTATACAAATAGTCTTGTGGGCACTGTCTGCAGACCCTTCTTCTCCCTGAAGCACCTTATTTGTATACAGTGGCACCAACACACCCCTCCCCCCAGCACCTTGTCTGGTTGCAGCCAAGATCCCACATTTGAGGAGACACACCCGGCCTCAGCCTCAATCCCTCATTTTTACCTCTTCTGGATCCTGGATAAGTCACTGGGCCTGTCAGGGACCGTCTCTCTTGCCTGCACAATGGGTGTTGCAGCAAATGCTTCTTAGGGATGTGCAGGCTCATCTGGGGGAGTAGCTATAAAGGAGGAGGAGGACTATCCCATATAGGTAGTGCCTCCAACCACTTTTTCCTTCTTGTTGTTCCACACTCTGAGTCTGCTTTTCCTCTAATCCCACCCAAGATCATACTGAGAGACAGACAGAGCGATAGAGAAAGAGGGAAAGAGAGAGAGAGACAGAGAGAGAGAGAGAGAGAGAGAGAGAGAGAGAGAGAATGAACGTAGAATGTGTGAATGAATGAATGAATGAATGAATGAATGAGTGAATTCCAGGGCTCCCTTTCTGGATCCCAGAACAAAATGTTCCTCACATAGGGAGGAACAGGCAGGAGTGCCCAGTAAGTCAGGTTCCCTAATTTTCAGACCAACTCTATGGGGGAGGTGGGAGCCTTGTCCTGGAAGATCTGAACATTCCAGAACTCTGGACTATGAATATCAGGTAACCCAGACAGTCCCTGTCTGATTAGGGGCCTCAGTTTCCTAATTATCCAATGAGAGTGTCGTTCAGAACTGCATATGCCTGAGCTCAGCTTAAGAGGGCTCAGCTGCGAGTTGCGGCTCTGGTACCAGGTATTGGTGCCTTTTCAGACAAATTCTGGCGAAATGACGGGCGAGGCTGTCAAGTGCTCCATGTCACCCCATGCCATCGCTATGTCTGTACACAATTCCACGAGCACAGCTTTATCAGAGCCCCTGAGGAAATCTGGGTGCACCTAGGATCCCACTTTGAGAACACACAGCTGGGTTTATCTCAGGCTCTGCATTATGATCTTCTGTGGTTTGGGGCAAGGCATGGACCTCTTGGGTAATCGGCTCTCTCCTCAGTGACTCCCCGTGGTCTTCACCTTCCTCCAAGGGTGTGAATGGGTGCCCTTTTCTTAAGTGTGGTTGTCATTAGCAAGTCCATAAAAGACAGCAAAAGGATCCAAAATGACCTCCATGAATTGGTTATAAAAAGTCAGTGCCTGGCCCAGTAAGAATGGCTCAATTTGCTGAATGTTCTTGTGTGCACCAACAGATGGCTGGTGTGATCCATAACAGGACACATGCCTGGTTGTAGGTTCAATCCCTAGTTGGGACAGGTACAGTATTCAACTAATCAATGCTGCTCTCTTCCATGGATGTTTATCTGTCTCTTTCCCTTCCTCTCTCTATAAAATCAAATTTAAAACTTTTTTTAAAAAAGTCATTGCCTATACATTCGTTCACACTCAACTCTTTTCTCTCTGTTTATGTCTGTCTGTCTCTGCCTCTGACTCTCTCAGGCCCCACTTAGGAATAAGCGTCTGTGCTGTGAGTTGCTGAATGCAGAGACCCACATGGCCTAGCACTGAATGAGACCATCAGACAGAAAAGAAGTCAGGCCTTCCACCCACACTGAATTCCAAAGTCCACCTGACTGAGCTCAGACCCTCAATGACTCAGATCCTGCCTCAGGTGAGGACACAGTATTCCCAGCTGTGCCGTGCCGGTCCCTCATCACAGACATGTGAGCTAACAAGTTTGTGTTGGTTAAGTCTCCAGTGTGAGGGGACTCTCAGCAATAGGTCACTAGCACAGATGTCACACACCAGGCCCTGGGCCTGCTGTGCCTCCCTCCCTTATCTCCTCCCTGTTCCCTCCAGCCACCCAGTCGATCATTCTAACCTCCTCTCTATCCAGACACGTTCTGCCTCCAAGTGTCTGCACACCTGTGCCTCCCAACTGGCTAACTACACCTGATTTTGTGCAAGACAGTCTTCTTCAGCTCCTGCTGCTGGGAAGACAAATGCCACCTCAGTGCAGCCTTTCAGCCCCTCTCCAGAAGCCTCCAGCACCCCTCACATCACCTGCTACCTTTGCACAACCCCTGCTCTTCCCTCTCACAGGACTGTTTTTGCCTGGTTGTGTTCAACCTCCCTGCAGCCTGTGAGCTCCTAAAAGGCGGGGTCTATGGTTTCTCCACATGGACCTGTTGTGAGTGCTCAGATCACAGTTGCTGAAGGAACAGAAATGCAGATCCATCCACCATAGACCAGCTCAGATCTTAGAGCCAAACTGACTTTGTCATTTTAAATGGCCGAGGAGGGTAACCATGTAAAATCATCCTGTGCTTTAATGCTGTTGTGGGGGGTTTAATTTATGCGGGATTATGGAATAATCCCCCCAAATTTCTATAGCATATCTCTATATATTCTCCCACATACCAGTGCTAGCGGGAGAGGTTTAGGGGGCAGGGAAGGAGCTGCTCAGATTGGACAAATGTATCTCTCTATTGTCACTCAGGAACCCAGAGTTCTTCAATCATGAGCTTTCTTCATCCCTAGGACCTCACCCCCATGTGCTTTCATCAGCCTGAGGAGACAGGTCACAGAGAAGTGCATGCTGGGGATGGTATCCACCAGGTCTGCCATGGTATTCATCATTCCCTGTCTGCTCGCACTGACAAAGGCAACTAATAGAGCAGCAAGGGAGGCTGGGATGTGCCATCCAGCTGTGCACCCCAAGTCGGGTGAATGGATTTGATGGACAATTAAAACTGCCACCCTGAGTAACTCACTTACAGCTAAGGTGCTGTTCACAACTTTACTGAGTGTTCACAGTTTGTCAAGCGCTGAACTAAGAGCTGGATGGAGATCTGATTGAGCAGCATCTTGGCCTAGAATGAGCTTCTGATCTCAAGAAAGAGGGAAGACATGAGGTGCTGACAGTTTAGGCAAAAGAATAGGACGTGTGTGCTCTGGAAGGTTAGTGAATGATTGCACAGGTGGAAGCTACCTGGAGCTCACAGCAGATGAACTGCCCTTTTAAAGGCAAACAAGATGTGGTTGGCCAAGAGATGGACAGGCGGTCAGTTACATACAGTGTATCATAAGAGGTGCTATGCAGCCATGCAATCATAGGTCAAAATTATTAAAGGGCAGGCTTAATATTCATGTTAAATGAATGGAAAGTGGGAATATGCAGTGACCCCATATTTGGAATAATTGTGTTTGAATGTAGATGAAAATTTATAAAAAGTTTGAGGGTAATGTAATAGTCTTCTAAACTGTTTATTGCTTAATCAGAAGGTTTCCATTAACATGCTTTGGTTTATGTACTATTTTTTTTCAATCAGACATATGGGACTGTGATGTAGGCCCATTATCTCCAAACTTCCCTACCCCTGCCATGGAGTCCAAGGGCTGGGACTTTGCCTGGGACAAAGCCTGCTTCTTCCTGGTGTGAAATGACAGGACAATGACTTCTAGTAGAAGGCACTCCAAAATATTGACTCTGACCAATTTTATTTTGGTCAAAAGGCAAGCCCAGGCAAAGGCTCAGTTTGGTGTCTGTTCCCATTGGTGACAGAACCATGAGCCCCACAACAAGTGTGCCATGTCTCACTCATCCCCTGGAGGGCAATGCATGTGCAGCTCATAGCAATTACCTAGACCCAGTTCCAACTTTGACAAGTTCGCCTTCTTCAGAAGGTGATTCATGAACTTCAAGATTTCTCTAAGGAATATTCATTTGATTTTGTCTTCAATTTAATTTGGAAGCTATTGTAAATCACCTCTAAATAACAAATATAAGATCTACTTCCTGCCAGCTGTCACTTGTGGCACAGATGTGTAAAATTATGTGTCCCTCCTTGTGTGTGCACCTCTGTCCCTACCTCTGTACCTCCAGCCATATATAAGATCTTTCTCTGTAAAGTATCTTTGACCTACATGTGATGTATTAGAAGCATCTGTCAGTCGTGTACCCCATCTTGGTGACAGGGATCTTTGGGCAACAAGTGGTCCACCAATAATACCATGGAACATGCTCAGAAATCTGGGCGACCTGAGGACCATGAATGGCAGATCACAGCCTTAATTTGCTCCCGATTGGCTGATGGGCATGGCTGTAGGCATGGCTTGGTCACAGATACAGTCAATTTGTATATTACTCTTTTATTAGATAGGATAATAGTAAGAATCCCCCCTTGATTTCCATTTAAGTTTATTTAAAGTCTTGCCTCATCCCCTCATGACTCAAATGGGTACTTCCCCTACTAGTCAGAGGCATTGAGGACGACGATGTTCTGGGATAGCTGGTGTCAGAGTTGAGGATGTGGTTCAGCTGGTCCTACACCGTCTCCCTGGGGATCTACACTGGCTCAGTGGGTCTGGCAATGCTTGTTGTCCAGTCTGGGGGCCGGGTTGTTTCTGGCTGTGCCACTTGCCTCTCCTTCAGGATGGGCTCCAGCCCCAACAGCCCACCTGCTTCCCCTGGAATCTGGTGGAGGGGATGAGGAGAGACTTGGTGTTGGTGATGCTTGGGGTGCTGCTTCTTAGGCACATGGGTTGGACCTGGAGGCTCCTTCTGGCACTGGTGCTGGCAAGGTGGATTCTTGAGCTCTCCATCTGCGAGCTGGGCTGTGATAGCTTTTCCAAGTGCGGCCTGAGCCAGACCTTAATGGTCCTGAGGACATGCTCAAGGGCAAATATTACTAGATGTTCCTAATGAGTCATAGAGCATATCTATGTCCTCCACCTCAGAGACCTGCTCTGAAGACTCCCGTTCTGATTCCAGGTCCTCCCTCCACACTTGCACCCTTGGCAGCCACGCCCCAACTTTATTGTTGGCGTCTTGTTGTCTGCAAGATCTTATTTCTCCTTGCCACTGCACTTTGGCCTCATTAAAGTTGATGTTGTCCTCTTCTTGATCTAGCCCAGGCCCGGAATCCTGGATGCCATGTTGTTGAGACAAGAATTTATCCTCCGTGTCTGAAAAATGCACCCTTGACTGGGTCTTGGCGCCAGCCTTCTGGGTGCTGTCCTCGGGGTCAATGGGCTGGCTGGACAGGGAGGAGATGCCGACCTCAGCCACGGGGGCAGATGCCTCCATGATAGTGCCATGGACGCTCAGCATCTGGCCACCCTCGAGGGGTCGCTGCATCACTTCAGCCAAGTCCATGGTGGCCACAGCGAGCGTCAGGTAACCCACGATGTTCTGGTTTTTCAGTCGCAGCTTTTGTTGCAGCATAATCTCTAGGGTGTTCCCTTCTCTCTTGAAGTTGTGAGGATACTGCAGGGAGGTCAGTGCCAGGTCAGTCTTCACCTGACCACTAGGGGGCAGCAGAATCTCGTCTGACCTCAAGATGTTTTTGGAGCCCTGCAGTTTAACAGAGATCACCACAGCACTGAGCTCCTTCTCCAGCTTATGGTAGATAGGCAGCTTGCCTAAGGTGAGGCTACACAGCCTGGGCATGCAGGTGGGGCTGGAGCAGTCCACCTTCAAGGTAGAAAACAAGTTCATGGGCACTTGTTGTTGAGTGCGGTGGGCATGCTGTCCAGGTCTGCGGGTGCCAACTCAGAGGTCTCATTTATATCCTGTTGTGAGAGGGAGACACATGCCATGAGAGGCAGCTCATAAACTGCCTGGTAGGTTGATGGCTGCAGCTCAGACCAAACCCAAGGACTTAGTGATTGGTGGCCAGAGGTGGGACAGGAATGATCGCAGGGACCACATGCTAAGCTGGCCACCTTGCAAACTAGAGACCTAAAGTAACCACAAAGGATGGTATGAAATTAAAGTGTTTTTTTTTTAACTAAAAGCAACTTATGGTGGGTAGTAGTGTCCTAGGCTGTCATCTTCACTGAAAAAGGTCAATCTTTATCTTAACTGAGCCTATTTATTGTCTTTTTCCATCTATGCTATACATTGAGTTGCCAAATTATGATCTATGAACGCATAATAATTTGTGCAATCAGAATATATATATATATATATATATATATATATATATATATATATATATCCATGCATGTGTGGGGTCCTGCCAGCCTGGCCAGGGGGAGGGGACATGGGTGGTTGGCCGACCTGCCTACTGGTCAAACTCCTGGTCGAGGGGACAATTTTCATATTAGCCTTTTATTATACAGGATACACACTCAGTGGCCGATTATTGTGCGTTCAGAGATCATAAATATCGTGTTATAATAAAGAGCTAATATGCAAATGGTAATCACACACAGTGGGGCCTGGGGACTTGAGGCCACACCCCAAAGCCAGCACCAGACCAGGGGATCTGAGAACACACAAGGAGATCTGTGGCTGTCCCCTCATCCCAGTGTGACTTGATGGGGGATCTGAAGAAATGCCCCCCACCCCAGCACCAGGCCAGTGGACCAGACACCACACCTGGGGACCTGAGGTTTTGTCTCCTAAATGGCGGGGCTTGATGGGGAACCTAATGTCATGTATGTCCCCTACCATGTCACTGGGGCCGCGGGACCTGAGACTGTGTCAGGAGACATGAGGCCGTGCCCCATTACCGACAGTGCTTGAAGGAGGACCTGAGGCTGTACCCCCAGCTCAGTGGGGCCTGATGGGGTTGTGCAGCCTAGATCTGGGTCTCATACAATTTTGAGACTTGTGTGGGTGGGAAGGAACTGACTCTGAGTCCTATATCACTCCCCAGACTCTGGCTGGAAGGAAATTTTTATATTCATTTAACTAAGTTTTTTCATCTCTGATTCTTCTATTATAGAAAAAGGGCAAATAGCAATACTAAAATATTTCCTCTAATTAATTCCCTTTTAATATGCATGAATTTCTGGCACAGGACCACTACTACCAACATAATTGTGTAATGTCAAAGTGATTTTCTTTTATCCAGACCCCTCAAAGCACAGGCACTGTTTTGCCCTCATTGAGTTTGTTGTTGACTGTTAACCACCTTCACACACCTCAATAAAAGAGGAACATCTCTATCATTTTATTTTATTATTTCTTTTAGGGGGTATAATCATTTTTTTACTATTGACTTTTTAAAATTTTTATTCTTTACGGTATTATAAATAGTAATACGTATGCCTCTTCCCCTTGCCTGCACCCACCCCACAAATGACCTCCCAGACCTCCCCTACCACCCAGTACTTGCTTCAGTGTCTACCATTTTAACTTTTATCCAGTCCCAGTGATTTCCCTGCTGTGATTTCTCCTGCTTCCCTAATGTATCACCAATGGATTTCATGAAACCTACACAAGTCTCCACTTTTGATTGCAATGTCTAGAATAAGGTGCAAAGCTGCCATTCTCAGGAGCATTATTATCTCATTTGGTTGAGATTTTGCTTCACCACAATTGTCTCCACTTTGCCTCAACTGAACTCAGAAAAATTCTGCACAGGTTTCCATGTTTTCTACATTGACAAGAGAAAAGGTTCTCGGCAGGCAATGGAGACTTGGCGGTACGGGATGATGACACACATTATCTTAGTCATTTCTTAGCAGAAGATGGACAGCACCTACCTGTGTTAACAAGGTCACCCTGGGATTTCTGACACACATCCCACTCTAAGATGGGAACACAGAGGCGTTTCCTGAGGTGAGAGGGTCTGTATATTAGGCCAATGGGGTGTTCAGGGCAGCACCATGGACATGGCAACAGGAGGGGATCATGTCCAGGTTCCACAGGAGTGAAAAGTTGCATTGCCAGCCCTGATACATGGTCCCCCTCCAGGTATGTTGTGCAGCCCAGGGAGGCCCCAGCTACAGACTGAGAAGGATATGGGGATGTTGTTCTCAGGTTAGCAAAGGGCAAAGCAAAAGACTTGGTAACTTGAGCCCCAAGTCGTTGGGGAAAAGCATCACTACTAATCACGATGATGTGTAAGAATGGGAGAAAGTGTGTAAGGTTTGTCAGGATAACAAGGACATGTGGAGATTGGCATTAAAAGGGAAAGTCTGTAGAAAAATGCAAAAATAATCATGACTGAACATGATGTGAAATGGTACAAAGTCTCTCTTCTGATATTCCTAACACTTTGTGGGCAGTGACTTTGCATCACTAATGACAGGGACTGGACAGTGAGAGTGGGTTGTGGGGAGGATACTGGCCGAAGATTACTGTGGAAGTTGAATTCTACGAGGGATCTACTGGAATAGCAGGGCAGCTTCTGGAAGCCGATCTCTTCAATTACATGGAAGCTATCCTAGATCCACCTATACAAACCAAGTACATGCCTATGATTTAGTGTTTATCTGATCACAGAATTTCCATACTTTGCATTCCCTCTCTCCCTAATCTATCACCCATGGATTTCATGTAACCCAGATAAGTCTGCACTTTGCTTGTAATGTGTAAAATAAGGTGCAAAATTGTCATTTTCCCGTGTGTTCTCACAACCCATTGAGATTTTGCTCCCTGGCAATTGTCAACACTGGGCTCAAATCAACACACAAAACTTTTTCACAGCTTTGAATGTTTTTTTACACTGATAAGAGAAAAAGTTCTCAGCAGGAAAAGTAGAATTGGAGGTGAGGAATATGAAACACATTAGTATCTTAGTTCATTTCCTTAGCAGGGGACAGACAGCACATGCTTGTATTAAGAGTGTCTCCCATATGATTTGTGAAAAAATATCGCAATGTAAGATGAGAACATACAGGCTTTTCCTGGGGTGGAGGGTCTGGATAGTAGGGCATGTGGGGTATTCAGGGTGGCACCATTGTCATGGCAACAGAAGATTATAAGGTCCAGGTCCCACAGCAATGAAGACCTAGATCCCGGTGATGACCAATCCTTGTTCTGGCACAACATGCAGCCCAGGGAGAACCCAGCTCCTGACCCTAAGGAGACAAGGACCCAGATTCCTTTGGAAACAGGACACTAGGAGGGACACAACGTTGCCTTCTGGAATCATATCCTATTGACTCCCAGGGCTACAGGAGTCCAGGTCAACTGGGCACCTATACTAACTCTGCTGCCATACTGAACGCTGGAGGAGGTATGGGGCAACTGTGCCTCCTGCACGCACATGGAGTTGAGGACCCCATCTTTTGGCTCCAGTCCATTCTCCTGTGGGGAGCTCTGTAAAGACCATTCCCAGTCATCAGGGGAAAGCTACAGAGCCTGTTTTGCTGGTTCTGTGACCCCTGTGAACCTCCACTCAAGACACACACACACACACACACACACACACACACACACACAAACACACAGTTATCTGTTGAGACCTCCACTGGTGAGGAAAAAGCATTACAGGCAGAGTGTTAGGACTCCCATTAGCACAGATAAGTGACTCCTCTGAAAGCCCCTCTCTAACTACTGGCCCTGCCCTACGTCGGAGGTGATCATAGCAGGACCTCTAGGTTATCCACTTCTCCAAAAGCTGTTCCTGCCCTGGGGTTCTCCCTTGAGGTCCCTTCCCACCACATGAAGGGAAGGCATGTGGGCTGCACAGGGATGGCCCACAGAGGAGGCTGGCCTGGCATGATTGGGTCTGACCAGGCCACTTTCTCTTACCTGAGGGGATCTTCTTGAAAAAGGCAGGACGTGTCTGGCACAAGTGTCTGGAACAACTGTCACTACAGGGTCTCTGGTTCCCAGAGACTGGGAACACAACAAGAGGACATATTTAACTGTCAACTGTCTCTTGCCAAATGAGTGGTGGTTGGGCAGTTGCTGGAAGTGGGTCCCTGGTTGTGGGGGTTCCGAGTTCTATTAGGAAGTGACCTCACTTCCCGAGATTGCACCCTCCCAACTCCCTTCACCTAATAATAGCTAGAGATAATCCTGTGGGCTGCTGACTGCTCACCCACCTTCTCCATGAAATACAAACAGAGTACACAGTGACACCAACACACCCCTCTCCACAGACCCTACAAGGTCTAGCTGCAGCCAGGATCCCAGATTTGAGGAGAGAGTCCTGGGCTCAGACTCAACCCCTCATTCTTACCTCTTCTAGATCCTGGATAAGTCATTGTGCCTGTCAGGCCTGTCTCTCCCCTGCCTGCAAAATGGATTGTTGCAGCATGTGCTTCTTAGCGATGTTCAGGCTCAGGAGGGGGAGTAGCTATCAAGAAGGAGGAAGACTGTCATAGACAAATGTGTCTCCAACCACTTTCTCCTTCCTATTGTCAACTCCTCAGTGTCTGCTTTTCTTCAGTCTGATCCCACACACACACAAGAGTTAGTGCTAGATTGTATTCTGTTAACAGAGCCCAAAATCTCAGTCATTTGCAGCAGCAAAGGTTAATTTCATAGCCATGTGACTTCAATGATCTGATGGATCTAAAAAAAAGTTCCTATATTTTGGATTGTTCATCTTTTTTCTTCTTGTAAGAATAAGAGTAAGGACTTCCAAGCTCTTATATGTCAGAGTGGAAACCAGAAGTTGACATTTTATTTGACAGTGGCCTGTGGTGAACATGATTTCTATTTCCCCTTTTTTAACAGCTCCAATTTCCACATCCAGCTGGTTCTGGGGAGTGTGGTTCAGGGCACATATAAATTCTTCTTTAAAAAATTAAGAATTTAGAAACTTTAGAAACTGTCTCTGAAACTATTCCAAAGATAATTCATGCCAGCACCCCATTCTTCCTCCTTCTCTAGCTCCCACACTATATCCTTTGCCCTTTCTCTCCCTACTTCCTTCCCCTCCAGTTGCCTCCATTACCAACTGACTTAAGGAATAACCAGAATAGGAATTCCAACAGCTCCCTTTGAAGAAAAGCTTGCCTCAGCAAAACAGGAACCAGCAACTGTTCCTGATTATCTGAATGACCCTGATGGGTTCACAAAGACATTTACCTGTTAGAAGATGTAATCCTAGCTAGTCTAACTGATCCCAATGAACATAGCTAATGGTTTTTGCCAGCAACTGCAACAGGATTTCTAAATAAGGTTTGCAATAAAATTCCTGTAGAGAAGTCTGTCCACTGTTAGAATTATAGGAAACTGAAATAAGAAGTAGGAAAAGGAAAACACACACACACACACACACAAACAACCATAGGGTTGACCCAAGGGTGTTTCCCCTTCTCACTGATAGTTTGAGAGAGGTTGAAATGATGAAGAAAGGGAAGACACTAAGACCCCTGCAGATACTCGAGTTACTTTATTTGTTCCTAACCACATCCAACTAAGAGGAATTTTTATTTTATCTTATTCTTCTTTTTATTGTTTAAAGTATTACATATGTTTCCTTTTCCCCCCATGGATACCTTCCCAGCGACTCCGACTCCCTAGCACATGCTCCCACACCTCCAGTGGCTGTGTCCGTTGGTCAGAGTAAAGCTTCTGAGCAAATGGCAGGAATATTTAACCAATGTCTGTTTTTAGTCAAAACCTGTTTCCAACTAGGCAATGTTATAGGAATATTAGCAAGTATATAACTTTGCTAATAAAATCTGCCCCAATTCAACTGATAGGGAGAAGTGTTTTGCTTTGATAACCACACATGCTTTTTCCAGAAAGGTAATGTGTTTGTAAAATAAATGAACAAGATACCAAACTCAACAGAGCCTCAGATGAACCCAGCGGTGTGTCCTCAAAAGCGTGGTCCTGGCTGTACCCCGGTTCCCTGAGAGGCTCTGGAACTGGATCTGCTGGTGGAATCATTCACAGACATGAAGAGGCATGGGGGAGATGGTGAGCATTCAGCAGTTCATATGGGTACTTGGCCAACATTTGTCTGAAAAAGAACCCAGAGTTGAAACCACATACATTCATCTCTATCGTGTACCCACCCAGGGTGGAGGGAGCTGGGCCCCTTTACTCTGAGGTCAGGTTTATGCAGTTCTGAAGCCAACCCTCAATGGAAAATTGGGAAATTGATGTACATAAAGTGGCAGATGTTACCCAATGTCCATGACATTCAGAGCTCAGACTTCAGGAATGTTTAGACCTTCCAGGCCAAGGGTTCAATCTCTCCAACAGAGTTGGTCTGGATATTAGAAATCCTGACATACTGGGAAGCTCCTGCCTGTTCCTCTCTATCTACTGAAGGAGGAAGAGGAGGGTGATGCTTTATTCTGAGATCAGGAAACAGAACTAGCTTTTTTTTAAAAAAAATTATTTCATTTTATTATTTTTACGGTTTAAATATTATATATGTTTCCATTTCCCCCCATGGACTCCTGCTCAGCCACTCCCACTCCCTAGCACATGCTCACACACTCCTAGTGTCTGTCTCCATTGGTTATGCCTATATACATACATACACGTCCTTGGGTTGACCTCTTACTCTCTCACCCACTCTCCCCTGCATTTCCATTGAGATTTGAGGATCAGTTCCATGCTGCTCTGTGTCTGGTCTATTTTTGTTCATCGGTTTATGTTGTTCATTATATTCCACAAATGAGTGAGATTGTGTGATATTTATCTTTCTCTGACTGACTTATTTTGCTTAGCATAATGCTCACCATATCCATCCAAGTTGTTGTGAATGGTAAGAGTTGTTTCTTTGCTCACAGCAGCACAGTATTCCATTGTGCAGATGGACCACAGTTTTTTAAGCAACTCATCTGCTGATGGGCACTTAGGCAGTTTCCAAATCTTAGCTATTGTGCTGCTGTGGGCAGAGGGGAGCATATATCCTTTCTGATTGGTGTGTCTGATTTCTTGGGATATATTCCTAGAAGTGGAATTACTGGGTCAATAGGGAGTTCCATTTTTAATTTTTAAAACAAACTCCATACTATTTTCCACATTGGCTGCATCAGTCTGTGTTCCCACCAGCAGTGCACAAAAGTTCCTTTTTCTACACATCCTCACCAGCATTTGTCCTTTCTTGATTTGTGGATGATAGCCACTCTGACAGGTGTGAGAGATGGCATATCATTGTGTTTTTTTAAATGTATTTTTATTGATTTCAGAGAGGAATAAAAACATCAATGATGAGAGAATCATTGATTGGTTGCCCTCTGCACACCTCTATTGGGGATCAATACCCCAACCTGGGTATGTGCCCTTGACTACAATTGCACACTAAACCTTTCAGTCCAAAGGCCAACACTCTATCCACTGGGCCAAATTACCTAGAGCCCACATTGTTCTTTTGACTTGCATCTCTCGGATGATTTGTGGCTTTGAGCATGTTTTCATATGGCCAAGAGATATATGAAACAGAATTGTTTTTCTTGTGACTAATAAAAAGAATTTTATTAAACTCACTGAAGTCACATGTCGACATGCAACCATCATCATTGTGGCCAGGCCAGTGCGATGTGCTGATACCTCCACTCTGGGGCCCTGAACCACACTCCCCACATCCACCTGGATGCGAAAATTGGCAGCTGTTAGAAAGGCCAAAATCGAAGTCATGTCCAGCGCAGGCCATTGTCAAATAAAACATTGACTTCTGGATTCCATTCTGACATATAAGAGGTTGGAAGTGCTTTCTCCCATCCTTACAAGAAAAAAAAGATGAACAATCCAAAAAACAGGAGCTCTTTTTCAATCCATCTGAAATTAACTATGACTATGAAATACAATACAAGCTAGCCTATCTTCCTGATAAGACGGAAAACATCTTTTCCACTCAAAGTGAGGGACAAAATGAAAAAGAATAATAAGAAAAGACAGATTTGGCCACATTGCAAAGTAATGCGTCTATTTGGCAAAACACACATCAAATGTAGACAAATGGCAAGCTAGAGAAACCATTTGCAAGTTACATGGCAAAAAGTGGATATTCATGACAATTCACATTTGCTAACAATCCAATGGAAAAGAGGGCATAAGATTTCAAACTGAAATTCCAAAACCAGGAATAGGCCAAAATATGGAAAGATATCCAACTGCAGTTTAAACCAGATGGACAATTCAAATGAAAATATCGCACTTTCTTGCCTGCACAGGCTGTCTAATCAGTTGGTCGGGAGTCATGCCATTAACCAAAGGGGTGCAGATTTGATTCCCGGTGAGGACACATACCTACCTTGTGGATTCAGAAAATGTCCCGGAACGAGACAGTGTTTGTGATGTTATGGAACAGTTGCAAAAAATTTGTGGCAGCACTTGATGTTGGAATTTAAAATTGAAGGATCATAGAATTAACATTTATATAATTTAAATTTATTTAAACATAATATTTAAAATGCATTTTATTTTACACAACAGTATAATGAAAATACACTAAAATTCAAAGTATTTGTAGGATAAACACAAATATTTTTTTAATTGCTATTATTGGGAAAGGGAAGTCCTCTCTGCTGTGTCAGCTGACACATGGTGAGGCCCAGGACCTGAGACCACAGGGCTAGAGGGACCTGAGGCAAGTTGCTCACAAGCTGCAGGGGGGTCCACATCTGGAAGTTCAGTGACAGCTGTGCCTGGAACCTGCTCTGGCTCTGGAGAGGGCACCAGAGTTGGTGTTTCCTCTTCATGTGTTTCTTCGTCTTATCCTGGAGCTGCTTCTGTAGATCTAGAAGTGAACACGTTACACTATGATTGCCTTTTGTGTGCTTCCAAGGAAGGGAACCTGCCATATCAATCAAGTCCCAGTTAAAGCCCCCACTTCAGGAAGTCCTCCAGACTGCAGGCCATGGGCACTGACTTGAGAGCCTCAGTGCACCTGCCTAACCCAGCCACTGGGAGCTCTTCTCTGTGTGGTCCAGCCACTTGGCCTCTCCCTCAACCACACCACTCTCTCTGACTTCTCCTCAACCTCTGTCTTGGCCTCAGGGGGCTCAGCTACTCCAGCCATGAGTGGAGATACTGCACCTGCTTTGGCAGCTCTGGGACTGGAAATTTGAGCTCTATGGAGGCCAAAAGCATGATCACGCTGGGAAATTCTGCCGGTCTATATAATTCTTGAGGGCATTGAACAGTCAGATGACAGGATGCAGGAGATGGCCCTAGGGAGAGAGATTGGTGGACAGCAGGGTCTGAGGACTGGCCTTTCCTTTCCCAGGGCCCTCCTAGAGCACCACTGAGAAAGTCTGGGGTCCTGTGCCTTCTGCACCTGCTCATTAAAAAGCCAGATCTATACCTTGTCCACCTTCTAACTGGCAGTCCTGGTAGAAACACGCCTCTATCCCAGGAAGAGTGGCAAAAATCCCTCCTAATAGGAACCTGACCTGCTGTTTCCATCTCTGTGTCCCTTCCCACAATCCTCCTCCCCAAATGTAATCTCCATGAGGACATGGAGGGCTGGTGTCTGCTCTATTCATCTCACCCATTGGCACACAGTAGATACTCCAGAAACAGCTGACCGAAGAGCAAACGAAAATCTGTCTCCACCTCTGGCTTCCCAGAGACCTCCTAGAACCTCACACTTTGGCTCCTGCGGCTATGTGCTACCTATTTCACTTACCTCCCGTGGTTAGAGAGCAACAGACACACTGACACTGAGGAGGTTCAGACAGATTCGTGAGCAAGGTGCCTGGATAGGGGTGCTGGCAAGGCTGGGATTAGGAGCAGAAGGGGATGAATTTTCTGAGGGGCTCACTCTGTCCACCGACCTGCTCACTCGCCCACACCACGCATATCCATATGCACAGCTTTCTGACTCATGTTTTATTTTCTGGGGTTTTTCTTCTAAGAGAAGCCCTCTTGCAGAAATCCCACCATAAGTGGGATACAGCATTGTGCCAGCCCCTTGAATTCACAGTCCCCATGACTCTGACCCAAAACCGACTCACGTTTTGTGATGGAACAGAGGTCCACTGTCCTCTCCACAATTCAGGAAGATGCAGACATAGGTAGTCGAGGCCAGAATGATGTCACATCACCTCTCCTGTGGGCACTATGAGCCTGTGCAGCCTAGTGTGACTGCATTGCTCCCGACAGGAAGGAAGCTCTGGAGTTCAGAAATGGGGTCTGCTCTGTGCACTGGATTAAACTCAGTGCCCAGAGATGTGTCTCTACCTGGCTGGGCTTCTAATATATTTGCTGAATGAGCCCAAACCAGCACCATCTCAGATAGCTAGGTGACCCTAGGGGCCCACTGCTCACCTCTGGGGATTGTGCTCTGGCTTCACCCGAGTCAGGAACTCATAATGGAATTTCCATTCTCTTTATCTAATGACAAAAGTGCTTAGCACTTACAATGAGAAGAAGCAAAAATTTGCCCAAGGCTTTGTCAACAAGAAGAAAATATGACCAATTGGTTCAAAAACAACCCGTCCAGCAGACCTGTCCACTGTCCAGACACCGAGAGATATGTCAGGAAGTCCTTACAATGACCATATTGTGCTTCACTTCTCCCCATGTCTGAGGAGCAAACACTCAGAGACATGCAGGGACCTGAAGTTCACAGCAAACAGTGGCGAAATGACCATTGTGCTGTGCAGCATTAGGGGCTCAACTGGAATATGGTTGGTCACTCACCTCTTGTAGCAAAGGCTGTATAATAACACGGAAAGGTGGGGACCGGTATTTCCCCAGTCGGTGTGTGCAGGTGGTCAGTTCCACACTGGTCCTTTGCTTTTTCTCTTCTGTTTTGCCTTGTGATGATGGAGTTTATTGGACACCAAGGGAGGGTGGTTCTGGGGCCACTCGGCTGGATAGCACCTGTGCCCAGCGCTGGCCGACCGGCCTCACTCTTCTGACAGGTGCCCCCATGGGAGACCCGTGCTGATTAAGGCACACAGTGAGGCTGACTCCCCGGGAATCAGAGTCCTGGCTTCCAGAAGGGGCAGGTCTTGATGGTGAGAACCTTTCTCAATGGCTGCTTCTCAATCCTGAGGGCCATCACCTTCGATTATTTTCTAGGTCAACACTGTCTGCCTGACGCCTTACCTCACAGAGAACTCTGGGAAATAGGCAGAGCAGCTGGGGGCTCCCTGTGGCTGCCACCACATTAATTTCCACGTTGTGAGCTCATTCACAATGAAAAGGGTTCCACTTTGTGTTTCCAGAGTCTGTCTTGGTGAAAAACTGAAATGTGAACAGAAAAGCACCTGGTCTTTCCAGGGCATGGCCAGGACGGGGAGAGGGCTGGGTATGGGCAGGCTGAAAGGTGTGATTGGAGCGTCCGAAGATGCAGGTAGGAAAGTGCATGACGTGGGAATTTCACGTTGTTCCACTCCACACAGTCCACAGGACCTGCAGTGTGTCCGGAGGATGCTTGGCCCTGCACGTCAGGCGGCTGATGTCCTCCCAGCACTGGCTCTGGTACTCCACGTCCTTGTCCTTGGTTTTCTTGGACAAACACATCACCTTCTTTTTGACCTTCTGATTTACAGTCATGGACCTGGAGGATATGACTGCAGACTCACCCCTGCTGGGCAACGTGCTGACCTGGAAAGACTGGAAGGTACACTTGAAGGTGTTGTTGGCAGTAGCCTGGTCTTGTTCCCACAGCCTCTATTCCTTCTGTGGGTTACGCTGCCGTCCAGTAATCCACTGGTGGCCCCATCAGCTGAACGCCAGCACTCTGGCTGGAGTACTCATCTCCACTCGGAGACAGGGAGGAGGAAACATGTGTGAGGCCTCCTTGTTTGCCGCAGACCTGTATGGCCGGGAGGAGGACAGCATAGTAGAGTCCAAAAGGGCCTCATAACTCAGTGTCCTCATAACACCCAGAATGGCCCCACAGTTTCAGTTCCACCACCCCCTCAAAGGGAATGATGGTCAAGGAGTCCTCATTAGCACTCTTCTGTTTGTAGGTGGTGTGGCCTCCACAGTGGACAGTTGGTAGCCACAACTGGACCTTCTTATGTTATTCTCAACACCATTCCCAGCATGTCCTGCGCAGCCCTCTGAGCCTCCTTGTAGAACAGGTCTCCTTTGGGCAAATCATGGAAGAAGCCATTGTAGTGGTAATGCACGGAGCCCAGGTACCCGGCCACGGGGTGGGAACCCAGCGGGATGACCAGGAAATGTAGGTAGCCCAGCCAAGGGCAGGGGTCACATTTGTAGGACAGCAGTTCTAGGAAAAGCCACAGCACAGCGCAGAAGCACTGCTCTGCTACTGCCACCAAAATCTTCACAGGGTTTGGGGGCCGGGAATTGAGGTGACAGTATGTCTGAATCCATGTGATGCTGGTGTAGAAGGCCACCTGGTCTCAGCCTTGGAGGAGGTGCACACCCCAGGCAGCATATGTTGTTGTAAGACTCAAATGGGTACTTCCCCTACTAGTCAGAGGCATTGAGGATGACGATGATCTGGGATAGCTGGTGTCAGAGTTGAGGGTGTGGTTCAGCTGGTCCTACACCATCTCCCTGGGGATCCTCACTGGTTCAGTGGGTCTGGGCAGTGCTTGTTGTCCAGTCTGTGGGCCCGGTTGTTTCTGGCTGTGCCACTTGCCGCTCCTTCAGAATGGGCTGCCGCCCCAACAGCCCACCTGCTTCCCCTGGGATTTGGTGGAGGGGATGAGGAGAGTCTTGGTCTTGCTGATGCCTGGGGTGCCTCTTCTTAGGCACATGGGTTGGCCCTCAGGCTCCTTCAGGCGCTGGTGCTGGCACTGTGGATTCTCGAGCTCTCTATCTGAGAGCTGGGCTGGGACAGGTCTTCAAACTATGCCATGAGCCAGAGCTTAAGGGTCCTGAGGACATGCTCAAGGGACAATGTCACTAGATGTTCCTAATGAGTCATAGAGCATATCTATGTCCTCTACCTCAGAGAACTGCTCTGAAGACTCCCGCTCTGATTTCAGGTCCTCCCTCCACACTTGCACCCTTCGCAGCCACGCCCCAACTTTATTGTTGGCATCTTGTTGCCTGCAAGATCTTATTTTTTCTTCGCACTGCACTTTGGCCTCATCAGAATCGATGTTGTCCTTCTCTCGGTCTTGCCCAGGCCCAGAATCCTGGATGCCATGTTGTTGAGACAAGATTTCATCCTCGATTACAGACAAATTTACCCTGGATTGGGTCTTGGTGCCAGCCTTCTGGGTGCTGTCCTCAGGGTAGATGGGCTGGCTGGACAGGGAGGAGATGTCGACCTCAGCAATGGGGGCAAATGCCTCCATGATGGTGCCATGGAGGCTCAGCATCTGGCCACCCTCGAGGGGTCACTGCATCACTTCAGCCATGTCCACGGAGGCCACAGCGAGCGTCCTGTAGCCCGCGATTTTCTGGTTTTTCAGAAGCCGCTTTTCTTGCAACATGATCTCTAGGGTGTTGCCCCCTCTCTTAAAGTTGTGAGGATACTGCAGGGAGAAGGTCAGCGCCAGGTCGGTCTTCACCTGACCACTAGGGGGCAGCAGAATCTCGTCTGACCTCAAGATGTTTTTGGAGCCCTGCACTTTAACAGAGATCACCACAGCACTGACCTCCTTCTCCAGCTTATGGGAGATAAGCAGCTTGCCTAAGGTGAGGCTACACAGCCTGGGCACGCAGGTGGGGCTGGAGCAGTCCACCTCCAAGGTGGAAAACAAGTTCATCGGCACTTGTGTGTTGAGTGCGGAGGGCATGCTGTCCAGGTCTGCGGGTTCCAACTGGGAGGTATTTATATCCTGTTGTGAGAGGGGGACACATGCCATGAGAGGCAGCTCATAAACTGCCTGGTAGGTTGATGGCTGGAGCTCATACCAAATCCCAAGCACTTAGTGATTGTTGGCCAGAGGTGGGACAGGAATGATCGCAGGGACCACATGCTAAGCTGGCCACCTTGCAAACTAGAGACCTGAAGTAACCACAAAGGATGGTATGAAATTAAAGTGTTTTGTTTTTTTAACTAAAAGCAACTTCTGGTGGGTAGTGGTGTCTTAGGCTATTATCTTCCCTGAAAAGGTCAATCTTTATCTTAAGTGAGTCTATTTATTGTCTTTTTCCCTCTATGCTATACATTGAGTGGCCAAATTATGTTCTCTGAACACATAATAATTTGGCCAATCGTGTATGTATATATATATATATATATATATATATATATATATATACACACACACACATATGTATGTATGTATATGCATGAATCCATGCATGTGTGGGGTCCTGCCAGCCTGGCCAGTGAGAGGGCACATGGGTGGTTGGCCAACCTGCCTGCTTGTCAAACTCCTGGTCAAGGGCACAATTTCCATATCAGCCTTTTATTATATAGGATATACATTGAGTGGCCAGATTATTATGCGTTCACAGATCATAAAAATCTGGCCACTCAATTTATAATAAAGAGCTAATATGCAAATGGTAGTCACACACTCACAGTGGGGCCTGGGGACTTGTGGCCACAGCCCAAAACCAGCAAAAGACTAGGGACTGGGGCTGTACCCCCAGCCTACTGGGGCCTGACAGGGTTGTTGCAGGCTAGGTCTGGGTCTCATGCAATTTTGAGACTTGTTCCAGTTGGGGGGAGCTGACTCTGAGTCCTGCAACATGTCCCAGACTCTGGCTGGAAGGAAATTTTCATATTCATTTAACTAAGTTTTTTCATCTCTGATACCTCTATTATAGAAAAAGGGCAAATAGCAATACTAAAATATTTCTTCTAATTAATTCCCTTCTAATATGCATTAATTTCCCATACAGGACCACTACTACCAACATTATTGTGTAATGTCAAAGTGATTTTCTTTTATTCAGACCCCTCAAAGCACAGGCACTGTTTTGCCCTCATTGAGTTTGTTGTTGACTGTTAACCACCTTCACACACCTAAATAAAAGAGGAACATCTCTATTATTTTATTTTAATTTTTCTTTTGGCGGGTATCATAACTTTTTTAACTATTGATTTTTTAATATTTTTTTCTTTAAGGTATTATAAATAGTAATACCTATGCCTCTTCACCTCGCCCCCCCACCCCAAATGACCTCCCCGGACCTCCCCTACCACCCAGCACTTGCCTCAGTGTCTACCATTTTAACTTTTATCCAGTCCCAGTGATTTCCCTGCTGTGATTTCTCCTTCTTCCCTAATGTATCACCAAAGGATTTCATGAAACCTACGCAAGTCTCCACTTTTGATTGCAATGTCTAGAATAAGGTGCAAAGCTGCCATTCTCAGGAGCATTATTATCTCATTTGGTTGAGATTTTGCTTCACCATAATTGTCTCCACTTTGCCTCAACTGAACTCAGAAAAATTCTGCACAGGTTTCCATGTTTTCTACATTGACAAGAGAAAAGGTTCTCGGCAGGCAATGGAGACTTGGCGGTAAGGGATGATGACACACATTATCATAGTCATTTCTTAGTAGAAGATGGACAGCACCTACCTGTGTTAACAAGGTCACCCTGGGATTTCTGACACACATCCCACTCTAAGATGGGAACACAGAGGCGTTTTCTGAGGTGAGAGGGTCTGTATATTAGGCCAATGGGGTGTTCAGGGCAGCACCATGGACATGGCAACAGCAGGGGATCATGTCCAGGTTCCACAAGAGTGAAAAGTTGCCATGCCAGCCCTGATACATGGTCCCCCTCCAGGTATGCTGTGCAGCCCAGGGAGGCCCCAGCTACAGACTGGGAAGGATATGGGGATGTTGTTCTCAGGTTAGCAAAGAGCAAAGCAAAAGACTTATACTTTGAGGCCCAAGTCCTTGGGGAAAAGCATCACTACTAATCAAGATGATGTGTAAGAATGGGAGAAGGTGTGTAAGGATTGTCAGGATAACATGGACACATGGAGATGGGCATTAAAAGGGAAAGTCTATACAAAAATGCAAAAATACTCATGACTGAACATGATGTGAAATGGTACAAAGTCTCTCTTCTGATATTCCTAACACTTTGTGGGCAGTGACATTGCATCTCTACTGACAGGGAATGGAAAGTGAGAGTGGGTTGTGGGAAGGATACTGGCCCAAGATTAAGGTGGAAATTGAATTCTAAGAGGGATCTACTGGAATAGCAGGGCAGCTTCTGGAAGCCAGGGCTCTCTTCAACTACATGGAATCCTGGAGTGTGAATCATCTCAGCACCTGCACTCACCCTGGAGACAAGCTGCATGCTGGAGGATGGGTGGGGCACACGTGCCTCCTTCAAGGTCATGGAGTTGAGCACTCCATCTTTCAGCTCCTCTCTGTTCTCCTGTGGGGAGCTCTGTAAAGACAGTTCCCAGTCACCCAGGGAAAGCCTCAGAGCCATGTTTTGCCAATTCTCTGCCCCAGACACACATACACTGTAATCTCCACAGACCCCCACTGGAGAGGTAAATCTGTGACTGTCTGAGGGCCTGGGACTCCCATTGGCACAGATAAGGGAGCCCTCTGGAAGCCCATCTGCCTCCTTCTGCCTGCCCTGTTCTGGGGTGTGACCATGACAGCACTACTACATTATCTGAGACCCAGCAACCTCTTTCTGTCTTGGGGATGTAAGCGCTGCACAGGGATGGCTCACAGAGGTGGGCAAGCCAGGATTGGTCTGACTCCGGCCACCTTGTGTTACCTGAGGCCATACTCTAGTAAATGGCCAGAAATGTCGGGGTTGACGGCCAAGCCAACGTCTGCACCGTCTGGAAAAGCTCTCTCTTCCGGGTCTCCGGAAGCAAGAGCACCAATCACTGGGAACACAGCAGGAGAACATCTTGCACTGGCAAATGCCTCTTGGCAAGTGAGCTGCCCTTTGGGTTACATGTGGGTGCCTGATTACAGGCTGCCCAAGTTCTATTGTGACTTCAGTACCTGGGATTGTCTTGACTGAGTCCCCTCATCTCATGACAGCTATACAAGTAGTCTTGTGGGCACTGTCTGCAGACCCTTCTTCTCCTTGAAGCACCTTATTTGTATACAGTGGCACCAACACACCCCTCCCCCCAGCACCTTGTCTGGTTGCAGCCAAGATCCCACATTTGAGGAGACACACCCGGGCTCAGCCTCAATCCCTCATTTTTTCTGGATCCTGGATAAGTCATTGGGCCTGTCAAGGACCTTCTCTCCTGCCTGCACAATGGGTGTTGCAGCAAATGCTTCTTAGGGATGTGCAGGCTCATGTGGGGAAGTAGCTATAAAGGAGGAGGAGGACTATCCCATATAGGTAGTGCCTCTAACCACATTTTCTGTCCTGTTGTTCCCCACTCTGAGTCTGCTTTTCTTCTAATCCCACCCAAGATCATACTGTGAGACAAGAGAGAGAGAGAGAGAGAGAGAGAGAGAGAGAGAGAGAGAGAACGTAGAATGTATGAATGAATGAGTGAGTGAATTCCAGGGCTCCCTTTCTGGATCCCAGAACAAAATGTTCCTCACATAGGGAGGAACAGGCAGGAGTGCCCAGTAAGTCAGGTTCCCTAATTTTCAGACCAATTCTATGGGGGAGGTGGGAGCCTTGTCCTGGAAGGTCTGAACATTCCAGAACTCTGGACTATGAATATCAAGTAACCCAGACAGTCCCTGTCTGATTAGGGGCCTCAGTTTTCTAATTATCCAATGAGAGTGTCGTTCAGAACTGCATATGCCTGAGCTCAGCTTAAGAGGGCTCAGCTGCGAGTTGCGGCTCTGGTCCCAGGCATTGGTATCTTTTCAGACAAATTCTGGCGAAATGACTGGCGAGGCTGTCAAGTGCTCCGTGTCACCCCATGCCATCTCTATGTCTGTACACAATTCCACAAGCACAGCTTTATCAGAGCCCCTGAGGAAATCTGGGTGCACCTAGGATCCCACTTTGAGAACACACAGCTGGGTTTATCTCAGGCTCTGCATTCTGATCTTCTGTGGTTTGGGGCAAGGCCTGGACCTCTTGGGTAATTGGCTCTCTCCTCAGCGACTGCCCGTGGTCTTACCTTCCCCCTGGGGTGTGAATGGGTGCCCTTTTCTTAAGTGTGGTTGTCATTAGTGAGTCCATAAAAGACAGCAAAAGGATCCAAAATGACCTCCATGAATTGGTTATGAAAAGTCAGTGCCTGGCCCAGTAAGAATGGCTCAATTTGCTGAATGTTGTTGTGTGCACCAAAAGATTGCTGGTGTGATTCATAACAGGGCACATGCCTGGGTTGTAGGTTCAATCCCTAGTTGGGACAGGTACAGTAGGCAAGTAATCAATGCTGCTCTCTTCCATGGATGTTTATCTGTCTCTTTCCCTTCCTCTCTCTATAAAATCAAATTTAAAACTTTTTTTAAAAAAGTCATTGCCTATACATTCGTTCACACTGAACTCTTTTCTCTCTGTTTATGTCTGTCTGTCTCTGCCTCTGACTCTCTCAGGCCCCACTTAGGAATAAGCGTCTGTGCTGTGAGTTGCTGAATGCGGAGACCCACATGGCCTAGCACTGAATGAGACCATCAGACAGAAATGAAGCCAGACCTTCCACCCACACTGAATCACAAAGTCTACCGGACTGAGCTCAGACCCTCAATGACTCAGATCCTGCCTCAGGTGAGGACACAGTATTCCCAGCTGAGCCGTGCTGATCCCTCATCACAGACATGTGAGCTAACAAGTTTGTGTTGGTTAAGTCTCCAGTGTGAGGGGACTCTCAGCAATAGGTCACTAGCACAGATGTCCCACACCATGCCCTGGGCCTGCTGTGCCTCCCTCCCTTATCTCCTCCCTGTTCCCTCCAGCCACGCAGTCCATCATTCTAACCTCCTCTCTATCCAGACACGTTCTGCCTCCAAGTGTCTGCACACCTGTGCCTCCCAACTGGCTAACTGCACCTGATTTTGTGCAGGACAGTCTTCTTCAGCTCCTGCTGCTGGGAAGACAAATGCCACCTCAGTGCAGCCTTTCAGCTCCTCTCCAGAAGCCTCCAGCACCCCTCACATCACCCGCTACCTTTGCACAACCCCTGCTCTTCCCTCTCACAGGACTGTTTTTGTCTGGTTGTGTTCAACCTCCCTGCAGCCTGTGAGCTCCTAGAAGGCAGGGCCTGTGGTTTCTCCCAGTGGACCTAGTGTGAGTGCTCAGATCACAGTTGCTGAAGTAACAGAAAGGCGGATCCATCCACCATAGACCAGCTCAGATCTTAGAGCCAAACTGACTTTGTCATTTTAAATGGCCTAGGAGGGTAACCATGTAAAATCATCCTGTGCTTTAATGCTGTTGTGGGGGGTTTAATTTATGCGGGATTATGGAATAATCCCCCCAAATTTCTATAGCATGTCTCTATATATTCTCCCACAAACCAGTGCTAGCGGGAGAGGTTAAGGGGGCAAGGAAGGAGCTGCTCAGATTGGACAAATGTATCTCTCTATTGTCACTCAGGAACCCAGAGTTCTTCAATCATGAGCTTTCTTCATCCCTAGGACCTCACCCCCATGTGCTTTCATCAGCCTGAGGAGACAGGTCACAGAGAAGTGCATGCTGGGGATGGTATCCACGAGGTCTGCCATGGTATTCATCATTCCCTGTCTGCTCGCACTGACAAAGGCAACTCATAGAGCAGCAAGGGAGGCTGGGATGTGCCATCCAGCTGTGCACCCCAAGTCGGGTGAATGGATTTGATGGACAATTAAAACTGCCACCCTGAGTAACTCACTTACAGCTAAGGTGCTGTTCACAACTTTACTGAGTGTTCACAGTTTGTCAAGCGCTGAACTAAGAGCTGGATGGAGATCTGATTGAGCAGCATCTTGGCCTAGAATGAGCTTCTGATCTCAAGAAAGAGGGAAGACATGAGGTGCCGACAGTTTAGGCAAAAGAATAGGACGTGTGCTCTGGAAGGTTAGTGAATGATTGCACAGGTGGAAGCTACCTGGAGCTCACAGCAGATGAACTGCCCTTTTAAAGGCAAACAAGATGTGGTTGGCCAAGAGATGGAGAGGCGGTCAGTTACATACAGTGTATCATAAGAGGTGCTATGCAGCCATGCAATCATAGATCAAAATTATTAAAGGGCAGGCTTAATATTCATGTTAAATGAATGGAAAGTGGGAATATGCAGTGACCCCATATTTGGAATAATTGTGTTTGAATGTAGATGAAAATTTATAAAAAGTTTGAGGGTAATGTAATAGTCTTCTAAACTGTTTATTGCTTAATCAGAAGGTTTCCATTAACATGCTTTGGTTTGTGTACTATTTTTTTCAATCAGACATATGGGACTGTGATGTAGGCCCATTATCTCCAAACTTCTTTACCCCTGCCTTGGAGTCCAAGGGCTGGGACTTTGCCTGGGACAAAGCCTGCTTCTTCCTGGTGTGAAATGACAGGACAATGACTTCTAGTAGAAGGCACTCCAAAATATTGACTCTGACCAATTTTATTTTGGTCAAAAGGCAAGCCCAGGCAAAGGCTCAGTTTGGTGTCTGTTCCCATTGGTGATAGAACCATGAGCCCCACAACAAGTGTGGCATGTCTCACTCATCCCCTGGAGGGCAATCCATGTGCAGCTCATAACAATGACCTAGACCCAGTTCCAACTTTGACAAGTTCTCCTTCTTCAGAAGGTGCTTCATAAACTTCAAGATTTCTCTAAGGAATATTCATTTGATTTTGTCTTCAATTTAATTTGGAAGCTATTGTAAATCACCTCTAAATAACAAATATAAGATCTACTTCCTGCCAGCTGTCACTTGTGACACAGACGTGTAAAATTATGTGTCCCTCCTTGTGTGTGCACCTCTGTCCCTACCTCTCTACCTCCAGCCATATATAAGATCTTTCTCTGTAAAGTATCTTTGACCTACATGTGATGTATTAGAAGCATCTGTCAGTCGTGTACCCCATCTTGGTGACAGGGATCTTTGGGCAGCAAGTGGTTCACCAATAATACCATGGAACATGCTCAGAAATCTCGGCGACCTGAGGACTATGAATGGCAGATCACAGCCTTAATTTGCTCCTGATTGGCTGATGGGCATGGCTGTAGGCATGGCTTGGTCACAGATACAGTCAATTTGTATAATACTTTTATTAGATAGGAATATAGTAAGAATCCCCCCTTGATTTCCATTTAAGTTTATTTAAAGTCTTGCCTCATCCCCTCATGACTCAAATGGGTACTTCCCCTACTAGTCAGAGGCACTGAGGACGACGATGTTCTGGGATAGCTGGTGTCAGAGTTGAGGATGTGGTTCAGCTGGTCCTACACCGTCTCCCTGGGGATCTACACTGGCTCAGTTGGTCTGGCAATGCTTGTTGTCCAGTCTGTGGGCCGGGTTGTTTCTGGCTGTGCCACTTGCCTCTCCTTCAGGATGGGCTCCAGCCCCAACAGCCCACCTGCTTCCCCTGGAATCTGCTGGAGGGGATGAGGAGGGACTTGGTCTTGCTGATGCCTGGGGTGCCTCTTCTTAGGCACATGGGTTGGCCCTCAGGCTCCTTCAGGCGGTGGTGCTGGCACTGTGGATTCTCGAGCTCTCTATCTGAGAGCTGGGCTGGGACAGGTCTTCAAACTATGCCATGAGCCAGAGCTTAAGGGTCCTGAGGACATGCTCAAGGGACAATGTCACTAGATGTTCCTAATGAGTCATAGAGCATATCTATGTCCTCTACCTCAGAGAACTGCTCTGAAGACTCCCGCTCTGATTTCAGGTCCTCCCTCCACACTTGCACCCTTCGCAGCCACGCCCCAACTTTATTGTTGGCATCTTGTTGCCTGCAAGATCTTATTTTTTCTTCGCACTGCACTTTGGCCTCATCAGAATCGATGTTGTCCTTCTCTCGGTCTTGCCCAGGCCCAGAATCCTGGATGCCATATTGTTGAGACAAGATTTCATCCTCGATTACAGACAAATTTACCCTGGATTGGGTCTTGGTGCCAGCCTTCTGGGTGCTGTCCTCAGGGTAAATGGGCTGGCTGGACAGGGAGGAGATGCCGACCTCAGCCACGGGGGCAGATGCCTCCATGATGGTGCCATGGAGGCTCAGCATCTGGCCACCCTCGAGGGGTCGCTGCATCACTTCAGCCATGTCCATGGTGGCCACAGCGAGCGTCCTGTATCCCGCGATTTTCTGGTTTTTCAGAAGCCGCTTTTCTTGCAACATGATCTCTAGCATGTTGCCCCCTCTCTTAAAGTTGTGAGGATACTGCAGGGAGAAGGTCAGCGCCAGGTCGGTCTTCACCTGACCACTAGGGGGCAGCAGAATCTCGTCTGACCTCAAGATGTTTTTGGAGCCCTGCACTTTAACAGAGATCACCACAGCACTGACCTCCTTCTCCAGCTTATGGGAGATAAGCAGCTTGCCTAAGGTGAGGCTACACAGCCTGGGCACGCAGGTGGGGCTGGAGCAGTCCACCTCCAAGGTGGAAAACAAGTTCATCGGCACTTGTGTGTTGAGTGCGGAGGGCATGCTGTCCAGGTCTGCGGGTTCCAACTGGGAGGTATTTATATCCTGTTGTGAGGGGAGGACACATGCCATGAGAGGCAGCTCATAAACTGCCTGGTAGGTTGATGGCTGGAGCTCATACCAAATCCCAAGCACTTAGTGATTGTTGGCCAGAGGTGGGACAGGAATGATCGCAGGGACCACATGCTAAGCTGGCCACCTTGCAAACTAGTGACCTGAAGTAACCACAAAGGATGGTATGAAATTAAAGTGTTTTGTTTTTTTTAACTAAAAGCAACTTCTGGTGGGTAGTGGTGTCTTAGGCTATTATCTTCCCTGAAAAGGTCAATCTTTATCTTAAGTGAGCCTATTTATTGTCTTTTTCCCTCTATGCTATACATTGAGTGGCCAAATTATGTTCTCTGAACACATAATAATTTGGCCAATCAGTATATATATGTGTGTGATATATACACACACACACATATATGTATGTATATGCATGAATCCGTGCATGTGTGGGGTCCTGCCAGCCTGGCCAGTGAGAGGGCACATGGGTGGTTGGTCAACCTGCCTGCTTGTCAAACGTCTAGTCAAGGGGACAATTTCCATATTAGCCTTTTATTATATAAAATATACATTAAGTGGCCAGATTATTATGCGTTCACAGATCATAAAATTCTGGCCACTCAATTTATAATAAAGAGCTAATATGCAAATGGTAGTCACACACTCACAGTGGGGCCTGGGGACTTGTGGCCACAGCCCAAAACCAGCACAAGACCAGGGACAGGGCTGTACCCCCAGCCTACTGGGGCCTGACAGGGTTATTGCAGGCTAGGTCTGGGTCTCATGCAATTTTGAGACTTGTTCCAGTTGGGAGGAGCTGACTCTGAGTCCTGCAACATGTCCCAGACTCTGGCTGGAAGGAAATTTTCATATTCATTTAACTAAGTTTTTTTCATCTCTGATACTTCTATTATAGAAAAAGGGCAAATAGCAGTACTAAAATATTTCTTCTAATTAATTCCCTTCTAATATGCATTAATTTCCCATACAGGACCACTACTACCAACATAATTGTGTAATGTCAAAGTGATTTTCTTTTATTCAGACCCCTCAAAGCACAGGCACTGTTTTGCCCTCATTGAGTTTGTTGTTGACTGTTAACCACCTTCACACACCTAAATAAAAGAGGAACATCTCTATTATTTTATTTTATTTTTTCTTTTGGCGGGTATCATAACTTTTTTGACTATTGATTTTTTAATATTTTTTTCTTTAAGATATTATAAATAGTAATACATATGCCTCTTCACCTCGCCCCCGCACCCCAAATGACCTCCCCGGACCTCCCCTACCACCCAGCACTTACCTCAGTGTCTACCATTTTAACTTTTATCCAGTCCCAGTGATTTCCCTGCTGTGATTTCTCCTGCTTCCCTAATGTATCACCAATGGATTTCATGAAACCTACACAAGTCTCCACTTTTGATTGTAATGTCTAGAATAAGGTGCAAAGCTGCCATTCTCAGGAGCATTATTATCTCATTTGGTTGAGATTTTGCTTCACCACAATTTTCTCCACTTTGTCTACACTGAACTCAGAAAAATTCTGCACAGGTTTCCATGTTTTCTACATTGACAAGAGAAAAGGTTCTCGGCAGGCAATGTAGACTTGGCGGTAAGGGATGATGACAGACATTATCTTAGTCATTTCTTAGCAGAAGATGGACAGCACCTACCTGTGTTAACAAGGTCACCCTGGGATTTCTGACACACATCCCACTCTAAGATGGGAACACAAAGGCTTTTTCTGGAGTGGGAGGGTCTCTGTATTAGGCCAATGGGGTGTTCAGGTCAGCACTATTGACATGGCAACATTAGGGGATCACGTCCAGGTTCCACAGGAGTGAAAAGTTAAATTGCCTACCCTGATAGCTGATCCCCCTCCAGGTATGTTGTGCAGCCCAGGGAGGCCCCAGCTACAGACTGGAAAGGATATGAGGATGTTGTTTTCAGGTTAGCAAAGGGCAAAGCAAAAGACTTGGTACCTTGAGCCCCATGTCCTTTGTGAAAAGCATCACTACTAATCACAATGATGTGTAAGAGTGGGAGAAGGTGTGTAAGGATTGTCAGGATAACACGGACATGTGGAGATGGGCATTAAAAGAGAAAGTCTGAGCATGATGAGAAATGGTACAAAGTCTCTCTTCTGATATTCCTAACACTTTGTGGGCAGTGACTTTGCATCACTTCTGACAGGGACTGGACAGTGAGAGTGGGTTGTGGGGGGGATACTGCCACAGATACTTTTGGAAATTGAACTGTACAAGGGATCTAGGGGACTCGCAGGGGAGCTTCTGAAAACCAGGCTCTCTTCAACTACGTGAAATTTTGGAGTCTGAGGCACTTCAGTACCTGCACTCACCCTGGGGCCGTAGGGCATGCTGGAGGATGTGTGGGGCACATGTACCTCCTTCATGGGCATGGAGTTGAGGACTCCATCTGTCAGCTCCTCTTTGTTCTCCTGTGGGGAGCTCTGTAATGACAGTTCCAAGTTACCAGGGGAAAGCCTCAGAGCCCTGTTTTGCCACTTCCCTGCCCCTCTGACCCTCCACTCCAGACACACATATACTGTAATCCCCTCAGACCCACACTGGAGAGGAAAATCTAGACTGCCTGAGGGCCTCGGACTCCCATTGGCACAGATAAGGGACCCCCCTGGAAGCCCATCTGCCTCCACCTGCCTGCCCTGTTCTGGGGTGTGACCATGACAGCACTGCTACATTATCTGAGACCCAGCAACCTCTTTCTGTCTTGGGGATGTAAGGGCTGCACAGGGATGGCTCACAGAGGTGGGCGAGCCTGGATTGGTCTGACTCCGGCCACCTTGTGTTACCTGAGGCCATACTCTAGTAAATGGCCAGAAATGTCGGGGTCGACGGCCGAGCCAACGTCTGCACCGTCTGGAAAAGCTCTCTCTTCCAGGTCTCCGGAAGCAAGAGCACCAATCACTGGGAACACAGCAGGAGAACATCTTGCACTGGCAAATGCCTCTTGGCAAGCGAGCTGCCTGTTGGGCTAGATGTGGGTGCCTGGTTACAGGCTGCCCAAGTTCTATTGTGACCTCAGTACCTGGGATTGTCTTGCCTGAGTCCCCTCATCTCATGACAGCTATACAAATAGTCTTAGGGGCACTGTCTGCAGACCCTTCTTCTCCCTGAAGCACCTTATTTGTATACTGTGGCACCAACACACCCCTCCCCCCAGTACCTTGTCTGGTTGCAGCCAAGATCCCACATTTGAGGAGACACACCCGGCCTCAGCCTCAATCCCTCATTTTACCTCTTCTGGATCCTGGATAAGTCATTGGGCCTGTCAGGGACCGTTTCTCCTGCCTGCACAATGGGTGTTGCAGCAAATGCTTCTTAGGGATGTGCAGGCTCATGTGGCCCAGTAAGAATGGCTCTATTTGCTTAGTGTGTTGTGTGCACCAATAGATTGCTGGTGTGATTTCATAACAGAGCACATCCCGAGGGTGTAGATTCAATCCTGGTTGGGACAGGTACAGTAGGCAACTAATCGATGCTGTGCTCTTGAATGGATGTTTATCTGTCTCTTTCCCTTCCTCTCTCTATAAAATCAAATTTTAAAACTTTTTTTAAAAGTTATTGCCTGTACATTTGTTCACACTGAACTCTTTTCTCTGTTTATCTTTCTGTCTGTCTCTGCCTCTGACTCTCTCAGGCCCCACTTAGGAATAAGCGTCTGTGCTGTGAGTTGCTGAATGGAGAGAGGCACATGGCCTAGCACTGAATGAGACCATCAGTCAGAAGAGAAGTCAGGCCTTCCACCCACACTGAATTCCAAAGTCCACCTGACTGAGCTCAGACCCTCAATGACTCAGATCCTGCCTCAGGTGAGGACACCGTATTCCCAGCTGAGCCGTGCTGATTCCTCATCACAGATGTGGGAGCTAACAAGTTTGTGTTGGTTAAGTCTCCAGTGTGAGGGGACTCTCAGCAATAGGTCACTAGCACAGATGTCCCACACCATGCCCTGGGCCTGCTGTGCCTCCCTCCCTTATCTCCTCCCTGTTCCCTCCAGCCACCCAGTCCATCATTCTAACCTCCTCTCTATCCAGACACGTTCTGCCTCCAAGTGTCTGCACACCTGTGCCTCCCAACTGGCTAACTGCACCTGATTTTGTGCAGGACAGTCTTCTTCAGCTCCTGCTGCTGGGAAGACAAATGCCACCTCAGTGCAGCCTTTCAGCCCCTCTCCAGAAGCCTCCAGCACCCCTCACATCACCCGCTACCTTTGCACAACCCCTGCTCTTCCCTCTCACAGGACTGTTTCTGCCTGGTTGTGTCTACCTTCCCTGTAGACTGTACTCCTAGAAGGCAGGGCCTGTGGTTTCTCCCCCATGGACCCAGTGTGTGTGCTCAGGGCCCATTTGCTGAAGGATCAGAAAAGCAGATCCATCCACCATAGACCAGCTCAGATCTTAGAGGCAAACTGAATTTGTCATTTTAAATGGCCTAGGAGGATAACCATGTAAATTCATCCTGTGCTTTAATGCTGTTGTGGGGGGATTAATTTATGCTGGATTATGGAATAATCCCCCCAAATTTTCATAGCATGTCTCTATATATTCTCCCACATACCAATGCTGGTGGGAGGGGGCCAAAGGGACAGGGAAGCAGATCCTCAGATTGGACAAATGCATCTCTCTGTTGTCACTCAGGAACCCAGAGTTCATCCATCATGAGCTTTCTTCATCCCTAGGACCTCACCCCCATTTGCTTCCATCAGCCTGAGGAGACAGGTCACAGAGAATTGCATGCTGGGGATGGTATCCAACAGGTCTGCCATGGTGTTCATCATTCCCTGTCTGCTCTCACTGACAAAGGCAGCTCATAGAGCAGCAAGGGGGGCTGGGATATGCCATCCAGCTGTCCACCCCAACTCAGTTGAATGGATTTGATGGACAATTAAAACTCTGCCACCCTGAGTAACTCACTTACAGCTAAGGTGCTGTTCACAACTTTACTGAGTGTTCACAGTGTGTCAAGCGCTGAACTAAGAGCTGGATGGAGATCTGATTGAGCAGCATCTTGGCCTAGAATGAGCTTCTGATCTCAAGAAAGAGGTAAGACATGAGGTGCCAACAGTTTAAGGCAAAAGAATAGGACGTGTGTGCTCTGGAAGGTTAGTGAATGATTGCACAGGTGGAAGCTACCTGCGGCTCACAGCAGATGAACTGCCCTTTTAAAGGCAAACAAAATGTGGTTGGCCAAGAGATGGACAGGTGGTCAGTTATGTACAGTGTATCATAAGAGGTGCTATGCAGCCATGTAATCATAGGACAAAATTATTAAAGGGCCGGCTTAATATTCATGTTAATTGAATGGAAAGTGGGAATATCTGGTGACCCCATATTTGGAATAATTGTGTTTGAATGTAGATGAAATTTTACAAAAAGTTTGAGGGTAATGTAATAGTCTTCTAAATTGTTTATTGCTTAATCAGAAGGTTTTCATCAACACGCTTTGGTTTATGTACTATTTTTTTTCAATCAGACATATGGGACTGTGATGTAGGCCCATTATCTCCAAACTTCCCTGCCCCTGCCCTGGAGTCCAAGGGCTGGGTCCTTGTCTGGCTTTTCTGTCCTGGAACACAGGGCCTGCCTCAGGAGCTCAATGCAGAATCCCTGAAATGCCAGACGTGGGACAAAGCCTGTGTCTTCCTGGTGTGAAATGACAGGACAATGACTTCGAGTAGAAGGCACTCCAAAATATTGACTCTGACCGATTTTATTTTGGTCAAAAGGCAAGCCCAGGCAAAGGCTCAGTTTGGTGTCTGTTCCATTGGTGACAGAACCAGGAACCCCACAACAAGTGTGGCATGTCTCACTCATCCCCTGGAGGGCAATGCATGTGCAGCTCATAACAATGACCTAGACCCAGTTCCAACTTTGACAAGTTCGCCTTCTTCAGAAGGTGCTTCATGAACTTCAAGATTTCTCTAAGGAATATTCATTTGATTTTGTCTTCAATTTAATTTGGAAGCTATTGTAAATCACCTCTAAATAACAAATATAAGATCTACTTCCTGCCAGCTGTCACTTGTGACACAGACGTGTAAAATTATGTGTCCCTCCTTGTGTGTGCACCTCTGTCCCTACCTCTGTACCTCCAGCCATATATAAGATCTTTCTCTGTAAAGTATCTTTGACCTACATGTGATGTATTAGAAGCATCTGTCAATCATGTACCCCATCTTGGTGACAGGGATCTTTGGGCAGCAAGTGGCCCACCAATAAAACCATGGAACATACTCTGAAACCTGGGCGAACTGAGGACTGTGAATAGCAGAACACAGCAGAACCAGGCTGGCTGTTTGCACATCTCTGGTAGAGGGGTGTGTGTGTATGTGCGTGTGTGCGTGTGTGTGTGTGTGTGTGTGTGTGTGTGTGTGTGTGTGTGTGTAATCTGTACCTCTATAAATGTATCTTTTGAGATAAGAACCTTCAGGTCAGTTTTTCACCAGTGTAACCCACAAGGCATTGCAGGAGCACAGCAGTAATCTTAGTATTTAAGGGAAGAAAAACCTGTGTGATTGAAGGGGCTTCACTTCCAGACTCAAAAACTGTCCCGTAACCTGAATTCTGTGACAATCACCTTCGTCAAACCCACCCACTCTCAGCTCAGAGCCTGCTCTATCCACAGAAAAATGAGGCTGTTCTGACTTAGCCCCTCTCCCTCCCTATTGGAACCTGAAATTCTGCTCACTGTCAGCTGCCATGTTTGCCCCTTTCATGACCCAGAGGAACTGGGCCCTTTCACCATGTCACCTGAAACTTAGATATGGGGCTGTTCTGAGAAAATTACTTGTCCCATAACTTTGAGGAAAGGACAATAGTGAAGATATACTCAGTGTTCTGGGTTTCTGTCCTTGCTGGGGGCACAGCCATGGATTGACACAATCAGAGCCACAGAGCTGCACCCTTTTGGAAACCCCGGTGAGCCTACCTCATCCTGAGGCACCTGAGACGCCAAGTATCTATAAAGAGTCTCTGCTCCCAGATATGGCCTCTTTGCTGCTTTTCTTTGCCTATATATGCTCTAAAAACGGCCATTTCTTGGTGAATTTAATTTTGGGATTTGCAGGTACCAGCAGGAAACACTCCCTCTGGCCTCTAGCGTAAGTGACACTCTCTCAGAAAGGCCTTTTATCCACAGCTTACTCTGATCCCCAGCACAGCCAATGTCCCAGGGGTGAGCTGGACAAAGCTTTCTGCTGGCCTCAGCCATGCTTTTCCTTCTCAAGTCTGGGTCCCCATCTGAGAATCAAGGGACTTCAGTGAGTGAGCAGGAGCCCAAGTAACAACACGGCACCATATGCCTGCCAGCTTCTGCCCCAACATTCTTCAGAGGATAGAGGGGAGAGGGCACCAGTGAAGCAGGGTCTCCATGGAGGTCATTGGGGACACGTGGGCACTGGGAATGAGACACTCAGCTGTGTCGAGACGCCTGGGTGTCTAGTGCTGTGTCCTTTGCTCCTGAGCTATGTTCTCTCAGTGTGCATCTGTGTGTATTTAACACTGTGTGGCTGTCCCTCTGGAGGGAAGAGACTCACCGTGTTAGCTGAGCTGATTCTCACAATGGTTTCTTAAAAGGCAGGAGCTGGGGTTATGGGGAAAGCACTTGGTTATTGTGCTCCATGTATGATGTATTAAGCTAAGCCTGGATTTCAGACAATCTTGGGGTTCCCAGTGAGCAGACAGGAATGGAGGGGAGCAGGGAGGAGAGCGCACTGAGGGAGAGTGGAGAGCTCATGCTGAGCATCCTAAACGACCAGTCCCTTTATCTACCATCGGAAGGATCACATCATTGCCCTTGGGATTTTCAAAATCATAAAGGGTGCTCGCAGCTGAGAATTTCAGAAATAAGCAGGACACAGGGGCTACCTGAGCAGCATTGGCTGTCCCCAGAAATGGGGTTGTCTCCCTGGTGCCGGAAGGCCAGTCAGCACTCACCTGTATACACAGGGCCACATCCACACATCCTTCTGTTGCTTCAGAAGCCCCCTCCTTGAGATCCCATCATCCCAATGGGTCACTCCTACCTCCTGCCAGAGTCCCCTACTAACACTTCAGTCAGGCCTCATTCTTTAGGGACATAGTAGGCAACTGTCTCCAAAATCTCCTTCTGTTCCACCTGCAGGAAACTCGGTACTTGTCCATGAGGTTGCCTCCCCCACCACTTACTCTCACCATTTCATCAGCACCTCTGGGCTGAAACCATCACCTCCCTCCACTTCAGGGACATCCTGTCCTCAGTATACTCTGCAGCTTGTCAACATTTAGAACATGTCTGAGCTTCTTCCCCCCTATACCTCACTCTTCCCTTATGATTGCCTGTTCCCTTCTCCTTCTCATTCCACCTGTTTTCAAACTGAGGAAGATATGCTTCTTTCTCTCCTCCTGCAACAGTTCGGCTAGGGAATGCTGGGAACCATTATGCCAGGCCCTTCAGACCTGGTGCCTGACTTGCTCACTGCTCAGCCATCCCTGTTTCTATCCTCAGAACCAACCTCTTGATGATCCCACCACTTGCAAACCACCCTGCCCCATAAATATCTTATTGATATCCTGACTCAATTCCATTTTTCCAAGTTTTCCCTCTACCTGAAATGTCTCTCAATGGTTGTCTTGCCTGCTTAATATCCTATATCCCCAAAGACTAGAAATGGCAAGTTCTGTTTAGGGAATCTATTTGGAAGTGAACACACAATACTTCTCCATAAAGAAATGTCTTCTTCCTGTCACACTAAGCCCACTTGACCAATGGAAGCCACATGACATCATTGTCCTCATATATCTGTATTCCAACAAGAATGGTAATAGAAAAGACTTTGGCATCACTGTTCTATAGTACTTAGCAGCTCCAACACACAGGAGTTACTCTCTAAAATCATTTTTTGTTGAGGGAGGAACCAAGATAGCAGCATAGGTAAACACCTATTGTGCTGCCCCGCTCAACAATTCCAAAACTATAACATAATAACAAGACAAACATCATCCAGAATCACCGCAAAGCTGGCTGAGTGAAAATTCCACAAATAAAAGTAAAGGTGGGACACTGAGACTCAGAAGAGTGGCAGAGTGCAGCCTTAAAGATACGCGCGGAGCCAGAGGCTCGGAGCCATGGGGCATGCACGGGTTGTAGGGCTGGCAGCAGCAATCCTGGCTAGATTTCTCCAATGGGGAGGGTGGAGACATCCCACTGCATAAATTCCCCAGTGCCAAGAGAGGTCTGAGGTCCGGGGTGCGGTAGATGTCTTCTAGTCTGAGGAGAGTCCGCATAGTTTGGAACAGCAGTTTGCGCACGTAAAGTGTGCGACAGCACATATGCGTGACTTGCTCCCAGGCAACTTGCCCCCTTGTCAGGGAGACCACCAGACTGCTTTGTTTTACAACCCTGGGTGAGACTTTGGGTGTGCAGACTCATTTGGGGAGAGGCAGAGTTGTCAGGCAAGGGATAGAGACCAGTGACAGCTTTCTCTTGGAGGTGCCTACAGCCATTACCACCCAACACAGAGACCTGAGCACGCCGCATAGGACGTAGCTGACACTGATGCTGACTGCTCAGCTCAGAGACTCTGCCCATCCAACCTGAACACAGTTTCCCTGCACAGCCAATTGGCCTGGAAGTCAAACCCTCCTAGGGCTAACAACAACAAGCTGGGTTTAAATTCAAAAATACTGTACAACCCATAAAGGATTGCAATAAGAGTACCCACCTCAGGTAACTGGGGAGGCTGAGCCACTGTCCCTTAGAGGACATCTACCACATAAAGCAGCCACCATGCAGAGACATGGAAAAAAATCAGGTGTGAAAGAAATGGAGGAAAAAAGACGACTAGACATAGAGTTCAAAACCATGGTTATAAGGCTTTTCAACAGGCTCCTAGAAAAGGCCGATGAACTTAATGAGAACTACAAGGAAATGAACAAGACCGACAAGGAAATGAACAAGACCTACGAAGATATGAATGAGACTCTCAAGGATATGAAAAAGGACCAACTAGAAATCAAGCATAGACTGACTGAAATAAAAATATTACACAAAGTCCTAAAAGCAGTCCAGAGGGCCACAAGAACCAAGTCAAAGATTTGAAATACAAAGAAGCAAGAAACAAAAAGAATCTAGATAATTGAAGATAGCATAAGGGGCCTCTGGGACAACCTCAAGCATGCCAACATCTGAATTATGGGGGTGCCAGAAAAAGAGAGAGAGCAAGAAAATGAAAACCTACTTGAAGAAATGGTGACTGAAAACTTCCCCCACCTGGCGAAAGAAACTGACTTAAAAGCCCAAGAAGTACACAGAACCCCAAAATATAGGAATCTAAAGAGGACCACACCAAGACACATCATAATTAAAATGCCAAGAGCAAAAGATAAAGAGAGAATATTAAAAGCAGCAAGAGAAAAACAGTTAGTTACCTATAAGGGAGCACCCATATGATTGTCAGCTGATTTCTCAACAGAAACAATACAGGCCAGATGGGAGTGGCAAGAAATATTCAAAGTGATGAATAGCAAGAATCTACAACCAAGATTACTCTATCCAGTAAAGCTATCATTCAGAATTAAAGATCAGATATAAGTGCTTCGCAGATAAGAAAAAGCTAAAGGAGTTCATCACCACCAAACCAATATTATATGAAATGCTGAAAGATATTCTTTAAGAAGAGGAAGAAGAAAAACATAAAAATATAAATTTTGAACAACAAATACACATCTATCAACAAATGAATCTAAAAATCAAGTGAATGAATAATCTGATGAACAGGATAAACTGGTGAATATAACAGAATCATGGACATAGAGAGGGAATGGACAAACAATCCTTGGGGAGAAAAGAGGTGTGGGAAGTGCAGCAAGAGACTGGACAAAAATCTTGCAACAATGGGAGAGGACAGTGGGGGGCAGGTGAGGGGGGAGGGGGTATGAGTACAGGGTGGAGGGGAGCTATAGGGGGTTAAAAAAAGGGGGAACAATGTAACTGAACAATAAACTGAACAATAAAGATTTTTTTTAAAAAGATGCAAGCAGTCCTGAAGTCGTCTGGAAACCCATTGAAGGTTTAAAAAGGTCTTAACAGGTAAAAAAAAAAATCATTTTTTGTTAAAATGTATTTGTTCAAATTCTGGTCCATCCCATCTACTCTTACCAGAAATCCTAAATGTACAAAGGCCCATGACCTCTAAGGTAGACCTAGCCTCCCTTGACTTCTCCAGCCTTTGTTTAATCCCATAATGCTTCCCTCAATTACCTTGACACATGAAAAATCAGGATAAAGTGGGTAGACAAATCCTTATTTGTCTTCTGCTTTGCTTTAGAAATCCCATCCTAAAGATCCTTGTGTGTGACCAGATGGGCTCGTGTTCCCAGTGCTTATGGCACCAGGTCAATGATAGGACTCATCACATTCCACTAGAATTTCCTTAATACCCATGTCAGCTATGAGAGGTGCTCATCTTGAGGGCATGGATTGTGTGCCTGGTCCAAAGCTTATTCCCATTTGTCCTGAGACTTTGCAGCTTTTTCCAGGGCAAGGAGCCTGGAAGGGTATTAGTCCCTTCTCTCCAGGGTGGTTTGGAGTTCTGAAAATGCCTGATATAAAGGGAGAAGCCAGGCTGTCTCCACAACCTCGTTCAGCCTTGGAGCATGAGAAAGAATGGCTGCTGGGCTGTGAGGAGACAGAAGAGCCTCAGGAAAAAGTCCTGCTGAACCAGAGCTCAGGGGCTAAGGATAGAGAGAAGCTCTATCCCCAGAGGAAATTTGGCAGTGATGCCTGTTGAGGAGATGTGTGTGGACCCCGGGCCATGAAACATTCCCAGGCCCTGCTTCAGTGCTATGGGCCAACAGAGGAGATTCTCAGAATGCAGTTCAGTGCCAGTGGAGCAGGGAAGAGATTCTGTCCAGGTTCAATGGGCAGTCAGCGTTCAGGAAATGTTTGCTGCTGGTTAAACCCGACAGCATTCTGTAACGTGGACTCCAGGGGACACATAAGACCATGTTTTGGTCATGTCCTGGTGGGAGATGAAGTCAAACAAAATGTGGGTTCCCAGGGGGCAGCCCTGACAAAGGGTCGCTACCCCAATGCTCCTCGGTCGATTTCCCTGAAAGTCCCATTGTGCTGGGTCTCATGAATGTCACATTCACAGAGCAGCTGATACTGAGAGACTAGTTATTTCCAACCTATAACTCATAGTAACAAGCCAGAGGACCAGAAGAAGCAGAATTGCTCAAAGCTCTGAATGTTTATAGAGTTAAATTTTATAGAATCTAAATTAAATTTATGTTTAAGAGTATTTCATTTTTTAAATACACTGTAGGTTACTGAATAGTATGAGAAAAATGCAATAACATTGTAAGCATATATAAAATAAATACAAATATTTTAAAACTGTATTTAAGGGGGTTGTAGGAACCCCATTTGCCATGGCAGCTGACACAAGCTGCAGACCAAATGGGACCACCGGCCTTGCAGGAGCTGAGGCGAGTTGCTCTCAAGCTGCAGGTGGTTCCACACCTGGAAGTTCAGTGACAGCTGTGCCTGGAGCCTTCTGTGGCTCTGGAGAGGGCACCAGAGTTGACGTTTCCTCTTTAGGTGCTTCATCTTGCTCTGAACTGCTTCTGTAGATACAAGAAGAGAACATGTTGCCACCATGACTGCCTTTTTTGTGCCTTCCAAGGGATAGAACCTCCCATCTCCATCACTGAAGTCCCAGTTCAAGCCTCCACTCCAGAAAGTCCTCCAGACTGCAGGCCAAGGACACTAACCTGAGCAACTCTGTGTTCCTGCCTAACCCCAGGTTCTGGGAGCTCTTCTCTGTGTGGCCAGCCCCATCCTCTCCCCACTCACCCACATTTCCCAAATCCACATACAGCTCTCTTTGACTCCCTCCTTTGTTTCTAGGAAAAGCCCTCATACTCTGGCCATCTTGCAAAAATACCACCATATGTGGGATTCAGGGTGTTGCCACCTTCTCCAATTCACAGTCCTTATATTCTCCTTAAAACTTTGATCCAAAGCCCATTCACTTTTTCTACTGCTCCAGAGATCCATTTTCTGCTTCGAATTATGAGAAGATGTGGTGACACTTTGAGAAAGCAGTCAAAATGATGTTCCTGTGGACGCTACCTGCCTGTGCAGCCAAGTGTGACTGAATCACTCCTGACTAGAAGGAAGCACTGGAGTGCAGTCCTGGAATCAGTCCATTTGCTAAATGAATGAGCCCAAACCAGCCTCATGTCAGATGGCTGGGTAAGACTGGGAACCCCCTACTCATCCCCGGGATTTCTAATTGACTTGACCCACTAAAGGGATGCCTAAAGGAATCTCCAATCTCTTTATTACAAAAGAAAATGGCTTAGCCTAAGCCCTGAAGAGAATTAATTACATATAAGACAGAAGCTTTTTTAGGAAGAGGAGAAAAAGGGCCAATTAGAACAACCATAGCAACTCCAGCATACCTCCCCAGTGTCTCAGAGTGTCTTTTCCCAGGAGGAACCCCTCCCTCCCCAGTCCCTACAATAACACTATGAGGCAGGGCCTAGGCTCTCCCCATGTTCAGAAGAACAAACACTCAGAGAGATGCAGTCACCTAAAGACTCATACCAGGCAGGTGGCAAAGTGACCACTGTGCTGTGGAGGTTCAGGGCTTACCTGGTATATGGTTGGTGCCACACACATTTGTCGGTAGCAAATGTTCTGTTTTAATACACAACGGTCAGTGGGGATGAAGGTGGGGTCTCTGCCCAGGAAGCTGGGCACCAGTATTTGATTAGTTTGCCCAATCACTGTTCCTGGGCAAGCTGCACTATAAATCCTTTTATTTTATATTAATTTTGCCCTGTGAGGGTCAAGTTTATTTGCAAGCCTGTGTGAGTGGTATTGGGGTTAACATGAAGGCCTAGGCTAGGATGTCTGGCCTCCATGTCGGGCTCATGAAGCCTGCCATGAGAGGGCATTCCTTGCCCTCTGGGCCACTCAGCTCTGAGGCCGGACACAGGGGGAAGCCAGCTCCTTGGGAAGCAGAATCCTGGCTCCAGGAAGGGTAGGTGTAGAAGATGAGGGCAGTTCTTTATACATGGGACAGGGTCCAGAAAAGCAAACTTGCTCAAAGCTCTGAGTGTTTATAGGGTTAAATTTTATAGAATCTAAATTAGTTTTATGTTTAGGAGTATATCATTAAATGTTCTCTACAATAAACTCCATGTCGTTAAATATCATTAGAAAAATACCGTAATATCGAAAGCATATATAACATGAACACAAAACGTTTAACATTGCATCTAAATGGGGTCGGGGATGCCCTCTCTGCCATGGCAGCTGACACTCACTGTGGCCTGGGATCTGGCCCCACAGGTTTCCCAGGAGCTGGGTGAGTTGCTCAAATGTTGCAGGTGGTTCTTCTGGCTCTTGAAGTTCAGTGAAAGCTGGGCCTGGATCCGGCTCTGGCTCTTGAGAGGCCAGTAGAGTGGTGTTGCCTCCGGAGTGCTTTCCTGTTGTCATTCTGGAGCTGGTTCTGCATATCCAAGAAGAGGACATGTTACCACCCTCACTGCCTTTTGTGCGCTTCCAAAGGCACACTCACCCACACTACACCTGTAAGACTCCTCCTCCTCCTGCCTCAGCCTCAGCGTGTTCTTGTGGTCCCGCTGTGAATGGAAACACTGGGCCTGGTTTGGCAGGTCTGGGAATGGAAAGTTGAGCTCTAAAGAGGCCAACAGCATTATTGGGCTGGAAAATTCTGGAGGTGCTGCTCCAGCCAGATACCCAGGGTGCAGGAGTTGGCCCTGAGGAGAGAGATAGGTGGGCAGCAGGATCAGAGGTGTGCCTTTTCCTTCCACATGGCCCTCCCAAAGGTCCTTGGCATCCTGCTCCTGCCCATCCAGAAGCCAGACCTACTCCTTGTCCACCTTCATTCTGGCAGAGATGCACCTGGTCACCCAGGAGGGATTGAAAGAACCCCTTCCTAACTGACGGCCCCTGATCAGTGAGGGAACCACTTGTCCCCTTTTTCAAGGGAAACTGATATGATCTCTCAGTGTCACTGATCCCTCCCATTAGCACTGAGAGGGCTGGAGTCCACCCTATTCATGTCACTCATTGGCACAGTGTAGGTGCTTCAGGAATACTGACCTATAAGCAAAAAAAAAAAAAAAAAAAAACCCAGGGCCTTCCTATCATCTCAAACTTTGGCTCCTGCTTCTATATGTTGAATAAATCACTAGCTGTCCTTTATGGTTTTTTGTCTCCCATGAAATTCAACTCCCACAAGGTGGGGTACACATGCCAAGCTGCCACTAAGGAGTTTTACCCCATTAGTGAGCAAGATCCCTGGATAGCGGTAAAGGCAGGGCTGGAATTAGGAGCTGAATAATAGGAATTTTCGGAGGGTCTGACTCTCTTGTTGAGCTCCCAATGCTCACCCACACCACCCATATCCACATGCACAGTTCTCTGACTCATGTCCTTTCTTCTAGGAGAAGCCCTCACACATCTGCCCTCTTGCAGGAATCCCACCATGAATGGGATCCAGGGTTCTGCCAGCACCTTGAATTCACAGACCCTTACTCGCCTCCTGGCTCTGACCCAAAACTGAGTCACGTTTTCTGCTGGAACAGAGGTTCACCTTCCTCTTCGCAATCCCGGAAGATGGAGACACAGGTAGAGGAGGCCAAGGGGAGGTCACATTGGCTGTCCTGTGGACACATGGAGCCTGTGGAACCGAGTATGACTGAATAGCTTATGACTAGAAGGAGTTCAGACTTGGGGTCTGCTCTGTGTGCTGGATTATGGACAGCGCCGAAAGATGTGTTTGTACCTGGCTGAGCTTCTAAGATATTTGCTGAATGAATGAGCCCAAACCAGCCCCATCTCATAGTTGGGTAACACTGGGCCTCCACTGTTCACCCCTGGAAACTCTGATCTGCATTCACCTGGAACAAGGACCCCTAATGGGATCTCCAATCTCTTTATGAAATGACAATAGAGCTTAGCCCAAGGCCCCAAAGAGAATCACAAATTTGGCAGAGGCTTCCTCAACAGGAAGAGGAAATGACCAATTGGCTCAATCACAGCTCCTCCATAAGATCTCTCCACTGTCTAGGCACCCAAGAAAATTCCCAGGAGGACCCCAGCCAGTCCCTACAATAATCCTATGAGCTGGCTCCTGGGTTCACAGAGGGTTCAGAGGAACAAACACTCACAGAGTGCAGTGACCTGAGGGCAAACAGCCAACATGTCACCTGGTGACCATGTGCTCTGGACGGGGAGGGGCTCACCAGGTAAATAATTGGTCCCACAGCTGTTGGGTGGTAGCAAATGTTCTGTAGTAACAGACAAGAAAGAAGGTGGGTTCTTTGCTCAGGAATTCGACCACTTTGTCTAGCCAGTATGCCAGGGCTATGTGCATCATACAGGTCTTTTTTTTTCCTCCCTGTGAGGCTGAGTTTATTGGGAACCCCGAGTATGTGGTGCTGGGGTCAGTTGGCTGGTTGGCAGCTGGGTCTTCAGGTTGGGCTGACTGGCCTCCATGTTCTGCTCAGAATGCCCACAATCAGAGGCCAGCCCTTGACCTCTTACCACCCAGCTCTGAGGCTGGACACAGGCTGCAGCTGGCTCCCCAGGGAAGCAGAATCCTGGCTTCCAGGAAGGGCAGGTCTTCAAGGCCAGAACCTTCTTGCTGGAAATAAAAACACATCTTTCATGATTCTCCGCCTCAACACTGCCCTCCTGACTCCCACCCACCACAGCGTTGTGGTTATTGAACAGAGCAGAGAGGAGCTCCCAATGAGGGGCAACACCCTTAGGTTCCAGGCTGTAAGTGCATTCGAACCCAAAACGGTTTCTCTTTGGGTTTCCAGGGTCTGTGTTTGTAGTAAACTGAACTTTTCACAGAGAAGCAGCTGGGTCCTTCTGGGCAAGGCCATGGCAGGGTGAAGGGCAGTGGGAGGGGCAGGGTTAGAAGATAGAATTGTAGTGTCTGTGTCTGAAGATGCAGATGTGCAAAGGCTTGACGTGTGAGGGCCACTGGGCTGCCAGCTGGTCACGTCGTTCCAGTCTACATCATCGATGGTGGCCGGCATTGAGGGGACAACTTTAGCTCAATATTTCAGATCTTACAGAAAATTTTTAAATGTATTTAAAATTAACGTTTTTTACTGTGTCTTTTTCCGTTTGAAAATCTAATGCAGGTGGACTGAATTTTTTAAAAATAAAAAATGAGAGAATATAAACAGACTGTATTTAATTCCATGACATAGAGAAAAAGCACACTTTCAACATGTTGGTGTCTTTTTTAGGTGAGATGTAAAGGATAGAAAAGGCCAGTGCTATGAAGTCCTGAGCAAAGAGTCTCACAGAGAAGAATGTGTGCAAAGGCCCTGCGGCGGGAAGAGCTCACTGGGTGGACAGAGGGAAGTAGGGCCAGTGTGGCTGGAGGAGAGAGGAGAGTGTGAGACAGGAAGTTGTGCAGGCCCCTGGGGTGCAGCGCCTGCAGAGTCTTGATGGGGCTATAAAATCTATTCCACGTGCAATGAGGCCTTTCAGAGGGTTTTTAATGAAAGACATTTAGCAATTACATTTCTGTTTGTATTTGGCAATAGTACTTTAAAAATCAGATATGGCTGTTGCATTTTTGAACTGATGCTTTTTCAGTGCCTATCAGTTTTTATTAACTTTTATTAAGGTACGTTTTTAAATTTTAGAATATTCACTCCTAGGTTTAATTTTCTAAAAATCCTACAGCATCTGAGAAATTTATTTTTTTATTTTTAATTTAAGTCTAGTTGATATGCAATCTTATATGGTTACTAGTGGACAGGTGCACAAAATTTGTGCATGGGGGGAGAGGGAGTTTGTGTGCCCCAGTCTAGCCCACTCCCTTTTCAATGTGGGACCCCTTGGGGCATGTTTCAGTGCGGATTCAGGCCTAAACTGGCAGTCAGACATCCCTCTCATAATCTTGGACCTCTGACTCCTAACCGCTCACCCGCTTGCCTGCCTGATTTCCCCTAACCACTCTGCTTGGTGGTCTTCTTGCCCTCACCTCCCCTGCCCCCGGTTGGCCTGCTCACCTCCATCTTCCCCCCTGTCCTGCAGGCCTCCTTGCCCCCAACTGGTCCTCCCTGACCTGCTCACCCCAACTTCACCAACACACTCTTCCTCAGCGCCTGCCTGATTACCATCAACTGCCCTCCCCTCCTTTCCTTATTGCTGCTAACTGCCTTTGCCTGGCACCTGCCACCATGGCTTTGTCTGGAAGGATCTCTGGAAGGTCTTTCAATCTGATTAGGATATTATCCTTTTATTAATATAGATATTTATCCAGGTGTATGATATGATAATTTGAAAATTTTATCACCTCATCAATTCTTATAATCAATCTGGCACCTTGCAAACTTATCACAATATTATTGACTCTATTTCCCTTCCACTTTTCACTCATCCCCCACACCATCCCTTCTGGTAACTATTCCTTTCTTTCTCTCTCTCTTTATTTTTAATGAGTCTGTGTTTTGTTTTGTTTTTAGAATCCACATGCAAATAAAATTCTACGGTAATTGTCTTTTGCTGGCTGAGTTAGTGGACTTAATATAATACTCTCTAGACCCATCCATGTTGCTGCAAATGGTAAAATTTCCTTCTGTTTTATGGTCCAGTAATATCGCATTTTACATATGCACCACATCATCTTCATCTATTCATCTGTTGATGGACAACTAGGTTACTTCCACATCTCAGCTATTGCAAATAATTCTGCATGAAACATAGGGGTAGAGCATAAAGGTAGAGCTTTTAGAAGCTCTCCTAATATTGAACCATACTTGTGTTCCAGAATAAATTAATGAAGTAGATATGCTAATGTTTTCTTTAGGCTTTTGTAGTCATACTTATTAATAAGTTAGCCCATAGCTGGTTTTTTATATGTGCCAAAATTACCTTTTATTATGATATCCATTGCAATAACTTCCAGATTAAACTTGTTTTCACATATGTTTATTTTCTATTTGGATTTAGTTGAATTTCCTTTAATATCCTTAAGTATAAAATGTAAAGGAAGTAAAAATCATTCCAGGTCCTGTTTACATTTTGGTGAAAATTCTTTGTTTTCTTACTAAATTATTTTTATTCACTCATTGTGCTGGTGACCATACTCTGTAAATATTTTCATCAATTTAATGGATACATGCTATTACATTTTATGATTGCATCAGATATATTTTAATGAATATTGTGATGGTAATATTTAGCTTTTGTCCTGTTTTTCCCTTCTACAAACAGTGAATCAGTAAATATCTTAGTACATCATTTATGGATATATTTATAGGAACATTCAAAGGGAAGCACACTTCATTTTTATACATATTGCCAGAGTGTTGCACTGGAATGCCTCTGATCAGCATGCCATTGGGAAAAGTCATCATACACTCTAGGCTATCCACTGGGATTTTGTCTCTCAGGGCCCAACAGATAAATAAAGGCACTAACTCAACAAACTCTTTCAACACCAACTGACAAATGCATTTGCAGGGCATGCCATGTGCTTCTCTGGACACTTGAAGAAAAAGGTCAAAGGAAGTCTTAGGGTACTTGGCTCCAGTGGAAGATTCAAGCAATCACTTTTGATCCATAGGCATTTATTGATACCTAATAGGTGTCTACTCCTGCCCTGGGCACCTAGGATGAGAGCTACCAGACATGGTAGAAGTTTGGTCTCCAGATCTCTTGGGACCAGGTCATAAACTTGTGCAAAGGGGTAATAAGAAGACATGTTAACCTGGATTATCTCTGATCCCAGAGATAAGACCTGGCTCCAGGAGGCCCCCTGAGAAAGGAGGACCTAGGCTGAGAGAGAGCATCAGGAGCACCCACCAGGTCAGGCAAGAGTCTGCCTCAATGCTGCCATCTGTGTTCTCACTAATGAGGCTCCAGGGAGGTTATACTTCCTCCTCCTTCCAGGTTCCTTGACTCAGATGCTGCATTAATTACTAGGAAGGTCTCTGTCATCAATGGGTAAAAGTTGGATTATTTGGAAAGTCTCTCAGAAAACCTGTTCCCCATCCCAGATGTGTGTCTCCATAGGGTGAATGAAAATCATGGGTAGAGGGGTGGGTAGTTACTGTTTTGATTTTTGTTTTCTTGGTTCATGGCTCCGTAAATCATATTCCTCAATTCATGAATCATCCTCACCATCATTCCTTGCAAGATATCTTCTTCATGTTATTGTCTTTTATTACATTGAATCTCCATTTTCTTCTTCTTCCTCCATAAAGGTATCCACTTAAAAATAAACACGTGCACTTGAATAATTCATCTCTTTGTATGCTTGTGTGTTTTATATACACACAGTGTTGTGCTATAAACCCCCACAGTGTTTCTTACTTTCTGTGCTAACTCTATAAATTTTATCATCCACTCTGCTTGCTTTGTGGATACTCAAATCCCTGCTTCTTTTATCTTTTTACAAAACATTCTCTCCATACACAGATGAATTTTAGTAGGCTAAATCAAACCTTATCAATTTCTTACTCAAAGCATTTAAAGAACTTCCCATTATAATTTTTTTTACAAGAAGGAAATTAGCCTATGAGGTCTGCTTGTGGGCTCCTACAAACATCTACAACCTCAACCAGTGTTCTTCTCTTTCTTCTGCTCCCCACACTTCAGCCATACTGGCTTTCACTCAGTTTGTGGAGTTCACAAAGCTCTTTGATTTCAGAGCCTTAGCCTCCTCTCCCTCCCCTTTGTCATTTCCCACCTCTTCTATTGGAAAGGCTTCCTCTTTCTCAGCCTTCAAGCCTCTCCTAACTGTGGACACTGTTGCAGCTCTTTTGGAGAGACATTGGCAGTATTAGTCATGTGAGGCCAGGCTCCCTGGAAGCAGTGACTCCTGGGAAGTGAGATAGAGTTTAGTGAAGGAGTGACCTCAGAAGGAGAAGATGGAGGGAGGTGAGCAGAGATGTGGACTCAGCACATTACGTACAGTCTGGCTTTGAGAGGGAATCTGGAACAGGAATTGTACCCATTGAATGAGTCCCATTGGAGGTAAGGAGCCAGGCTCTTCAACCCAGTGCCAGTCATTACTGGCGTCTGGATGAGCCTATGTCCCAGGACAGTGGAGGGGGATCACCTACCCCCTCTAGACAGGGAAAGGGCCGTCAGGAGCCAGGAGCCGCCAACATCCAAGCAGCTGGGAGGCAGGGTAGCTGAACCAGCCACTGAAGTTTCACTCACTAGTGAAACCTAAGGCATATATGGCCTTCCTGCTAGAAATTCATTCTTAGAAAAATATTCTAGAGAACCTTCATTCATGTGCCTTGAAGAAGGATACGAGAAGTGAAATTCAGCATCGTTTGTGAGGGTGGAAAACTGGAGATAACCTAAATGTCCTTCAATAGGAGAATAAAGTAATAATAGTAAATACCTAGAAAAGTGGTAAGAAAAAAATGTGGACTGGAGTATGTGTAACAACGTAGACAAATCTCCTAAAATATGATTTGAGTGAAAAATCAACACTAAATATAACTTGCGTGTGCACAACTTTTGAGTACAGTTATGGAAACCTACTTAAGGACAAGCACAAAGTGGATGATAGTAAGTAGCTCTGGGGAAAAGAAAAACTGGAATGGAATCAGGAGTTCAACTGTCTCCCAACTGTCACTCTAATGTTCTGTTTAAAGGCACACGGGAACGGCAGCATTTTAAGATTCAGTAGTAACACAGGTGATCATAATTTATTCTATATATATTTTATTCCTTTACATTTAATCCATAATAGTCACATTTTAAAAATTATGAAAGTTATTTATATGGCTATATGTACACCTACAGTGATACTTTTTGTTTTCCCTGCATCATCCTTTTACTTGCAAATTACAACAGAAGAAAGTCAACAGATGACCCATTTTCCTTCACAGCACCTTGCCGCATGAGTTTGTTAGCCATGCTGTTCATATACAATATTATTACCATTGCAGGAGGATGTTTATGTCAGTGGAAAAATACTCATAAAAAGGCAAATGCTTTTGAGTGGAATTGACAGGATAAGGCTTTGGAAACCAACTTTTCTAGCAGTCTCTTTGCTACCTGTTCTATCAAATATTTCTAGTGGTCCATTCCCACCCAGTGATGCTGATCAGAAGAACCAGGTACATGCTCTTAGACTCTGAGGAGCCATTTTTTGACAAAGAAGACTTGCTTTTCCCTGTATCCCAGATGAGGAAATGTTATTCAAAAAGTGATCAGTTCAATCTTGAGAATGAGAGGCCTATGTTACAGGTTCCCCTACAGCAGTGGTCGGCAAACCGTAGCTTGCAAGCCACATGCAGCTCTTTGGCTCCATGAGTGTGGCTCTTTCACAAAATACCAGGTGAGGGTGCAGATACAGTGCAACTGAAACTTCGTGACTCATGAGCAGAAGTCTGTTTTCGGCCTGGGTGAGTTTATTTGGAAGAAGTTGCGTTAGAAGAAGTTTAAGTTTTAAAGTTTGGCTCTCAAAAGAAATTTCAATGGTTGTACTGTTGACATTTGGCTCTGTTGACTAATGAGTTTGCTGACCACTGTGATTCTTCATATTCTTCGGATTTAGCATAATTATATATGTGAATATTCAAATATCTAAAAGCACATTTAATTTTAATTTTGCTAAGTACTTACAGATGAGTCTCCTGGGTGCCTGAACTAGTTTACAGTCCCATCAGTCCATGATGTTTCCATTTGTCCCATAGCTTCACCCACACTTCACATCATCACTTTCCAATCTGTCATGCAGATTGGTGTAAATAGCGCCTCATTACTTCTCTGAGTACACTTGCAACTTAAAATCTCTTCATATCATGTTAACGATTTGGGTTTCCCTTTATGAAATTCCCTTTTTTATGTGACAGACATTTCTTACAAACTCTACATATTAAACCCAAGCAGGGATTTCAGAGAAAGCTTGCAAGTTTTAAGATAGACCTCCTGTAGGCCTTTGTGTTCAGGGTTTTTGTTTTTGTTTTTTGAGTGGATGGAATTTTCTATTGCTCTGGGATAAATGCCTGGGAGGGCAATTGCTGGGTTGTGTGGTAGTTGCATGTTTAGTTTTGTTTTTTTAATATATTTTATTGATTCGCCCCATCCGCTGAACCAAACTGGTTTCGGCGCATGTTTACTTTTATAAGAAACAACCAAACTCCTTTCCCCAGTGGCTATAATGGTCTACATTCACAACAGCCCTGAATGAGTGACAGTTTCTCCACATCCTCACCAGCATCCAGTGTTATCACAGTTGTTTATTTTAGTTAGTCTCCTTGTGGTTTAATTCACCTCATCCTAATGGCTTATGACTTTGAACTTTCCAAGCGCGCATGTGATATGTTATAGCCTCTTCAGTGGAGTGTCCGTTCATTTATTCCATTTAATTCTCCAGTGAAATGACCTGGGCCTGGCAGCCCTTCATTAGCGTGCTTTAATGACTACTCAGGGCATCGCTTTCTTCTGAGGAAGGTTGTGTAGTTTGTTTCTTTCCAGGAATCTGTCCTTTCACCTAACTTGTTTGAACAATGAGCACAGCGCGTTTCTGTGTCTTGGTTACTCTGGCTAGAAATCTGTTTATTTTACCAATAGTTCTAGAGAAGCAGTTTTCCAGTTTATTGAAAGCTATTTTGAAACTCTTTGTTTTACTGATTTCTCCCATTATGTTTTCTCCCTTCCTTGTTTCTTCAAGGTCACTCTGTTACTCTCTCTAATTTACTATTTGGACACTTAGATGTCTCTTCATAGCTGTAATTCTTTCCTTAGAAATCTATTTAAAACTAAAATTCTTCTATGGCTGCTTTTGTTTTTCAGCTTTTATTTGTTTGTTTGTTTGTTTATTTTGGTTGCGAGTATTCCATAATCTCACTCATGATTTCCTTTGAACTCAGGGTTTATTTAGAATACACTTCACTTTAGCATCAACTATTTGGCAATTTTAAAACTATCTTTATTATTAAATGCTTACCTTAGTGCATTATGTTAGAGAACAAATATGCATCATGCATTATGGTTCATGAACATGTCAATGGAGAACAAACATATGTTTCTTATTTGGAATTTATTGAGACTTCCTATGTGGCATATTATATGGTAATGATTTATTTTGTTTAAAAGACTGGGTATTATCTGGTAGATGCTGATACAACATGTATAACAAAGCAAACAATAACTTCCATTTGTCAAATATTCTTCTGATTTCTAAAAAGTCAGTTGCTTCTCATTTAATAGGTCTTATTTCTGAAGGCAGGTTTAAAATTAACGCATTCTATTTTGCAAAACAGGAAGCTTTCCCTTAACTTAAAACTCATTCAGTTAAATGTATCCCCGTGGTTTCTTACGCATGTCTATATTTTCCTCAGCAAGATACGCTCTTTAACGTGCTCTCTTGCCTTTCACTCCCCTATTCTCATCCACTACACAGTGCTGACCTATCTAGTATTGTAGATTTTTTTCACACTTTTTCTGTAATCTTTTAGCCAAGAATAAACTTAGCATTGGACTGCATTGCTCACTCCTGGGATTTTTGGATCTGCCTTCACCTAGGACATGGACCCCTCATAGAATCTCTAATGTCTGTATCTAAAGAGAAAAGAACTTAGCCCAAGGCCTCTTGGAGAATCACAAATGAGGTAGAGGCTTTGTCACAAGGAAGAGAAAATGGCCAATGAGCTCAACCACAGCCCGTCCAGCAGACCTCTCCACTGTCCAGCAACCCAGACAGCTCTTAACAGGGAGGACTCCACTGAGTCTCTACAATAAACCTGTGAGCTTGCTCTAGGCTCACCCCTTGTTTAGAAGCACAACCGTAAGCAATATATCTTGGCCAACTACATTATTTAACAATCCTAGGAAATTTTCTCAGATTCTGCAGATATCAGAAAAACAAACAAAGAACAAGAATAACAACAACACACACACACACACACAACTACAAAACAACAACAAAACACACCTAAAATGAACATGGGATTTTGCCTCCAAGGCCAGGAGATGCCAGATCCCAGCCCTCGTTAAAGCTCCTGATAGGAAGCTTTTACTTGCAAGTGCTTTACAGAAATGGGAAGATTTAACTAGAAAACATCCTTCTAAAAATGATCAAAAGGCAGTTTTATTTGCATGCCTAAGTTAATTTTTGGCATGCAATAAAAATTTTTTAAATGCCAGGTCTAACATTAAACTGAATGAATGAATGAATGAATGGAAGCATATCTTGATTTGGAAATGGGGAGGTTCTAAGGAGAAGCACATATAAATTCTTTTTAACAAAACTAAGGAATTAGAAAATTTACAGACTGTCTCCGAACTCTTCTGAAGTTAATGAATGCCAACAACCCACTGTTCTGCCTTCTCTAGCTCCTCCAATATACTTTGCACTTTCTCTCCCTTCTTCCTTCCCCTTCAGTCCCCTCTATTACAACTCCTTACTGACTTAAGGAATAATGAGAATAGGAATTCCAACAGCTCCCTTTGGAGAAAAGCTTGTATCAGCAAGAGAGGAACCAGCAATTGATCCTGATTTTCTGAATGACCCTGATGGGTTCACAAAGACATTTACCTGTTAGAAAATTTAATCCAGGCTAGTCTAACTGATTTCAATGAATATAGCTAATGGTTTCTGCCACCAAATGCAACACAATTTCTAAATAAGGTTTACAAGAAAATTCCTGTAGAGAAGTCTATCCACTGTTAGAATTGTTGGAAACTGAAATAATATGAAGAAAAAGGAAACACACACACACACACACACACACACACACACACACAAAACCATAGGGTTGACCCAAGGGTGCTGCCCCTTCTCACTGATAGTTTGAGGGAAATTTAAATGATCACAGAAAGGGAAGCCACTAAGACCCCTGTACATACTGGAGCTACTTTATTTGTTTCTAACCATATCCAACCAAGAGGAATTTTATTCTATTTTATTGTTCTTTTTATTGTTTAAAGTATTACATGTGTTTTTCTTTTCCCCCCATGGGTCCCTCCCCAGCCACTCGCACGCCCTAGCACATGCTCCCACACCTCCGAGTATCTGTGTCCATTGGTCAGAGTAAACCTTCTGCACAAATGTCAGGAATATTTAACCAATCTCTATTTTTAGTCAAAACCTGTTTCCTACTAGGGAATGTTATAGCAATATTAGCAAGTATATAACTTTGCTAATAAAATCTGCCCCAATTCAACTGATAGGGAGAAGTGTTTTGCTTTGATAACCACACATGCTTTTTCCAGAAAGGTAATGTGTATGTAGAAATAAATGAACAAAATACCAAACTCAACAGAGCCTCAGATGAACCCAGCAGTGTGTCCTCAAAGGCGTGGTCCTGGCTGTACCCAGGTTCCCTGAGAGGCTCTGGAACTGGATCTGCTGGTGGAATCAGGCACAGACATGGAGAGGCCTGGGGGAGATGGTGAGCATTTCAGCAGTTCATATGGGTATTTGGCCAACATTTGTCTTAAAATGAGCCCAGAGTTGGAACCACATACATTCATCTCTATCCTGTACTCACCCAGGGTGGAGGGAGCTGGGCCCCTGTGTACTGAGGTCAAGCTTATGCAGTTCTGAAGTCAACCCTCAATGGAAAGTTGGGAAACTGATGTCCATAGAGTGGCAGATGTTACCCAATGTCCATGACATTCAGAGCCCAGAGTTCAGGAATGTTCAGACCTTCTAGGCCAAGGCTTCAATCTCTCTAACAGAGTTGGTCTGGATATTAGAAATCCTGACATACTGGGAAGCTCCTGCCTGTTCCTCTGCATCTACTGAAGCAGGAAGAGGAGGGTGATGCTTTATTCTGAGATCAAGAAACAGAACTAGCTTTTTTTAAAGAAATTTTTATTTCATTTTATTATTTTTATTGTTTAAAGTATTACATATGTTTCCATTTCCCTCCATGAACCCCTGGCCAGCCACTCCCACCCCCTAGCACATGCTCAGACACCACCAGTGTCTGTCTCCATTGGTTATGCCTATATGAATACATACACGTCCCGCCCTACTCTCCCCTGCATTTCCATTGAGATTTGAGGATTGGTTCCATGCTCCTCTGTGTCTGGTCTATTTTTGTCCATCAGTTTATATTGTTCATTATATTCCACAAATGAGTGAGATAATGTGATATTTATCTTCCTCTGACTGACTTATTTTGCTTAGCATAATGCTCGCCATATCCATCCAAGCTGTTGTGAATGGTAAGACTTCTTTCTTTTCTCACAGCAGCACATTATTCCACTGTGCAGATGTACCACAGTTTTTTAATCAACTCATCTGCTGATGAGCACTTAGGCAGTTTCCAAATCTTAGCTATTGTGCTGCTGTGAACAGAGGGGAGCATATATCCTTTCTGATTGGTGTGTCTGATTTCTTGGGATATATTCCTAGAACTAGAATTACTGAGTGAAATGGGAGTTCCATTTTTAATTTTTAAAACAAACTCCATACTGTTTTTCTCATTGGCTGGATCAGTCTGTGTTCCAACTAGCAGTGCACAAGAGTTCCTTTTTCTACACATCCACACCAGCATTTGTCCTTTCTTGATTTGTGGATGAGAGCCACTCTGACAGGTATGAGAGATGGTATCTTATTGTTGTTGTTTTTTAAAATTTTATTGATTTCAGAGAGGAATAGGAACATCAATGAGAGAATAATTGACTGCTCGCCCGCTGCAAACCTCTGTTAGGGATCAATACCCTACCATGTGCATGTGCCCTTGACTGCAATTAAACCCTGGACCTTGCAGTCCGAAGGCTGACACCCTACCCCCTGAGCCAAACCTAGAGTCTAGAGTCCTCATTGTTCTTTTGATTTGCATCTCTCAGACTCATGGCTTTGAGCATATTTTCATAAGACCAAGAGATATATGAAAACAGAATTGTTTTTCTTGTCCTATCTAATAAAAAAGTAACATGCAAATGTGACCGTACCTTGTGTCCTGATTGGCTATGCTACCAGCCAATCAGGAGCAGGGGGCATGACCAGCAGGACGGGAGGCAAGGCTAGGAGTCATGCGGGGGTGTGGCCATGAAGCAGCTTGCCCTCCCAAGACAGGGGGGCCCGGAGGAGGGGCGGGACAGCTGTGGGAGGCCCGCCTGGAGCTGCAAGGCACGCTGTCTGCAAGGTGTGCTGTAGGAGAGGTGCCTGCCTGCTGGATTCGCGTGGGAACCTTTAGTTCTGGATGCATTTCTCTGCTCCTCAGTCTCCATGACCTCATGCCATTGTCACTGGCAGTCTGTGCAAGTCCAGGAAGGTCACCCTTTCCACAAGCACCAAGCACACTCTGCCACTCCCCGCCACCTCAGGCCAGGATCAGAGCCAGGAGCCTTCCAACCAGGTGCTCCAGCTTCTGGAGATGCTGAGGAAGGCGCACCCTCAGCGGGGCTGCAGCATCTCCAGTTTCTCAGTTCACACCCTCTCCCCAGGAGGCTGGGGAGAACAGATATGGCAAAGTTCTTTAAGCCACGGCAGTCAGAATGGTGGAACTCGGCCAGGGAGGCACATAGAGGAGCTAGGGCCCTTTCAGGCCCTGGGGTTAGGCAGCAGGCCCTGTGGTCCTGGGAGCTTGTGGGTGTCTGTGGCTGCGGCTGAACTGAGTGAAGCTGGCCCAGGTCCTGGGTGCCCATAGCTGGCAGGGGGAGGGAAACCTGAATCCCAGATGTGGGGCAAGGCAGAGCCAGTTAGGAGCCATCAGGCCAGTAGGAGAGCACTTAGGGATGATCAGGCAGGTAGGCAGAGGTGGTTAGAGGTCACACATTCCCAAAAGGGTCCCTGATTGGAGTGGGTGCAGGCTGGGCTGTGGAAACCCCCCTCCGTGCATAAATTTCGTGCACTGGACCACTAGTGAATAATAAAAAGAATTTTATTAAGCTCACTGAAGTCACATGTCCACATGCAACCATCATCATTGTGGCCAGGCCAGTGAGATGTGATGATACCTCCACTCTGGGGCCCTGAACCACATTCCCCACAACCACCTGGATGTGGAAATTGGCAGCTGTTAGAAAGACAGAAATGGAAGTCATGTCCACCACAGGCCATTGTCAAATAAAACAGTGACTTCTGGTTTCCACTCTGACATATAAGAGGTTGGAAGTGCTTACTCCCATCCTTACAAGAAAAAAAGATGAACAATCCAAAAACAGGAGCTCTTTTTCCATCCATTTGAAATTAACTATGACTATGAAATACAACACAAGCTAGCCTATCTTCCTGATAAGACGGGAAACATCTTTTCCACTCAAAGTGAGGGACAAAATGAAAAGAAAAAAAATAAGAGAAAACAGATTTGGCCACATCACAATGTAATGCGTCTATTTGGCAAAACACACATCAAATGTAGACAAATGGCAAGCTAGAGAAACCATTTGCAAGTTACATGGCAAAAAGTGGATATTTATGACAATTCACATTTGCTAACAATCCAGTAGAAAAGAGGGCATAAGATTTCAAACTGAAATTCCAAAACCAGGAATAGGCCAAAATATGGAAAGATATCCAACTGCAGTTTAAACCAGATGAACAATTCAAATGAAAATATCGCACTTTCTCGCCTGCACAGGGTGTCTCATCAGTTGGTCGGGAGTCATGCCATTCACCAAAGGGTTGCAGATTTGATTCCCGGTGAGGACACAGACCTACCTTGTGGATTCAGAAAATGTCCCGGAACGAGACAGTGTTTGTGATGTTATGGAACAGTTGCAAAAATTTGTGGCTGTGCTTGATGTTGGAATTTAAAATTGAAGGATCATAGAATTAACATTTATATAATTTAAATTTATTTTAATATAATATTTAAAATGCATTTTATTTTGCACAACAGTATAATGAAAATACACTAAAATTCAAAGTATTTGTAAGATAAACACAAATATTTTTTTAATTGCTATTATTGGGAAAGGGAAGTCCTCTCTGCTGTGTCAGCTGACACATGGTGAGGCCCAGGACCTGAGACCACAGGGCTCGAGGGACCTGAGGCAAGTTGCTCACAAGCTGCAAGTGGGTCCACATCTGGAATTTCAGTGACAGCTGTGCCTGGAACCTGCTCTGGCTCTGGAGAGGGCACCAGATTTGGTGTTTCCTCTTTAGGTGTGTCTTCATCTTATTCTCGAGCTGCTTCTGTAGATCCAGGAAGAGAACACATTACACCAAGACTGCCTTTTGGGTGTCTTCCAAGGAAGGGAACCTCCCATCTCCATCACTGAAGTCCCTGTTCAAGCTCCCACTCCAGGAAGTCCTCCAGACTGCAGGCCATGGGCACTGACTTGAGAGCCTCAGTGCACCTGCCTAACCAAAGCCTCTGGGAACTCTTCTCTGTGTGGTCCAGCTACTTGGCCTCTCCCTGGACCACATCACCCTCTCTGACTTCTCCTCAACCTCTGTCTTGGCCTCAGGGGGCTCAGGTGCTCCAGCCATAAGTGGAGATACTGGGCCTGCTTTGGCAGCACTGTGACTGGAAAGTTGAGCTCTATTGAGGCCAAAAGCATGATCAGGCTGGGAAATTTTGGCGGCCTATATAATTCTTCAGGGTATTGGTCCAGCCAGATGACAGGATGCAGGAGATGGCCCTGGGGAGAGAGATAGGTGGACAGCAGGGTCTGAGGCCCGGCCTTTCCTTCCCGCAGCCCTCCCACAGCACCACTCAGAAAGCCTGAGGTCCTGTGCTTGCTGCCCTGCCCATCCAGAAGCCATATCTATGTCCTGTCTACCTTCTACCTGGCAGTCCTGTAAAGACACACCAGTTCACCCAGAAGGACTGGCAAAAAACCCTCCTAACTGACAACTTTGGATCAGGTAGGGGAACATGACATGCTCTCTCAATGTCCATGTCCCCTCCCACTACCCTCCTCCCCAAATGTCAACTCCATGAGGACAGGAAGGGCTGGTTTCTGCCCTGTTCTTCTCACTCATTGGCACACAGTAGATACTCCAGAAATAGCTGACCAATAAGCAAACAAAGAAAATCTGTCTCCACCTCTGGCTTCCCAGAGACCTCATAAAACCTCAGACTTTGGCTCCTGTACCTTCGTGCGCTCGAATTCACTGGTTGCCTGTGGGGTCGACTCCTCACTTTCACATTTACCTCCCATGGGGAGAGAGCAGGAGCCACACTGCCACCGAGGAGGTTCTAACAGATTAGAGAGCAAGGTCCCTGGATAGGGGTGCAGGCAGGGATGGGATTACGAGCGGAAGGGGATGAATTTTCTGAGGGGCTCACTCTGTCTACCGACTGCCTCACTCACCCATACCGCGCATATTCATATGCACAGCTTTCTGACTCATGTTTTATCTTTTTTTTTTCTAGGAGAAGCCCTGTGACCTCTGCCCTCTTGCAGAAATCCCACCATAAGTGGGATACAGCGTTCTGCCAGCACTTTGAATTCACAGTCCCCATGACTCTGACCCAAAACCGACTCACGTTTTGTGATGGAACAGAGGTCCACTGTCCTCTCCACAATATGGGAAGATGCAGCCATAAGAGGAGGTCAGGAGGATGTCACATTGCCCCTCCTGTGGGCACTATGAGCCTGTGCAGCCTAGTGTGACTGATTTGCTCCCGTCTAGAAGGCAAATCTAGACTTGGGGTCTGCTCTGTGTGCTGGATTATGCTCAGTGCCTTGAGACATGTCTCTACCTTGCTGAGCCTCTAAAATATTTGCTGAATGAATGAGCCCAAACCAGCCTCATCTCAGATAGCAAGGTGATCCTAGGGGCCCACTGCTCACCCTTGGGGTTTGTGCTCTGGCTTCACCCAGTACAGGGACCCATAATGGAATTTCCAATCTCTTTATCTAATGAGAAAAGTGTTTAGCCCTGGGCTGTGAGAAGAAGCAAAAATTTGGCGGAGTCTTTGTCAACAGGAAGAAAATATGACCAATTGGCTCAAAAACGGCCCCTCCAGAAGACCTCTCCACTGTCCAGACAGCAAAAGATAACTCAGTGAGACCTTACAATAACTCTATTGTACCTCATTTCTCCCCATGTTCCCAGGAACAAACACTCAGAGACATCCAGGGACCTGAAGATTCACAGAAAACAGTGGCCAAATGACCATTGTGTTGTGCAGGGATAGGGGTTCATCTGGTACATGGTTGGTCCCTCACCTGTTGTAGCAAATGCTCTATAATAACACGGAAAGGTGGGGCAAAGTTGGGGTCCCTTCCCACGAAGGTTGGCACCGGTATTTCCCCAGTCGGTGTGTGCAGGCGGTCAGTTCCACACTGGTCCTTTGCTTTTTCTCTTCTGTCTTGTCTGTGATGATGGAATTTATTGGACACCAGGGGAGGGTGGTTCTGGGGCCACTCGGCTGGATGGCACCTGTGCCCAGGGCTGCCTGACCAGCCTCCGTGTTCTGACAGGTGGCCCCATGGGAGACACACGATGATTCAGGCACACAGGGAGGCTGACTCCCCGGGAATCAGAGTCCTGGCTTCCAGAAGGGGCAGGTCTTGATGGTGAGAACCTTTCTCAATGGCTGCTTCTCGGTCCTGAGGGCCATCACCTTCGATTATTGTCTAGGTCAACACTGTCTGCCTGACCCCTTACTCCACAGAGAACTCTGGGAAATAGGCAGAGCAGCTGGGGGCTCCCTGTGGGTGCCACCACATTAATTTCCACGTTGTGAGCTCATTCACACTGAAAAGGGTTCCACTTTGTGTTTCCAGAGTCTGTCTTGGTGAAAAACTGAAATGTGAACAGAAAAGCACCTGGTCTTTCCAGGGCATGGCCAGGACGGGGAGAGGGCTGGGTATGGGCAGGCTGAAAGGTGTGACTGGAGCGTCCGAAGATGCAGGTAGGAAAGTGCATGACGTGGGAATTTCACGTTGTTCCACTCCACACAGTCCACAGGACCTGCAGTGTGTCCGGAGGATGCTTGGCCCTGCACGTCAGGCGGCTGATGTCCTCCCAGCCCTGGCTCTGGTACTCCACGTCCTTGTCCTTGGTTTTCTTGGACAAACACATCACCTTCTTTTACTTTTTCTGATTTACAGTCATGGACCTGGAGGGCATGACTGCAGCCTCACCCCAGCTGGGAAGCCTGCTGACCTGGAGAGACTGGAAGGTGCACTTGAGAGTGTTGTTGGCAGTTGCATGGTCTTTGTTCCCAAAGTCTCTCTTCCTTTCTGTGGGCTGGGCTGCCGTCTAGGAATCCATAGGTGGCCCCATCAGCTGAGCTCCAGCACCCTGGCTGGAGGAGTACTCATCTCCTCTCACAGAGGGTGAGGAAGGAAGGATGTATGAGGCCTCCTTGTTTGCCGCAGACCTGTATGGCGGGTGGACAACAGCACAGTAGAGTCCAAACGAGCCTGGTAAGACCTAGAATGGTCCTACCTAGAATGGTTCAGTTCTACCACCCCCACGAAGGGAATGATGGTAAAGGACTCCTCATTAGGGCTCTTGTTTGTAGGTGGGTGTGGCCTCCACAATGGGCAGTTGGTAGCCACAACTGGCCCCTGCTATGTACCTTGTTATTCTCAACACCATGTCCAGCATGTGCTTGCATAGCCCTCTGAGTCTCCTTGTAGAACAGGTCCCATTTCGGAAGACCTGGAAAAAGTTCTTGTAGTGATAATGCACGGAGCCTAGGTACCTGGCCACTGGATGTGAACCCAGCGGGGTGACCAGGAAGAGCATGTAACCCAGCCAAGGGCAGGAGTCACATTTGTAGAACAGCAGCTCTAGGAAAAGCCACTTCAGCACAGCCCTGAAGTACTGCTCTGCTACTGCCACCACGATCTTCACAGGCTTCAGGGGCTGGGAATTGAGGAGACAAGTATCTCTGAACCCACAAGTTGATGGTGCTGAAGGCCACCTGGACTCAGCCTTAGAGCAGGTGCACACCCCAGGCAGCATGTGTTGCTGCAGGACTCAGACAGGAACTGCCCCTACCAGTCAGAGGTATTGAGGAGGAGGATGTTCTGGGACAGCTAGTGTCAGAGTTGAGGATGTGGTTCAGCTGGTCATACACCAGGTCCCTGGGGATCTGCACTGGGTAAGCGGGGTCAGGTCAGTGCTTGTTGTCCAGGCTGTGGGCCCAATTGCTCCTGGCTGTGCCACTTGCGCTCCCTCAATATGTGCTCCAGCTCCAACAGCCCACTGCGTCCCCTGCAATCTGGTGGAGGGGATGCGGAGAGACTTGGTCTTGGTGATGTGCCCACTAGTTACTTGGGACCCCTCTTCTTAGGCACATGGGTTGGACCTGGAGGCTCCTTCTGGCGCTATGCCTTCTCTAGCTCTCCATCTGAGAGCTGGGCTGCCAAGTATAGGTCTTCCAAGTATGGCCAGAGAGATTCAGGGTCCTGAGAACACTCTCATGGGCCAATATCACTGGATGTCTCTGGTGAGCCATAGAGCATATCTATGTCCTCCACCTCAGAGACCTTCTCCAAAGACTCCTGCTCTGAGTCCAGGACCTCCTTCCACACTTGCACCCTCTGCAGCCACACCCCAACTTTCTTCTTGGCATCTTGTTGCCTGCACATAAATGGCGATCTTATTTCTCCTTGGCACTGCTTTTTGGGCTCATTAAAGTCGAAATCCTCCACATCTTGGTCTAGCCCGGGTACGGAATCATGACTGCTGTGATGTTCAGAAAAGATTTTATACTCCATCTCTGAGAAATGAACCCTGGACTAGGTTTTGGCGCCAGTCTTCTGGGTGCTATCCTTGGGGTCGATGGGCTGGCTGGACAGGGAGGAGATGCCGACCTCAGCCACGGGGACAGATGCCTCCATGATGGTGCTATGGAGGCTCACCATCAGGCCACCTTTGCGGGGGGGGGGGGGGGTCGCTGCATCACTTCATCCATGTCCATGGTGGCCTCAGCAAGCGTCCGGTAACCCAAGATGTTCTGTTTTTTAAGACACCGTTTCTGTTGTAGCATGATGTCTAAGGTGTTCCCTTCTCTCTTGAAGGTGTGAGGATACTTTGGGGAGAAGGCAGCGCCAGGTTGGTCTTCACATGACCACTAGAGGGCAGCAGAATCTCGTCTGACCTCAAGATGTTTTTGGAGCCCTGCAGTTTAACACTGACCACCACAGCACTGAGCTCCTTCTCCAGCTTCTTATAAATAAGCAGCTTGCCTAAGGTGAGGCTACACAGCCTGGGCACGCAGGTGGGGCTGGAGCAGTCCACCTTCAAGGTGGAAAACAAGTTCATGGGCACCTGTGTGTTGAGTGCAGTGGGCATGCTGTCCAGGCCCGCGGGTGCCAACTCAGAGGTCTCATTTCTATCCTGTGTCGTGAGAGGGGGACACGTGCCATCAGATGCAGCTCATAATCTGCCTGGTGGGTTGGTGGCTGCAGCTCAGACCAAACCCAAGCACTTAGTGATTGGTGGCCAGAGGTGGGACAGGATTGATCTCAGGGACCACATGCTAACCTGGCCACCTTGCAAACTAGAGACCTAAAGTAACCACAAAAGATGGTGTAAAATTAAAGTGTTTTGTTTTTTTAACTAAAAGCAACTTATGGTGGGTAGTGGTGTCCTAGGCTGTCATCTTCCCTGAAAAGGGTCTATTTTTATCTTAACTGAGAGCCTATCTATTGTCTTTTTGCATCTATCCTATATAATAAAGAGCTAATATGCAAATGGTAGTCAAGTCCTTGCACCAGGGCTAGGGACCTGAGGCTGAACTCCCTGCCCTGCGGGCCTTAACTGGGGACCTGAGTATGTGTCCCCACCCTGGCACCAGGCCAGGGGACCTGAGGCTGTGTTGGGCCTGGCCGCCCTGGGGGACCTAAGGCTGTGTCTCCCACCTGGTGGGGCTTGATGGGGGACGTGATGCCACGTCCCCCACACTGGCACAGGGGCCAGAGGACCTGCGGCGGCGCTGCGGGACTTGAGGCCATGCCTTTCACCCGACAGGGCTTGACCAGGGACCTGAGGCTGCACCCCTGACTCAGCGCGCCAGGCTGGGGGACCTGAGGCTGCGCCCTCTGCCCTGTGCCCCACCACCTTGACAGGGAGTGGTGCTGGCCGGGTCTGGGTCTCATGCAATTTCAAGGCATGCGCAGGTGGGCTGGGACTTGACTTTGTATCCAGTGGCAGGTCCCAGATTCTGACAGGAGGAAGATTTTCATATCCATTTTACTAAATTTATTTCATCTCTGACACTTTTATTATAGAAAAAGGGCAAATAGCAATATTAAAATATTTCCTCTAATTAATTTCCTTTTAATATGCATGAATTTCATACACTGGGCCACTAGTAACAACATAATTTTGTAATGTCAAGGTAATTTTCCTTTATTCAAACCCCTCAAAGCACAGGCACTGCTCTGCTCTCTGGAAAGATCACACATGCAGTCCTTGAGTTCATTATTGACTGTTAACTGTCTTGCCCACACAGCTGTAAAAGAAGTACATCTTTTTTATTTTACTTTGTTTTGGGGGGAGTATAATAAAATTTTAATATTGTTTTCTTTATTTTATTGCTTAAGGTATTACAAATAGTAGTATATATGTATCTTACCCTCCCCCAATGACCTTCCCCGACCTCCCCTACCACCCAGCACTTGCCCACAGTGTCTATCATTTTAACTTTTATCCAGTACCAGAGATTTCCCTGCTTTGATTTCCCCTGTTTACCTAATGTATAACCAATGAATTTCATGAAACCCACACACGTCTCTACTTTTTATTGTAATGTATAAAATAAGGTGCAAAGCTGCCATTCTCCAGAGCATTATTATCTCATTTGGTTGAGATTTTGCTACACTGCAATTGTCTACACTTTAGCTCAACTAAACTCAGAAAAATTCTGCACAGGTTTCCATGTTTTCTACACGAACAGGAGAAAAGATTCTTGACAGGCAGCGTACACTTGGCGGTGAGTGATGATGAGACACATTGGTATCTTAGTCATTTCTTAGCAGAAGATCGGCAGCACCTCCCTGTGTTAACAAGGTCACCTGGGATTTCTGACACACATCCCATTCTAAGATGGGAACACAGAGAATTGTCCTGGGGTGGGAGGGTCTGTATATTAGGACAATGGGGTGTTCAGGGCAGCACTACTGACATGACAACAGGAGGGGATCGTGTACAGCTCCCACAGCAGTGAAAAGTTGGATCGCCAGGTCTGATAACAGTTCCCCCTCCTGGTATGTTGTGCAGCCCAGGGAGGCCCCGGCTCCTGACCGGGAGGGCCTATGAGGATGTGGTCCTCAAGTCAGCAAAGGGCAAAGCAAAAGACTTGGTACCTTGAGTCCTATGTTTTTTGGGGAAAAGCATCACTACGAATCACAATGATGTGTAAGAGTGGGAGAAGGTGTGTAAGAATTGTCAGGATAACATGGACATGGGGAGATGGGTATTAAAAGGGAAAGTCTGTAGAAAAATGGAAAAATACTCTTGACTGAGCATGATGTGAAATAATACAGGGTCTCTCTTCTGATATTCCTAGCACTTTGTGGGCAGTGACTTTGCATCTCTTCTGAAAGGGGCTGGACAGTGAGAGTGGGTTGTGGGGAGGATACTGGCCATAGATTCCTTTGGAAATTGGACTCTAGGAGGGATCTAGGGGAATAGCAGGGCAGCTTCTGGAACCCAGGGCTCTCTTCCACTACATGGGATAATGGAGTCTGCACCTGCACTCACCCTGCGGCCGTGCTGCAACCTAGAGGATGGGTGGGGAACCTGTGCCTCCTGCAGGGGAATGGAGTTGAGGACCCCATCTGTCAGCTCCGGTCCGTTCTCCTGTGCGGAGCTCTGTAAAGACAGTCCCTGTCACCAGAAGAAAGCCTCAGAGCCCTGTTTTGCTGGTTCTGTTACCACTGTGACCCTCCACCCCAGACACACACAGCGTGATCTGTTGAGACCTCCACTGGTGAGGAAAAGGCATGACAGCCTGAGGGCTAGGACTCCTATCGGCACAGAGAAGGGACCCTTCCCGAACCCCATCTCCAACTGCTTGCCCTGCCCTGGGGTGTGATCACAGCAGGACCTCCAGGAGATCCACTACCCAAAAAACTGTTCCTGCCCAGGCTTCTCCCTTCAGGTCCCTCTGCCCAACACATGAAGGTGAGGGGATGTGGGCTGCACAGGAATGGCTCACGAGAGTCTGACCCAGGGTCTGACCCAGGCCACCTTGCGTTACCTGAGCCATATGTTTGAAAACGGTTAGACGCTGGTGTTGAACCAGCAACTGCACCATCTGGAAAAGCTCTCACTGCGGGGTCTCCAGAAGCAAGAGCACCAATCACTGGGAACACAGCCAGAGAACATCTTGCACTGGCAAATGCCTCTTGGCAAGTGAGCTGCCTGTTGGGCTAGATGTGGGTGCCTGGTTATGGGGGTGCCAAGTTCTATTGGAGAGTGACCTCAGTACCTAGGATTGTCTTCCCTGAGTCCCCTCATCTCATGACAACTATGCAGATAATCCTGTGGCCTGCTGACTGTGAACCCCTCTTCCCCATGAAACACCTTATCTGTACACAGGCAACAACACACCCCTCCCTAAGCCCCCCTAGAAGCTCTGGATGTAGCCAGGGGACCAGAGTTGAGAAACCAACCTGGGCTCAGACTCAACCTCTCATTCTTACCTCTTCTGGAATCCTGGATAAGTCATTGTGCCTGTCAGGACCCATCTCTCTCCTACCTGCACAATGGGTTATGCAGCAAATAGGGCTGTGCAGGCTCATGTGGGGGAGTAGCTGTAAAGTAGGAGGAGGACTGTCACTTGTAGGTAGTGCCTCAAACCTCTTTTTCCTTTCTATTGTCATCTCCTCTGAGTCTGCTTTCCTTCTAATCCCACCCAAGATCGTCACATCTAAAGTGTGTGTGTGTGTGTGTGTGTGTGTGTGTGTGTGTGTGTGTGTGTGTGTGTATGCGCGCGTACGCGCATGCCAGTGCTCCCTTTCTGGATCCCAGAACAAAATGGCCCTCACATCGGGAGGAACAGGCCCAGTATGTCAGGATTTCTAATTTCCGGACCAACTCTGTGGGGGATGTGGGATCCTTGGCCTGGAAGGTCTGAACATCCCAGCAACCTTCAGATCCTAGAGAATATGTGATGGAACTAAGTATAAGATAATATCTCAAGGTTGCTCCAAATTGAATGTCACAGGATTCAGCACAGTGTAAGCTTCTGTGCTCTGCTTTCATTTGCCTCAATATTTCAGGACAAAATAATTGCTTCTTTTCCTTCAGAGCTTCCTTTCATTTCCCATGGTCCTCAATTTCAGAGTCAATTGCTGAATCTCAAGTGAAGTCTTATATTTCTTTGCTTCATATTTTTATTCTTAAAATAAAAAATACTTTTTGTTGTCCTACTGAACTATTAAAAACTAGCCCATCTGGTGTGGCTCAGTGATTGAGCGTCCACCTATGAACCAGGAGGTCACGGTTCAATTCCTGGTCTGATTCCCAGTCAGAGTACATGGCCAGGTTGCAGGCTCAATTCCCAGTGTAGGCATGTGGGAGGTCAATGATTCTCTTATCATTGATATTCCTATCTCTCTCTCCTTCTCCCTTCCTCTCTGAAATCAATAAAACAATTTAAAACTTAAAAAGCTAAATGAACGTAGTCCAAGTGAGCCAACTGGGTTCTGTGGGATTCACATAGCAGAGGACGGGACCCCTGATTCATACAATCCAAAAAAGCAGCCTTCATATGTGGAGAGGAGCAGCTGCTTGGCATCCCTGCTGCTCCATGTACATCTAGTCGATTACCTCTGCGCCGCTTTTGCTATGATGTGAAGCCACCATATATTGCTCCCACTGTTAACCCTCTATTCATAGTACCTCCAAGTCCTTACCACCACAAATGCTTTGTTCTACACAAAACAAACATAATTATCTGGTCCCTATGGCTCTGTGAAAATTTCCTTGGAGCCTGTACTCTAGAATAGACTGTCTGGGACAGGATTTACCTGTGTTCTTAGCTGGACGAATACATCCTCACCAACAGTACCAAGAGTTCCTAAAACTCTGAGTACTGCCAATAGGCCTGCTCTGACTATGGTAGATTTCTGCAGAAGACCGAATATTTCAACAAAACATAGGGAAAAGCTGGCTCCAACTTCGTAAATAGTTTCTGTGTGGCCATAAGAAAGCAACCATGTCAGCCAGAACCGGCAGATCCGGGACCCCCAAGAGAAAAGAAGCTCAGCGAGTGAGCACGGCACCTGCACTGCTTTTCCTCTCGAGGCATCAGCCACGGGTTGTTGTTGTTGTTGCTGTTGTTGTTGTTGTTGTTGTTGTTGCTCGTGTTTGTGTTTTGGCCTCTCTCCATGGTAATGCAGAGGCAGGTTGGGCAATCTGCCATCACACTTTAGCTCTGACATTCTTCTTTGGGGGAAAATACCGATGACAGTTGAGTATGGCCTATGAACCAAAAGGTCATGATTTGATTCTGGTCAGGCACGTGCCTGGGTTGTGGGCTCAATTCCCAGGAGGAGGCAGCCAATCAATAATTCTCTCTCATCATTGATGTTTCTTTTTTTTTTTAATATATTTTATTGATTTTTTTTACAGAGCGGAAGGGTGAGGGATAGAAAGTCAGAAATATCGATGAGAGAGAGACATCGATCAGCTGCCTCTTGCACGCCCCCTACTGGGGATGTGCCCGCAGCCAAGGCACATGCCCTTGCCGGAATCGAACCCGGGACCCCGCAGTCCGCAGTCCGACGCTCTATCCACTGAGCCAAACCGGTCTCGGCCTCATCATTGATGTTTCTATCTCTCTCTTCCTCTCCCTTCCTCTCTGAAATCAATAAAAATTTATTTAAATAAATAAATGCATCTTATAAATTGTAACTATATCCATTGAACAATAACTCCCCCTTGCCCTGCTCCTCCCAGACCATGATGACCACGAATCTTTCTGTCTCTATGAAGTAACTAATCTAGGAACCTCGTTAATGGGATTCATGGGGTTTGGGTACTTACTTATGCTGTCTATCCCTCATGCAGCCAACCTGAGTTTTAACCAAGGACATTGGTGACCCACTAGCAGTGACCCCCTCACTCCCCTAGAAAAAGAGGGTAACCTGGTGGTGCTCTCTTCTCCCAATTCCAGGGCTGGGCTTGAGGACAGGAAGAGTTGACCCCTAGAGAGACCCCAGGCACCGGCTGCATCCCACCCCTCTCGGCTGTCTTCACAGAACACTGTGTGGTAGGCGATGCTGAACTGCGGAGTGGGCAAGACTCACCATGCTCTACTTCATACCAAGATGGGGCTTCAACGCACACCAGGATTAGGGTTCACCTGTGCCCTTTGTCCTTCCAGAGGGTGAGCTCACAGCAGAGGCCTGCACACCACCCCTCTGTGCTGGGTTCCAGCTCAGAGCCTGTGTCTTTGAAGAGGGTGACAGGGGCTGATCAAGCCACCTCTCCCTGATGGGCATCTTCTCCATTTGCTTTGCTTTTCTCCCCACATTGTCTGAGTACTTTTTAGTTCTTTTTTATTTAAATATATTTTTATTGATTTCAGAGAGGAAAACGAGAGAGAGAGAGAGAGAGAGAGAGAGAGAGAGAGAGAGAGAGAGAGATCATTGATGAGAGAGAATCATTTATCGGCTGTCTCCTGCACATCAAACACAGCGGATCAAGCCTGCAACCCAAGCACATGCCTGACCAGGAATCTAACCGTGACCTCCTCAACCATTGAGCCACACCGGTCAGGCCACCTTGTAGTTCTTGGTAAAATACAAAGAAAATAAAGAGAGAACCTTATCATAAAAGTCCAGATGGTGGTTATGGAAAGAGAAAGGGTGGCAGTAGCCAGAGAGACAGCCATAATGTTCTGTTCATTGACCCAGACAACAGTGCCAGGCACAGAGGTAATTCATTACACAGAACATTGTGCTTTTCATGTTTTTCCCTGTGTTTGATCTAAATGCTCTGTTGGGCTCGGGGCCCCACTTCAAGCTTCACTCCATTTCCCTGTGGTTGATCCCTCCCCTCTCTGCTCTGCCTCCTGTGGTCCTATCCTCCATGCGCTTCTGTTTTCTCCTCCATTTCCTCTGGACCCTGACCCGCATGGGCCCCATCCCAGCCTTGGTCCCAACCTGCACCTCGTGAGCATCTCATCCCACCTCCTAGGGGAACACAGTTTCACTGGCTCCTCAGCCCCCACCCCCTTGTCTGTCAGATTTCACCCAGTGAACTCGGAGGTTACTGACCAACGGGGCTCAGGAAGAGGTTGCTGTCCAGAGAAGCAGCTGGCCCCTAGTTGTTGCTGGCTGTCGGGCACCGCAGGAGCCGGACACTGAAGGAGCTGCAGGAACCTAGGATTGGGTGCGCTGCCAAGGCTGCAGGAGCCAGACCTGAGCCCCACTCGTGCACCTGTGTCCAGAGTTTGCCCAGCAAGCACAGAACCAAAAACAGAACGCTTCTCCTGCAGCGTGCCTCTAGTGCCCTCTACTGGCAAAGCTGAGCATGGTGCCAGTTGACAAGGGAAATGACTGGATCCATTTCAAAGTCTAAGCCTGAAGGGAAAACTTGGTGCTGAGACCAGCTCAGTTGGCAGTTGGTCTTCAGGGCGAGAATAAAGGTAAACAAAAAATTATCACAAACCCACAAAGAAAAGAGCAACCACCCAATAGAAAGAAAAGAAATACGGAGAAGCACAGAGAAAGCTGAAGGGGAGGGGGGGAAAGAGAGGACCTTTGCTGTCCTTCTGGGGGCTCAGCTGTATCTCTTTTGAATGAATGCCTCCTTTTCTGTCAACTTAAACTAGCTTGACAACTAGCTGGCAACTCCCTTTCATTTTCCTGCAAGATCTGGGACAGACATTTGTGTGGCAATGATTATGATGGTCCCTTAGGTGGGGGGCCCAGCATCTTTCAACCTGCCTGCACCCTCACTTCCCCCACCGCTTCCTTGTGGGCCTGAGACACTGTAACAGGAGAGAGGCTCACACAGAGCCTGCACACTGGCTTCGTGGTTCCCAAAGGGAAAGGCCACAGAAGGACCCCTCCTGTGTTTGGTGAGAATACCGGCCCCGGGCCCACCCAGTCCAATGAGTTCTAGTCTCTGGAATCTACATGTTCACATCACTCGAGGGATTCGTATGTGCCCTGAGGCTGAGCTGCTAGAGGAGAAGGCCTCCCTCCACAGCTGGGAGCAGCATCCTGTTCTGAGAGTGGAGAGGGCTGCTCTGGAGTTGGGGATGACCTTCTACAAAGTTTCTCCAGGTATCATCTCCAGGTGTGTTTACGGCAGGTATTATCTCTGCCTAAGGAAGTGGAAACTGCCCGGCCGGTATGACTCAGTGGTTGAGCATTGACCTAGGAACCAGGAGGTCGTGGTTTAATTCCCAGTCAGGGCACATGTCAGGTTGCAGGCTCGATTCCCAGTAGGGGGTGTGGAGGAGGCAGCAGATCAATGATTCTCTCACATCATGACCTCTCTCTCTCTCTCTTTCTCTTTTACTCTCTCTTCCTCTCTGAAATCAGATTCCCTTCTGAGGATCACTGGCCTTAGGGGCATGACTAGGTCTCAGAGTTCCTCTCTGGAACATAGCTCGGCTCCCATACGCAGTGCCTTCCATGAGAACACTATTAAATATCTAAGGGCAGATGTTTTAATGGGCCGTAGCAGTAGGTCACCCAATACGCATTTCAAATTCAGGGCACTGCTGGAGTCATGGTAACCAGCCATGGAGCCAGGCCACACTTGTGGAGAGGCACCATTTCATCGGCACACCCTGCCTCCTTCCAGACAGTGGAAGAGGAGCACTGGCTCTGTGAGGGAAGGAGAACATTTGACATGTCTCTCTATTTCTATAAGATGGAGGGTCCTCCAAACAACCCCCCACAAATGGGTCATGGTGGTGATTGTCAACATTACCAAGACCACCTGTGGCTGGAGGGTCTGAAAGAAGGAGGAAGGAGACTCAGGGTGAGGTGAAAGCGTGTTAGGATGTGGTACCGAGCAACAGACATCGCTACCCGCTGTGGTGGTTGGGATGAGGGCATATCCTGAGGGCTGAGTGGCCCCAAGGAGGCAGCAGCGCTTGAAGTTCACACCGTTAGCCAAGGATTGCAAAGCAGACATCTTAGAGCAGGGGCTGAGGAAGGAGAGGCGTGGCTCAGCCTGAGCCCTGCCTCTCATGGCAGAGGACTTGTGACAAAGCAGCAGCACTGAAATGCCCGCCACGCAAAAGGACTGAGAGGCAGAGAGAACCAAGAGAAAGGGGGCTTCGACCTCCCCCTAAACTAGTGAGGGCCTCTCTACTAAGGAGGGGATACTGTCAACCACCAAAACTGGGGGCCATGCCCACGGCGACCCTGAGACTGAGCCTCTCAGGTGTCCAACTGCAGGGGGCATGGCTGACCAGCAGCCCCAGCTGCCTCGCTCTGGGACTCATCGCTGTGTTCGCACCCCTGCCAGGCCCCCAAGGCTGCTCTCCTCCAGCGACTGGGCATGGTGGGCAGAGTGATGTAGGCTCATTCTCATGATATGCAGGACTCCACTGGTGGGAGACTCTGGCTGGGGCTTCCCCCCCACCCCACCTCTCCACCCCACACCCACCCAGCAAGCAGCTTTGCTGAATTTTTTTTGGAACTGGACTGATATCAAAGATGCCTCCATGCCATCATAGTCCTCCCATCTCTTCTTCACCAGGGGCAAGCCTGCATCACAGCCTGAGGGCTCTCCAGCCTTCTCCGTCTCCTTCCCCATTTCCTCTCACAGGTCTTTCCTCTAATACATTCTTTATTCTCCTCTGGGTGTCTGCTTCTCAGAGTACCCAGACTAGCACGGAGGTCTTTCAGAAGCAGTCCCCAAATGAGAGGCCTCTTTGCCTCTCTCTTCCACACCCCAACACTGGAGGAAAAGTGCAGAAGAAGGAGGGGCTTGGACATAGGGGGTGGGGAAAGCAAAGACCAAAGAAAATCTGCATCCAATGAGCTCAACAGGCAGGGAAGACTATTGCAATTGGTGAGCAAGATTGACCGCAGCACCACATACAACAGGAGCGAGTAGGGAGTTCTAGCCAGCAGGCAGGGTGAGCGATTGGATGGAAAATTACTACGAGGAACTTGATTATGCATTAAAGACTAGGGAAGGGCATCTTGGTTGGATATCAAAGGTGATGAGTGGGGAGGATTCTTGATAAACCAGTTTAATGGGATGCTTTGCTAAAACTGGGCTGGGCAGGCTGGAGATGGGCCAAAGATGACACCTAGCTGAAAAGGGGGCTCAGAGATTAGGTCAAGGAGGGTGTCCTTGCCACACACAGGACCCTGGGCCCAACAGGCCAACCTGCTCCAGAAGGTTGGTGGGGATGCTAGAACTGGATGTGAGCTGACGTTTAAGACAAACAGGACTGAGTGAACCGAAATGGCCCTGTTTTAATAACTGGCTGCTTACGGCAAAGTCAGAGAACTGGACTGCGGTAGTGGTATTGGAGCCAGCTACCCAGGGGGCAAGGGCAGGTTGGCTGGCACACTGCTGGCAGCACCGCTGGATGCAACAGGCACTTGGAGCGTGAGATAGAAGCCAAGCCGAGCAGCTGCAGGGGGCCTCTCCCCGTGGGGAGGCGGAGTGATGGCTCAGGACGTCTGATGACGGCTGCGAGCTGCTGGACACCGAGGTGGGCAAACAGGTGGCAAGAGTGAAGACCGAGCCCCTAGCCTGACAGAGTGCCCCATCTAGAGGGGGCACCTGAACAGACCTGCATGAGCTTGCTGAGAATCGGAAGGTTTAACGGAACTGAGCAGGCCCAGCTGAAGATTTAGTGAGGGTGGGGACGTCCGGCTCTCAGGCCGCACAAGGCCGGAGAAGTCATTTGGTCCGGCCCTGTCGAAGCACTAGGGGTGAGTTAATTAAATGTTTGACCACATATAACAGGTCACTTTCTAAGTTGGTAGTTTGGTGTGGCCCGAGAATGATGTTGTAAATATCCGCATGGCCCTCGGCAGAAAAGAGGTGCCCGCCCTGGTCAGAGGACCTGTAACTGGTCCGGCAGGAATCACCCCTGCCCCCGACAGCCCTTCCCACACAGACAGGAAACAGTCACCCTCCTCAGACCCCGTGGAATCAGCAATCCCCCCGAGTCTGGGAAGAAGGCATGAACCCAGGAAGCGGACAGCCGTGAGGTGCAGACGGGCCTGGATGTTTGTATAAAAGATGCAGCTTCACTTGCAGCCATGGGGACTCCTCAGGTGGAACCTAAAATCTGAGAAATAGGAGGCCTGAGACCACAGGCTCGGGGGAGGCCCCACATGACGTGGGAGTGACCACAGCGGCCCAGGACACTCCAGACAGGGTTCCCGGACTGCCGCTCCACGCCGGGCAGAGGAACCAGAGGGCTGGATGCACTATACCAGGTCCGTCCCGGTGCATCTGGAACTCCAGCCCAGAACACACCTTCGTACTGAGGTCTGCACATCCAGGGAAACCCGCACCAAACTTGCACTCCAAACTGAAATTTGATTCTGGCTCTTAACGACAAGGAGACAATAACACACACTTTAATGGGCTTTTTGGATGACTACGTGAGATAACACAGTCAGTTCTGCTGAAATACTGGTTTTGAAAATGGTAGTTTGGTCCAAGGCCATCGTTATATTAGAAGGAAATATAACACAAACTGTATGTTTGAATACGCAACCCTCCGATGAAAACCGCACCCAGCTAAATGGAGCTGCATAGGAACACACACAGCCCACATGGACACAGCCCCAACACCCACCAGCCTCAGGGCATACCACGTGTTATGAGCTACACCCCTCGACATCTGGCGTTACTGCTGTCCCCAGAGTCTCAGAAACCTCTTACTCCTCCTCTTGGTAACTCACACGCGGCAACCCTTCCAACACCAGGCCTTCACAATCAACTTCAGTCTGACTCAAAGGAAGAATGCTGTGTTCATTGTAGGGCTTATATATTTCTTAATCCTCTAACGTGTAAAACCGTGCTACAGTTTCCACTCAGTGGTGAATGAATTTTTTTAATTAGCAATGCTGCTTTATTTGAATTACAATAGAATCTACTTGATTATTTTCAAAAATACAATTTCCAAATCTAAAAACATTTTTTTTGTTTGTTCTTTTCATCTTCATTGTTGAATTACATGTATCCCCTTTTTTCACCCATGGACCCCCTCCAGCCCACTCCTATCCCCTTCCCCAGGTCTTTATCAACCATGATTTTTTTTTTAATCCTCACCCAAGGATATGTCCATTGATTTTTAGAGAGAGAGGAAAAGAGAAGGAGAGAGCGCGCTGGGAGAGGAACATTGGTCAGCTGCATCCTGTTCGCACCCCGATCAGGAATCAAACCCACAGCCGTGATAGGGAATTGAACCGGCAACCTTTAGGCGTACAGGAGGACACTGCAACCAACTGAGCCATACGGGCCAGGGCTAGTGAATGAATTTTTATTTTTATGTGTCACTGACAACATTTGTAAGTGTGATGTCCCTCGTTCTATTTTTCCCACTTGCACAACTTTGCACAGTGCTGTGATTCTTTAAGAACTAATATGTCGTGTTACAGGAAAACTGGCTGAATATGGAAAACACTTGAGCTTGTGGTAACAGTCAATACATGTCAGCTGCTGTTCCTGTTATTACAATAACAATCATCATGGAACCTCTGGCGCTTGAATAACGCTTGCCAGTTTTGTTTTTTTTTTCAAAGCTCTTTCCCAATTATAAACTCACTTCCCTCCTCGTGCTTCCCTTGTAGATGGTTTTTCCAATTACACATAAAAGAAAATGCAAATCCAAGAGGTTAAAAAATTTGCCCAAGGTCACACAACCAAGTCCCAATAAATAAAGGCCTGTTCCTTGCCTTCAGATTTCTTAAGGGAAAACACACACACATATCCAAACATTATAAACCAAAGTGTATCTCAAAAGTGTGGTATGGCCACTCAGGAATCAAAGGGGATAGGAGGGAGGGCACTTAATCATGAAAGAATCCCTGAAGAAATAAACTGTGAGTCTGGAGAGAAAGTGGGCAGAAGGAAGAAAACCCCAGGTTGAGGACAAACCGGTGAATAGCAGCGCTCTCAAACTCAGATGCCCACCTGGGCCAGGCCGAGCAGCAGCAGGAAAGGGGGAGATGCTACAAGTGAACCGAGGGAATTATGGTGCACAGCCCCCACCAAGGCGCCTCTGTGAGCTCTGAGCAACCCCTGCCACTCCACAAGCCTGGATACCGCATCGGATTTGTAACAGAAGCGGAAGTTTCTGTGATTTTCTACGTTTTCAAAAAATGTTTGTAGTCAGCATTTTGTTTGTTGGGGTTTTTTTTTTTAAATATGTTTGTTGATTTCACAGAGAAAAGGAGTGGGAGAGACAGAAACATCAATGACGAGAGAGAATCACTGCTGGGCTGCCCCCTGCGTGCCCCACACTGAGGAAGGAGCCCACAACTCAGGCATGCGCCCTGACCGGCAGTCAAACGGTGACCTCGAGGTCCAGAGGTTGACGCGCACACACCGAGCCACGCAGGCCGGGCTGTGGTCGTTGGGAAATTTTAAAACACTTTTTAGGCTAAAGTAACACGTCTACAGGCCCCATGCGGCCCGGGGCTGCCAGTGTTCAACCTCTGCTGAGTTCAGAGGTGACGCTCGCTCGCTCGAGGGTGGGGCCCCAAAGAAGTCTGAACACTGATGGACACAAAATATGTTATTTATTGTCAATTTCTGCAAAGACACATTTAAGCAACAAAATATACATTTGTCAACCTTGTAGAATTTGTTTTATACATTAACAAATACAATGTGCTACCATAGCAATAAATTAAATGTACACTATTTACATGACATAGGCAGTCAGGGTCCACAAGTCACTCCCTCACAAAGAGGGAAGGAAGGGAAGTCACCACCACAGGGGGGTGTGGTGGGGGGGCCTCAGGTCCAAGGGAAGGAAGGGAAGTCACCACCACGGGGGGCCTCAGGTCCACTCCTCACCCCTCGGGCCCTGAGCCTGGCCCAGGAAGTGCTCACCTGGGGCCGGGGTGTGGAAGGGGAGCGCATGACAAGGAGCACTGGGGCACATGCGAAGGAGCGGCAAGGAGGGACTAACCCTTCCAAGGGGAAATGCCACAAGATCAAAGACAACAGCGTTGAAGTTCCAGCCTTCCCGCCAAACACCCTCTCCCCGGGGCTGGTAAGGCACAGAGCAGAGCCGCTGCCCCAGCACCTCTCCCTCGGCATGGCTCCCATCCTTGGCCCTGCTGGAGACTGTCTCCTTCCTCCCCCAGGGGCCCATGGTCCGGGTAAAAGGGGGAACACGTGGGTTTGGGTGGGGCAAAGGGCTCGTGATGAAACAGATAATCAGAGCCCGTAGAGAATGCCCCAACCACCCCCGGCAGGCTGCAGGATAGGCTTGGCGAACCCCACTGACCCACCCTCACCCTTGAGGGAGGGGTAGCCAGAGGCTGGGAGGAGCCGTGGGGTCCTGAGTGGCCAGGTCCCTGCCAGACGCCTGCAGCCCTAAGATCTGCCTGAACCCCAACCCTCCCCCCACCACAGGCCCGCCTCCGGCGCCTCATGACTGAGTGAAGAAGGTAGTGTTTGTGTCGGCACCTTGAACCGTCAGGGCGAGAAACTGAAGCAGGCTCCCTCCCGTCCCGCCTGGTCCCCTGCGTCTACATTTTTACCAGCCACCGTGCTTTAAGGATCAGGGAGAATCAAAGGGTTTTCTCTTCCACTTTTCTTAACTGAAAAGGGGGAAACGGAGGGTCAGATAACTGCGTCTAGGCCCTGGCCTCCACCCCCCTTACGCACAGAGTTGAAGGGCCGATGTCACTGAAGAACAAGCCACTGAAATCTCTCTTCCCGCCTCGTCTTTGGGGCCCAAAGCTGCACCCATAGCCTCACTGAGAAGTCCCAGCGAATATCCCTCCCGATGAACAGCCCAGCCAGCACCCTGGGCGGCTCCCACCCCCCAGCCAGGGCCCAGACCCCAGCTCACGGGCTCCCACAACTCAGGGCCCCTGCACACGCAGCTACCTGCTGCGCCAGCCACATCGGCCGTGCCCAGAATGGGCCCTGGGCTGCGTATTCTCAGCCCAGCTTTGCCGCTGGCTGGTTATGTGGCCTCAAGCAAGTTATGCTCCCCTCTTGGGGGCTGAGGCTTCTCCGGAGGATGGGCTGGCTGGATTCGGTGCTAAAAGAAGCCCTGGAGGCGCGGACAGCAAGATGCTCCCGACAAGGCTGAACCAAAGAATCGTTTTCAGGAAACACCGTGTCCCACTCACGACAGAAACTCCAGCTGACACGTCTCAGCGGATCTTCCTGTCTCCGTTTTAAGCATCATCTGAGCAGAGGCACCTGGGTGCCTGCAGAGCCCAGCGGCAATTTCCTCCGTGAGCCGGGAGGTTCCCGCAGCGGGAAATGCTTCTCCTGTGTCTGGGGGCCACACACAGAGCCCCTCGGGGACCAGCATGAGCACCATCGGATGAGTCTAGTTACAAGGACCCATGAGGCTTCAGCACATCTATGAGCCCCAAAACTGGGCGCAGCAATGACAGGAAAGACTTCTGAGGCCAGAGCAGATGCAGGGAGACTGTCCAGGCATGCGAGCTGCCTGCCCCCATGGTGGTCCAAGGGGAGGGGGGGCGACTTCGGGTCCTGCTTCTCCTCTCCTCTCCCCCTCGCCCTGGCCATGTGCGTTCTGGAAGCTGCAGGGTGGACTTGCTAAAGATGGTGATGCAGACACAGAGGGAGGGACCTTTCACATCCTTCCCAGGCCATCCCCGTTAGAGGGTAGATCCACTGCTCGGCCTGCGATTCTTGGGGCAGACCTGTGCCTCTCGGTTTCCGGGACACATCCAGCCACCCTGGCCCCTGGCTCAGAGGCAGGAGCAAGACCCTCCCAGGAGGTGGGGGCTGCAAGGGGAGGTGGGGGGTGAATGGTGGGGGAAGGTGGGTATGAGGTTCCCAAGCAGGACAGAGTGGGGACCACCTGGAAACCCCAGAGGACCCCTAGACCACGAACACAGCACCACCGCCGAGCAGCTGCCAATACCAGCTCTCCAGAGAAGCAAGCCTGGGGTTGTTTTTAAAGAAATGCAGTTCGACCTTCCAAGTTCCTTCAGAAACCCAGCCAACAGGACGCCGCCAGGACCTGCAGGCCTGGTCACGGCAGCGGGTGCCGCTGCAGCGACGTTTAATCAACGCCACGCGGACATTTGTTGACCTTCTAACTAGAATAAATTCCACGGGGCTAGGACTTTAAGTAAACACGTTTCCCAGACAGTGTGAGGGGACAGGCCCACCGGCCTGCAAACTGGGTCCCACAGGGTCCACGTGAGTGGGGGACAAAGGACCGAGGTTTTGCTCTCTTTGCAAAAGCAACGGGCAATGGTCACAAAAGCAGGCGTCACGTGTATGTGCCTGGACTCGGGACAAGCCCAGATCCGATGCAGAGAAAGCACTGGGTTGAAGAGCCTTGTCGTCTGCTCGTTAAGCCCCGGCCGCCCTCGTCACAGAGGGCCCAGGTGCACTTGAAACTGCAGCACCTCCAAGGGTCTGCTCTTCAGACCCCGTGTTACCTGGAGGACACTCAGAAGCCACCGAAGACTCGGGGTGGGGAGCAGCCAGGAGGGGGCTGCCCCGCAGGGAGCGTGCTGGCTCACCCCCGGGGGAGGTGGCTCTGGCTGAGGGGCCCTGGCAGCCAGTGGCGTCTCACCTGCACCAGCTGGGGGCCCCGCTGCAGGGATCCCACTGGTGTGACAGCTGCCTGTGGACCCACGGTGGGAAAGGGGAAGAAGAGACAGGGTGGGGGGACAGGGAGAGGGGAGGGCAGGGATCCAGCCCCACAGCCAACCAGCACAGACCCCAGGCAGCACTGGGCCTCCACAGATGCCAGAACGTAAAGGCAGAAGGAGGCCGCCCCTCCCCCTCACCTGAGTTCCCCGCCCTCACCAAGGCCTCGCAACACTCGAGTCCTCCCACCTCCCCTCCCCGCTCTTACCAAGAGGGGGGTTGAAGTAACTCCCCACAAACCTACCAGCAGGGGCAGGGGTCCTGGCCTGGCCTGAGTCTCAGGGTCTCCAGCCAAGGCCCAGTCGCTCACTGCCTCGCTCCCTCCCAGCTCCTCCTCTCCTGGCACCCACCCCTCCGTGGGAAAAGCATCTGCTCAAAGGGAGAGACCGGCCACACGGGAGCCTGCGTGAATGAGGCCGCGAGGAAGCGTGTGGTGCCTGCTTCACCCGGCCGCAGCTTCACCCGCCATGCCCTGCAGCAGGTGGAGAGGAAGCTCCCAGCACAGAAGCAAACAGATGCTGAGAGCTCCAGAAATGTGGGAGCGACAGAGCCGACTTCTACTAGGACATCTTCAAGGAGCTACAGATTCGGCTGCTGGAAAGTGCTCCCTGCAGCAGCACAAAATGCCCGCCTGTCAGGACCCGGTGCTGCCCCTCCCCAGGTGCAGTCCCCTCTGGGCCTCTGCTCCCCCACCCCCCCACCCCCACCAGACTCTGCCTCTCGGCTTTCTGAGTCCCCAGTACCCAGACCCCCGCTCACCCAACACTGGCTGCTGCAGACAAAAACAAGGTAACAAATGACCCGACACACAGCACATGGGGAGTCAGGAGCAGGGGAGCCTGGAGGAACGAGGCCTTGTCCAGAGATGGGGAGGTGCTGGCAGGGTGTCTTGGCAAAGGAGCGGGCAGGGCTGTGCCGGCTGGGGAACTGGGGCAGATAGCTGGTCTTGTGGGCAGGGGGCCGATGGAGCAACAGGCCTGTGACGGTCAGAGTAGTGAATGGCACCCCCAAACTGCTAGGACAGGAGCCTTCTCCAAGACAGAATCGGGGATTCCCTGGAGGAGACAAGAAGGAGGGAGGCGATCAAACACTGGGTGAAGGAAGGAAGGGCAGACACGTGGGCCCATGGCTATAGCCCACGGATGTGCTCGGACAGGAGGGGCCCCCACAGGGTGCCTGGCGTCAGACAGCCAAGCAGGTGGGCATCGACAGAAACCTGGTGAACAGGGTCTGCAGTGCAGCATGGGAGTGAGTGTGCTGGCACTCCTAGCTCACCTGCTTTTCTACAGATCAGGTTTATACAGATGGGCTCAGCTCTGCCCCTCCCCTTGGTTCCAACTGTGACTCTCAGCCCTGCAGCCCCGTATCAGGGGGTAAATCAGAGGGTCTCTGCTAATTCACCAGCAAGCGTTCGGGCTTTGGGAGAGCTGGGCCCAGGCCCGATCTGCTGAAAACCACACACTCTGGCCTGCCCCCGACTGGCTGTGGCTGCCAGCAGGCTCCTCCCTCGGGGCACTGTGCAATGTTTAGGGTGCTGAGGCATCTCTGGCCACCGGGAGGAGACCTCAGCCCAGGGCCCTGGGAAAGGCAGCTGATGGCAGAAAGGCAGGGGCACACGGACGCCTCTCCCTCCAGGAGAGGAAGCAGCTCTGGGCGACTGCCCCAGCCAGGCTCCTCTGGGGCAAGGAAACCCACTCAGTGAGTCGGGCCCAGACCCCAACAACCCTTCCCATCCACACCGAGGCCACCGCCTTCCTCCCATCCTGGGCACCATTACAGAGGCTTCAGAAGAGGGGACTACCTCCCCAGCCGGCAAGGTCTCGGGTTAGCAGGCCCCCGTGGCCAGAGCAGGACAAACACTTGACCCACCTTTGACAGGCGAAGGCCTCCTCTTTCGAATTAGTGACCCTGTTTCAAGAAAAATCCATACGAGAGTTTTATAAAACTAGGCAACCTAACCCCTGCCGACTGCACCTTCTGCACCCCCAGCTCTCCACTCTCCGGCGAGCTGGGAAGGGACCCGAGGCCCCGGGAGCCAACCGTTCACAAGACACATCTGTGTGTGTCCGAGGATGTGGTTCTAACACAGGACGGGGGGCAGGCAGAGGTGGCTGGCGACCCCCAGGCTGCTGCCTGCCCCACGTGGGACCAACAGCCTCACCCCCAGATGGGACCAGAGGTTCCTCCCCCTGCTGTGACGTGCCCCGGGAAGGAAGGCTGGCTGGGAGGAGGTTGGAATGTGGGACGGGGGAGGCTTCCCCTGCCACCCCCACACCCTTAGCACCTTACCGAACTGGAGCTCGCGTGGCTGAGCTTATCAAAGCGGAATTTCAGGTTTGACCTCGGGGAATTTCTGCCTTTGGCATCTAGGAAAAAGAAGAATGCCCATGAAGAGGGTGGGGCTGTAGCGGTCATGGCTGCTGGGCAGGGCGGCCAGAAGGGGTTGCTCCCCTCCACGAGACACTCTAGCTGACGCGCCAACCCTTAAGTTTTTACAAATGTGGTGAGCTGGTTGTTACACACACAGTCACACACTTAGCCCTGGCCGGTGTGCTCAGTGGTTTGAGCGGCAGCCTGAGCGATTCCTGGTCAAGGGCATGCACCTGGGTTGCAGGCTCGATCTCCAGCCCTCGTTTGGGGCATATGCAGGAGGCAACCAATCAATGTATTTCTCTCACATCAATGTTCCTCTCCCTCTCTCTCTTCCTCCCTCCTTTCCACTCTCTCTTAAAAAAAAAATCAATGGAAAAAATATCCTCCAGTGAGGGTTAATAAAAAGAATTAATTATAAACTTATAAGTGGTATTCATCAAAGGTAATAAATACTCAAAGGTCATCACTTCCTCGTATTTCACTACCTTTTACCACTCCCTATCCTTTTAAGGCTATTTACAGTCAGTCACATTGGTGGCTTGAGATCAGCAAATGCTACAAGTCAACTTAATCTGCTGTTTTGTGGCTGAGACTTCAGAAACTAATGGAGAGAATATTAGTAACATAGACTCAACGTGAAGGTGTATGTGTCTATAGCATGGCAAATAACACGGAACACTGAGTAAATATTCTTCCGGTATTTGAGGCATGGGAAGGCTGAGGAACGTGTCCAATGTCACGTTGCTCGTCAGTGGTGGGCCCAGGGTCCTGTGCTCGCCCCCACCCCACCGTGCTGCCCTCCTGGAGGGCGGGACCAAGGCTCTGACTTCTGGGCACCCACAGAGCCCATCAGTGCTTACCAGGCACGTCTACCAACATGCCCCTCAAGTGCCAACCTTCACCCGCTCCCCAGAGCCGGCTCCTCCTACTCTGTCCAACTGCAGGAATCCCAGAACCCCGAAGGCCCAGACTCCTTGCTCTCCCTGAAGCCCCCGCTACTGAGCCCCAAAGATTTACCTCCTTGGCATCTCTTGAATCCAATGCTCCATCACCCCACAATCCATGGCCTGTCACCCCTCACCACTCACTGTGACCCTCGCTGATGTTCCTTCCCCCTGCACCTGCTCTCACCAGTCCTTCCTCCTAGCCAGCTGCAGCCACCAAATGGTCTTTCTCAACACCAGATGGCGCTTCTCTACTTAAGAACCTTCAAAGACTTAAAGACCTTGCCACGGCTTCCACTGCCTGCAAAACAGAGCCCAAACCCTCACAGGGGGTGCTCTGGCCCCACCCCCTAACCACCGTCTCCTCTCACCTGTCCCCTGTCACCCTGACCCTGTCCCCTAACCACTGTCTCCTCTCACCTGTCCCCTGTCACCCTGACCCTGTCCCCTAACCACTGTCTCCTCTCACCTGTCCCCTGTCACCCTGGCCCTGTCCCCTAACCACTGTCTCCTCTCACCTGTCCCCTAACCACTGTCTCCTCTCACCTGTCCCCTGTCACGCTGGCCCTGTCCCCTAACCACTGTCTCCTCTCACCTGTCCCCTGTCACCCTGGCCCTGTCCCCTAACCACTGTCTCCTCTCACCTGTCCCCTAACCACTGCTCCTCTCACCTGTCCCCTGTCACCCTGGCCCTGTCCCCTAACCACTGTCTCCTCTCACCTGTCCCCTAACCACTGTCTCCTCTCACCTGTCCCCTGTCACCCTGGCCCTGTCCCCTAACCACTGTCTCCTCTCACCTGTCCCCTAACCACTGCTCCTCTCACCTGTCCCCTGTCACCCTGGCCCTGTCCCCTAACCACTGTCTCCTCTCACCTGTCCCCTAACCACTGCTCCTCTCACCTGTCCCCTGTCACCCTGGCCCTGTCCCCTAACCACCGTCTCCTCTCACCTGTCCCGGTCACCATTGTGAACTCCAGCCCCCCTGACCCACGTGTGGTTCCAGATCACGGCCTCTCCTGTGCTGTTCCTTCCACCTGCAACGCTCTCCCCACCTGGTACCCTTGCATTTTGAGGACCATCGCTGTGATGGGGGCCCTGAGTTGGAGATGGGGAAGAGCGACAGGTCCGTGGAAAGAACCTCGGCTTTCGACTCACACAGTCCCAGCTCCTCTCTGAACCGTGAGAAACGAGAGGACAAGAACAGGCCCTGAAGGCTGATGCGCAGGCGCAGAGGGAGCAGGGCTCAAGGCCTCACACCGGGGCTGGACCAAGACTGGCCAGTTCCAGATGCAGTGCACACCGACCTGTCGGACTCCGGCTCATGATGATGGGGGTGGTGGCTGCCCCCAGGCTGGGGCTCTCGCTGCTTGGGGACGAGCTGTAGACAAACACCTCCTGCTTGAAGGGCGAGGTTGTGGACGGCTGGCTGCTCTGGGGAGAGAGGCCGGGTGAGCGAGGCGGGCCCACCCTCAGCTGACCCGGGCAGCCCCCGCCTCCCACTGCCCACTTGGACATGCTCTTTCCTCCCGCTGCCTCCAGCCGTGGCCCCCCGCCAGCCCCAGGCAGTGCCCCTGACCACACCCATGCAGCGCTGAGCCCTCTCCTCTCCAGCCAAGAACCCCACGGCAGAGACAGACTCAGCCTGACCTCTGACCCTCTGCTGCTGCTGCTCCTCTGTCACCCCAGGGAGACCCCAAACCACCACTCCCAGAGGGTGGAGATGACTGAGTGGGCCACCTCTTGTTTCCATACTCCCCGCTCTCCCTGGAGCCTGGAGGGGGCTCTGCCCACAGGAGCTATTTTAACACACAGAGCGGCGGGCCCAGGTGCCTCCCCACTGCCCAGGTCGGCCAGGCCACACCTACCCCACTGTCACACTCCTCCATGGCCTCGCCCTCCCCGGCTGTGCTGCTGAAGCTGCTGGTGCTGGAGGAGGAGCGGGAGATGTTGGCCCGGCCGTTCTCCTTCAACTTCATGAAGGGCCTGCAGCGGGTGGGAAGGTGGCCCTGGTCACACATGGGAGGCTCAGGCCAGGCCCCACAGAGACTGGGGGGGCTCCCCATGGCCCTGCCTGCTGGCTTGTGCGTTCCAGGGAGTCCCCAAAGCGGGAGATGCCAGAGCAGAGACCTATTCCAGGGCCCGTGGGGCCAGAGCCAGCCTCCCCAGCCTCAGTCTTACTTCTCCTTGCTGGGGCAGATCTCCGGAGAACTGGGGTTGGACGAGGTCTCAGACTTTATCTCCTGAGAAGAGTGCCCGCCGTCCACAGTCTTGGGGTTGCTGGATGCACTGTCACTGAGGAGATGAGGATAAAGAGGGGTGAGCCGGGCCCGAGACTGCACCATGGGAACCTGTAGGGTCCCAGCATCCCCGACAGGGCACAGCCACCAGGCCGTCTATCCCACCCATGCCCCCTCAGAAAACAGGGTTTTCTGCCTGCCAGGGTCCCTCCCCTGCAGGCTCCTGGGTGAGAGTCCAGAGCTACCAGGCAGGAGTCCCGGCGTGAGGCCACCAAACCCAAGTCCATCCCAGCTGGCAGAGCTCTAGGTCAAGGGCAGGCCACAGAGGGAATGGAGTGAGGTCTGGGACATCCACTGTCACAGCCAGCCCACAAGCACCCTGCGAAGCCCGGGGAGGGCCTCGGCTGCAGAACACCAGAGACACCCTTCACTCAGACTACAACATGGCTCCCCGGATGCTGTGCTGAGCGCTGGGAAGGGCGTCTGGGTAAACAGGCTGCTCCCAGCCAGGACCGAGGGTTGCTTCTGCAGTTTAACGAAGACCACAAACGCGGCCCATCAGTTGCTCGGTGCCCACTGCTGGGGCCCTGTCCCCAATGTACTTTTATTTTCATGACAGCTTCGTGGACATACAATCCACATACAACTCACTCGTTTAAACTGTGCAATTCTATGGTTTTTCATATATTTTAGAACATTTCTACCCTCCCTCAAAGAAACCCCAAACCCACTCACAACCACTCCCATTCCTCCCTCCCCCCGACACTCCCCCCGGCCCCTGACAGAATCTACTTCCTGTCCCCAAGGATTTGCCTATTCTGGACATTTCATGTGAATGGAGCCATACAATATGGTATGGCCTTTTTGTGAATGGCTTCTTTCACTCAGCTAGTGTTTTAAAGGCTCATCTATGTTGCAGCATGTGTCCATCATGCTTTACTCCTTTTTACTACAAGATAGCACTTCATTTTTTGGGTGGGCATGTGGATCGTTTCTGCTTGGGGCACTATGACAATGCTGCCACAGACATCCATATGCCGGTGCTTATGCAGACACGTGTGTTCTTTCCCTTGGGTGTGCACCTGGCGGGGAGTTACTGGGCCTTATGGTAACTCCACGGTTAACCCTCTGAGGAGCTGCCAAGCCATTCTCCAAAGCAGCCTCACCAGTTCACATTCCCACCAGCCATGCGGATTTTCCTACATCCTTGCCAACACTTCCTTCTTGTCTTTTGTATTATAACCATCCTGGAAGCATGCAATGCCTCAATGTACTTCTAAGGAGGTCACCAGGGACCTCCTCATCGTCCACCCCAGCAGGGGCTGGGGTCACTGTGCTAGACTTCTCTGCTCGGCTGCCACTGCAGGCCTCTCTCCTGCAAGGTCTCCTGCCCTGGCTTCTGAGGGTCCGCCCTCCCCCTCCTCACTCCCCTTCCTTCCCTGTCTTTTGCACTCCTTTCTCCACTCGCCCTTAAGGGCTGGTGTTCCCCAGGCATTCTCCACAACCCCTTGGGCGAGGGTATTCATTGATTCATCTTAAGCACCACCTTCCTCTTCTCTCAAAACCCCCCACTCCAGTGACTCCCACTTCTTCCTCAGTCACTGCCTCTCTCCCAAGCTCAGAACCAGCAATTCTGAGCACTCAGAGCTCTGGGTCTCCCTACTGAGTGGGCCACAAGGAGTCACTCACACACACAGCTTCCAAACAGAGCTCTGCATCCTCCTCCATCCACTCCTGGGGCTGGCGCCACCGCCAGGGCTATAGGAAGACACTTGTACATGTGGAGTCAACCTGCCTGCCTCCCTTTCCTTTGGGAGACTGTAAACTCCTGGAGAGCAGGTTTGTGTCTCTGGAGCTCCTGCCTGAGCACTGAGTCTCCACACACCAGGCACCCAGGGGTGCTGCTTGCCGGATTAAACACCAGGTGGGCTCACTGACTAAAGGGTCAGGAAGACAATTAGCAAGAACGGGGTAAGTAGGATATGAGTGTTGTTGAGCTGTATGCGTTCTTTACATATTTTTGGAAATTAACTCCTTATCAGATGTTCATTGGATAATATATTCTCCCATTCAGTGGGTTCCCCTTCATTTTGTGGGTAGTTTCTCTTGCTGTGCAGAAGCTTTTCCGTGTGATGTAGTCCCATCTGTTTACTTTTCCCTTTGTTTCATGCTAAGCAAAATAAGCCAGCCAGAAAGAGGCAAGAATCCCATGATCTCACTTACACATGGGAGCTAATGAACAGAATAAACTGACCATCAAACCGACATGGAAACATGGAACAGACTGAGAGATCTCAGAGGGAGCGGGTAGGGCGGGAAGAGATTAACCAAAGAACCTAGATGCATATATGCATAGCCCACGGACACAGGCAGTAGTGCAGTGAAGGCCTGGGAGGGGGGTGGAGCAGGGTGGAGGGGGGAAAGGGGGGAGAAATGGGGAACATTTTTAAAAAATATATAAAAAAGGAAGGGAGGGAGGAAGGGTGGAAGGAAAGAAGGAATGAAGAAAGAGAAGAAGGGAGGGAGGGGGAGGAAAGAGGGAAAGAGGAAGGGAGGGAAGGAGGAAGGAAACTCTGGAAGCCAAAGGCAGGCTCCAGGAACTTTGCTGTTGGAATCAGGGAAGGCTTCCATAAAGACATCTGAGTGAGCTACACAAAAGGAAGCACAGAAAGAAACAACTCTGACAGCATTTCTATCTGGAGCCACACTGCAAGACCCATTCTCACTGCCGGGTGCAAGAACTGCAAAGCTGCCCGAGTGGACGAAGCACGGGGACATAGGGGACGAAGCACTGAATGAGTGACGGGGAACATAGGGGATGAAGCACTGAATGAGTGACGGGGACATAGGGGATGAAGCACTGAATGAGCGACGGGGACATAGGGGACGAAGCACTGAATGAGTGACGGGGAACAGAGGATGAAGCACTGAATGAGTGACGGGGACATAGGGGATGAAGCACTGAATGAGTGACGGGGACATAGGGGACGAAGCACTGAATGAGTGACGGGGGACATAGGGGACGAAGCACTGAATGAGTGACAGGGGACATAGGGGACGAAGCACTGAGTGAGTGACGGGGACATAGGGGATGAAGCACTGAATGAGTGACAGGGACATAGGGGACGAAGCACTGAGTGAGTGACGGGGGACATAGGGGACGAAGCACTGAGTGAGTGACGGGGACATAGGGGACGAAGCACTGAATGAGTGACGGGGGACATAGGGGATGAAGCACTGAATGAGTGACAGGGACATAGGGGACGAAGCACTGAATGAGTGATGGGGGACATAGGGGATGAAGCACTGAATGAGTGACAGGGACATAGGGGACGAAGCACTGAATGAGTGACGGGGACATAGGGGACGAAGCACTGAATGAGTGACGGGGACATAGGGGACGAAGCACTGAATGAGTGACGGGGACATAGGGGACGAAGCACTGAATGAGTGACGGGGACATAGGGGATGAAGCACTGAATGAGTGATGGGGGACATAGGGGATGAAGCACTGAATGAGTGACGGGGACATAGGGGATGAAGCACTGAATGAGCGACGGGGACATAGGGGACGAAGCACTGAATGAGTGACGGGGGACATAGGGGATGAAGCACTGAATGAGTGACGGGGACATAGGGGATGAAGCACTGAATGAGTGACGGGGGACATAGGGGATGAAGCACTGAATGAGTGATGGGGGACATAGGGGACGAAGCACTGAATGAGTGACGGTGGACGGTGAGCCTGAGGTGTGGACCAGGGGTAGAAGGGAGCCATCACTCCTCCCGAGGGAACCCTCCACACCACGCTGGACACTCACCACCGTGTCCGGCTGTCCCCTTGGCCTTCGGAGCCCGTGTGCAGGCGGGGGAAGAGCCCCGACCGTCGCTTGATGGGGCTCCGCGACTGGTTCTTCGCAGTTGCCGTCGCCACGGGAGGCTGCCAATGCGACGACCAAAATGAGCGCTCACTCCCCAAACCAGGCCTCCTTCCCTTCACCCCCTTCCTGGTCTACAAAGAGCCTGTGAGCCACCTCTCACCCTCACAACTGGTCTGGAGAGATCCCCGGAAACACGACAGCTGGGAAGGGTGGAGTCTGTTGGCTCAATCCTCCTGCAGCCCGTTCTCCTGTGTTCTTAGCCCAACCCTTACAGCCCCAGCTAACAATCTGCCCGAACAGAATTCTTGGAGGAACATGGGGTCAGGGCCACCCTAAGGAGAAGCCCAGGTACTGAGAGGACAGGAGGACTGAGGGGTCACAGACCGGGAACCACAAAGCTGAGAGAGTCCTGGGAGCGCCCCAGTCCAACTTCCCGCTTTACCGAGGAGGACGTGGAGGAGTGGAGGGCCGAGGGACTTTGGTCAAGGTCAGGTAGCAAATCCCGGGCAGGACAAGCATGTGGTCCACACGCACCCGCAGGCAGAGGGAGCTGCCAACCATGTGACTCTGCTTCTGCCACGTGTGGGGGATGACGGACGGAGAGAGGGTGGCAGAATGAGAAGGGGGAGATGGGTGCCGCCAGGCCTCTACGCCAGGCAGGCCCCAGTGTTTGCCATTCGCACGCGGTGCAGCCTTGGGCAAGGGGAAGAATTCTCCGGGCCTCAGTCTCACCAAAGACTGGAGGTAATTGCCCTGCCCTGCTCCCTTCACAGACCCTTTTGGGGGAACAAGACAATAGCTACGAATACACTATTTGGTAAATCAAATGGATTGTGCGTGATGGTTTACAATGCCAGTTGTCAGTGTCGTGGTGGGTATGTTCCCCTATTACAAAAAGAACAAGAAAACCCCAACGTGCACAAATCCAAAGCCACTTTGCTTTATAAAAGGAGGGACTCTGGTCCCCTCACCTAGTTGCAAGCTGACCAGACCCAAACCCCAGGACCGGCCGGGCTCTCTTTTCCGAGAACTGTGCACACAGCGGTTAAGAGCAGCGACTCAGGGTCTGGGCCACCTGCACGCGCATCCCAGTCCTCCGGCTTAACTGGGCAACCTCCAGCAAGTTACCTAACCCCTCGGGATCTCCCCTTCCTCAGATGTGCAATGGAGAGCACTCAGCGCCTCCCTCGGACAGCTGTCACAGGGACCCGCGAGGGACTTAGCTCAGTGCCTGGTGCACAGCAAGCAGGGGCAGCTGCGTGTCATTAGCAATAACGAAAGCCCCAGGGCCCAAGGACCACTGTGCAGGGCTGGTCCTGAGGAGGCCCAGGTGTCAAGGAAACTCAGAGAGCAGGACAAGAGGTGGGCTCCGGTCGGGGCCAGCCCCCAGTGCTGCCTGGCTGGAGGCTCTCACTTCAAGGGCTGGCGGGGGGGGGGGTAAATCACCCCTAGGCAGCCTCAGTTTCCCTCCCCATCATTCAGTTCATCCTGCTGATCACCTGGGTGAACACACCTTCCCCCCCACCAAGGCCTGGGGGACCCCAGGGCCTGCGGACACTCACCGAGAAGGTGGTCTTGGTGACCTCCACGCTGTTGTGGGAGATGCCCCCGCTCAGGCTGCCGGGGAGGCCCCCGCTGTGCGGCTTCTTCTGGCTGGTCACCATGGTCTCCATGGAGTGGCTGCGCACGCGGATGGCCCTCTGTGGGGACAGCAGGTGAGGGGGGCCTGAGAGTTGGAGCCAGGCCTCTCCAGATGACCCCGCTGCCTCCTCAGTGTGATCTGCAGACACACTCCATGCTCTCCTCACTTCTCTCTCTCTCTCTCTCTCTCTCTCTCACTCTCTCTCTCACTCTTGGCATCCGACATGCTAATCACTACAGTCTGCAGAGGACTTTCACAGGCTCGGGGCACATGGAGCTCTGCAGGCAGAGCGAGGGAGGACACCGGACAGAGGAGTTTGAGAGGTCAGTGCCCCAGGTGCCCTGCAAGGTGGACAAAGGTTGTTACAGGGAAGGAAAGGGAGGCTTGGAGAGCTTACCAAGCCTGAGCTTCCTCATCTGCAAATCAGGAATGACATTGTCCAAGCAGCAGAAAACTAAGCGTCCTCCTATATTTAAATACTGGGTATCCCTTCTGCTGTCACCCCCAAAGAGTACCTGGTACAACTTGGTATATGTTCGCAATTGGTGCACTATGGCCAGAGCACTTCCGGGTCCGTACACTGAGCCACACCACACTCGCAGAGCCAACCACGAGCCCGCAGCTGGTGCCGCTGCCGACACAGGTCATGCACTCTCAGACCCTCGGCTTGAGGCCTCAGAGGGCCCGGAGCTGCTCAGGCCGTATGGAGCCCTGTGCCCACTTAGGGCCACCAAAGAATGAAAGGCCCATCTGTACACAGCGCAATGTCCGGGGGGTTGGTGGGAGGACAACCAGGACTGTCACCAGTCCCAGTGCCTGCAAAGATGAGAACAGTTAAAATGAATATTGCTGCAGCCACAGCAGGGAGAGAGCTGGGAGGTGCCGGCTGCTCTCGGACTGCTTGGCAGGGCTCTGCAGTGTGACACCTCTGCATCTAGGGACCGCAGCAGCCACCGTGGGGCTGAGGCGTCAAGCCTACAGACGAAGCTGACAAGATGGGGATGGCAGGGGGGCAAGGGGGGTGTAACCTGCCTGCCACTGACCATGCAGAGCCACAAGCCACCTGGGCCTTCCGGTTAAGTGAGCGAGTGGATCTTCCTCATTGCGCGAGTCAGCTGAGGCGGGAGTTCTCAGAACCTCAGAGTCAGAAAACTGGTGCCGAAGGACAAACGCGGTTCACACCCACACGTGAACCACGTGTGTCTGCTTACACACTCTGCGTGTCCACCTACGTGGAACGGCCGCCCTTCCCTCCCTGGAAGCACTGAGTCTACGGAAAGGTCGTCCCAAGAAAGCAGCAGGAATGCTGCCCCCAACCCAAATCGCAGGTCCCCCAGGAGCTCTCCCCAAGGTGGGGAATTCGCCAAGCTCAGGAGTGGCACCCTGCCTGCCTTTCATCCTGGGGAGGAGGCTGACTCAGGAAGGATGAGGCAGGAACCCAGCGGCCGTCTATCCCTGAGGGCATTCATCCGACCGGGCTCAGCCTATCCCTGCTGGCACTGATCTGGTCTGGCCTGCCTCTCTCTTTCTAGACCACAGAGGAGCATCACCTAGCAACATGGATAAACAGCCGGCACCTTCCATTCATTCCACCACCTAAGATCAGTCAGACCCGTGCCCTTGGGAAAGCTGAAGGCAGGGAAGGTGTGGCACCGCTCAGAGGTGTCCTTGGATAAACAGAGTTTCCTTAAATGAGTCATGTGCTCCCCCAACTCAACCTCATTCCATCCCGCTGGTGCTTCGTGGGTGCCACCACCACCACCGTCATCAACTGTGACGTGTCAATGACTCGTCCATGGGCGGATGCTTTCTCACTGCCTCTCTGCGTGATGGCAGCTGTCCACTGAGCTTCACACACGTGATCTTACCGCATCCTCCCAGGTGCCGAGAGGACAGACACCGAGAAAAGGTCCTGAATCGCAAATGACTGCCGAGGTCACGCCAAAGGTAAGAGATGGAACCAGAACCAAACCCAGGATCCTGGGCTCCCGACGAAAGGATCCCCCAAACCAGCCCAGCTTGAACATCTAATTCAACTGGTTGATGGACTGAGAGTGATTAGAAACCAAGTGATTTCAGCTTCCCTGACGTTAGGGAGGACTCGTCTCCTCAAAGGCCGGTGGTGCTGCTGAGTCCGTGAGGTAAGTCTGAGGACACGTGGCTGGCAGGGAACTCCAGGGGTGTGCGGGGCTTGACTCCTGGTTCTTCCCAGGACGGTGTGTGAGCCTCTCTGAGACAGTCTCCTCCCTCGTCGAGTGTGGTGATGGTCCCCACGTGAGGATGACACGACCGATGGCAAATCCCTGGCATGACACCTGCTTACTCAAGGTCATCTCTCCTCCCCACTCTTAGGCATGGGAAAAGAGAGGTGATGGCTACCTTGAAACCCTACAGCGATGCTCCATTTGGACAAAATCACCCAGTCACATGGTCTAAAGTATGTCACATGGCAATGTGAGGTAGAGCTGGACACACTAGCCCAGTGGTTGGCAAACTGCGGCTCACGAGCCACATGCGGCTCTTTGGCTCCTTGAGTGTGGCTCTTTCACAAAATACCACGGCCTGGGCGAGTCTATTTTGAAGAAGTGGCGTTAGAAGAAGTTTAAAGTTTAAAAGATGTTGGCTCTGAAAAGAAATTTCAATCGTTGTGCTGTTGATATTGGCTCTGTTGACTAATGAGTTTGCCGACCCCTGCACTAGCCTTTTCAAATCGGCCAGAAGAGTCAGGTACAGGGGGAAGAAGAGGACAGAGGGCGGTGATGTGGACCGAGGGAGGCAGGAGAGAAGAGGACAGGCCCATGAAGCCTTGGCCGGGCATCAGGAGGTCTCCAGGGACCACCTGGCCCCTCCCCCGCTCAGGCCCTGCACATCCAGGCCACAGTTCATGTCCTCTCAACTTGCATCTTCCCAGGGACGGGCTGCTTGCTCAATGCCTTCAGGAGGGAACACCCTGGCCTTTGAAAAGATCTTCTGCACACCAAGCTGAAATCTTACCACTTCCAGATGTTGGCACCATGGGCTAGTCTGTTCCATACTTCACACAACTGTCCCTCTCTGTCCTCAGACGCTCTCCTCCAAGCTAACCGCCTCTAGTTCTGTCCCCCCCCCCGAGTCACCGCGGTTCCCAGCCCTCAGCCCACCTTGGTGGGGAGTGAGAAAAGAGGGACGGAGTCACTTCCGCATGTCTGCCCGGTCGGGCTAGCTCAGCTAGTGTCATAGAGGGAGCCTGTCTCCTCCGGGCCTACCCCAAACCCCGCTTCTTTACAAATGGCTTTTGTGAGTTGTTTCAATCTAACAAATTCAACTTGGGGGACCCAATGCACAAGGCTAAACACTAAGGGGAACACGTGCTTATCTGAACCGAGTAAGCAACAGAGGCAGGGCCGACGGAGAGAAAGATGCTAATTTCTTGGCAGCTGTGAGGGCCCCCTAATCAGAAGAATCTGAGGTCCAAAACAGGGTCTTCTGCCCCTTTGGCAGCACAAATAAAGGAGGAAGGCTGATGGGAGTAGGAAATAGCCCTCCATGTCTTCTTTCAGACAGACCAGAGCTCCAATCCATGAGCTGCCCTAGTAGGCTGGCACTTTGACGGAGCTACTTGCAGAGTGGCACTCTGGCCACTAGGGGTCAGAGCAGGCTAGTGCATCGGCTGCCAGCCCGTCAGAGTCTGGGAGACATTTAGCTAACACTCCTGCTTTCTGCTGTCCCAGTTCTGGGGCTGGTGGTGACCCTCTCCTCTGGCCCTCAGGGCCACCTTCTGCATGAGGTCATCAGAGGGTTGGGCTAGCTCAGGGTTTCTCAAAATGTGGCCCCCACGTGCCTTGTGTACATATGTTGATATATCAAGTAGCATCGCTTTGCCTTTCCATTTTATTAGGGACCAACAGAAACTTCAACAGCGGGCAGTGGCCGAGCACAGCATTTGAGAACAACAGTTCAGAGATCAATATTTCTCAAACATGAGTAATACCCGGCTGCTTGAAAAAGAAAATTATTCTGGGTGGAGGAAGGCAGTGGGGGAAGGAATGCGGGACATCTGTAACATTGTCAACAATAGCTAATATATATTTTTTCAAATAAAACTATTCTTGCAAGACTCCAAGACTATGTCCATAGACCCCAACACCGGTGGCGCCCGACTGCATTGGGCCCTGCCTACTTCCTCGTGTCTTCCGATGGAGTCTCTCTGCCAAAGCTTAACCTCGACTGCAAATACATCTTTTATATCATCGCTACGTAAAAACGCAAAATGTGTAAGCGTTTGTGGAGCTGGAGGATTCTCGAGAATATCCCCAAGCTCCTCAGAAGCAGGTCTAGGCGTCCATGACCCAACTGTTCTGTCTCTCATGGGAGAAACACTAAGCTGCCAGCCAGTGAACTGAAGCCGGAGGTGGAGAGAAGAGCTACTCCAAGTGGTGTGAGGAGCCAGGAGCACAGCCTGGGGCAGCGACAGGCCTGCTTCTAGGCAGAGGGACAAAGGGTCCCTGGGCTGCAGGGGAGGGGGAACAGCCACAGAGGCAGGGATGGGTGACCGGGGTCGCTGTGAGCCCTGGGACTTCTCGATTATGTTTCTGTGCATCTGTGGGGCGAGAACTCTGACAGGATGGAGGCAGCAGGAACTTCTCCTGGAATCGTTTCATGCACCACTCCTGCAAGGACTTCGTGGCAGTCCAGATGGAACGCCCAGAGGAATGCCAATAATTCTGACACCACAGCACCGTCCAAGGTGCTTGGGAAGAAACAGCGAAACTGAAGACAGTTTCCTGAGCTGGGGCAGACCACAGCCTGGGACACCCACCGAAGGCAGTGACGGAACGCACAGGGCAAAGAGCCCAAGTCCCGTCGGGAGGAGGAAACAAAGCTACTCACATCCGGCAGAGCAAGGAAGGTTTGCTCTGGGCGGCTGACCGTGACAGCCCCCCCTCACCCTACTGTGCCCCTCGGGCATGGGTATGAAGCAGAAGGTAGAAGGGACTGTCCTCAGCCCACAGTTGGAAGGAGTTAGGGTTGAAGAGAAAATTTCCCTGGATTACTGGATCAGAGGCAAGGAATGGGCAAGGCCTGAAGATCGCCCTCTTTTGGGAAACCCCGTAGTCAAGCCGCTGGAGTCGGCCCAGAGGCCGGGGACTGGGAAATGGCTTGGGGTCACTGTCCTTTAGACCTGCAAGCAGAGGTCGCTGCGGGGCCGTTTTATCCGCTGGGCAGGTGCCCACGGCCTGCAGGTGTTGCCAGGTTATAGAAATGTTTGAAAACTGAAAGAAGTATTGTTAACTCCAAAAGGGAGAGAGAAACCTGCAAAACGGAAAGCAACAAATCACTAGCCGTCCGCAGTCGGCGACAGCTCAAGTCATGTATAAATTACATCTGCTGTGGAGCCAGGAGCCTCTGGCAGGCTTGCCAGGATGTGGGCAGAGCCCACGGAGGCGCTCCTGGTTACCTGGTCTCCCACTCACCCCTCCCTCTGCCGGGCCAGCTGCCCTGACACCCTCTCCTCCCCCCTCCTCTTCTGCTCCACCCCTCTTCCCTCTGAATCTCAATTGCTCCTATTTCACCCTGGCCGCCACTGTCCGTCAGAGCTGAGACAGATGTCCCAGGAATCTCCCACCAGCCTGGACACGCAGTCAGCTCCTGCCCGCGCCCACGTGAGGAATCTCGGCAGCTGGCCCTTTGGGCCAGCAGGCCCTGCCCTGTGCTCTGTGCCGCTGCCTGGCAGGGGGGGCAGACCCCAGGCTTGCCCGGGCCAGGCTAGTGGGTGGAATCTTAATTGAGTTGGGACCCAGCGGCGGTGTCATGTGGCAATGGGGAGCACATGCTTCGGAATCTGCCAGACACAGCTTCGATTCCCGGATCTGTCGGATGACTTGGGACAAATTATTCCGTTTCTTCGGGTCTCCGTTTCCTCACATGCACAACGACACTCCTAATTATTGAAATTGAGTATCAGTGATTCTGCCCATAATCCCAGCCTTGCACAGGGCATAGGGAGCAGCCGTGAGAGTTAGAGGGATGGTGGGTGATAAGCTTTCACTTTACAGGGCAGTGCTAACAGCGCACACGTTCACGGACAGTGACTGTATTCCGGGCCATGCGTCCTCTTCGGACTATTTCCATGATTCTCCCAGCAATGCCAAGACACAGGTCCCTGCGCTGTTAATGTACTCAGAGACCGGAAAGGCTGTGCCCAGGATCCACAGCTGGGATTCTAACACAGGCAGGTCCAACCCCAACCCCACACATGGTCCCCAAAATGGTAGCTTTATAAATCATCGTGCCACGGGCAATCAGCAGAATATTGACTAAAAGTAGAAAACCCGGGTTTGAAACAAGGCTTTACTACCTCTGAGCGGACGTAAGGTGTTTTTTTTGTGTGTGGGGGGGGTGTTTTTTTTTTTAATGTGCTTATACTGATTTCAGAGAGGAAGGGAGAGGGAGAAAGAGAAACATCAGTGATGAGAGAGAATCATCGATAAGCTGCCTCCTGCACGCCCCCTACTGGGGATCGAGCCCACAAACTGGGCATGTGCCCTCCTGACCAGGAATCCACCATGACCTCCTGGTTCATGGGTCCACACTCAGCCACGGAGCCACGCCGGCCGGGCAGTGGGTGTACGGTTTTGAGCAGTCCTGTGGCCTCTCATCCTGTCCCCTAGTGTGGGAGAGGAAATCACAAGGCCCATTCTGCCAACCGCCAGATCAGATCAGGGTAACAGCCAGGCTCAGGTCAGATGCTGGATGTAAGTGCTGTGTGGACCAGCAAGCACTTGGCAAGCACATGACAACGAATCTTCCTTATGCCAGGCCAGCGAAGTGGCTGTCCCAGCTCCACTTGAATACTCCCAGGGACAGGGAGCTGACTACTTATTTTAGCAGCTCATTCTGGCTAGAAAGTTCTTCCCTTTGCAAAGTCCACAGGGACTTGCCTCTAATTCCATCACATTGGCCCTGGCCAGGACCTCGGGTGCCCTACCAGCTGGGGAAATCCTTGCTGAATCCCACAACAGCTGCTGAAGACAGGGAAAACCTGTGTCCCTGCTCCCGCCATCTTGCCCTTGGCGCCTGACCACAGAAGGAGGCAGTGGGAGCAGGAGTGTTCTTGGTTTACACCGGCTCTTCTCCTGCGAACTCTTCCCCCAGCCCCACTTGTCAGACTCCGGGCCGGGAGGAGAGGATCCAGACCCAGACCCTGCTGGCTGCTCCAACCACTCACGCTGCCTGACGCCCCTGACCTCTGCCAACCCCTGCAGTGCCCCTGCTGGTCCTGCCACACCTGGCTGGCACTGGGGGCTCTGGGGTCAGGATCATGTGGACCTTGGACCTCTTCCCTCATTTATCCCGACCCTACCAGCCACAGCAATCGGCAGCCTCCCTTGTGTCCGTACCTTGAAGGACTCCAGGAATCCCCCGTGGCCCCCGTTCTCAAACTTGTCCTCTTCTGGGCCGAGTCCCAGCATGGCCTGTGTGTGGGCATGGAGCTCATCGTGAAGGTTGTCCAAGAGGGCGGCCCTCGTCCGGTCCTGGGAGGGAGGAGGGTGGAGATTGAGGGGGCACTGAGCGCAGAGGGGGCTCCCGATGCCTGGCTGAGGGCTGCTCTTCGGGCCATCTCGGCGACGGTGTGGACCTCGGGCCAGGCTGGGCTCCACACACACAAATATCACAGTTGACACTACAGCTCAACACCCAGCCCTCTGCCCCTTCTTGGTGGGCCGCCCCACCCTCCCAGCTCTACCTGACTCCAGGCCTGGCCCAGATCTCTACCCCAAGCTCCACATCCACATACCACTGCCCACTGCTCCTCTCCAGCCAGAGGTCCCTCCAGACCCATCCATACAACCTCCATGGGGCGCCACGCACCCAGACCGGGACTGGCCCTTTCAGTAACCCAGCCTGTGCAGGCACCTCCAGATCAGCAGTCCCTGGCACAGCTACCTCCCAGTGGTCCCCAGTCAGCAACGAGCCCAGCTGAAGGCCTAAGAGCCTCCCCACCAGTCCACTTCCCCCCACCCTGAATACAGAATCATTCCCTCTGTGCCTGGGGTAAGCAAGTTGCCATCGCCTCTCTTGAACTCCTGTCATGGCTTCTAACTGGCCACCGTTCCCACCCTCCTCCCTTTCAATCTACCCCGCCCCCAACCGCTGTCAGAATAACCATCTAATATGCAAAGCAAACATCAATCTCCTGCCTCAGTCCTTTAATAGGGCCCATCCCCTCTAGCTCAACTCCCTTCTTGTTATGACCCAACCTGTGTCTCCAGCTGAGTCCCCACTATCCCATCCCCCACAGGAGTCCTTCCCTCAGGCCACATCAAACCCTCTGGAACCCCCTCACCAACTCATGCTCTGATTCTGCCCTGATTCTTCTTAGCTCACGCTGTTCCCATGCGTGGGATAACCCTCCCCATTCTTGCCTTCTGGCAAACGGCTCATCCGATGCCCAGCGTCAGCAGCTGAAGGGCCCCCTCCTCCAGAAGCCTTCCCTGAATACTCCCTAGGCCCCAGAGGCAGAGGCAGTCACTATCCTAAGTCACGGCCCCCATGCTGGCCTCCAGCAGGGCTCAGTGCTGGCAAACTGGATCATACCTCTAGTAATGGCCCTCCCACCAGCCTCTGAACTCTATAGGGGCGGAAACTGAGTCGCATCTATGCCCGTGTCCCAGGAAACGGAACGGAGCCGAGCACACCATAGGTGCTCAAGAAACGAATAGTGAACCGCTGACTAGACCTGCAATTTGGACTTATTTTCCACAAGAAGAGTTTCTGTATCAACACAGGACTGATGACTTCAAGGGGCAAAGATGACACTCCCCCGCTTTGGACAGCCCCCAGAAACAGCTCTGGCTAACAGGAGGGCGGAAGGGAGACCTCAGAAACCTCGTTCTCACCTCCAGTTTCGCAAACTTGTCCGACTTGCAGCAGGCGTTCTCTGCGTTGGTGAGCTTGGTGAGCAGAAACTCCCTGAACTCGGGGCCCTGGAAGACAAGACATTCTGGGACTCTCCCAGCCTCACCACGGGCAAGCAGAATGGGGGGTGGGGTCTAGGAGCACCCCTGAAAAAGTCTCTTCAGACACTGGATCGCATCTAGCCCAGGCCAAGCCCAGCTGCTACGATGCCAACATGGAAACCAGCTCCCTGGCTCCTGGGAAATCAACCCTCCACACCCACAGAGGGGGGCATTGCTGTGCCTTGATGTGACTTCTGCCCCAGGCTCCTGGTAAAAAAAAACCACTTCTTTCAGCTGAAATTCAAACATCCTGAACAAGACCCTGTGCTAGACCAGGCTGGCAGCAGGAGCAGAGGTGGGAGAGACCCCAAGTAAAGTCCCCCAACTCTGCTGAATAAAGGCCCGGCTAACATCCCCACCCAGGTCTGGCCCCACTGCAGTCCCTGCCATTCAGGCATGCAAACCCGGATTTCGAATATGAGAGGGGCAGGAAGGAGAGTGTCTTACCTTCTGGAAAACAGGAGGGCTGGGCAGAGGTGGGCCAAAGGCAGGCACGTCTTCCCGCGCGGTGACTGAGACCTGAAACAGAGCCTCGGTGTGGGCCAGGAGGGAAGGGCGCCCCGCTTCCCACGGCAGACCTCGCCCCTCCTCCCCTCGCCCGGGGAGCCACGGCCAGCGTGGCAGAGATCCTAGGAGGGGGCTGGATGGCATGGAACCATCCACATGCTCATCTGCACCGCTGGAGGCCAGACGTGAGCCTGGCAAGGTGAGCGGACAGAGCCTGGGACCCCAACTCTAATGCAGCACAAGCGCTCAGGAAGCCTCACCTCCTGGCCACACTGACCACTGACGGGGATGCCAAGCCCACGGGGGAGGCGCGATGAGAATCATTAGCCCTTTCGCTGATGAGGAAACAGATGCCCAGAGACACGGAGTGACCCTCCCAAAGGCACACAGGTGGTTCGCCACCGAGACGAACAGAGAATCCAGACCCTGCTCTGGGGTTCTTCCCACAACACCGGCTCCCCACCTGCCCACACTTCAAGTGCTTAAACAGGAAATACCAATTGCATGGGCTCCACCCCACGCCTGCAGCAGCAGCGCCGAGGGGAAACGGGGATCTGCAGCCGTGAGCTCCTGGGAGCCCCAGTGCGGTGGGCGGGTGAGCGTCTGGAAGACCTGAGCCCCGCACAGGGCCAGGCAGTCGGGGTGAGGCCTGAACCAACAGCGTGGGGCCCGGGCCGGGAAGTAGGGGTGGAGGACATCAAGGTGTGCTGCGTGCTGCAGACGGGATACCAGGCTCTGGGTGGGTGTGCACCTCTGGCCAGCCTGGTGAGGCATGAGTTAATGGAGTGAGAGCCCCACACCTCCATCTCCCCTCTGCACGGAGGTGCCCTGGTTTCACCCATCCTCGGCCCACGAGGCTGCAGGCCTCTCTGGAGATCTGCCCTCTCCCCTGCCCAGGCGGGAGGCTCTGACGTTAGCATGCCCCTGGCCCACCGCCAGCTGCTGGCCTGTGAAGTAGGGCAGATGCTGAGAGTCAGCCAGACAGGGCGAGCAGGCAGCTCAGAGCCTGGCCAAGGGAAGGCCTGGGGAAGGGTCTGCAGGGGGAAGGGAGTGGGGAGGGCTGGTCAGTACCAAGTTCAAAGCTGTCTGCAGGGCCCACACGGCAGCGACCACAGTGAGGAACCGGGGTATGGGTTGCTGACGTGATTTCTGGCTGGTTCCAGCTGCCAAACACAGTTCCCCACCACCACTCACCATGTGCCGTGGCACAGGTCAAGAATGCCACCCACAGAGCCAGAAGGGGTGTGGGAAGGCTGACAGGCTGCCGACTGGGACAAGGCCAGAAGCCAGGCCTAGCCCTTCTTTTTCCCACCTGGACACCCCTTCTCAGGCGTGCATCAGCGAGAGCTGTGCTGACTGGGCAAATGGCTTCACTTGTGTTCTGAAATCCACCAGGTGTGCAGACAGACAAGTCCACCGCAGCAGCCACATCAGAGAGGAGGGGACGGGACCCTTCCTGTGCCGGCCATTCCTCTCCATCCCCACTGTGCTCCCTCTCCTGACCCCTTTCCAGCAGAGCCAGGCCTTTGTTGTTCCCGCCTCCTGGGGACGGTTGGGTTGCTGGGCTGAAAGTAGAACCCCCACCTTCCTGTTTTCTAAATTCCATGCAGGCCGCCCAGCGGGGGCCGAGCAGGGCTCAGAGGCAGCCAGTTACTCAGGGAAAGAGACTCTTCGGGACTGAAAAGCGGACAGAGTCTGGGAGCCTGTGAAGAACCAGGATGTACCAGGAGGTGGAAACCTCGCAGGCTCGTGCCCACGTGGGTCCCGGAAACCTCAGAGAACCATCCAGGTCGCTGGAGCGATGGACGGCAGGGAGGGGAAGGGGGCACACCCAGGCCCTCTCCATAGATTGGGGTCACGTAAGACTCCCGAGACCTGTGCATGACTTGGGGGGCCAGGCTCAGGCAGGAAGAGGCGGGAGTCCTGATGGTGGCTCGGCTGGGATTCCTTTCCATCCTGGCAGAATGGGGACCAAATTTGTGTCTGAAGAACAATCCCATGTGACAGTTCGCGTGCACCAGGTTTTGGAGCCAAGTTCCGGCCTACTCCGACGGCTCCATGTCCGACCACCACAGGCCAACCTGCACAAGGCACCTCCACCGTTTCCCTATGAAATGCACCTCATAAAGGACACCCGAGGTACTACAGAGTTCCCCCAAACCACTTCTGAGCCACCTCACACACACACCTGTTTCTCAACTTCCCCCCGCCCCTTCCGACCACATCAGGGCTGGAAGGAACTCTGAGGTTGTCTAGCCCAGCTTCCTCATCTCACACAAACAGAATCAGGGGCCCAGAGGGAGCAGGGACTGGCCAAGGTCACAGGCAGAGGACCAGAACCCCAGGCTCCAAGACTCTAGGCCTGGGCCCTTTCCTGCACGTTCCCACCCTCCCCTCCCCTCCTTTCCTATTGTTTGTCCTTCCCCATGGGGGCTTTCCCAGGCAAACCTCACTCACCCTGCTTTTCCATCGCCCCTAAGCCTGCAAGCACCAGCTAAGATTCCATCCTAGACCCCCTGAGGGACCTGACCAGGTCCTCCTCGGTCTACTCATCACCTGGGGTTCACGGAAGAGTTGGGGAGCATCTTGGAAGGCTGGCCTCCCTCCCTGCCCCCTGCCTCCCTGGCCCCATTCACAGATCTTGCCTTCCAACCTCCACGCTCTCTTGACAGATGGAGCACAGGCTCCACATCCCGAGGCCAGCCGGCTCTTCCTGTGGGTCCTACTTCCCTGCTTCTCCCCCACGGCTCTTAGGAAAGCGCTTCCACCTGGACCGCACACTGTGGCTGGGAAGACTCGGTAAAGACTTCTAGCATCAAAGCTGGAGGCGGGGTGCCGATGTGGGCACCTCTGATTTTTCTCTGTATTGTGCCATGCTGCTAAGCTATTGGGAAAGTGGAGAAGCCAGTTAGCTGAGCTCCACGTCCTACCAGAAACTTTAAACACGCTAAGTGTCCACAAGAGGGCCCATTCGGCCAGCAGAGGCCCAGCAGACGAGCCATGAGTACACATGGAACTGCCTGGCTGGGTCTGGGATGCCTCCCACCGGATCCCTCCCACCCCTCCCCTGCCTCTCACCCACCACACACCTTTCTTTGGGGATCCCAAACAGTAGCTCTTCTCTCTCTTCCCTGAAAGCTGGTTCTGAACATCACTTGCATGTGCCCACATCTGGCACACAGTAGGCACTGAGTGAATCAATTCTGCTTCCACCAACAAATCCAGCACCTGTTCTCCCATTTCGGTCAAAGCCAGTGAGTGAGCCTTCAGGGAGATGCCCAGACCAAGGCTTCTCTCAAACCGCCCAGTGACAGGAGGCCACGACATGGACATGGGCATGAAAGAGATGGGCTCTCCTGTACGGGGGAGCCGGTGAGGTTTGCTTGGCTGTGCATTGTTTGTTGGCTGGTTTGGTGGTTTCTTTTTGAAGCCTCATACTTCAGTTTAAAGTTGATGTGAATTCTGCACTTACTCTCCCTGGCTTTGTACTGATGATAATAGCAAGTATATAACATCATTTTCTTTTTCCAAAAACCTCCAGCAAAATGGATGCTTCATGCAGACGGCCACGAGGCGCAAGGCTTTCTAAACCCTCAGAACCAGCCCCGGCCCATGTTATGATACAGGAAACGTTTCCGGGCCCGAGTGTCCCATCAGCCCCTCCTTCTCCCTACAACAGCGGCTCCTAACATTGTGGGGAGCAGGCAGTCCTCAGAGAACCTGAGCTGCGGCCTCTCTCCCCAGGAAAGGCAGAGAACACGCAAAGAAGCCCATACACTCAACGTTCTGCACGATTCTGCAGGGGGTCCAAAAACTATGTAGCATCCACTTAGAAACCCTGCTTCAGTCTGTCTTCTAGGGGTCTCATGCCCCCCAACACTGTGACACAGAGAAACTGATGCCCAAGAGGCTGGGGTTATTTCTGTCATAGAAGTGGAGGGGAGAGTTAGTGATTCAGCCACCAGAGGGCCGTGTGAGGGCCGCTGAGGTGGTGGGCTCACCGGCATCCAGGAGGATTTTGAGCTTGTCTGAAAGATTGCTTATTGCCCTAACTGGTTTGGCTCGGTGGATAGAGCACCGGCCTGCAGACTGAAAGGTCCCAGGTTCGATTCTGGTCAAAGGCATGTACCTTGGTTGCAGGCACATCCCCAGTAGGAGGTGTGTAGGAGGCAGCTGATTGATGTTTCTCTCTCATCGATGTTTCTAACTCTCTATCCCTCTCCCTTCCTCTCTGTAAAATTTCAATAAAATATACTTTTTAAAAAAAGATTGCTTATTGGTCAGGGGGCTGAGACCCAAGTACTCATTATCCATCCCCTGGCAGTCTTCAAATTAAGATGGAGCATTTATTCCAGAACAGCTAAAGCAGAGGGGCCGCCCAGGGGCCAGGTCTCCCAGGCCCCTGTGCCCCACCCTTCTTTCTCACCATGAACACCTCTTTTCTTTCTTTCTTTTTTTGTTGCCACCCTCCTCCTTTCCCTTTCCCGACAGCCCTCTCTCTGTTTTCCTCCTCCCCTCTGGTTCTGCCAGTCTGGCATGGCCAGATTCCAAATAGGAGCACCCGGGCTTCTCAACCCTTAGGTGAGATGGTGTTGAGCCGGGAGAGAACCAGATGCATGAGATGACCTCAGAAGGTGGATGCCCTCCACTAAGAGTCTCACTCTCAGAAATCTGAGAGCCGCGGAAAATCAGTCACACCACAGCCAGGAGTGACATCTTGGAGACCAGCTCGAGGACCCATCGGGGACTGCTATTTCCTGGTATTTCACCGAATCCGTCAGTGCACGAGGCGCCTCGGCATCGCACCCTCCAAGCAGACATTCTCCTCACCTTGTAGGCCGGGGCGTCCGTGCCCTGGCTCTCGGCCTGCACTACGATGTAGGCGTGCAGAAAGTTGGAGGCGATCATATCTGGGACGAACGGTGTGTTTTCTTCTTGGAAGATGATGGCCACAATGTCATTGCCAATGTGTCTCTTTCTCTGGAGCTAGCATCAACAAAAAGCATCCCATTGTTACAAGCCAGTTGGGAACCTCCTGAAAGCAGAAGAGATCTATACAGGAAATTCCTCATTATGCTATCTTTATACATAAGCCCTGGAACTCGGAGACCTAGCTCTCGGGGAGCTTTTCATTTCATCTTTAGAGGCCATCAAAAAGGAAAAAGTGGGGAAGTTGCCCAAGTTGTTAGGTAGGCATGTCACTGAACTCTAGGGTGTGCAGAGCTCACACTCGGGACTCGGGGAGAAGAGTTAAAAGTTGAGGTCCAGGCCTTGCCCTAGTGGAGCCTGCAACTGAGCCAGGAGAAACCCAAACACAGGTGAAGCTACCTGAGGACAGGAACAAGGTCACCAGTCCTCAAGGGATAAATCAGCTCCCGTACACAAACACCTGCTGCTATGGGGGGTGGGAGGGGGTGGGCGGGGAAGAGGGCAAAGTCAGAGGCCTGAGGGTAATCTGAGAAGGCTTCCTAGAAGAGGAGGTGGTGGGGGGACAACTGATGGGAATGTGGGTGAGCAGGGATGAGGCGGCAGATCATTCTACACCAGAAGGGAGCAGAACCATTCTTAGGGAAACATCGGCAACATGGCTTAGTGGAGGTCATGGCAGGGAGAGAAATCCGACCCTGACTCAGTACCGCAAACTGTGCCAGGTGCTTTCACAGGCGACCTCAATCGCCACGCACCTGCTGTGCTAGCCACACGCATGATTTCCAATGACAAGGCCCTCCGGCACACCAAGTCCTGGCGGGGTGCTTGCCTGTGCGTTTGTTCCTTTATTAAGCGCCTACTGCATGCAGGCTCTATGCGTCACTTTGAGTTTCTTGTTTACTGAGCACCTGTTTTATACACTGAGCCCAGTGTGGGGCACTTCTACACACATCCTCTCCCTTATTCTCCACACACCATCTCGTTTCTTGGGAAGAGAAACGTACGTAGTGTTTCTTCCATCCTTGCCAACAGCCAGTCGTGACAAACTTAACACAGGTGAGGCTGGAAGCGGGCAGAGAAGGGCCCTCAGCCGCAGGCTGGGTGGTGGGAGGGGCCGTGAGGGGACAGAGACCGAGGTGAAACACAGAGCGAAAACCTGCTTTGGGTACAAAGGAATCCTGTCCCATTTGTTTCTGGAACATTCAGTAGTTATTGTAGAGCCAAATCACAGTCCCATTTGCCAATTTCCTTTTTTTCCCATTAAAGCCGAGCACTGTTTACAGTATTACATCTGTGCTCCCGCCCCACCCCCTGCTCAGAGATGGATGGGTCTGCGTCTGGCCCAAGTCCTGCCTTCCCTGCTTATTCTCCTGGAGACTGGAAGGCAAAGAGCGGGACGGGGAAATGGTGCAGCAGCCAGAGATCAGCTGCTGGTTTCGGGCTCGACAGGGAAAAAGCCAGGCCCTCCCAGGGGACACACGGCCGTCGGAGCCTTAACGGAGAAGGTGAGCAGGAAAACCCTGGGAGCCAGGTCTCCTCCACCAAGTTCTGTGGTTGAGGGAGGAGCTGAATTCCTGCCCGCAGGCAGGTGTGCTGAGCCAAGAGGCTGTGAGACTAGAAACGCTGGGGTGGGGGGTGTCTCGGGCACGAACCAGCTTTAAGTCACTGGGGCAGGACGCGGGGCACAAGTGGGCTGGGTCGCACGCCAGGCATCATACTGAGTCCCACATTCACAACCATGTGGACCCCCACAACAAGGCTCTGACATACACAGCGCTATCCCCATTTTACAGAGGTGAACAACGAGGCCACGAGATCCAGCGCTTGCCCAGAATCACACACCCCCAAGTGCAGAGCTGGTGTCAAGCTGCCATCTGCAGACCCCGTCACAACTCTTCACCAACCCCCGCACGACCGGGGCCCCTGGGCTCTGCTCCCAGCTCTGCCCCCAGCAACTGGGACACGGTCTTCTGATCACGCCCAGCGGCAGTGCCTCCCTGGTCAGAGCGGGGTAACCACAGCCCTGCTGTCCCGTTGCACGTCGGTGTGGGTGCGATAATGGGACAGAGCAGGCTGTGAGGGGCAGAGCATCGCTGAACAGACTGGCCTCTTGATTATGAAGGGGGGGCGGGGGGTGCAGTCCCTCAGGGAGATGGGACCATCTCACCTCGCACGCCCCAGGCTCCCAGATCCCTCCCGACCCAGGTTACCTGCTGGGCGTCTCCCTCGGTAAAGGGCAGCTTTGTGGAGACGTGAAACATGATCTCCCTGTCCCGAAATATCGTGTACACCGACTCCACCCCCGTCTGTCCGTGGGTCACGTCCAGGCCTCCTCGGAAACTGTCGGCACAAAATCGGGGCAAGTGCCACGGGGAGAGAGAGTGGGGGTTAGTGGGAAACTGGGCGCAACTTTCCCTAAAAACATGGGGCAGGTGAAGGGATGAGGGGCGTGGAGAGAGTTGGCTGAGAGACTGCGGTGCGGGCACGGCAGGCAGATCTGCCCTTCGGAGCCACGAGCCCTGGCGTTTGCCCATAAACCCACCATGGAGAGACAGAGTCAAATTCCAAGTTCTGGCTGCATCCCCTCCATAACATAAGTCATGTGAGAAGGGGAGTCGTCCACCCACAAATCCCAGACAAGTGCTATCCTGGGTGCCCGTAGCCCCTAAGGCTGGGCACCAGCCTACGCTCTCTGTAAGGCCATGTCCAAGCCCTCGGCCCAAAGCCCAGGAAACCCGCCATCCTACTGGGTGGTGGTGAACCCCATAGGAGCCTCCAGAGTCAGTCTGAAGAGGTGACAGATGCCTGACTTCTGCCCAGCCAGGGTGCGATGTGGGGACTGGACCCCACACAGCAGCACCCCGCCTGGAGGTCCCCAGGGAGGCCTCCTCTCCTGCTGTCTCCCCACAGGCAGGAAAGGAGCTAAGGAACTGGGTGGCTTCTGGCAGCTGCGCCCCTTCCTTTATGGAAACGGGCTGCTAGCCATGGGTCACTTTCTTAGCATGAAGAGAAGGATGCAGGTTGCTTTAAGAAGATGAAATCAAATAGACTCCGGACATCAGTCCCCCCCACAGGCTCTGCGATAGCATCCAGGAAATGTGCTCAGCCGGCATGGCAGAAAGCACGCAGGGTCGGGGTCAGGCACTCCAGGGTCTAGACCCGCTTCTGCCCCGAAGTCAGCATAGGGCCTTGGCATCTCACTTCATCTCTCTAGGCCCACTCCTTTCTCTGTAAAATAAAGGGGTAGGCCTTGGCCAACTTGGCTTGGTGGTTAGAGCATTGGCCTGTGCACAGGGGGCCTAGGGTTCATTTCTGGGTCAAGGACATGTCCCTGGGTTGCCGGTTTGATCCCGGGCCCCATTGGGGCACTTGTGGAAGGCAACCAATCGATGTTTCTCTTTCACATCTCTCTCTCTCTCTCTCTCTCTCTCTCTCTCTCTCTGTGTGTGTGTGTGTGTGTGTGTGTGTGTGTGTGTGTCTCCCTCCCCCTTCCACTCTCTCTGCAAGTCAAAGGAAAACTATCCAATGGTGAGGATTAACAAAAATAAACAAATAAGTAAATTTAAAAAATAAAGGGATAGGGCGACATGACCTCTGGGGTCCTTCCTGGTTTTAATAGACTTTATTGCATCTATTCTAAGACACACCCTTTCGAATTTTACAATCTGTGACCTCTGGATGCACCTCACACCAACGGCACCTCGGGGTCAACGGAGGTGGTAGAGCCTCAGTGACAATGACCAGGTGCGTCCTCTGTGCTCAGCACCAGCGTGTGTGCTTCGTGGGATCATCTACCTGACCCCCAGCAACCTGTGGGGTCAGCACTGTCTTTACCTCCCTTTACAGGTGAGGAAACCGGGCCTGCTGAGGTTAAGTCGTGTGTCCAAAATCATAGAGCTGCCAAGGAATGGAGGCCTGACTCCTGTGGGACTGACTCCGGGCAGTGGCCACCTTGAAGGAAAAGATGGAGGAAGAGGGGGAAAGAAAGGAAGGAAGAGGAGAGAAGGAAGCAGAGGAAGAAAGGGGGCACAGAACACCTAGTCCTGACAGGCTTGGGGGTTATCACACACGTTGGGAGACCCTATTGACGTGGCTGCTGGAGGGGGTTTCAGAGGGCTGCCACGTGCTGGCCATGAGGCACAGCACAGTCCGGCCAGGTCTGAAGGTCCCTCCCAAAGGTGGCCTTTGCCAAGGAAAATCAAAAGGCCAGAGTTTTCCAAGCAATAGCTCCCACATTCTTTCTGTTCACTTGGAGAACCACAGACTGTTGCCGAGTAGATTCCGGCCAGGAGGAGGGGGTTAGGGGTGCGGGCTACTGTATTTCTTTCTACCAATTCTTAGTTATCCATTCTTTCTGTGTATTATCTAAAATGGATCATTTCCCCAAACAGTACGGGGCCCTCTTCCCTGAATGCTGGCAGGCGAGCGATAGGGAAGGTGGATTCATTAAGCTCTCAGTCTGAGCCAAATGTAATTAGGAAGGCGCATCTGAGGTGGAGCCGATTCATCAAGCATCCTAGGCCGGATGTCAACGCCTTTCAGATAACCTGCCATCCTTGATTAGCCCCTGGACTTCTGCTCCCTTAAAAAGGAGTGTTGATCATTTGCTGAAAAACAATCCTGTGTTTCCTCTGTGTGGGGGGGGAGGGAGGGCACCTAATATATTTTTATTGACTTCAGAGAGGAAGAGAGAGGGAGAGATAGAAACATCAATGGTGAGAGAGAATCACTGATCAGCTGCCTCCTGCATGCCCCCCAAGGGGGATCAGGCCCGGGAATTGAACTGTGACCTCCTGGTTCACAGGTCGATGCTCAGTCACTGAGCAGCGCTGGCTAGGCTCCCGTGTGTTTTTAACTCTCACATGCCCTCCCTGAAACTCAGCTGTCGCCCCTTGCCCTTCCTCCAAGTCCTCATCCATCCGTGGGGCTGCACCCATCAGTGGCTAACACCTACCCTTTGAAGTCCTGCAGGGTGATTGTGTCCCCCAGCAGGTCCAAGAACTCCCTGAAAGCTGGGCTCTCCTCGTTGTTCCCAAACAGCTCCTCCTCGAGGGTCTGGAAGACAAGCAGGCCAGGGGCAGGGTTAGAAACAGCCTTCTCGGTGCCAAAGGAAGGATGTGGTTGTCCAGTTACTGGTCCCTTTCTCCCTGTCCCCCAGCACGATCGCCATCCAGTGGCTCTGTCCTCACCTGGAGGAAGGACTGGGGCTCACTCACAGACCTGGATTTGGGGGGCTGGTTGATGAGGACTTTGTCTTCAAATATAAGCTGCTGATCAGTACAAAAAGCGAAGCTGAAAAGCCCTGGCTGGTGTGGCTCAGTTAATTGAGTATTTCCCCCACCCCATACACCAAAAAACTAAGCTGAAGCAAAGAGCTCTTAGACAAGGTGCCAAAAACCGATCTGTAGGTGAAAAACTGATTGCTGGACTTCTGACCGACGACTCCTACCTAGAATATATAAGGAACTCTTAAAACTCAATAGTAATCAAAACCACAAGGAGATACCATTTTACACGCGCTGATGGCTAGAATCAAAAGGAAAGGCGAGTGTTGGTGAGGATGTAGAAGGATCAGAGGCCGCCTATGCTGCTGGAGGGAATATAAATGGTGCTCTCACTTTGGAAAGTCTGGCGGTTCCTCAAAAGGCTGAACGTAGAGTTACCATAAGACCCACAATGCCACTCCTAAGAGTATATCCAAGAGACATAAAAACTTAAGTCCATACAAAATCTTACACTGGGACCGAACCGGTTTGGCTCAGTGGACAGAGCGCCGGCCTGCAGGCTGAAGGGTACCAGGTTTGATTCCGGTCAAGGGCATGTACCTTGGCTGCGGACACATCCCCAGTAGGGTGTGTGCAAGAGGCAGCTGATCAATGTTTCTCTCCCATCGATGTTTCTGACTTCCTATCCCTCTCCCTTCCTCTCTGCGAAAAATCAATAATATATATATATAAACTTGCACTGGAATGTTAATAGCAGCATGCTTCGTAAGAGCCCCCAAATGGGAACAAGTGAAATGTCCACCAGCTGACAAATGAATAAACAACATGTGATATATCCATACAATGGAATATCCTTCAGTCGCAAAAAGGTGTAAAGTGCTGATTCATGCTACCACATGGATGAATCTTGAAAACATTATGCTAAGTGACAGATGCCAGACACTAAAGGCCGCATGTTATGATTCCATTTATATGAAACCAGACGCCCAGTGCACAAATTGGCCTGGTGAGCAATCGAGGCCGATCAGAGCCGGTCAGCTAGGGAAGGGACTGTGGGAGGTTGGCTGTGGGAGCTCATTGACCACCAGGGGGCAGCTCCTGCGTTGAGCATCTGCCCCCTAGTGTTCAGTGCGTGTCATAGCCATTGGTCATTGGTCTTTTGGTCAACCAGGTGTAATGGTTACTTAGGCTTTTACATATATATAGATGTTCAGACCAGGAAACCCATAGAGACAGAAAGTCGATTTGTGGATAACAGGAGTGATGGAGAGTGACTGCTAATGAGTGTAGACTTTCTTTGGGGTTGATGGAAAAATTCTGGAGTTAGATAGTGGTGAAAGTTGCATAATTCTGTGAATATTCTACTGAATTATACACTTTATTTAGATATAATCCACATACCACTGTGGATTATATGGTATCTGAATTATCCTATCTAATAAAAGAGTAATACGCAAATTTGACCATACCTTTGCCACACCTACAAGCCACACCCACCAGCCAATCAGGAGCAAATTATGCAAATAAACCCCAACCAAGATGGCTGCCACCACTGAGAGCAGAAGGAAGGCTTGGGTTTCCCCGGCAACAAAGGAAGCCAAGCTTTCCGCCTGCCACTGCCTGCCTAGGCCTCCAATGTTACAAAGTTTCAATTATAAAAGATACAGAAATGGCGCCAGCCACTGAGCTGGAGAGAACAGAGGCTTGGGTTTCCCTGGCAAAGGCAAGCTTTCAGCCTGCCGTTGCAGGCCTAAGCCTCCACTCTAGGCTACAATGTTTCAAACAGAAATGGCTGCTGCCACTGAGGCTTGGCTCCACTACAGGCTACGAAGTTTCAATTGTAGACATAGATTAATCTCAGATATCAGGGCCTCCGGGTCGCTGGGGAGTGTGGCCGGCCTGCAAACCTCCACAGGGCCCTCGCCCAGGCTTCCCCTCACCCCAAGGGGACCCCCACCTTGATCTGGGATGCTCTTCAGGGCAAACCAGCTGGCCCCACCCATGCACCAGGCCTCTATCCTATCTAATAAAAGAGAAATATGCAGATTGACCATCACTCCAACACACAAGAGGGCTGCTCCCATGTGGTCAAAGATCCTGCCCCTATTAGACACAAGATGGCCAGCAAGGGAAGGCCTTTGGGAGGTTCCAGGCCCTGCAACGTAGGGCAGTTGTGGCCATCAGGCCAGCAGGGAAGGACAGTTAAGGGTGACCAGGCCGACAGAGGAGGGAAGTTGGGGGCAAATAGGCTGGCAGGGGAGCAGTTAGACATCAATTAGGCTGGCAGGGTAGTGGTTAGCAGGTGATCAGGCTGGCAGGCAGAAGTAGTTAGGGGCAATCAGTGAGGCAGGCAGGTGAGCAGTTTGGAGCCAGCAGTCCTGGATTGTGAGAAGGATGTCTGATTGCCCATTTAGTAGGATCGGGCCTAAACTGGGAGTCAGACATCCCTTGAGGGGTCCCAGATTGGAGAGGGTGCAGGCTGGGCTAAGGGACATCCCCCACACCCCTGTGCACGAATTTCATGCACCAGGCCTCTAGTACTTCAGTAAAGGTTTAAATTTTTTTTTATTTTAACTCAACAGTAAAAAAATAAACTCAATTAGAATATAACCAACAGTCAGCCATCTTAATATTTCTCTTGGAATCTTTCAGCACTGTTCAGAGTACAGAAGATTGTGGCTGTAAATAGCATATCCTCTTCTCGCTTCTGCTTTCTATTTTAAGGATTAGGATCTACTGTGATTAACTTTCCTTTTGAGTTTCTAATACTATGCTAATAAAAAAAGAAAGAAAATAGTCAAAAGACACAATAATCATTTCACCCGAGAGGCCATACAGACGGCAAATAAGCATGTAAAAAGATGTGCGACATTATCAGCCATTAGAAAAATGCAAATTAAAAAGATAGTAAGATATAAATATAATGAGGTATCACTACACATCTACCAGAATAGCCAAAATAAAAAATACTAACAACACCCAATGCTGCCAAGGATGTGGGAATCACAGACCAATCAAATATTGCTGGTAGGACCGCAAAATGGAGCGACCGCTCTCAAAAATAGTTTGGTAGTTTCTTACCAAACTAAGCATATAGGTAGCCTATGACCCAACAATTGTACCTCTAGACATTTATCCCACAACAGTAAAAACTTATGTTCAAATGTCTTCAAATGTTCAAAGCATCTTTATTCAGAATAGCCAAAACCTGGCAACAACCCAGCTTTGGGTCACTGGGTGAATGGTTAAACAGACTGTGGTCCACCCACACTGTGGAATACCACTCAGCCATAAAAAAGAATAAAGTCTTGGCATGCTGCAACACTTGGATGAATCTCCCCAAGTGGAAAAGAGCCAATCCCAAAACTTTATATACTGTATGATGCAATTCAGAAAACATTTTTGAAATGACCAAGTTTTAGAAATTGGAGAATGGATTAGTAGTTGCCAGAGTTAGGGACTGGAGGGGAAAGGGGGGATGGGTACAAAAAGAAAACACAAGATGTGATAAAATAAAAAAGGGGGGGAGGGCAATGGAATTCTGTTATCTGGACTGTATGACCTAAACATGTGATCAAAGTATAGAGAATGAAACACACACCAGATGAGCACATATAAAAGTGGGGAAGTCAGAGTAAGACCTACGGATTGCAGGGCTGTGATACTGTATAAAGGAGCCTAACCGACCTGCTGGCTGGTAGCTATGACCCGCACTGACCACCAGGGGCCAGATGCTCAATACAGGATCAGAAACCAGAGGCATAGAAATATGGAACAGACGGATGAATCTCAGAAGGAAAGGGGGAAGAAGAAGGGTAGGAAGAGATTATTCAAAGATCTTATATGCATACTAGAGGCCTGGTGCACTGGTGGGGTCCCTCATCCTGGCCTGCACCCTCTCACAATCCAGGACGCCTCAGGGGATGTCAGAGAGCCAGTTTCGGCCTGATCCCCACAGGCCAGGCCAAGGGACACCACCGGTGCACGAATCTGTGCACCAGGCCTCTATCCTATATAATAAAGAGGTAATATGCAAATTGACCATCACTCCAACACACAAGATGGCCACCCCTATGTGGTGAATGATGGCCACCACAAGATAGACAGCAGGGAAGGGCAGTTGGGAGGGACTAGGCCTGCAAGGAAGGACAGTTGGGGGTGATCAGATCTGCAGGGGAGGGCAGTTAGGGGTGACCAGTCCAACAGAGGAGGACAGTTGGGGGTAATCAGGCCTTCAGGGGAGGCTAGTTGGCGGGGACACAGGCCTACAGGAGAGGCCAGTTGGGGAGAACCAGGCCTGCAGGGGAGGACAGTTAGGGGCACTCAGCCTAGCTGGAGAGAAGTTAAGCATCCATCAGGCTAGCAGGGGAGTGGTTAGGGGGTGATCAAGCTGGCAGGTAGAAGTGGTTAGGGCAATCAGGCAGGCAGTCAGGCGAGTGGTTGGGAGCCAGCAGTCCTGGATTGTGAGAGGGATGTCCCAGATTGGAGAGAGTGCAGGCTGGGCTGAAGGACACACACACACACACACACACACACACACACACATCGTGCACGAATTTCATGCACCAGGCCTCGAGTTAGTTTTATGAGACACTAGAGGGCCAATGCACAAAAATCATGCAAGAGTAGGCCCTTGCAGCCCTGGCTTCCTTGGCCCTTGTAGACCCTGTTGCCTCACAGCCCCAACCCTCACCCATTGGTCGTTCTGGAAAGTCATTCAGGAAGGTCATTCAGCCCTCAGTCTAATTAACATATTAGCTCTTTATTATACAGGATTACCAGTGGGGGAAACTGGGTAAAGGATACACAGATGTTTCTGTATAATTTCTTACAACTACATGTAAATCTAAAAATATCTAAAAATTAGAAGTTTAATAAAGTTTTTAAATAGAAAGCAAAGCTGCAAACAGTATTAGGCTCCACAATTGTGACAGGCTTAAAACACTGAGTGGCCCACCAATCAACAGGCTCTCCCACCACGGCAGGATCTGCAAACAGCTGAGGGCTCCGCAAACATCCACAGACGGCCATGAGCAGCCCCAGATGACGCAGACACTCCAGGCTGCACAACCGCTTGAAGGAGAGGGCCTCCAACAACAGGTGTTCTTTAACATCCCCTTAACGCGCACATTAAACAAAAAAGGGCTGACCCCATGTTCCAAGCCTTCAACAGGTAACAGAATCTAGTTAGATTTCAGCAGCTTTTCATTTTTACGGCATTTCTGTTTAGAACTACCTTCATGTCATGTAAAACGATACTGATTTTCCAATTAGAGTATCAATATAAAAATTTCCTTTAAAAATAAATGCATTTCAGCCTAGTTGGCCTGGCTCAACGGTAGAGCGTCAACCTATGAACCAGGAGGTCACAGTTCGATCCCTGGGCAGGGCATATACCGGGATTGTGGGTTCAATCCCCATTAGGGGGCATACAGGAGGCAGTCAATCAATGATTCTCTCTCATCATTGATGTTTCTCTCTCTCTCTCTCTTTCTCTCTCTCTCTCTCTCTCTCTCTCTCCCTCTCCCTCTCCCTTCCTCTCTGAAACCAATAAAAACATATTAATAATAATAATAATAATAAATGCATTTCAGTTGAAAAACCTTTTAAAGAAAATATTAAGCAATTGATAGTAGAGCTGTGATAAAAACTGTAACAGTGCCATACAGTGTGAAGTTTGGGACACACCACTCTCTAGCAGAGGCCTGCAAACTATGCCCTGTGGGCCAAGTCTGGCCTGCTGCCTGTTTTGATAAATAAAATTTTATTGGAACACAATCAGGCCAACTCATTTACATATTGCCTTTGGCTACCTTTGCACTACAGAGGCAGAGTTGAATGGCTACAACAGAGATAGTATAGCCCAGGAAGTCTGAAATATTTACCATCTAGCTCTGCACAGAAAAGTGTTCACAGCATGCCAGGAAGGCATCCCAACTCTGGCCCAGCATCCCATCGGCCCCAGGTTATGAGGCCGAGTGTGGGAAAACAACTAGCTCCAGGCAACAGCATCTCCTTCTGGGAAAACAATCCAGCTAGAACTCTCTCCTATTTACACCCAGCCTGGTATTAACATTATCTTTATTTTGTACTGGCCTTGGCCTTGACCATGAACTCAGGGAGGGGGTCTTAGTCATCACTTGTATCCCCCACAATGCATAGCACAGTGCCTGACAAACAGAAGAGTTAGATGGGGCTTATTTATACCCTAAGACCAGCATAGGGCTTTCATGCAACAAATGTTCACATTAAATGTCCCCAGGCTGTAGATTTGCAGAACAACAATCTGCCAAGTTTAAAAAAAAAAATCTCCCTACGCCCCCCACCTTGCCTCCACAGCATCAGGTACATAAACAACAGACAGACTCCTGCTCGGAGGTGGATGGTTAACGTTTAGTAATTATAACTTTGCTGGAACATTGGATTGTAATCACTTTATGAGATCTGCGTTGGTACATTTCATAAGCAAAGAGCTTTAATTAGGTGGGTTACATGAGCTGTACAAAATAAAAATGCAATATGTGAAAACAATCAGAGTGGCTACCTGAATAATCTCCCTTCAATTACATGATTTATCTGTGTTGGTTTTTCAGCTCCTAAACTCTTCACTTAATTAGAGTGTTTTTAAGCGAACACATGTCTCTTGTGGTCTAATATCTTCAGACAAGGAAGTCAGCTATTATGTAGCCAGACACACATGGGGGGGAAAAAACCTCCACGGAGAGTAGTGAAAGGTACTGTTCAGCTACCATTAGCAAGGCCAAAAACTTTATTCATTCATTAATTCACATAACAAACATTATGAGTGTAATTATACAAAGCCCATGCTAGGATCCTGATGATACAAAGATTAACTGAGTGTGGAATCTTTTTTCATAAAAACCTATGTGAGGCCCTAACCATTTTTGGCTCAGTGTATAGAGCATCGGCCTGCAGACTCAAGGGTCCCAGGTTCAATTCCGGTCAAGGGCATGTGCCTTGGTTGTGGGCACATCTCCAGTAGGAGGTGTGCAGGAGGCAGTTAGCTGATCAATGTTTCTAACTCTCTATATCCCTTCCTCTTTGTAAAAAATCAATAAAATATATATTTTTTAAAATCCTAGGTGAGCCGAAACCGGTTTGGCTCAGTGGATAGAGCGTCGGCCTGTGGACTGAAAGGTCACAGGTTCAATTCCGGTCAAGGGCATGTACCGTGGCTGTGGGCACATCCCCAGCAGGGGGTGTGCAAGAGGCAGCTGATCGATGTTTCTCTCTCATCGATGTTTCTGACTTTCTATCCCCCTCCCTTCCTCTCTGTGAAAAATCAATAAAATATATTTTAAAATAAAAAATAAAAAAAACTAGGTGAGGCATCATCAGCCTGTTCAGCAGGCTACTTCTCAATTTGTTAATAAAGATTCGGCAAAATTATAAGGAGTTCTTTAACATGTAGGTTCTGAGAGCCTTTAAAGTGTCTCTGTACAACCAAACCCTCCCTCCATGTCATTTGTTCACAGAGTTCTTCACCAGACTGCCTCATGGGACACATTTTGAGAAAAACTACTGATAACTAACTACAAAGCAACAGTGGAGGGGGCAAATTTTTTAACAACCAGTTCTCCAAATTGGGGAACAGAAGCCCTGGTGTTTGCCAATTACCATGGTGCAAATATCTCCACCATAGCTGAATTCCAGCTACAAACAGGACGTCGCTGAACACAGACTTGGGAACAAATGCACACAATGGGCTCCCACACTACTGAAGTCTGGGGAGAGAAAGCTGTTCCCAGCTGAGAGGATGGTGGGCAAAGAGAGCAGTTTGGGCTAATCCCTCTCCTCTACTCAGTCTGATTTTTCTTGTGACCAACAGATAAGCCAAGGCAGCCAGGAAGATTTAGAATTTACTGCATGGAAAACTACATTGCCACTCAAAGGCTTTGCAGGTCTCTGTGTGAAGAGTAGCCTACCATGGCAATTCGGCCACCTCCAGTCTGACTCATATTTAAAATCGTTGTATTCAAAATGTTTAGGAACATGATATAGGTAATTGGGGGAAGAAATAAAGAGTCCCCAGTGAGAACCCACAGGATATAGTTACCAGTATGGATTCATGGTGCTTACCTGCTTGGCTTTTTGATAAATGACCCCAAATTTGAATGTGTTCTTGACATCATGCTCATCATAGGACACAATCATGTGGGAGGCCTGGAAAAATGTGGAAAGAAAAATCAGATTGTTTATTAATTTGGAGTGAAATGGAGGGGGAAGCACCATTTCAGTGGAGAGTGTGCCCCCTGACATGAGACTCCCACACAAAGAAGGGGAGAGAGGGTGAAATCAGAAGTAGGCAGTCAGAATGCAACTCCAAAGCTCTTAACTACGTCTCAACCCCAGTTGCGGCCAAACTTCTGGATCACTGATTCCATTCCCATCCAGATGTGCCTAGGCACACAGGGGGTCCAGCAGGACTCAGGGAACTGACTTTACCCCAGTGTGTTACCTGTGGTGTGAAAAATGAAACCAGGCTCCCAAAACCGGTAAGCGAGGGTGACACCAGCTCGCCTCCCACCTGTAATCAGCAGGCGATTTGGACAAGGCACTGCCCCTGCTGGACTTTAATCCCCTTATCTGTAAGTGACAGTTCTACGCGGAGCCCCCTGTTAGGAGTGACACACCCTAATACAATCTGCAAAGGGCAAAGAAACCTGACCACTGGTGCTGTCTGACTTTCCATTGCGCTTCCAAGAGTTTGTATCTGAGGGTCCGAAATGCCAAACTCCCATTGTGAATCTGCTGCTTTTATCTTCACAGATCCGAGGGAGCCACTTCACCTCTCTGGGCCTCAGTTTCCTCATCCGTGAAATGGAGATGCGTGGTTGTAAAGGTTCTGTGAAATCCAGCACTTAAAATGCTGCACACAGAGCAGCTGTCATCATCGTCATCATCATCATCATCATCCTCATCCTCACCAGCCTCAATGTAATTCCCCAGAAAGCTTAGAGTGGACCCACCCAGCCCAGTGCGGGAGGGAAGATTTGGATGCTATTGGGATATCCTCTGCAATAAAAAGGAGGGATCCAACCTCGCGTTATGCTACGGGAGAAAGAAACCAGGCACGACTTGACTGGCCGCAATAGGAGGCCCGTGATAGGTTGCCACACATTACATGTCTCTGGGAGGCCCGCAGCTGCCTGGGAAATGGACACTTGTCGGCTCCCCCTGGAAGAGCACCTCTGGCCGACCCGCAGGGAGCCACCCACTCGCTGCTGGGATGACTCAGAGCAGCAGAGCAGCTGCCCTGCCAGAGACGAGGCACTCGGCCATGGAGACCTTCCAAGGAACATTCTAAACTCTATGAATTTTAAAAACACACAGCAGCCGGAGTAACATCCCAGCCGGACTAAGCCGTCCTTCAAACACAGAAAACATGAAAACCCAGCTGCTCCTCCACTGCTACCAGAGCAGGAAGCTTTCCAAGTGACAGAAAGAACCAGGCAAATGGGTGTCATTGAGCTCTCTCCATGGATACGATGTGACAACAAAAACTGTCCAACTTGTAGTTAAGTTGGGCCTTTATGGTGGGGTTGTAATGTCTGTCAAACCTCACCAATTCAGCTTTAATTATAAAGAGAAGGGCATTTGGAGGGACAGAGAGTGTTCAGTGGAGTGCAGCGTATTACTGCTAGGTGCCTACGGATGCTCATAGCGCTAGACAGAGGTGCCTGAGAGACGGGGTCTGGCACCTTCTTTGTGCAGAGAGGGCCGTCATTCGCTCCGCCAGCTGCACAGGGATAAGCAGAGTGACCTATCCCATCGTGAACATTTAAGGAGTCTGTTCCAGAGAGTTCTGGATGTCCAGCCAGGATAGTGCCTCTCTTCCCCGTCAACATTTCAGCTCGTGCTTCCTGGCTATCAGAACTGGGGCTCGGGCATGGACCTAGCCAGCCCCAGCAAGCCCAGGGGCCACAGTGCTGACCACAGTGCAGGCTCAGCTCAGCCCTGCACCCAGCCTCTCTCCAGACCCCGCCGGCTCACAAGCCAGCAGTGGGTGCATGGGTCTCTTCCTATGGCCAATCTAACGATATTCACTGTCTGTGGGTGATGTAAACCCTGTCCTGCCATAATGGTTCTTCGGCGGGTTGTTGGTTGGCTGTGTTATTATTGCTCCTCCCTTCAGTCCCATGCCATCAGAACCGGGGTGAAGATTAGGACAGTCCTAAGGAAACTAATAACTAGAACCAGCCGGTTTATGATGTAGGGCCGAGCAGGGGCTTGTAAGGCCTCAGAGCTGCGGTAACACTGGCAATGAAGAGCTGCAATCTGGCCTCTTCCTTTTTAGTGTGGTTCTGCCTTCTGTGCCCCTCACTCCCCTGTAGTGGCTGACCAGGTCTGCAGCAGCCTCCATGCCCCGTTTGAGGTGCAACACCCCCCAGCACTGACTCAGAGCTGCAGGAGCAGGGGAGGTGGGAGGTGAAGAAGCTGCCACTCTGCTAGCCCTCTGCCACCTGCACACAGTTGGGGACATCTCGAGCCAGGGACCCAGGCGTGGCCAGTTTGTGAAGGATGAGCAGGAAGAGGGGAGACATGGAGGTTTATCAGAGATTCCACAACCCCCACCAGATGCAGAGGATTCCCACAGAGCCCTGGTGTATAAACCCCTGCTGAGCTGCAGAGCCCTGGGGGAGGGGAGGGGCGACGTCTCACCTTGGGGTACAGGACAGGGCTGAATTTCAGTCCCACTGCGTCATCACAGAACGCCTGAGCAGAGAAAGAGAACACACAATTCAGGGACCACATCTGGAGCATCTGGGCTCCCCTGCCCACTGGGGAAGGAGCAGGGAGGCCAAGGCCTGCGGGCTGTCGGGGGACCTGGTGTTGGGTCCGGGCTCTGCTGCTCACTATCGGATGGCCAGGGAAGTCAACTAACTTCCTGGGTTCCTGATGAAGAGAGGCCATCGAAGGCATTGGTCTCAATTCCAGTCTCTAAGTGCGGATCCAGCCCAATTCAGCTGACCATCCTTCCCATCCCACTAGCTGATTCCACTCCCAAATTCCAGGATACCAGAGCAGATACAACCTCTCCTCCTCTGCTCTCTCCCCCTTCCTCCCACCTCACCCCCCCCTCCTGCCAACTGGTGGCTCCTGCCTGAGGGCTCTTCCATTTGAATCAACAGCCTGGCCATCCCTAAACCCAACTCTCTTCGGCTGTGGAGGCTCCCTGGACACCCCTCTTCTTCCTCCTCTGAAGTCCTACTCTCCACACCCAGCTCTCTCTTTCCATGTCTCCTGTCTCCTGAACTAGCTGTGAACTTGAGGGCAGAGACCCCGGATTATACCGAGAATGAGATTAGGGAAGATGTCCGGAAGACAGAGCTGTCTGCCAACAGCCCCCCCCCATCCCCTGCCAACACCATCCACGCAGTCAAGGGCCAAAGAGTACAGTGGCCTTCCCCTCCCCAAGGGTAAAGCCCAGGACAAGCCTGCACCCCCAGCCCAGAGGCCAGCCCTGGGCTAAAAGAGGAAGCCACCTTCTCTTGGGACTGGGCTTTTACCTTTGCAATCTGAGGGATGCTGGGCTTTTACCTTTGCAATCTGAGGGATGCTGGGCTTTTACCTTTGCAATCTGAGGGATGCTGGGCTTTTACCTTTGCAATCTGAGGGATGCTGGGCTTTTACCTTTGCAATCTGAGGGATGCTGGGCTTTTACCTTTGCAATCTGAGGGATGCTGGGCAGCTTGCTCAGTCCAGCCAAGGGGATCCGTTCGTGCACCGTCTTTACTTTGGATCTGCAAAAGGAGACGGGTCCACACACAGAGGGTCAGTGAGGAAGGTGGCTGAGATAACACCGGACCTCGAGGCAGGGACATTGCTTCACGTCTTCCGAGGTCAGATCTGCCTCATTCCATCCAACCCACGTGATGGGCACCACACTCAAGTGGTGGGAAAATGAAATGCTACCGAAGTACCTCATCGAGGGGAGGTGGGGAGGGGGGAGACACTGAAAGCGTCTGCCTGGTAAAGCTGTCCAGAACCAAAATATGAGAAAAGCCAAATAGTCACCTTCAAGGTCACCATTATTTTTTTGTTTCTTTGTGTTCTCCCAAAGCACTGGGTACAGCTTCTGGATATATTTAGGTTCTCACATGCAACTAAACCTTTATAAAAAGAAACTAATATTTGAAAATCTGGATTTACTCAAAATATAAATGGGATGAAAGTTGCTTTATAAAGGGATTTACCGTAAGATTCTAAATTTATCCTGTTCCCAACTCATTTAGCACATTATGAGTGTGCTGAATTTTATTGAATGCTTTTCTGCATCTGCTGAGATAATTATAGGGTTTTTAATCTGTAAAAACTAGTGGATTACATTTCTGTTGAGCCATCTTTTCATTCCAAGAGTAAAATTCCACTTGCGTACGTATTATTTTTTCATAGCATGCTAAATTTAATTTACTAATATTTTATTTAGAGTTTCGCATCTATGTTCAATAGCAGCACTGGCCTATTTTTTTTTTCTTGTAGCTTCCCTTGTCAGGTTTTGATATCAGGGTATTATTCCAGCCTTATAAAATTGCTGGAGAGCTTCTCATCGTGTGAAAGTTTGTACACCACAGGGATTTTCTGATTCTTAAAGGTTTCCTAGAAATCATCTGTGAAGTCTCTGGGCCTCTTTTTTGAGAGAGGATCCCAGGGCTACCAATTCCATTATTTAATGGTGAATATTTAGTTTTCCTATTCCTTATTGGATCAATTTTGGTAACATATTTTTCTATAAAATTATCACCAAATGCACTGATAAAAAGTTGTTTGGGTTCTCCTTGCCCTTCATCGCTATTTGTAGTTGGGTCTCTTCCTTCATGCTGGAATACCATCTGTGTATTTTCTGTTTTCCTTCGTCAGCCCTCCCTCAGGGGTTATCTATTCATCTTTTCAGGTAAATAGCTTTCAGTGTCGTTGATTGCCTCTATTTCTCTGTTATTTTACTTTCTACTTTGCTAGCTTGTTCTTTTCTTTATGTCCTTCCTTCTGTTTTCTTTGAGTTTTTTTTTCTATTCTTTTCCTAACTTCTTGACCCACACACTTACACATTTAATCTTTCTTCATTTTCATGAATGCATTTAAACTATACATCTTTCTCTACCATTTTTTTTGCATCCCACACATTGATAAGTAGTATTTTCATTGTCATTTAGGTCTAAATATTTTGTCAGTTCTTTTGTGATTTTCCCTTTAGCCCATGAGTACTTTAAAAGGCTTTTTCCTTAGCACTCCAAACGTATGACTGTTTTTCTTCAGTATTTTAATTGTTGGTTTCTAAATTTTGTATATTCATGGAACATAATTGGTATGATATTATTTGAAATGTGTTGACTTAATTCATGGACTTTTTTCATGTTCTATATGGGTTTGAAAAGAATGTACTTTTTTCTTTTGTTGAGTTCAGGAAAGTATGTTACGAGATCAAATTTGTTCATTGTATTATCCAAATCTCCTATAGCCTCACAATTTTTTGTCTGCTTGGCCATCGGTATGAAGATGTTACTGAAATCTCCCATTATAACTGAGGATTTATCTACCTCTCCTTATATTCCTAACAGTTTTGGGCTTTTTAAATTCAAGACTGTTACTAAGTACAGGTTTACACGCTCAGGACTGTTAGCTCTTCTGGGTGGACTGTTCTCTTTACCATCACGTAGGCTGAGGACCCCGAGGTTCCCGCGAAGGGCATCTTTCCTTGCCCGGGATATGAACACATTCAGAAACAAACAAAAAATTAACAGTAAGGCAGCTGGAAGTCAAAATCACTCCTTTGTCACTGATAAAGGTCAAGAGGAAGCACGCAGGTTAGCGTGAAGATGAATCTTCTAACTAAACTCCAGAATTACCACCCAGTCACAGCCAGTGCTGGGCAGGGGCAAGCCTCCTCCCGTGGGGTCTGCTCAGTGGGGACTTGCAGTCTAGGGGAGCAGAGGGAGGCCCTGAGGGCAGCTGGCTCTGAGAGGGAAAGGGGAAGAGCACAGCTGCACATGTCAAGTTCTTGCTCCCAAATGCACCTAACAGAGAGGGCAGACAGAGCTAGCGGGGCTGCACGAAGTGCTCCCTCCACACCGTCGGAAACTTCAAGGGTGGAAAGAGATGCTCCCAAGTTACCAAAGAGTGCTCCTCTGACCCTGCGAATGCTTTTTTCCTGAAATTCTATTTTGTCTGATATTCATTTTGTTATGCCATCCTCTCTTGGTGGGTGTTTTCCCAGCATATCTTTTTCCATTTCTTCATCTTAAATCTTTTCACGTTATTTTTCTTTAGGTATGTCTTTTACAAGCAGAATATAGCTGTGTTTTTAATGCCATCTGAGAGTCTGGTTTTTTTTCAATATATTTTATTGATTTTTTTACAGAGAGGAGGAAAGAGGGATAGAGAGTCAGAAACATCAATGAGAGAGAAACACGGATCAGCTGCCTCCTGCACACCCCCCACTGGGGATGTGTCCGCAACCAAGGTACATGCCCTTGACCGGAATCGAACCTGGGACTCTTGAGTTGGCAGGCTGAGGCTCTATCCACTGAGCCAAACCAGTCAAGGCAAATCTGATATTTTCATAGGCTATTTTAATCTATTTATACTTATTGTGATTACTAATGTATTTCAACTTTTATTATTTTGTGTTTCCTATTACCCTATAGTTCCCCCTCCCTTTTTTTCCTCCTTTCCTGTCATCAGTTTAATAGTTTTTTAAATATTTTTGTTGCTCTGCTATAGATTGTATTTCTATAATTCCTAATACACATATTTATATACTTTGCCAACAAACTCTAAACTTATTTGCTATCTCTCTCTCTCTGGAGGAGAGAAGGGTAGCAGTAACTAATGAACCTTTCCCATCCCATCGCCCTTCTACTTTTGTTTATAAATTTAGCTCAAGCCTCTTTAAACACAGACAAATTCATTATTTCTTTTTTTCAATCAGTAATTAAATTTATCAACAGTTTACCTATTTCTTGTCACTTTTTAGTTGTATCTTTTCTTTTGGATTCTCTTTTCTTCAGGCTGATGCACGTCCTTTCGTAATCCTTTCAGGGAGAGTGTGTAAGTGGTACACCACTCCCATTTTTTTATGTCTAAAAAACAGTTTTATTTGGTCTTTGCCAATAGTTTTTCTGGGTATAGAATTTTAGGTTAAAAGGATTCTCTCTTTCTTTCCTTCAATATTTTCAAAATATTGCTCCATTGCTGATAAGAAATTGTGCCGTGGCTGATAAGAAGTCTGCTTGTCATTACTTCACAGATAATGTCCTGATTCTTAGCTCGTTTTAAATTTTCCTCTCTTTTTACTGTTGTTTTTGTTTTGTATTTTGTTCTTTATTTAGAGAGGTGGGGAAGGTAGAGGGATAGAAAGAAAAAAACATCGATGTCAGAGAGAAACATGGATGGCCTCTACCCGGGATCGAGCCCACAACCAGGTATGCGCCCTGACCGGGAATGGACTGAGCAACCTTCCAGTGTATGGGCAACTCCCGACCAACTGAGCCACATGTGCCAGGGCGTCCCTTTACCTTCGATGTTCTAACACTTCACTTCAGTGTCTAGAAGTATTGTTTTGTTTTAAAATCTTGTTCAGCACCACAGGTGTAGTTTCTTTCAATTCTTAAGTATTCTCAGCTATGCTGTCTTTGAATAGTTCTCCACTGGCTTCTCCATTCTTTTCTTCTGGAACTCCTTTAAGACAAATGCTGGGGCCTCTCAGTCTATTATCCATATATCTCCTTTTTCAGATACTTTATCACTATATCTGTACTGTGCTCTTGTTGAATTTCTTGATGAATTCCAATTCACAGGTTCAATTTGACTGTTAAAAGACTATAATTTGCCCAATGTATTAAGAGTTTTTACTTCAACAACTATTTTTTATACCCAATAATTGCGATTGTTTCCTTTTTATACCCATGTATATCCATTCTTAATTCATTTCTACTCATTCATTGTATCATAATTCGGTATCCCTTTTATAGATGTTATTCTTAATCCTCTAAGAATCTTACATATATTTAAGTCATTTTGAAAGAGTATCATTATTTATACTTCATTGGATTAAATCCATCTCTCATTGCTGATATTTTTGGCTCTTTCATAATGTCCATTTTCCCTGGGTATTTTGAAATTCCCCCCCCCCCCCCCCATTTTTCTCTATCCTCGGTGCAAGGCATCCTGGCTCCAGTTCCCATCAGGGCCATTGGATAGCACAGCTCTTGAGGCACCATTCATAATATATGACAGTCACCTGACTCATCACCTGACTCATCAAGGCAGCCCCTGACTCATCTGCCTGCTGCTTGCTGGCTTAGCCTTCCCTTCAAGCCATCCTCCTTCCTCTAGCTGGTGTTCATTCCACAGGGCAAGTCTGGTCATGATGTTCTCCTTTCAGGAGCTCTATTTGCTCACAGGATTAAACTCTAAGTTCCTAGACAGAGTTTATACATGATTTAGCCCTTTTTTTAATCTTTCTAGCATGACCATTCAACCTTACACACATTCACACCTGTATATACACCTGTATACACCCACTCCACACTCAAGCTCTTCGGAACTTCTTCCACTTCTCCCGGACCATCTGTCTTTGGGTCATCCTCCCAAGCCAATAATAATCCACGTCCATAGGAGAAGATGAGTAAGAACAAGGAATAAGAATATGTAATGAGAACGGAATGCTTCCCAAAGCCAGATAACAAGGGCTTATTCCCCATGTGTCCCTCTCCCTAGAGAAAGTCTGGCATGCATTGTTATGCTTTGGTTAAACAAACACTGAGGGGATAAGTAATTTCCTAACATCAACCATTTCTGCATTCCTAAAGTAACTCTTCCTTGGCTATAGCGATTTATTCTGTTGATAGACTGCTTAGATTTGAATTGCTGGAATTGGTATTTTATTTAGAATCTTTACTTCTATATTCAGAAGGAATAGTGGGCCCTGTTTCCCTTCCTTTCTTTTTTCCTTTCATTGGTCTAATATTGTTCGTGAGAATCTCTTAAGCATTGTTAAATTGACTGGGAAGTTTTCATCTTTGTTTCTCTTGAGCAATTTAAGCAGCCAACACGGGATCTGTTCCTTGTGAGCTTAAAATAACGACCTGCAAACCAGCCCGCTGCCCCAGAAACTTTTGGAGAGAGAATTCTTTGCAAACTTTTCCATTTATTACATAGTTATTCTTCAGGTTTCTAATCTCATGTTAAATTAGCATGCTTTCCTAGATAGGCATCTGTTTCAAATAAAATGTCCACTATAATAATGTGGATTGAATATAACATCTATTAGTAATTTTTTAATCTTCTTCACATCTGTGGTTATATGCCTTTCCTAATGCCTTATCTTGTAAATTCTTATTTTATGTTTATCTATATTTGACTAGCTAGGTACCTATTTTGTTGGCTTTTTTCTTCCAAATGAAGTATATCTTTTTCTACCCTACTTATAAATCTGTAGCCTAGATTTATATATCAAGTCTTGTGCTCTAATTTGTGCTTTATTTCTAATTTATTTGTTGGCCTTAATCTTTTGTAATTCCTTCCTCTTATTCCATTTAGGTAATAATATTGATGATAATAATAGCAGCAACTATTGTTGGATAGCTACAATGTATCAAATTATAAAGCAAATATGTTTGGCAAAGTATCTGCTTTTTGAAATTTATACAGATTTACTTTGTGCCTCAAGAGACTGATTCCTAAATCCACATGCTATCAAGAATTACCTGCAAGATTTTTAAAAATAGAAATTTGAACTAACAATTCCATTTTTAAAAGAAGCACTGTACAGAAAATAAATACATGTGTTCCTTAAATATATGAAGAGATGCCCAACATAATTCAGTAAAATTGTTGTAAATTTAAACTACATTAACATACTATTTCTGCTTATCAGATTGGCAAAAATCCAAGTGCTTCACAAAATATTGTATTGGAGAGGCTTTGGAAAAATAAGAACTCTGATACATTACTGGTAAAGGTTCAATTTTATAGACCTCCAACAGAAGGCTATTTGGCAATATCTATTAAAACACTAATGCATTTACGTTTTGGCCCAGCCAACTCACTTCTGAGAAATTATTTTAAACCACACAATTTGTACCAGGTTATTCATTGCAGCGTTATTTGTGATACCAAATACTGACAATGGCCATTAATAGGGGATCTATTAAATAAATTACTTCATGTCCACGTGATGGAATACTATGCAGCAGTAAGAGGAATGAACAAGCTAGCTTCTTCACGTACTAATATAGAAAGAACTCTAGATATATTAAAAGAAGTTACAGAAACAGTGTTCTATAGAATTCTAGAAATAAAAAAGGAATAGGAATACGTTATTGTGTATGTCTTTATATACCTTACATATTTATATTCAAATATACTGTATATGTGCATGTTTAAATTTGTACTGTCATTTTTAAAAACATGTTTGTGTGTTTTATTTCTGAAAGAGAGAGGCCGGCAGAGAGGTAAAGAGACGAAACATTCAGTTGCCCCCTGCACATTTCCTATTGAGGTCGAGCCCGCAAACCAGGCATGTTGCCCTGAGCTGAATTCGAACCGGAGCCTCTCAGTTCATGGGTCAATCCTCAACCGCTGCACACACTGGCTGGGCTTCGTTAACTTTCAAATGGTCAGAGTCAAGAGGTCTGAGTTTCGTTTTCTGTTTCCCGCTTTTCTCCGAGGTGACTGCGGCAGCACTTCCACAGCTCGGTCACCACCGCGGCCCAAGCCCCTGTCTCGGCTCCTGGCACAAAGGAGGTTCCGCGGGACAGGTCAGTCGAACCCAACGGAAACCGGTTCCAGAGAGGTCCCTGGCTTAGCTGTGAACTGGTGCTCCTGCTCTGGCCCCCACCACACCCTGAGGACCCAGCATGCACGCTGATGCTTTGGGGTCTACAGTTCCCGAATGGATGCGTGCCGTGGGCAGAGTTCCGGCACACCCTCTCCCAGGACCACGTGGGACTGTGTCTCTGCAAAATGAGCCATGGCCGTTTTTCCCTTCTGCCTTCCTCACAGCCAGACGGGCGGGTGAGGGTAAAGTCTACCTGACCTTGAGACCAGGATGCCACTCCGACTCCCACAGTCAGTCGGCTGGCAAAAACACCTGGCCTTCCTGCCTGGCAACCGAACACAGAACATAGCCAGGTCTCTCTCCTCCATCCGCACTCCCCCCACACATACACACACACAGGACTGGTCAGGCTGGTATTTCTGGGTCCCCACCACTAGGGGTGTGGCCTCCAACCGTGCAGCAGCCCCACCTGAGAATAATCCGAAGGTACTCAATGCCCTCCACCTCCTCGCACTTGATGGACAGGAGCAGGTTCCCCAAACTGCTCCCGGTGCAGTAAAAGTTTAGATGATCCTAGAAGCAGAAATCGGATGTTAGCAGGGAGGAGGGGGGCCTTCCAGGCACAGCCCCCCAAATCACTGCCTTTACCCGGAGTGAGAAGCCTCACAGCAAGGAGAAAGAGCAGGACGTGCCAGCTGTGGCTGCTATAGATGGGGTGGAAGAGAAGGAGAAGGGGAGGGAGAGGCTGGGTGGGGAGAGGAGGGGGGGAGGAGGAGGAGGGGGAGAAGGGGGAGGAAGAGGAGGAGGGGAAGGAAGGGAGAAGAGGAGGAGGAGGGGGAGGAGGGGGAGGAGGGGGATGAGAGGAGGGGGAAGAGGGGGAAGAGGGGGAGGAGGAGGGGGAGGGGGAGGGGGAGGAAGGGGGAAGAGGGGAGGGAGGAGGATAGTAATTGGCTCCAACAACCAAATCTTCAGGCTGTCTGTGTCAGGCATTGGACTAATTGCTTAGTAACCATTATCTCCTTTAACTCAGGCCACAACTTTATGGGGGCAGCTCCCTTGTCAGATGGAGAAAACATGTGCAGGCCAGTTCAGTCACTCTCTAGGGTCACACAGCTAGCAGGTGGCAGATCCAGGATTCAAACCCACACACGCCTTGATGAAGCTCAAGTGCTTCCCCACAGACACTGAGCCCACTCCCAGCCCCAGGGAGCAGCCCTGCCGATTCAGGCGATTTGTGAGAATCACAAAGGGGCAGGGCCTGGCCCCTCCGCCTCACGGAGCCGGGAGATGGCAGGACAGTGGGTCTCACCCGGCTCAGGGGGCGCACCCAGCCTGCTGTATTGGGGTGGGGCCTGGAATCTGCATTTTAACAACGCAGGGAGACAGGGGGCTCCTGATCCATCTCCTCCCTGGAGACTTAGCAAAGCTGACAGGCGGAGGCTTCCGGAGCCTGCCCTCGGGACTTGTGCAACCTGGCAAGGCTGAAGGGTGGAATATATTTAAAGAAACGGAACTGTCCCAGTTAAGCAGTCAGAGGCTCAGAGCACATCCCAGCACAAGCACACGGGACCTGGCTGAGTGAGGCCACGAGAGATTTGTACTATTTACATGGACACAGAGACTTCCAAGGAGTGAGAATGTATTTTCTCCTTGCACCCTCCTTCACCCCCAAACACTACCTAATCCACCGCCTCCGTGTGGCGGTCCCCACAAGGACCCATCACACTGAGCGTCCTGGGCTCCTGCACACGCCTCCCCCCTGCCTAAGAGAAGAGCCAGGCAGCCCTCTCCGAGGAGGACAGAGGCCGGCAGCAAGAAGGGGTGGGGCAGAGAGGAGGGCACTGAGGAGGGACACCGGTTCCCCAGGCAGACCCCCGGCAGCCGCGTTCACCCAGGCCTGGCTCACCTTGCCCAGGAAGTGCCTGCGGTAGGCCCTGGCTTCGCTCTTGCACTCGAGCTTGTAGCCAAAGGTGCTGGGGCTGAGGCTGTCCTCCTCCTCCTCCTCACAGATGCTGCTGCCCAGCGAGGTCGGCGTGCCCACGTTCTCCGGGTCCTCAATCCAGTAGCCCCCAAACTGGGGCAGGACGATCAGGGGGTACGGGCCTCCCTTCTCCACAACCTAGAGGCAGAGGGAGAGTCTTGCCCTGCAGCCCGCCCTGATCTGCAGGGGGAGTGGAGCAGCACCAAGGGTGGTATTCCCCCCCCCACCTCTGAGCTACTCAACAGAGGGGACCCCATATATGAATCCAAAGGTAGTAACATGAACCCCTCCTCCAAGACCCGCAATATCGCCAACCTCAGCTCTCCTGATTTATTTATTTTTTTGTCTTTTCTTTTAAATATATTTTTATTGATTTCGGAGAGGAAGGGAGAGGGAGCGAAAGATAGAAACATCCATGATGACAGAGAATCATTGATTGGCTGCCTCCTGCATGCCCCCAACTGGGGATCAAGCCTGCAACCCAGGCACATGCCCTTGACTGGAATCGAACCTGGGACCCTTCAGTCCGCATTCTGACACTCTATCCACTGAGCCAAACCAGCTAGGGCTGATTTTTTTTTTTTTTTTTAAAGCTGAAGTCACAAATGGGGAAGGTCTCGGGCCCTCAAGTCCCAAGGCTCTCCCCACCACGGAGTGGCAGAGGGGACCACCACCATCAGCTCCCCCAGCAGTGCCCCCGAGCCAGGATCCAAGGGGCTCCTACCTCGTCGATGCTGGGGTACGGGATATAGTCGTCCTGCAAGACAAACACACAATGCCACCGTCAGTCCCAGCCCGGCCCGTGAAGCTTGGTCACTATCTCCCTTCCCTCCCCCAGGTCTGGGGGGAGGTCTGGGGGGAGGCTCCAGGACGGCACCAGGGCTTCGGGCGCATCGGCGGGTGAACAGCCTGGAGGCAGCGTGGGCTCTGGCTTCTCTCTCGTTCTTCCCCAAACGGACATAACCTGGGTGCAAAGGGGCCAGCGGAAGATGCAGAGCAAAGGAAGGAAGACGCAGGACACAAGACGCAAGACCTCACACCCTTCCTGACGCCAGCCGCTCTCTCTCCCAGGAGGCTCCCACGGGAAGACGGCCTGGTCCTCCCCGGGCAAAGGGGGCTGACCTCGGGGGGATGAACTGCACTCCCGGGCCTTGGAAACAGACCCTGGAGCTGAGAGCGGGCTGCCTGCGGGAGCCGGGAGCAGAGCCTGCCACCCCTACACACTGTAAGGTTCACTCACAGGAGTGGGTGTGCGGGAGCCAGGCCCCACGGCAAGCCTGGGGTCTCCCCCGAGGCCTCCACCCCGCCTGCTCTGAAGCTGCCTAAAGGCACCAGCCAAGGCCTCGCTTCCTGCTCCCCGTGCCCCTGTCAACAAGGTGCAGCCACGTCAGTGGCTCCTGGTGAAAACCAGAGTCCGATGGTGCGAGACAGCGGACTCCAGCACGCTCGCCGCTCCCCCTGCCTTGCTCTCACCGGGGCCCCTCATGGGGCCCACCTGGCTGCCACCTCGCCCACCCAGCCCACCTTGTTCTTCTGGGGTCCCGGCTTCTGCTCTTCAAGCTTGATCCCCTGCAGAAACAGGAAAAGAGGATCCATGGAAAAGCAAGAGTCACAAAATAGAGACGGCACAGAGGAGTCCCTTGGGAGCACCTGCCTTAGCTCGGGGGGGTCAGGGGCAAGAACAGCAAAGGGCTGGGCCCTTCCAAGTCACACACCTCGTCACACTGAGACCCCACAGCAGCCCACTCGGGGCAGCAGGGCAGGGGTGAAGAGCATGGACTCAGCCAGATCACCAGGGTTTAAATCCCAACACTGTCACTTAGGACCTTGGGCAAGTCGCAAAACCTCTGTGGCTCAGTGTTCCCAGCTGTAAAATGGGAACGGCAGGGCACCAAGATGGTGGTGAAGGTAAAATGCGGCTAACGGGTTAAGCCCGTGGAAGAGCGACGGCACATAGTAAAGGCTGTGACTTACTGCTGCCACCAGGCGAGGGGCGAAAGGGAAGCCATGTCTGTGGGGGTCAGAGCCAGACTCTGGACCTCATGCCACACCAGCTCCACCCCCTCCCTGGCGGGCGGGCCCATGGGTGGCCTGAGCCTGGTCCTCATCCTGCCACGTCCTGCTATTCGTGACGCTTCACACTGCTAAGCCCCTGTAGCTCTCCTAGCTTCCTCTGTGAAATGAGGATTCTAACACCCACCCGCCCCTCTCAGACGTGTCCCTGCACGGAGCAGACACCACGGCGGGGCCTGGGTTGAGCGGCTCCCCTGCCGCCATCGGGAAGACTCCCTGCGGGGACAGTGCCTAGGCTGCACCGTCCAGTTCCCACTTAACTGGGTTTTGTGGGCGGAGAGCACGTGGCGTTCCCACAGGCACGTGAATCCATCCACATCATCGGCGGGACAACAGGAGAGAAGAGGGCCGGGAAGCAGCTGCTGCCTCGTCATACGGCCGGGGACTGGCGCCTTCCACAGCGCACTCCCTCTACCGTCCCCTCCGAAGCCCTCAGCACCTTTTTACCAAAGAGGAAACCGAAGCCCAGGGCGGAAGCCTGCTGCCAATGTCACACAGTCAGTGCGTGGAAGGGCCTGGCTTTGAAGCCGGCCGTGTGCCCACCCAGTGCACGACCAAATCGCTGAGCCCTGGGGCTCCGGGTGCCTGCTCACTGGGCAGACTTAGACGGTTCCTCCTCCGGCCTCTCTGGGCTGAGTCACCCTTGGCCCTGGTCAGGTGGGGGGGGGGGGGGGCCTCTCCCTCTGGGCAGGTGCTCCTCTCCCCACACAGGGCGGAAACCACCTGGGTGGCCTGCAGACCCTGTCCAGGAAGGCAAACTGGGCGGGTGGGGCCTGACGTCAGAAGTTTGTTTTGTGTGTCCTGCATGAGTCATCCCAGCCTGGGAACAGCCCCTGGGCCCGAGAACAAACCTCCTCTGTCCCCTCCCCTCCCCTCATTCTCTCTCCTCCCTGCCCCCCCACCCCCGCCATGAAGAAACTGGGACTCAGGGGGGTAGAACGGCTTGACCAAGGTCACTTGGCTTCAGCCTGTCAGCGTTCGAACTTGAACCCAGAACGGAGAGGACCCAAAACTGTGCTGCACAGGACCTGCCCCCTTCTTCACATTCCAGGCCTCCGGGATTAGGGTCAGGAGTCCTGGGCCTTAGTGTCTGCTCCTCACAACCCACAGAGAGCCCGGGCACCTGCCTGCTGAGCTTCAGGCCCCACACTGCAGCTCGAGGCCAGATGGCACCCACACTCCGGGGCAGAATCTCCATGTGAGGAGCTGGAAACCCCGGCCCCTCAGAGGCTGGGGCCCAGTGGGCACATGGTCAGGACCTAAACACTGAAGTCTGATCTAAACCCCAAAGTCTCCACTGACATGGAGTCAGCATCCGCCCCTGGTGTGGGCCGCCGTGAGGACACAGCAGGAGCCACAGCCAGACTCCCACCCTGCAGAGGCTCCCCATCGAGCTAGGAGGCCCAACCCTCAGCCTCCAAACCACAGAACAGCACAAGGCCGATTACGCAGGGCTGAATCATGTGCTTGAACAGAGAAACGGGGTGCTTGCTCCCCAGGGGTGAGGAATGGGGGGCGTGGAGAAACCAGAGAGAAGGCAGGGTGCGCCGGCTGCCCGGACTGGGCTCGCGTGAGGCCTGGGTTTCCTCCCGCGAACAGAGCGCTCCGTCACAGAGGCACTCGCTGTCAAGGCACCTGCCATCCCCGTGCCTGCCACCTGGTTCCGAGTCCCCTAAATGCGTATAAATGCATATTAAGTTAGCTGGGAGGCCACACTCTGCTGGGCACAGAGGATCTTAATAATTTGCTCATGATGATGACACAACCACTACAAATATTTTTCCCTTCCCCATCCTTAGGGAGACCTGCTTTCCGGGGAGGACCTGGCCCGCTCACAGCAGCAGCAGCTCTCAGAAGCTCCGCCTGCGTCTCAGGATGGCGGTGGGCACCTGCCTGCCTTCCTCCCGTTCCAGGCCATTCCTATAGACCCTCCCTGCTTTGTGCCTGGAGCATTTACTTCCGGTAAGAAGCGTGACGTAATGGCTGTGCCCTCTGGCTCTGGCACTGCTGGCTAGCCATGAGCCCTTGAGTGCTCTTATTTAATACCTCTGTGCCTCAGTTTTCTCGCCTGTGAAATGGGAATGATGGTGCTAACAACAACACACCTGCCTCCTGGGGGGCCTTGTCAAGAAGAAAGGAGATAACACCTGTCAATCTCTTACCCCAGACCAGGGCTTAAAATAGATGCGCTATTATCAGTGTGTTCTTGCCACTCTTTCCACCTGGATCGATTATACCTTCTGACCCTCTCCCCATCCATATTCCTGAGCGCCTGAGCGCCTGGGGAGGAGCGGTTACAAAGGCCCCCACACTAAACACTGGTTCCATGCACCGCCCACCAAGTGTTTACAAAGATTATCTCATTTCATCACAGAAATGATGCGAGTGGACAGTTTCGTTCTTCTATCTGTGTAGAGGCTGTGACGGTGATTTCTTGTAAGAAATACATATTTTTGGTCTTTATCCCGTTCCCGGCACGGAACTCCTAAAACCCTGGGGATTTCCTAAGCGATAAGAGCAAAGAGAGCACTTAGGACCACTTTTGTTCTGGGATCTGATCTTTCGTCCTCGGTTCCTGCGACAGCCCCAGGGCCATAAAGGCGAAAGGAGTGTTCCCCATGAGTTTGTGTTAGTGAGGTGACCTCTGGGACTTTCCTAAGGATGGGGACTCCACCAGCCACTCCCACTCGCGGGAAGGAAGAGAAGCTGGAGGGTGAGACAACCACCCACAGCCGGTGATTTTAACCATCATGCCTAAGTCATGAAGCCTCCATAAAACCCAGAAGGATGGGGTTTGGGGAGCGTCTGGGGTTGGTGGGCCCGTGGAGATTGGGGGAGAGTGGGCATTCCGAGGACATGGCCGCTCCGGGCCCTTCCCACAGCTTGCCTATGCTTCTCTTCCACTGGCTGCCCCCGAGTCGCATCCTTCTTACCATAAACTGGCACTCTGGTAAGTAAACCGTTTCCTGGGTCCTGTGAGCCACTCCAGTGAATTAATGGAACTGGAAAAGGGGGGCGTGGGGACCTTCTATTTACAGCCGGTGCACCGGTCAGAAGCCCAGGTGGCAACCTGGACCTGCGGCTGGCACCTGCGTGCCCTGTGGGAGCTGCGTGGAACCCAGCTGGCTCCCAGAATGGTCGAGTGGGGGCACACAAGCACACATTTGGTGTCAGAGTGAGGGGAACGCGTCTGTTAGTAGACGAAAAACAGGAGCGAGCGGTTAGAAAGTGGGGGAATGTGGCAAGCCAGCGTTAGATGCTGAGTTTGAAGTCAGGTCCGTCTCTCGCCCTCCGCTCTGCCTCCCAGACACAGGATGAGGCCCCCACGAAGGGGCTTTCTCTCCGGCCCATTCCAGGAGCATCTCTCAAACTCTCCCCCATCCTGGGGCCGATGGCAGCCCGCCGTCCACTCTGCTGGGGTTTCTGTTTGTTATCTTCTCCCTGGTCTTCAGGCAGGAGCCGGCCCAGAGCCTCTGTGCCACTCAGTGTGGAAATGGCCCCGGGCTGTCCGGGCCATTGGGACGGTGAGTTCTCTCTTCTCGGCCCCTCCTTCCAAGGTGCCCACACTCTGCCCATGGGTTCTGCCTGGTGTTGTATCCCCCAAGGTCGCTGCAGCACCCTCCCCGACTCCCCACCAGGATTCGGCCCTCCCCCTTGGGGATGGATGCTCACCTGCATTTTCTCCAGCATCTCGAAGAACTCGGCCGACTGAAAGACACAAAGAGGGGAGAGAAAGATGGGGTGTGAGCCAGGGGGGGTGGGGTGAGAAAACCACCTCATCACCCTCTAAAAGCTCCCTTAGCCCAGGGCTTTCCCGGAGACAAAATGTATTTGGATCGAGAGAGAAGGTAATTGGATTTTGCCTTCGCAGAGCTGCAGGGCCAGAACACCCCATACAACGAAAGAAAAGATTAAACATGGAGGCTGGCAAATGCCACGGGGAGAGCAGCCACTCTGTCACTGAGTTCCCCCAAAGAACCATGAGAATCAGCCTCCAGCAGAATTCATATCTGGGGTGTTTTCAGCCTAACAGTGGTGCCAAGGTGTCCACCACAAGCAGTTTTCCAACTGCTTTGCCAACGCAGCCCTTCCATCCTTCTTATACAAAATCTCACCTGGAACTCTAATGCAGAAATAGAGGTTGCTCAATGGTTAGAGCACTGGCCTGCACCCCAGAGGGTCTCAGGTTCAACTCCGGTCAAAGGCGCGTCACCTGGGTTGCAGGTTCGATTCCCGCACCCTGTTAGCACGCGACAGCAAGCAACCAATCGATGAGTCTCTCTCACATGAATGTTTTTCTCTCCCCGCCTTCTCTCGCCCGCCCCCTCCCTTCCACTTTCGCTCTAAAAGTCAATGGGAACAATATCTTCACTTCTTGGGTGAGGGTTTCTTTTAAAGGCAATAGAAGCAGAGCCATGCTGGCCGGGGCAGCGGAGGGGCCTGGGCCCTGGATATGCCGCCCCTACCTGCTGCTGCAGGTGCTGGTAGCTGGAGAAGCACCCCTTGGAAGCCACGGAGCGGCAGCCTCTGGGGGCCGGGGGGGCCGTTTTAAAAATCTCAACCTACATAAGTTCACATCAGTATCCTACTTGGACACCACCTTTGTCAACTCCAGGTGAGACAAAAAGGAGAAGGAGGAGGTGGGATGAAGGTGTGAGGGGCTGTAAGTTCTACCCTAACAAAATAAACACCGGTCTCCCCGCTTCCCATTCCGTGGAAACTACCACACTTTCTTGTCTGGACACCACTGCCCACATCTGGGCCCTGGCAAGCTGTGGGTTCAGGAGCGCCCAGACAGAGAGGAAAGGACAGAAAGCGGAGCTAAGGAGGACCACGTGTGTCCTTGGCACTTGCCCGTGCAGAGCTAGAGCATCCGAACGACCGCCCTTCCTCCGCAGCCATCAATGGCCAGGACCACCTGGAGCCCGGCTGCCCTCAGAGTCCTCAGGAGAGAACCGCCAGGGAGGGTCCCTCGGGAAGCCACCTGGGGAGACCCAGCCCCGCGGAGGCTCCAGGTGGCCCCTCCCGGCCGAAACTGACCTGACAGAGGCAGTGTCTCCGACCCACCAGCAGTTCAGGTTTTCAGGGTCTGGAAACCCCATGTGTGAATGTACATTGTTTTAAAAAAGAACAACATATTAGACTTTGCCAAAATGAAGAGTGTTTGTACTCCAATGGACAATCCACAGAATAGGAGAAAATATTTGCAGATCATTCTGATACGAGATTTGCGTCTAGAATCTGTTTCTCCATGGAAGTTATACAAAGAGAGAACAAGAACAAGCACATGCAGAGATGTACGGCATCGTTACTCATTGGGAAATACAGACCAAAACCACAATGAGAGACCACTTTACACCCGCTGGAATGGCTATGACCAAAAAGACAATAACAAGCATTGGCAAGAATAAAGGGAAATTAGAACCCTCGTATATACTGTCGGTGGGAATATAAGATGGTACAGCCACTGTGGAAAACAGTTTGGAAGTTCCTCAAGAAGTTAAGCAAAAATTCACCATTTGACCTAGCAACTCCACTCCTGGGCAATATACCCCCAAGAAAAATAAAAACGTATGTCTACACTAAACTTGTACACCAATGTTCAGAGCAGCAACATTCATAATATCCAACAAGTGTAAGCAACCAAAACACCCACCAACTCACGATTAAACCATTGCAGCAGACCCATACAATGGAATCATATTTAGCCATAAAAAGGAATCCGGTACTGGTTTTGTAAGGGAAACAAACATCTGCAAAGGGCGTGAATAAGTTGCTCAAGGAAAAAGATAAAAGGACCAAGAAACACCAGGAACATGCTCAACCCTCGTGGTTATTAAAGAAATGAAGATAAGATAGCATCTTCCATCTATCAGATTGGCCAAGATTAAAGAGAAAACCCAGGGCCGGCAAGGATATGGAGCTAAGGACACGGGGCAATAGGCACATGTGCACCTGGCACAACCTTTCTGAAGGGCAATTGGGCACCGTGAGCCCAAAGTCTAGAACGTTCGCATATTTTGGTCCAATAAACTCACTCTAGGAATGCACTCTACAGCAATATTTGAGCAACTACACAAGGATATGTATACAAGAATATTTGCCACAACATTGTTTATAGGCAAAAAAAAAAAGCACAAAGTATCCACCAGTGAGGGAAAGAATAATAATGCATGGGAGTAAGCTCATACAATCAAATACTATGACAAGAGATCGGTGCTGATTCTGTTAGCAGAAACATTTACAACATGGCTAAGTGAAAAAAATAGTCTAGAGCATGGTCCCATATTTTTAAATTAAATGTAAAAAACCTATTTGGATGGATAGACAGAGGTAGATTAATGGATACACAGATACATGGATGATAGATAGGAGATATAGCTGCATGTAAATATACACATGAGTCATCCAGAGAAATAGATCTGGAAGGATACACGCTGAAATGAATTACAGGTTAAGGATAAATTTTTGCTTCCTCCACCTCCTGCTACAGGCCCTTCGGTCACTTTCATGACAGGGTGTGTTCAGGGGCACAAGGACAGCCTTTGGTGCCCAAAGGAAGTCCCTGGATTCAGGCCAACTCATATCCAGGTCTGACCTTGGCTTGGTGTGTTACGGACTGCGAGGCTCTCCTGAATCACCCCTAAATTCTGTCACTCTGTTATCCGTGCCAACTGGCAATCAAACAGTATTTCAGGTGTGTTCTTAGACAATGCCCTTGTGTTGGTTAATCAGTTAACCTAACCTAATAAGCTCCTGCAAAGCAGGGACTGGACACTGGAAATACTAGGCCAGGACCCAATTTCCAGGGTACTTGATGTTAATTACGAGACAAAGTACTCAGGGTAATTTTACAGATGACCAGTGGTCCAGGGGCATAAAGCACTTCTGGCTGAGAGGTCAAGTGTATTAGTTCTCTAGTGCTGTGTAACAAATTACTCCAAAACTTAGTGACTCAAAACATTTCTGTGGGTCAGGACTTCTGAAGTGGCTTAGTTATATAGTTCCAGCTCAGGGTTTCTCAGGTCGTTCCAATAAGAATGTCAGCTAATCCCTTCACTTTATTTTATGCAGCACCCCTTCTGCCCGCCCCCGCCAACACCTGTCAGTCTGCTCCAGGTATCCATGCCTCTGGTTCTATTTCAGTCATCAGTTTATTTTGTTATCAGATTCCACATATAAGTGAGATTATACGGCATGATCTCACTTAGCATAACAATATTCATGGACATGTTTTATTTTTTTAATATATTTGTGTTGATTCCATAGAGGAAGGGAGAGGGCAAGAGCAACAGAAATATCAATGATGAGAGGGAATCATTGATCAGCTTCCTCCTGCACGCCCCACACTAGGGATTGAGCCCACAACCCGGGCATGTGCCCTCAGCAGGAAATGAACTGTGACCTCCTGGTTCATAGGTCGATGCTTAGCCACTGAGCCACACCAGCCTGGCTTCCTGGACATATTTTAAAACCACCACATCAAGGGAAGCTTCTTGTAAAAGGTGGAATCCCAGGCAGACCTCAAAGAATAAACAGGTCACCTGACAGGGAGGTGGAGAGGGTATTGCAGGCAGTGGCAACTGCGTGGGCAAAGGGGGAAGGTGGAGAATCACGATGAGGATTGGATGAACTTGGATCAGTCTGGCTGGACTGAGGCCTCTCGGTCAACATCCTGAAGATCAGCCGGGAAAGAAGGGCTGGAGTGTAGGCCTGAGAATGCCAGAAATTCAGGCTTACCCTGGAAGGCAGTGGAGAGCTACTGAGGTTTGGGGACGGTAGATACAGGGTGCAGTAGAGTCCAGGGGTCAAAGCCAGCTCTGGGAGTGGCCAGCTGCTACTGCCCAGCTGTGGGGCATGAGGCAAGTTACTCAATCTCAGTCCCCTCACCAGGAAACGGGAGGTGCCGCCCCTGCCTCTCAGGGCTCAGGTGAGGATGAAGTGAGAGCGTGGACAAGACGTTCCGCCAAGGCCTGGTGCACAGCCAGCACTCAGGAAACAGCAGGGAGAACTACTGGAGAGCTCGCTCTGCAAAGAGCCCTGTCCTGCCGGAGGGCCAGTGAGGAGCTTTAGATTTCTTTGTCCTTATTTGGGACACTTGGCTTTGCTTTGCTTTTCTTTTTTTCAATTTAATATATTTTTTATTGATTTTTTTTGCAGTATAACTTATAATTAATAGTAGTACATGTTTTCTTTTCCCCCTCCCCATTATCCTCCCCCCAGCCTCCCCTACCCCCCAGCACATGTCCCCACCCCACCCCCTCCCTGCCCCAGTGTCTTTCATTCATTGGTTATGCTCATATGCATGCATACAAGTCCTTCGGTTGATCTCCCCCAACATCCACCTCCCATCCACTCAAGCCTTCCCCCTGTAGCTTGACAGCCTGTTCAATGCCTCCCTGCCTCTATATCAATCACTCTCCCCTGTTTCTTTTCTTCAAAAATATATTGCCTCTGCATACTAGAAATAAATGTATAAGAACAAAAAGTGTTTCAGTCTCAGTTTCAATGTCCAACTGTTCTGAGTCCCAGTTTCAGTGTCAAATAATTCTTTATGTGTACATGTCAGCAATGGTATCCAGATGGTGGACACATCGTGGCAATGCAAGATCCATCCTCTCTGGTTTGGTCCTGGGCCGCCTGCAGTCATGCACAGCTGCCAACTGCTAGCATAGGGGACACTTGGCTTTTCTTGACATCATTGGTTTTCCCAGAAACGGGTGTTTAAATTAGTATTAAAATGGGTCTGTGTTTCCCGAATGAAGATGCTCCAGGGGCTGGCACAGCTGGTGAGAGAGAAGGGCCGTGATTCAGCCTCAGCCCCGAGTGACGCATTGGATGGGCCATTGGTGCCAGGACAGTGCCAGGGAGCAGAAATCGGCCGTGGCAACCTGACCTCAGCCAGGCTGCCGCTGCTGTTCGGTGGCTGGTTGAACTTTCCAGCCTTGGCACAGAGCAAGTCTCCTTTTCCACCCAGAAGCAGGGTGACTCAGGCCAGCCTGGAGCAGTGGCTCTGGCCACTCGGACCCACCCTGGTCCACACCCCCTGAAATTGCTGCACACAGCTGAGGGCACACAGCAGGCACTCAATAAATGCTCACTGACTCATTTGTGTGGTTCCACGAGCCCTTTAGGACAGAGTGGAGTCTTGCTTGGAAAGGGAATTCCCCCTCCATCAGGAAGCCAGGCACTGGGTTGTCTCAGGGAAATGTAATCCGGCCTCCTCATCAATAGCAGCATCCACTCAGCTGTCTAATGTATTATTAGCAACAGCTGTTGCCACTCAACTCAGAACTCCGGCCAACATTCCCCCATGGGCTCCTCTTTAACAGCCAGTAGTCAAGTAGGCTGTGAAATAATCACACAGGGCTAGCGCCCAGCCAAGGAAATTGCAGGCTGGTCCCCGGGGTTCAGTTCGGATTCAACCCCTATCATCCTCACCTCCCAATATGGAAACTGCCCGGTCTCCCCTCGGAAGGGCAAAGTGAGTCCTTGGCGGGGAGGACGCTGGAGGAGGTCCGAGGTAGCAAGAGCAGAAGAGAGCAAGCATCGCAAGGCCAGTCTTGAGAAATCTTCCCGATGCCCCTAATTGCTCTCTGGCACTGGCTCCTGCCCAGCTGGTGAAGGAGCAGAAGCAATGGCATGTTCCAGTACAGCAAAGCCACTGCCACTCCTCACCATCCTGTGCCCTTCCCGTGGCAGAACGGCCCAGCCTGCACCCCTCTGGTCCACAGCAGCTCTATCCATGGTCACGGCCTTCCCTGCAGACGGCGGCCACCTGTTCTTTCCTCCTTGTTGCATCCCAGCTCAGGAGGACCCCACCAACAGCTCCCCACACCTCCTCCTCCTCCCTGACCCTAATTGGAGAAGTGGCACCCACTGCCACCCACCACTGCTCACAGCACAGGACACCTTGGAGCAGGGCTAACAGGGGGACCACGGGGCTGTGGTGGGGTAACATGAGTCAGTCTGCAGAGCCTGGCATAGCATCCCAATAGACCAGGCTCCTATCCCTGCCCACCTGAACCCAGGACACACGAGGGGCAAAGGCATGTCAACAGCAACGAGAAACACTAAAGAGACGAGGATGGAGGACAAGGTGTCTTCACCCCACACAGGTCCCAGGAAAATGGGATGGAGATGTGGGCTGTACGCTGAGGGGAGGAGGAAAACGGGGTGCAGAACAAGTTTCACGTCCCCATGGAGAAGGAAGACATCACATGAAAAGGGTTTCTGGAGAGGTTTTTGGAAAGCTAAATCTCTGAGACAGAAACTCACAACACATACCCCACTGGCATCCACATCCAGTAAGTCTTAAGCTGCCTAACCACGGTGCACTCTGCACTGTCTGGGCTCTGCAGTGTCTACCATTTGGAGAAATTATGGACATTTCTCCAAGTTTCTCAGCGTCCTGATCCTTAGGGCAGGCAGGATGAGGGCTAGCTGGTTTCCAGTCTGGCTGCCAATGCCTGTGGAAAACATCGGGGCTATTCCCCACAATAAGGCAAAGAATGCAAGATCCTCCAGGGCAAGACTCTTTATTTTGTCCACTGCTGTATCCCTGGGCCTAGAACCACCTAGTACATAGTAGATTCTCATGAAACACTTGCTTAATGAATGACTGAATGCTTAACTCTGCCCAGCAAGATGAGGATGGAGCACACAGTGGAGGCTGAGTCCCAGGCCTGGACAGGCCAGTGTCCCTGTCAGTAAGTACAGTCTGTTGTCTGGCAACAGACTGTACCCCTCACTCTGAACATCCAACCCTACCCCCAACAGGTGCTCCAACAATGAGCTATATTCAGATACAGGAAAAATAATGGAAGGATGACTGGGTTTTTATAAGACATCTTAAAAATTCAACAGACTTATGTTTAAATCTCTAAGATGGAATTTTAAAATGCAAATGACTATAGGTACCAGGCAAATAACATATAGGAGGGAAGAGATAACACATAAAGATTGACTTAGTCATCAAAAACCTCCTAACAGTAAATGGTGTTGGAGAAACTGGATATCCTTGTGCAGAGGGAAGACGTTAGTAACACCCCTACACCTCCCACCATATACAAAAAGTTCCTCAAAGTGAAGCAGCAACCTAACCCTAAGAGCTAAAACTATAAAACTTATAGAAGACAATTTAGGAGTAAATCACAGCCTTAGAAATGGCAATGGAGAGGAACCAAGATGGTGACATAAACACCCGTACTGCTGCCCAGCACAACAATTTCAAAACTACAACTAAGGGACAGAGTGGACATTATCCAAAACCACCAGAAAGCTGGCTGAGTGGAAATTCCACAAAAAGAAGGAAAGATAAAGGGACACTGTGACTCAGAGGAGCCGAGGAGGGCAGAGTTGCTAAGACCTGCAGAGAAGGAGGTGCAGAACTGTGCGAGGGGACGGAGTGGGCAGCTGGATACCCGGCTGGTTTTCTCAAACAGGGTGGGAGACAGAGGCGTCCCACTGTACTAACCCCCCCTCCCAGTTCCAGGCAAGTCTCGGGGAACCCAGACTCATTCGGGATGAAGCTGGACCTTAAAGAGGAAGCACACTGAGATTTGGGAGCAGCAGAGGTGCGAAAGCACGTGGAGAGGGTGCGTACTGCAGAGGTGTGGGAGCTGGCTGAGAGGACTCATGGCTGGCTCTCTCATTCAGGAGAAAAAAAAACACCACCAGACTACATTGCTTTACAGTTCTGGGTGAGAATTTGGATATACAGATTCATTTGGAGAGTTACTGCGCTGTCTGGCAGCGGTCAGAGCTTGGGGACAGCTTTCTCTCCAATGCCGCAGGGCACAGAGACTCAGTCTCTGGAAACCAAGGCTTGTCTGCTCAGCCCAGAGACTCCGCCCCATCCAAGCTTAGCATAGCAGCTGTACCAGCGTAAACACAGCTGATTCTCACAGCCAATTAATTGGCCTAGAAGTCAACCCCTCTCAGTGAAACCAACAACAATCTAGGCTTAACTACAACAAGACTGTGCAACCCATAAAGGGGTACACCAAGAGTGTCCACCTCAGGTACCTGGGGAGGCTGAGCCACTGTCCCCTAGAGGACACCTACCACACAAAGCTAAGCAACCAACTTAGCAAAGTAGCCAAAATGCAGAGAAAAGGTAACAAACCACATTTTAAAGAAATGGAGAGAAAAAAATGACTGGACATAGAGTTCAAAACCACAGTTATAAGGTTTTTCAAGAGGCTCCTAGAAAAGGTGATAAATTTAATGAGACCCTCAAGGATATGAGTGAGACCCTTGATATGAAAAAGGACCAACTAGAAATTAAGCATACACTGACTGAAATAAAAAATACTATACAGAGTCCTAAAAGCAGTCTAGAGGACTGCAAGAACCAAGTTAAAGATTTGAAATACAAAGAAGCAAAATCCACTGAGCCAGAAAAGCAAGAAGCAAAAACAATCCAAAAAATTGAAGATAGTGTAAGGAGCCTCTGGGACAACCTCAAGCATACCAACATCCAAATTATGGGGGTGCCAGAAAAAGAGAGCAAGATACTAAAAACCTATTTGAAGAAATAGTGACCAAAAACTTACCCCACTTGGTGAAAAATAGACTTACAAGTGCAGGAAGCGCACAGAACCCCAAACAAAAGGAATACAAAGAGGACCACACCAAGACATATCATAATTAAAATGCCAAGAGCAAAAGACAAAGAGAGAATATTAAAAGCAGCAAGAGAAAAACAGTTAGTTACCTACAAGGGAGCACCCATACTATTGTCAGCTGATTTCTCAGCAGAAACTATACAGGCCAGATGGGAATGGCAAGAAATATTCAAAGTGATGAAGAACAAGAACCTACAACCAAGATTACTCTACCCAGCAAAGCTATCATTCAGAATTGAAGGTCAGATAAAGTGCTTCGCAGATAAGGAAAAGCTAAAGGAGTTCATCACCGCCAAACCAGTATTATATGAAAGGTATTCTTTAAAAAGAGGAAGAAGAAAAAAAGGGTAAAAATAAAAATTACGAACAACAAATATACATCTATCAACAAGTGAATCTAAAAATCAAGTGAATTAAAAATCTGATGAACAGAATAAACTGGTGAATATAATAGAATAAGGGGAATAGAAGGGGAATGGACTAACAATTCTTGGGAGATAAAGGGGAATGGGAGGTGAAGGAAGAGACTGGACAAAAATCGTACACCTATGGATGAGGACAGTGGAGGGGAGGTAAGGGCAGAGGGTAGGATGGGTACTGGGTGGAGGGGAGCTATGGGGCGGGGGGGGAGAAGAACACTGTAATTAATAATATGAATAATAAAGATTTATTAAATTAAGAAAAATGGCAATGGATTCAGATATGACACCACAAAAAACAACAAAAACACAGCTAAATTGGACTTCATCAAAGAAATGGAATTATCAAGTAAAACGACAACAACTAGAATAGGAGAAAATATTTCCAAACCATACATATAATAAGGGTCTATAATCCAGAATATATAAATAATTCTTATAGCAAAAAGACAAACAACCCAATTAAAATGGGCAAAGGATTTGATAGACATTTCTCCAAAAACATACAAACAGATAATAAGCACATGAAAAGATGTTCAATACTACATCATGGCCTCTAGAATGGCTATAATCAGAAAACAGAAAATAGCCCAGGCACGTTGCTTAGTGGTTAGAGAATCAGCCAGCTGACCCAGCCCCAGTCTGAGCACTTGTGGGAGGCAAGTCTCTTTCACATCAATATTTCTCTCTCTCCCCTCCCCTCCATTCTCTGTCTCTAAAGATCAATGGAAAAAATATCCTCAGGTGAGGATTACAAAAAAACAAAACAGAAAATAACAGGTGTTGCTGTGAATGTGGGAAAATTGCAACCCTTATGCATTGCTGGTAGAAATGTAAAATGGTGTAGCTGCCGTGGAAAACACTTGACGGTTCCTCAGTAAGTTAAACATAGAGTTGCCATATCACCCAGCAATTCCACTCCTAGGTAGATACCCAAAAGAACTGAAAACAGGAACTCAAACAAATACTTGTACACAAATGCTGTTCACTTGTACACTGAAAAGCAGCACTATTGACACTTGCCAAAACGTGGAAACATACTGAATATCCATCAATGGATGGACAGAAAAACAAGCTGTGGTGTATCCACACAATGGAATATCATCCTATCTAATAAAAGAGTAATATGCAAATGTGACCGTACCTTCGCCACGTCCATAAGCCATGCCCACAGCCATGCCCACCAGCCAATCAGGAGCAGATTATGCAAATAAACCCCAACCAAGATGGCTGCCACCACTGAGAGCAGGAGGAAAGCTTGGGTTTCCCCAGCAACAGAGGAAGCCAAGGCCTGCCATTGCCTGCTTAAGCCTCCACTCAATGTTACAAAGTTTCAATTATAAAAGATACAGAAATGGCGGCAGCCACTGAGCTGGAGAGAACAGAGGCTTTGGTTTCCCTGATAACGGAGGAAGCCAAGCTTTCAGCCTGCTGAGGCCTAGGCTAGGGAGCAGAGGGCTTGGCTCCACTCGAGGCTACAAAGTTTCAATTGTAGACATAGATTAATCCCAGATCCCAGGGCCTCCGCTTGGGTCACTGGGGGAGTAGGGGGGCATGGCCAGCCTGCAAACCTCCACAGGCCCCTCGCCCAGGCATCCCTCACCCCAAGGGAACCCCCACCCTGATCTGGAACACTCTTCAGGGCAAACCAGCTGGTCCCCACCCATGTACCAGGCCTCTATCCTATCTAATAAAAGAGTAATTTGTAGATTGACCATCACTCCAACACACAAGAGGGCTGCTCCCATGTGGTCAAAGATCCTGCCCCCATGTAGACACAAGATGGCCACCACAAGATGGCCAGCAGGGGAGGGCCATTGGAAGGCTCCAGGCCCGGCAAGGGAGGGCAGTTGTGGGCGATCAGGCCAGCAGGGAGGGCAGTTGGGAGGGACCAGGCCCACAAGGGAAGGCAGTTGGGGCTGACCAGGCCAGCAGAGGAGGAAAGTTGGGGACAAACAGGCTGGCAGGGGAGCAGTTAGACATCAATTAGGCTGGCAGGGTAGTGGTTAGCGGGTGATCAGGCTGGCAGAAAGAAGTGGTTAGGGCAATCAGGGAGGCAGGCAGGTGAGCAGTTTGGAGCCAGCAGTCCTGGATTGTGAGAAGGATGTCTGACTCCTAAAAGGGCAGTCGGACATCCCTTGAGGGGTCCCAGATTGGAGAGGGTGCAGGCTGGGCTAAGGGACATCCCCCATGCTCCTGTGCACAAATTTTGTGCACCGGGCCTCTAGTCTGTAATAATAAAGCATAATATGCTAATTAGACTGGACATCCTTCCGAATGTCCAGGGCTGCAAGGGAAGCCCGGGTCCTGGGTGCCAGAGGGAAGCCGGTGTCAGCAGCAGGGCGGGGGGCAGCGGGGGGGAAGGAAGGCCTACTCTTGCACGAATTTCATGCATCGGGCCTCTAGTATAGCCATAAAAAGAAATGAAGTGCCGTAGCCATTTTGCCTCAGTGAATAGAGCATTGGCCCGAAGACTGAAGAGTCCCAGGTTCAACTGCAGTCAAGGGGACTTCCCTCGGTCCACCCCCGGCCCCGGTCAAGGCCTGTTCTCATGGACCATTCAGAAAACATCTAATCCATGTGTCTCTCTCACACTGTGTTTCTCTCTGTGTCTCTCCCTCCCTCCTTTCCACTCTTAAAATCAATAGAAAACTATCCTCAGGTGAAAATTAAAAAAAAAAAAAAGAAAAGGAATCAAGTACTGATACATGCTAGAATGTGAATGGAATCATTATGTTTAAGTGAAAGATACCAAATGGTCATACGCAGGGCGGGGCAAAGATAGGTTTACAATTGTGAGCATGCAAAGCACAGAGTTGATCCTTGTATTATGATGTATTAGTTATTGTATTGTTTCCCATATGAACGACGGTAAAACTACTTTTGCACCACCCTGAAGGTATGATTCCCCCTCTATGAAATATCCTGGACAGGCGAGTCCACACATACAGAAAGCAGCTTACTGGCTGTAGAGCTGGAAGGAGGGGAGAAGGAAGAGTAACTGCGTAAGGGAGTTTTATGGGAGGGTAATAAAAATGTTTTTGAACTAGAGAAAATGGTGGTTGCACAACTTTGTGACTGTATGAGGTGCCACTGAACTGTTCACTTTACAGTGATTGATTTTATGTTCTGTAAATTTCAGCTCAACAACAACGAGGACCTAAGAGTCGGGGAGTGAAACAGTGGTGAACTGAAGAGCACGCCCCCCCTTCTTAAAGGGGCAGCTGCTGCTTATCTGGTGCGGGGCTGCAAGCAGAAATACAAGCTCGATGTAACCAGAGTTTTCAACTTTTCAAGACAAGCCAGGAATCCAAATTTGAATGTGAACGCTCCCAATTCTTATACACTGATAACCAGTCCACATGTTCAAAGATTTCTTGGTGGACCAGACAAAATACATCCATGAGCCAAATCAGCCCACAAGACACAAGTGCCAAGCTCAGCTTTTCAAGAGGGAGCGACTGAATGTTTCCGAGCTAGAAAATGGGATGATAGAAGCAAAGCTTTAGGGAGCCCCCCGGGTATCCTGTGTTTGATACCTGTGATATGCCAGGCAGAGTTGAGCACTTCACAAATGCCACCCCCACGCCTCACAAGAGCCCAGGGAGAGGGTTAGAGAGTGGCAGGGCCGCCCGTAGTTAAGCAACTGTCCACAGCAAACACAGAAAAGGTAGAAGCCGGGTTCAAGTCCAGGTCGATCTGAGTTTGCCAACTCCACATCCCACATGCATGTCTGATAGGCACCTCAGATTCAATGAAGCCCAACAGAAGGCTCCCTAACGTTTTCCCTCAAACACCTTCCTCCACCCCAGCCCATCTCCCATCCTCCAGCCACCCTGACACACAGGACAAGCCCTAAGGGTCATCATTGATTTTTTTTCCACCCTCATTCTTCACTTCCAACTCACCTGCAAGTCTACTGCCTAAATATATCCCAAGCTCCTCTGGCCGGGAGGCTCAGTTGGTTGGAGCACCATCCCATACACCAAAAGATTTTGGTTTCAATTCCCAGTCAGGGCACATACCTAGATGTGGGTTCAGTTCCCAGTTGGAGAGCATACAGGAGGCAACTGATGGATGTTTCTCTCTCACATCAATGTTTCTCTCTCTCTCTCTCTCTATCTCTATCTCTCTCTCTCAAAATCAACAAAACATACTCTCAGGTGAGGATTAAGATAGATATAGAAATAGATATAGATATATAGATATAGCTATAGATATAGATATAGATATAGATATAGATATAGATATAGATATAGATATAGATATAGATATATAGATATAGATCCCAAATCTGAGCACTTCTCAGCAGCTCCCCCACCCCAGCATCTCTCACTGTCCCTCCCGGGGACCATGTGGCAGCCCCATCCCTGGGCTCCCGGCCTCCGCACTAACACTGCCGTAAACCAACTACCCATACAACAGCCACATGGTCTTGCTGAAAAACAAATCAGGTGCCATCAGTCCCAAGTTAAGACCCTGCAGTGTACCAGGATCAGGCCATTTCCTTTCGGTGAGCGGACACCAGGCTCTCCCTGGGGTGACCAGTGGTGACGCAGCCTGAGATTGGGGAACTCCTTGGCCCAACCCTAAACAAATGCCCTCTCACCCCCCACAGTCACCCCTAAACTGTCATGTCAACTCCCCTGGAGAAAGCAGGACAACCCAGCAAAGGGAGGAAGAAGGGACGGGACAGCCCACGCCCGGTGGCAGCAGGCAGGTCCGGGAATGAGGAAGAGCCTGAGTCCTGACCTGGCCCGTCAGCCCGGGCCCCGTGGTCACCGGAGGGGCACACAGGGCCTGGAGGAGCTGAAACCAGGGACCCACAGAGCCTCCTGGCACAGTCTTGCTCAGCAAAGTACGCTGACTCTCCAGGCCAGCCGGGAACATCACACATACCACCCCGGAGTGTCACGCTAACCACACAGCCCCGAGGCTCTGAGACCCGACAGATCCCCTGCCAGGGCCACGCAGGGCACCACATATCCCCACAGGGCTGGCCGGACCAGCTCCGAGTGTTTGCAGCCAGGCGGGAGCCCAGCTGCGGAGTCCCTCCCCCCTCCCTCTCTCGCCTTGGCACCCCCCTCCCTCTCTCTCCTTGGCACCCACCTCCCTCTCTCCCCTTGGCACCTCCCTCCCTGCGCACAGCCTGCATCTGGCTGCGGGTCCCCTCAGGCCCTGGCAAAGCGCCGAGGAGCCATGCCAGAGGAGCGCAGAGGGGAGCCCTGCCCGTCCCATGCCAGGACACCCCCCCCTCAGATCTCCAGGCCAGAGAAAGGCCCTCGCCCCTGACCCTGCACCATGGCCTCCCAGGTCCCCCTCCACACACAGTCCTCTTTGGACCTGGGGTCTGTTCCTCCTTCCCCTGAGTGACGGCAGCTTCCTGCCCCCCTATAGGCCACCAGCCACCAGGGGCTCCCTGCCAGGCACAGCAGGAGGGGCCCTGGCTCCTCCACCACCCACCACTCCAGGCAGGGGGACCCCGGACCCGCACTCCCCCACAGCCCAAGACACTCACCAACAGGCTCTTTAAGAAATCCATCATCTTCCACCAGCGCCTGTGCCCTGCGTGTCGGGGGGCCCTGCCTGCCTGCCTGGACACCACTGTAGGTGTGGCTGCTGCCACTCCAGCTGCTGCTGCTGCTGACGTTGAACAACTTCCTTAAGATCAAACAAGGAACTGTGCGATTTGGGTATCCGCCCGGAGCTGTTATGCCACACTGACTAGCCCTGACCTTTGACCTTTCCTTGGCCAGTGTTGTTTTTCTGGGGAGCCCAGGGCTGGTGAAATCACTACGCGTTGTACGTTATAAGGCAAGAGGTCCCTCCATGGGAAGAGGCACCATGCCAGCAGGTGGTAAGAGAGGCTCATTTGGGGGCCGAGGAGAGTCAGGGTGCAGAAGCAATGCCGCCCTCCCATCCTTACCTTAGATGAGTTCCCAACACTCCTGGCCCTCACGATGCCGGAGGGGGCCTGGAGCCCAGGACAGCCGAGCTGAAGACAGTAGGTGTCTAACATGTTCTGGGCCCAGTTCCTAACGTGTTGTGGGACTCAAGGCAGACCCACGTGCGTGGGGCCTCAATTTTCCCATCCGAGCCCTATGTGTGAGGAGAATGAAGACAGAGCACTAAAAGAAAGCTGGTGCATTCACGCGGGCCTTACTCGGCCTAAAATGTCTCATTCAAAGGTTTGAAGAGAGGAGAGGCTAAAACAGTACACAAGTGGTTCCTTTGTGGGTGAAGCGTGGGGAGGGGGTCGAGGGCAGAGCCATAGCGAACAACTTGGGTTTGCGTTTTTAATCACTGCATTGAATTTCAATCATTGCATTGAATTACTTTGGCTTTAAAAAAAATTGTGTTCTTTTTTTAATGTATTTTATTGATTTTTTACAGCGAGGAAAGGGAGAGGGAGAAAGCGTTAGAAACATCGATGAGAAAGAAACATCTATCAGCTGCCTCCTACACACCTCCTACTGGGGATGTGCCCACAACCAAGGTACATGCCCTTGACGGGAATCGAAACTGGGACCCTTGAGTCCGCAGGCCGGCGCTCTATCCACTGAGCCAATCCGGTCAGGGCTTTATGTTCTTTTAAAAAGAGAGCAGTTCTGCCAAAACTGGTTTGGCTCAGTAGACAGAGCGTTGGCCTGTGGACTGAAAGGTCCCAGGTTCGATTCCGGTCAAGGGCACGTGCCTTGGCTTTGGGCACATCCCCAGTAGGGAGTGTGCAAGAGGCAGCTGATTGATGTTTCTCTCTCATCGATGTTTCTGACTTTCCCTTCCTCTCCCTTCCTCTCTGTAAAAAGTCAATAAAATATTTTTTTTAAAAAAAGAGAGAGAAAGAGAGAGCAGTCCTCATGCCCTGTGTCACCCCACAAGGAAAATTAAAAAGGAGGAAAGTGCACAGCGTGGGGGACTCGCACAGCATCTGAGGTTCGGGGCCCAGAGGTGCTCAAGAGCCGTGCTGTCAACAGGAGCACAGTGTGGGGCGTGAGCCAGGCCCTGGAGCTCAGCTCAGGGCTCACCTGCGTCTACGAGTCTCTTTCTAACACTAATGAACACAGCACATGGCCTCGGTCCTGTCCCAGCTTTGAGAGGAGAGCAAAGGGGAAAAAGCTGAACTTTTTAAATCCCTAAAAAAAATAAAAATAAAAAAGGCAGCATGACCAGCAGGAGTGGCTGAGTGGCTCAATGGTTGAGTGTCGACCCATGAATGAGGAGGTCACCGTTCAATTCCCGATCAAAGGCACATGCCTGGGTCTTTGGCTCGATCCCCAGTCGGGGGCATGCAGGAGGCAACCAATCAATGATTCTCTCTCATCACTGATGTTTCTGTCTCACTCTGAAACATAGTAACCTTCATCTGGTGTAAAAACTGCTGTTTGCAATTTTAACTCAGCTCTTCTTGGCTTCTATAAATACGTGTGCTTGCTTAAATAATAAGAAAATAACACTACTCCCATTCCAGAGAGGCCATAAACCATACTCCGGACTTGTCAGTGCTGGCACCAGGCCAGCCCTTGAGATATGATCTCATGGCCCCTTCCCAGCATCCAGGGCTTCTTTCTCAGAAGGTCCGGGAGTCTCATTCCAAATTTGGGAGACAAGAACGGGAAAAAGCATAAAAAGGGAAGACTTTCTCCATGTAGGGGCCCAGAATTTGAGAAGCAATATTCCTCTGAGCCCGCTAGCAATAATAAAAGACTCCAAATTAATTCGCCTTAATAAGATGCCTTCTGTTAAACTCACTGATTTATAATACAACACCTCTCCCTTCTTCTCTCTCTCAAAAAAAAAAATCTAATAAAAAAGACCACATTAGGAGAAGGGATGCAGTCCAGGGGTGGGCAGGGGCCCGGCTGGGCTGTCCTGAATAAGCCCTTCTCTCAGGATAAGGCTCCTGCATCCTCAACATCCACTTTGATCCCTCCCACACTTGCTCTGGCTCACCTGCCTTCCCGCTCAGAGCGGGAGTCATTCAGCAGAGCCCCCTCACACCCGCCCCGCCTACCCCTGCAGCCCGCTCCCCAGGACATGCCACATCCAGAACACTTCTGCTATGTCCTCCTTGTCCACAGCACCCCAGAGCCCAGGAAGCCTTGTGGTCCAAGCCCCTGCCTCTGTGCAGGAACGCACTCAGAGGCAGTGAGAGGAAAAAGAGAGGAAACTAACCTACTGATCCTCCCTGGTCCAGTCACTGGCTTGGGGTTGGAGACCCGACAAAGACCAGTCTCAGTCCCCCTCCTGCCACCCACTCCCTTTTATTGGTCTGACTCCTGTAGGCCTTAGCTTGAAGATCACCTCCTCTAGGAAGCCTTCCTGGCCTCCACCCCTTCCCCAGGTTGTACTTCCGTAGCATCCTACGGGTGCCCTATCAAATCACTGATGTCTCTGTATTCTCATTTCTTTTGTCTTTTCCTGCTCTTCATCTGTGACCTCTGCTCCCAGCACGTAGGTAGCTACTGAGTAAGTACTTGCTGAATGAATGACTGAACAAAGGAACGGACTTCCACCTGGGGACTAAGACAATCAGAGAACTAAACAATTACAACCCAGGGGAAGAGGAGGAGTGGGGATAAGTAGTGCAGGGACACACAGGAGTCAGGCAATGGCTGTACGTCGAAGAAGACTCTCCGTAAAATGGTTACTCTTCCCCTTTTCACAGCTAAGGCCACAAAAGGTTACAAGGAAATCAAGTCCTGCATCGAAGGAAACAGAGTGGGAAAGCCAGGCCCAGGATTCCTTCCCGGCGCCTCCCATTGGACTCGGAGGACTATCCATTTGGGGAGAAGGTGGGGAGTGAAGCTCAGAGAAGTTCACTGGCCTGCTTACGGTCACAGAGCCTGGTAATGGCAGAGCCACATGGTCTAGGGGGGAGAGAGGATCGTTTTAAGAGAAAGGGGGGGGGAAGAGGGGGAGAAAGCGGGGAGAGAAGGTGTGTGTTTATCTGTGTTAAGCTCAGAGGCAGGACAGACACTGACGGCCCATGGCAGGGTCACACGCAGCAGCAGGACCGAAAACGGGGAGCCCACAGGCAGGGAGAGTCAGGCCAGAGCACAGCCAAGCCCAAAAGAAGGAAGGAGGGTCAGGGAGACAAACGGCCATTCTGCTGAGGCCAAACTGCCCACTTTCCACGGACAGCAGCGGGGAGGAGGGGTGGGGGAGGCCTGAACAAATCTCCTCTCCCTCAAATGAGCCTCCCGTGCCTCTGAATGAGAGCTCTCTCCCTCCGACAGCAGAAAACCCACTGTTAAGAAGGCCCGCCGAGAGTAATGATTTGATTATGATATCCCCTTCCTGAAGCAAGGCCCGGGATCAGCAGGGTTTCCTTCTCGCCTGTAATTTCAGCAGCAGCTGTGCTCCGGGCCTGGGAGTCGGACAGACAGGCATCCAAGCCAGCCCGGCCACCAGCCAGCTGTGGGCGGGGCCCCACTCCCCTTATTTGTAGAATTACAAGCACCATCCCTCACCTTCCCGGGTGCTTCTGAAAACGGAGATGGCAATCGTGAGCGCACCCAACACAAGGACAGCAGCTGGTCAAGGAAGGTGGGCCGGCTCTGCCGAGTTTCTAGAATGGCACTAACGAAGCTCTCGCCATAGGAGCCAGGCCCTTGACTAAGTCCCTCCCATGTGTTCTCGTAGCTGTTCCTCATAGAAGGCAGTCACTACCGGACAGCTGTGGAAACCGAGGCTGAGCGTTCAAGAACTAGGTCAACAGGCAGCATCAGTGACGCAGTCAGCCTCCAGCGCCCATGCGCCCAACAGCCCCATGAACAGGATCTGGGCCTGTCCTTCCCATCAGCTGGCTGATGCACAAGAAGCGGGGTGCACGGTGCCCAAGCCCCACCCATTCTCCAAACGTCCTTCCGAGTCCCCGCAGCCAGGGTGCCCAGGTCACTGGGCCTGCTTTGGGTTCACACACAGTCTCTGTTCTGTCAGCGGCTGGGACTGTGATCTTCCCTCTACACTGAAAACCCCTGACAGGCAGCAGCTACATCTGCACCCACCCAGTTCACACACACTGAGCTTCATGGATCTGAAATGACATTCAGCCCTAGCTGGTTTGGCTCCGTGGACAGACTGCAGATTGGAAAGTCCAGAGTTCGGTTCCGGGCAAGGCCACATGCTCAGATTTTGCAGACTCAATCCTGAGTGGAGGGCACGCAGGAGGCAGCTGATCAATGATACTCTCTCATCATTGGCGTTTCTGTCTCCCTCTCCTTCTCCCTTCCTCTCTGAAATCAATCAATCAATCAATAAAATGACACCCATTGTAAGATGCACACTACGTTAGGTACCATTAACAGAGCAAAACCACCGCCAATCACAGGCAAAAGCTGCTATTACTAGTGAAACACAACCCGACTTGAGAGATGCCACGTGAGAGGGAGGAGGTGTCCTAAACGCCATGAGGAACAGCAGTAGACACTCAGTAATTATCTGTGCTCGGTAATTACTAGTACTTCTTGGAGTGATAGGAAGAACGCGCAAACTTGGGATCACAAGCCTCCAGTCTGCGCCCTCCCTGCTGGCTCCGGGGAGTGCTGCCTGTATCGAAGACTCCGTTTTCTCATCTATAGAGTGGCAAATACTTCCTCTCTTCCAGGGGGGCTGGGAGAACCAGGAGAGCTCCAGGAAGTGCTTTGTGGACTGTAAAGCACTGTCTCAGCCTGAAGCGCAAACAGGAGGAAGGTGGCCAGTGGACAGCGGACCCCATCCGCGGTTATGAGCGAGGCCGGGAGCCCCACGGTGTTTGTGAGAACGTGGCTGCCCTGGGGCAATCCAGCCTCGTTTTCTAGGAAACAACCTGCTCCCACGCTGTCCCGACCTCGGAACAGGATGTGGCCCGTGTCCCTGGCCCAGCGCTGGTTACGGAACCGCGGAGTCTACCCCTTGGAGGCTCCCTCAGCCAAGCTTCAGGGTGCAACTGGCAGAGCTCCCAGTTCGGTTCCCGTCTGTGGCCTGAAACGTCCAGTCCTCCCAACAAACGGGCTCTGCCTCCGGTCTGCACCTCACAGCGGGGGAGGCTAAAGACAGCTCTGTGCGTATGTGAAGCAAACCTCAGAGGCCTGCAACGGGCTGGCCTGGGGGTTCGGGCTCAAGGGAGGCAAGAGCCGGACAAAGGCTCAGAGGCAGGAGAGTGAGGGGGGTCGGTCTGGCTTTCGTCTCACCAGTGGCCACACTCAGGCAAGAAGCGCAGGCCCCCTGCTTGTGTCTCTCCCGAGGAATGGGAGGTAGAGCAGCCCCGAGGCGGAGAGGACAGACCACTCAGCGGTGTCAGCCCCAGAAAACCTCGGCTTCCCTGAGGCTCCTGTCCTCGATGCAGGGTCACCTGCTCTGTCCCTGTACTCTCTCCTAAAGGGCGCTGGCAGGCAGGTGTCTGGCTGGGTATCAGAGATGGCTCCTTCCCTCTCTCACTGGGTGGTCTTTGTTCCCCAGGCAAGGTTCCTGCAGAGACCAGGGCACTGTCCAACTTACCCTCTCACATCACCGCCTTCCCCTCTCCCCCTCTCCTCACTCAGTCCTGCCCCTGTCCCTGCCTCCCCCTCTCCCCCTCTCCCTCACTCAGTCTGCCTCTGTCCCTGCCTTCCCCTCTCCCCCTCCCCTCACTCAGTCTGCCCCTGTCCCTGCCTTCCCCTCTCCCCCTCTCCTCACTCAGTCCTGCCCCTGTCCCTGCCTCCCCCTCTCCCCCTCCCCTCACTCAGTCTGCCCCTGTCTCTGCCTCCCTCTCTCCCCCTCTCCTCACTCAGCCCTGCCCCTGTCCCTGCCTCCCCCTCCCCCTCTCCTCACTCAGGCTGCCCCTGTCCCTGCCTCCCCCTCTCCCCCTCCCCTCACTCAGTCCTGCCCCTGTCCCTGCCTCCCCCTCTCCCCTCCCCTCACTCAGTCTGCCCCTGTTCCTGCCTCCCCCTCTCCCCCTCCCCTCACTCAGTCCTGCCCCTGTCCCTGCCTCCCCCTCTCCCCCTCCCCTCACTCAGTCTGCCCCTGTCCCTGCCTCCCCCTCTCCCCCTCCCCTCACTCAGTCCTGCCCCTGTCCCTGCCTCCCCCCTCTCCCCCCTCCCCTCACTCAGTCTGCCCCTGTCCCTGCCTCCCCCGCAGTGGACGGTGCAGCCGGGCCCAGCAGTCCTGACTCTGGGTTTGCAGCTGGGGCAGCAGAAGCCTCCTGAGCCCACCACCACCTCTGCACCTCTCCCTCCACCAAGTCGGTTCCGGGAACAGACTCTGTGGACCGGGTGCCAGTTAGCCTCCTCCCTGCATCCTGGCTTTGACGCGTGCCTGGGAGAGAAGGGAGGCTGAGGAAGCTCCGGAGAGAACCCATCACCCAGCGAACGTGGAACCTGTCTCCCACCCCTCCCCACCCCCCTGCAAGGCCTTGCTCCCGTCCTTTATCCCAGCTGCCCCCCCGCCCAGCAGTCCTACCACCAGCTCCCGCTGCCCACGGGAGGACCCCCTCCCCTCACTCAGTCCTGCCCCTGTCCCTGCCTCCCCCTCTCCCCCTCCCCTCACTCAGTCATGCCCCCTGTCCCTGCCTCCCCCTCTCCCCCTCCCCTCACTCAGTCCTGCCCCTGTCCCTGCCTCCCCTCTCCCCCTCCCTCACTCAGTCCTGCCCCTGTCCCTGCCTCCCCCTCTCCCCCTCCCCTCACTCAGTCTGCCCCTGTCCCTGCCTCCCCCTCTCCCCCTCCCCTCACTCAGTCTGCCCCTGTCCCTGCCTCCCCCTCTCCCCCTCCCCTCACTCAGTCTGCCCCTGTCCCTGCCTCCCCCTCTCCCCCTCCCCTCACTCAGTCTGCCCCTGTCCCTGCCTCCCCCTCTCCCCCTCTCCTCACTCAGTCTGCCCCTGTCCCTGCCTCCCCCTCTCCCCCTCCCCTCACTCAGTCTGCCCCTGTCCCTGCCTCCCCCTCTCCCCCTCCCCTCACTCAGTCTGCCCCTGTCCCTGCCTCCCCCTCTCCCCCTCCCCTCACTCAGTCCTGCCCCTGTCCCTGCCTCCCCCTCTCCCCCTCTCCTCACTCAGTCTGCCCCTGTCCCTGCCTCCCCCTCTCCCCCTCTCCTCACTCAGTCTGCCCCTGTCCCTGCCTCCCCCTCTCCCCCTCCCCTCACTCAGTCTGCCCCTGTCCCTGCCTCCCCCTCTCCCCCTCCCCTCACTCAGTCTGCCCCTGTCCCTGCCTCCCCCTCCCCCTCTCCTCACTCAGTCTGCCCCTGTCCCTGCCTCCCCCTCTCCCCCTCCCCTCACTCAGTCCTGCCCCTGTCCCTGCCTCCCCCTCTCCCCCTCCCCTCACTCAGTCTGCCCCTGTCCCTGCCTCCCCCTCTCCCCCTCTCCTCACTCAGTCTGCCCCTGTCCCTGCCTCCCCCTCTCCCCCTCCCCTCACTCAGTCCTGCCCCTGTCCCTGCCTCCCCCTCTCCCCCTCTCCTCACTCAGTCTGCCCCTGTCCCTGCCTCCCCCTCTCCCCCTCCCCTCACTCAGTCCTGCCCCTGTCCCTGCCTCCCCCTCTCCCCCTCCCCTCACTCAGTCCTGCCCCTGTCCCTGCCTCCCCCTCTCCCCCTCCCCTCACTCAGTCCTGCCCCTGTCCCTGCCTCCCCCTCTCCCCCTCCCCTCACTCAGTCTGCCCCTGTCCCTGCCTCCCCCTCTCCCCCTCCCCTCACTCAGTCTGCCCCTGTCCCTGCCTCCCCCTCCCCCTCTCCTCACTCAGTCTGCCCCTGTCCCTGCCTCCCCCTCCCCCTCTCCTCACTCAGTCTGCCCCTGTCCCTGCCTCCCCCTCTCCCCCTCCCCTCACTCAGTCTGCCCCTGTCCCTGCCTCCCCCTCTCCCCCTCCCCTCACTCAGTCTGCCCCTGTCCCTGCCTCCCCCTCCCCCTCTCCTCACTCAGTCTGCCCCTGTCCCTGCCTCCCCCTCCCCCTCTCCTCACTCAGTCCTGCCCCTGTCCCTGCCTCCCCCTCTCCCCCTCTCCTCACTCAGTCTGCCCCTGTCCCTGCCTCCCCCTCTCCCCCTCCCCTCACTCAGTCCTGCCCCTGTCCCTGCCTCCCCCTCTCCCCCTCCTCCTCACTCAGTCTGCCCCTGTCCCTGCCTCCCCCTCTCCCCCTCCCCTCACTCAGTCCTGCCCCTGTCCCTGCCTCCCCCTCTCCCCCTCTCCTCACTCAGCCCTGCCCCTGTCCCTGCTGACTCCCACAGTGGAGGCGCAGCCGGGCCCAGCAGCCCTGACTCTGGGTTTGCAGCTGGGGCAGCAGAAGCCTCCTGAGCCCACCACCACCTCTGCACCTCTCCCTCCACCAAGTCGGTTCCGGGAACAGACTCTGTGGACCGGGTGCCAGTTAGCCTCCTCCCTGCATCCTGGCTTTGACGCGTGCCTGGGAGACAAGGGAGGCTGAGGAAGCTCCGGAGAGAACCCATCACCCAGCGAACGTGGAACCTGTCTCCCACCCCTCCCCACCCCCCTGCAAGGCCTTGCTCCCGTCCTTTATCCCAGCTGCCCCCCCGCCCAGCAGTCCTACCACCAGCTCCCGCTGCCCACGGGAGGACCGCTGCCCTCCAGGCAGAGTGGAGCGTCCTCACAGGAACCAGGAACCGGCCAGCTGCCACCCCAGAGGCAGTCCTCATCCTGCCAGCCACTTGGCGGGGACCGGAGCTCAGTTCACTCATCTCCAGACTAACGCCGTTCTCACCACCCAACCCACCCCAGGGCTGCTGGGGAACTCGTGAGCAAGGACACTAATCCACACCATTTCTCAAGCGGGAAGCGCCGCATACGCAGGCATATACCACATACCAACCCACCTTCCCATGGGCCTCTCCCACCTCTGTGCCTCAGTTTCCACACTCCTCATAGGCTATGCAGGAGGCTGAGCTGTCACCCAGAGGGACCCCTGGGTGCCTATTAGCAGCCGCAGGCCAGCACCCTCCTCCTAGGAGATGCTGCGCAGCCTCTGCTCCACGGTGAGGAAGGAAAAGAGTTCTCCACCTCCAGCCCCAGCGTGGACCACGCTGGCAGTCGGTGGCAAACGCAAGGTTTAGAGATTCTTTAAGCCAGAGTTTCCATTGCCTGGGCTCTTCCTGCGAACACCCTTCCACCCCGGACAGTAGAGCACTGGGAGGTCGCTGGAGCCAGTCCAGCTTACCACAGAGACTGCCTGTTACAATCGGCTCATCAGAGGCGCTGGACTGAGAACTGAGTCCGTCCATGTGTGTTTTGGTGCCGCAGGGCTTGGCTGAGCAAAGGGAAAAGAAAGTCATGGGAAACTGGTAACTTTGGGGGTTACCAGTGGCCCTGAGAGAGGCCACCCCACCTCAGCCAGCCCGTAAAAGACCCCAGCCTTCTCCTCCCCAGAGGGAGGCCGGCAGGAGGAAGGTCTTCGGGCAGTTCATTTCAGGCTAACCTGCGGGAAGGGGATTTCTGCAAATTGCATGTTCTTTGCCTTCCCCATCTTCTAGTTAATGATTACCTAAATAAATGCTTTAGTCCCAGTGATTCCAACAGTCACTCCCCAAGCTCCAATCCAATGGCCTAATTATACATATACAACCACGTGGGGGTGTTGATGCTGAATAGCTTTCTTCCCCATAAACCATGTGTCAAATACCAAGATTGCCCTGCCCCCTTTTGCCAGCTGGGGCTGATGAATGGGGTGCTGGGGCAAATGCAGGCCCTGACAAGGTTTGGGGTCGGGCCCATGGGCTTCCCCTCCCAGGGCCAGCTGTTCGGGCTGCAGGACACATTTGGCTGCAAATGCATTCACACCAACGCAGCATCCGGCAGCTCCCACCCCCAGGGAAACAAACAAACCCACGGTGGTACAATGGAGAGCTCCCCAACATTCACATTCATCCCCACACACATACCTCGGCTTCAGGGGGGGGGGTTTATGAGCCCCCAAGACCCAGTGGCACACCCCTCCTACTATAGTAAATAGTAATCATCTGTTGCCACTTGCAACGTGCCTGCCCAATGGTCCCCTCCTCAAAAGAGGCAAAGGAGGCAAACAGGCGCAAGAAAGATGAAATTAGAAACCTCAGCCTCTTTCTCACCCTCCACTTCCTTTCCCACCAAAAGAGCTCCACACCTCCCGAGAGTGTGTTTGAAGCAGTGCCGGCGCTGGGCTCAGAGGCCGGTGCCACCTCCCAGGACTGTATCTGGGCAGGACCGGCCCGCAGATGAGCCTGCTGTGCTGGGAGTGTGCAGCCCAGCAGAAGTGCTCATTCTGACCGAGGAGGCCTCACAGCCCCCACGTAGGCCTGGTCTCCCCTGAGGAGGTCTCCGGGGGCCCCTGAGTGGTGAGGTTAGCTGTGGACACAGTGATAAGGCCCCAGCTCCTGGCAACCTGACCCCTGAGTCTGCTCAGCTGGCTCAGCCAGCAGCTGGTGGGCTTGCGGCCTCTCCTAGTCCCCCCCCCCCCCCCACCCCGCCCAGGCGATCATCTAGTATTGATGGTATCAGCCACCAGGGGGCCTCTGAGCCACATGGAGGTGCAGAGTTGCAGCTGGGACGCTGTGCCATCCTCTGCAATGTGGAAAGACGACCGCAAAGCTGACCTATCTGAAGAGAGCCCTGGCTCCTTAGAGCCCAGACCCACTGTCAGGGCTCTTTCAGCCGCCCAAGAGCAGGAGATATGCCCAGACCCCAGAGCACAGCCCCATCTTCACTAAATTGGCCACATGGCTATCCAAAGGAAGGGTGGTCGTCAGCCCTGGGAGTGGCCAGCCTGGAAGGGCCACCAGGAAGTGAAATCATATCCCTGCTCTCTGGGGCCTAAAGGATGGGACATGTCTCCTGGAGCGGGAAAGGGCATCCTGATTTTGGCGGAGCCTACGAGAGACTCAGGCTGGGCTCTCACCCTCACAGCCATCCTCTCCTAGAACCATCAGGCGGCCTGGCTCTGTTCTGCCCTGGGAAACAGCGCGTCCGGACTGCGCAAGGAGCCAGCGGCAGGCAGTCCTGAGTCCCGGCCACCAGGAGGAGAGCCTCGCCTCCATGGGGAGAGGATGGAGCGTCAGCCTCCCTGCACTTACTTGGCCACCCTGGTCAGCTCTATGGGGTTCTGCACACATTGAGCATCAGTCTTCCTGCCTCCACCAGCCCATCCATTTGGCCCCACAGCTTCCCTGAAATGTTCTTGTTAAAGTCACCCATGACCTCCAAGCTGCCAAATCCAAGGAGAACTTTCAGCACCACACCTCCCTCTTGCGGCATTCCCTCCTCTGGGTTCCACACAGCCCCGCTCTCCTGGTCTTCTCTCAGGCCCCTTAGACTCCCCTTCCTCCCATCCCTGTCTCTGCTGTCTTCCCATGCTACCCACCCACCCCTCCGGATTTAATACCATTTCTGTGCTGATCCCCCCACATGTGTATCTCCAACCTTGACCTTTCCTTGGACCTCCACATCAGCATCTCCAGATTCGTGTTTGATTTTCCACTTCACCATCTCATGAGTTTCTCAAACTTGGTGCATCCAAAATAGAGCCCCTGAACTTCCTCCCCAACCCTTTCCAGACTTCTCCATCTCAGAAAAATGGCAACAAAATCCATCCACTGCTCAAGTCCCATTTGGGACGACTTGATATCTAGATTCCTCCCTTCCCCTCACTTCCCATGTCCAACCCATAGGTACACCTGCTGTCTTGGCTTCCTCAATACACAACCTGAATCCATCCATTTCTGTCCGTCTCCACTGCCAACCTGCCAGGTCCAAGTCCCCCACACTGTTTGTCCAGACTAGAGCAACAGCCTCCAATCTGGCCTCTCTCCTTCCATTTTTGCTAGAGGAGCTTAGGGAGGGCTCCTTGGGGGGGGGGGGGGGGTGGCATCCTAGCTGTGCCTCTAAGGAGAATTGGGGAAAAGGAGGGAGATTACAGGATCGGGGATAAGAGAAGTGAGCACGAAGCACATGCAGGGAGGACAGTCAGCCTCACTGGTTGCACACCACCCATCATTGTCACATGATCCGGACAGGAGTGACCTTCCTGGGACTCCATCCCATGACCTCCACCACCGAGTGCCGGCCACCACCCCAGGTGGCTAGCCATTTGTGCACCTTCGGCTAAGAGAAGACTGGCCTGCTTTCATGTCCCAAATAGAGAGTTCTCCCACATCTAGTGGACCCCTGCTCTCCCTCAGGAGGCAGTGGGACAAGCCATGACACTCAGCATCTGATGTATGGTCTTCGGGACTCAACCAACTTTATGAGTTTCCCTTTAGCAGGTCCGAGGCGAGCCTACAAAGTGCCTTTGTGTGAGTTTGTGAAGGGCACCCCTCAGGTAACCAACCTGCTGGCCAGATTCAGGCCCTCCCAGGACACTCTGTTAGCCAGCGGGTGGCCAATTTCAGCCCCACTCCTCTCCTGTCCTAGGTGCCCCGGGGCAGTGTGCATCTTCCCCAGGGTCTCAGCAGTCCAGGGCAACATCTGAGCTGCACCAGAGCCCAGTGCCCTCAAAGCCCCATCAGCTGAAGAGAGCAGGCCAGGCTCTGGGTGGCTCGGGAAGCTTGCCCAGATGACTGTGGTAACAGTTCCCATGGGGCTGAGGCTGTAACTCACCACCACCCCCCCCATCCCTCACAACAGCTGACAGCCAATTCCCAGAAGAGACCATCTGGGTCTGGGTAGAGAGCCCCCCACACTAATGGAGCAAGGAGAATTAGAGATTATCAGGGGGCTGGAAGGCCCTGCCAGTGTTTGCCTACCCGGTAATACTGAATTGTAAACATGTGTCCCTGTTTACTTTCCCTGCCAGAGCCTCGCTGGCTGCCTAGTAGCCAGGCAACGCTATCTGACCCGAGGGACCAGGAGGGGGACGTTCTGTGCCAGGCAGGTCACCTGGGGAGCGTTATCCAAGCACAACCAGTGTCAGTATAATAGCACTTCCCTCCCCTCCCACGGGCCTTCCCACCTCACCCCCAGATGACCCTGGACCCACAGGACAGCCTGCACGCTGACGGGAAGAAGCAGAGGACCGAAATGGTGGCACTGTTAGGATGAGACAGAAGCAGATCATGGGATTAGGTGCCATTATTGACCTGGTGGGCAGTTTTGCTGTTTCCCTGCCAGCCAAACTGAGAGCCAGGAGGCTGGAAGCACAGCAAGAAAGACTCAGGTTAGATGGGAGGAAAAGGACATGTGACTGAGGCAGGCAATGGCACCTCCTTTCCAGAAGAGACTGGACAACTTCACATCGGGGCTGAGCGAAGCTCATCTCTTTTTCTCTCCTCAATGAGGGGTTATATTTCTACCTGCGTGGGGGATTGGCAAGTTGCTGACTGAAGGTGACGACAAAACCAAGGCCAAATCTCAGCTCCAGACTGACAGTGTGGGTTGTGGCCTTCTTTCCTCTGTGGAAAAGCACAGGGACAAGCAACATGACTACCCTGTAAACCCCATGGTCAGGGGGGAGGACCTCTGGGAACATTGAATGGTGATGCGTTCACAAAGGAATAAAATAAGGCAGCCAGAGAATCAGCGGCAGAACCATGGAGTCCCTCCCACAGGAGAAAGCCTGGGATACCACAGAACAAAAGTCTTCATGTGCTGGGGGAAATCCACCATTTTAGGGGCAAAGGGGAAGTGGAGGGATTGAGCCAAAAAAAAAAAAAGGGAGGAAAGAGAAAGAACTCATGGACACATGCCCTGTGGCTCAGTTGGTTTGGCGTTGTCCTGTTTATCGAGAGGCCACCAGTTGCAGTCCCTGTAAGGGCACAGGCCAGGGTTGCAGGTTCGATTCCTAGCAGGGGGTGTGCAGGAGGCAGCTCCTGATCATGATTATGTTTCTCTCTCATGGATGTTCCCATCTGTCTCTCCACCTCCCTTTCTCTCTCTCTAAAAAAAATCAATTTTAAAAAGTCAATTAAAAAAACCAACTAAGACAGACCTCTTAACAGATGCAAGTCCAACAGGACTTTGTGGGGAGGAACTCGGACACTCGGCTCCATGCCTCTGACTGGGTAACCTTCCCCGCTCCTCCAAGCTGAAATGCTCTGTCTGGGGTGAACTTTACTTTGACATTTTGATAGCTGCCTTAAAGCGCTCTGCTAATCTTCAATAGACCAGGTGTGGACGCTGGCCCTCCCCCTGGGTGCGGGACTCAGGCAGAAAGGAGAGAGGCTGCCCTCCGGGTGTAAAGGACAAACAGGGCTTGGGACACTGCCCGTCCGTGACGACTCAGGCTGCACCGAGGACCTGGGAGGCCTGGCTTCCCAGTTCCCGCCTCCGCTGCCAGCACTGCCCTGGGTTCCCCCAGGCTCTGGATCCCCAGCTCAGCCCTGCTCTCCGGTGACGTGGCCCAGCCCTGAACCTTACAGGACCCTCCCAGGCTTTGAAGTCCCACCTTCCTGCTCCTCAAATATGACCATGGGTCCTGACCTGCTTCCTGCTTCACTCTTCTGGTGTTTAAGAGACTCACTCCAGGGCACCCGGACCCCAGGATCCACCCCTCGTGGGGAAGTGATAGGCAGAGCATCGTGCACGGGTTTCCTGCCTTCTCGAGCTTACCCAGGCCACCCTTGCCTCCACACCCCAGCAGGGACCCCGGGAGCACTCAGGGGAGGTCATGTCCCACCTTGGATCACTCTCAGAGTGTGATTTCTCATATCTCCCTCCAAGAGTAGAGATGGTACCTCCCCAGTGCAATAAAGGGTCACCAGCATGAGGAAGAGAAATAACCACAGACCCTGCCTCCTGCCTGCCACAGCCCAGCCCTCCCAAGCACGGAATAACCACCCCAAAGGGACACTCAAATGTTGTCTCGGACCCCATCTAAACACCCACAGGAGGGTGAGGCCAAGAAGCCGTGAGGGAACCCAGCCGGAGTCTCAATCATCCTGACCCCCACCGCATGCCTGGGGTGAGATGCAATCTGGTCTCCTCTGAGCTTGGCCACCACTACAACCAGCTCCTGGGAAGGGAGAGGTCTAGAAACAGCAGCAGGGCATCTGGCCAAGGTCCTAAACCAGTCACCTGTAGGACTCAGGAAGAGTAGAAGGCACAGTAGGAGCTGGAGAGAACTGGCCCTTCCTCACAGTATGGAAATGAATGTTGGCCAAACAAGCTCATCTGTGGACAAAGGGGCCCACCAGCTAGTGGTCCTGGATGAGGCACACCCCTCTCCTCCACCTCACCGCCCACCTCACCTCGCAACCCCTTCCTTCCCTCTTCCCCCTCCCTGCTTCTACTCTGACCCTTCTTCCCTCTCCTTGGCTCACCCACCCTCCCTTCTGGCTTCCCACTTAGAGCCAACCAGCCATCGCATTCACATCTGACATTTCACACACTTCAAACAGAGCAGCTCAGACCCGTGCCGTTTGCTAACAGACCTATTCACACCCCCAACTCCCCCAGCAGCGCTCAGCTTGATCTCCAGTTAATTGAGCCCGAGCTCTGGGACGTTCTGTTCATGAGGCCGGAGGTGCGGAGCCCATCAGCCCAGCCTCCTGGTGAGGGCAGAGCAGGGCGCCTCCTTGGCAGCAGCCATGCCCTCGGAGGGGCCGAGCCAGACTGTACCAGCGCCCCTCCAAAGCCACTGGTCCTCATATTTCAAATCAGGGAGCCACTCACTATGCATAAGGTTGAAACAATTTAGTAAAAAAAAATTATCATTTCCACACTCAAAAGTATTCTTTTTAATTTTCCAGCTCATCTTCAGAGGACTCTTATAGGAATGAATATTTCTTATAGAGATGAAACATTTAGCTGAAATTCAGCAATTCCTTCTGAGCCACCAGGTTTTTTTCTTTCCTGGTTAAATGCAAATAAAATTGAATTTAACTATTTTTATTACAAAAGAACACAAGCAGTGCGATCCCATTTATTTATGTCTGTATCTGTGTATGATGCCAAGATGTCTGGAGGCTTAGCAAATGGTAAGGATGAATATGTCTGGGTGGTAGAATTATTATTAGGATGTGTGCTTTTTCACTTTCTCTGTGCTTTACAATTGCTTGAATTGTTTATAATAAGCAATAAACCATTTTACTTTTTTTTAATGTCTTATAAACATTCTCTAAGAAAATAGTGGGCTTTTTGTTCAATGCTGCATTCTCAAGGTTGGAGCTATCAGTGAGGATTCATAAATCACCTACTATAAGCATTTACTAAGCACCAACCACCAAGTGTTAGGAATCACTAACTGTGGGCCCTCTGTACCAGGCCCGGTGGCAGCAAGGATGGGAAGAACACGACCTGTCCCGTTGGGATGTGAGCCAGGGCCGCCTTGGGCCAGATCCTCCCAGCCCTGCCCAGCAGTGCCCTGTGCCATCCAACACGCCTGCAGTCTCACTTGCATGACACCCAACCAGACAAGAGTTAGGGGATGCTGGCACGGCTTCTGGGCCTCACCAAGCTCCCCAGGAGCTCCTCAAGGGAGACAGTTCATCTGGGGACAGAGGGGCCCACCAGCTAGTGGTCCTGGATGAAGCACACCCCTCTCCTCCCAGACCTAGAGTGGGTTAAATGGTGACCCCCTCATCCCACCCTCCCAAAAAAAGTATGTCCCTCCCCAGGAACCTTCGAGTGTGACCTGATTTGGAAAAAGGGTCTTTGCAGATATAATTAAGTTAAGGATCTTGAGATGAGACCCAAGTGGATCCAGATGGATCCTAAATCCTTTTAAGAGACCCACAGAGCAGAGATGCCAAGGAGAACAGGAGGCTGTGTGAGGACGGAGAAGAGAAGGCAGCCCCAGGCTAAAGGAATGCCTGGAGCCACCAAAAGCTGGAAGAAGCAAGCAAGGACCCTTCTCCTCTAGTGCTTTTAGAGGGAACACAGCCCTGCTGACACCCTGATTTTGGACTTCCAGCCTCCAGAACTGTGAGAGAATAAATGCCTGTTGTCTTAGGCCACAAGTGTGTGTTAGGTTGTTACAGCATCCCCTGGAAATAAATGCACACCCACGGCCTGAAACTCCATCTCCGTACCGAGCAGGGAATCTGCCAGGGGACTGTGGAAAAAGGACAACAGGAGGTACATACTGGGGCTCAGTATCCTTTCAGGAGCAAACACAGGACCCCCCAAGGCACCAGACGCACTGGGCTCTAGTGTCAGGAGGGATGTCTGGCAGAACACCCCTCCTGAGTGGGTCTCAGTGCAGAGTCGTGGCAGCGGGAACAGGAGAATGGGATAACCAATGAACCAATGCCACAGGCATTGAGCTCAGAGCCCATGAGAATAACCACTAGCACCCATCACACACCAATATGTAACACCTGTCTGTGCCCGGTGCTTTCCGAAGCCCTTGCCCACCTGCCTCCTGTGATCCTCAAAGCCACCTCATAGGGTGGGCTCAGTTCTACGAATGAAGACACTGAGATGACTGAACTGCACAGTGTCTCATAGTTGTTTCTAAATCCCAGGGCCAGGCCCAGGCCTCTGTGGCCTAGACCCACCACAATCCATCAGGAAAAGCATGGCCCCAAGGAAGCCATAGAGCCAGGGGCTCAGTGAGCGGAGCTCAGCTGGTCAGGACTTCAAAGGCAGGTGGCATAACTAGGGCCAGAGAAGCGTGGGGAGCAGCCCCAAGGAGGCACCCTGATTGCCAAGTGTTCTATCAGGGCACAGGGTCAGTGTCTGTCTAGAAACACAGACTCGTTTCAACAGTAGCCACAGGCCAAAGGAACAAGGAAGGAAACTTGTGATGGGGACAGACAGTTCCTAAAACACAGTCTAGCCCAGGAGGTTCACTTCCAGGTCAGGGCACATGCCCGGTTTGCAGGCTCAATCTCTAGTAGGGGGGAAGGGGGAGGAGCAGAAGGCAGCCTATCAATGATTCTTTCTCATCACTGAGGTTTCTATCTCTCCTTCTTCCTTCCTCTCTGAAATCAACAAAAATATATTTTTTAAGTAAGAATTTTTTTAAAAAATGAAACACAGTCTAAGGCCAACTGTGGGACTCTCCATACCCTTGAACTGTCCAGGTTTCCACTCTGTCCAATTTCCAAATCCTTTATGAGGAACCTGGCCTTGCAGGATATTCCTGTCCCCTTGGGAACTGCCTGGATTGTGAGCTCTGATTGGCTCAGGGCAGCCTCACCGCAGGAACCCAGAACATGATATCGGAGGGACGCTACCCCCCACACAGACCTGCGAGAGGAGCCCTCCCCAGGTCTGTCCGAGTTTGCAATGCAGGACCTTTGTTTCCAGCCTTTTGCCAATGCCCCCACTATCACCCCAGTTTCTCATGCAGAGTTTAGGGTCTAACACACAGGGCTCAGGTGCGGCCACTCACACAAAATGCAATTTCAATGTTTTTTCATTGGACACGGAGAGGATTCTTCAGCCGCTAGGACCCCAGCCGGGCAGGAAATCAGAGTTCTGGGGAGAAACTACATTCACAGCAGAAAAACCGGTGTACTTCCTTCCCGACTTTCCCTGTAGGCACTGCTGTTCTCTGGAGGAGCGATGACTAACGTTTCTGCCGCACCTGCTGCATGCCTCTGGTCCAAGGGACAAACCTGCATCATTTCAATTAGTCCCCATTGCAACCACGTGAGGCAGGTTCTCTTACATTCCTATTCTACCAACGAGGAAACGGAGGCAGAGAGCACTTACACAGCCTTCTGCCCCGGCAGACTGGCCCCAGAAACTGTGTTGTTAACTACTCAACATTGATAAAGAACCTCGAAGGGATCGGATCCAGGTCAAAGGGTCTGGATTGGCCTCCATGTGGCCTGTCAGAAGGAAAGGGTGACAAGCTGGAGGATAAAGGAGAGAAGAAGAGTGTTCCCAGAAAGAGCATTCTCAACTGGCCTGTTCCCCAACACAAAGGAGAGAAGGAATAAGGACCTGATGGGCAGATGCCTAGGCCTGGGTATGGGCCTCATTAGCAATTTCTAGGAACCAAGGCTCCCCTGTGGGGCCTCCAACTCCAAAGGCCAGGGGCCCAAGGCTACATGGAAGCAGGCAAGGGACTCTCGTGTGCTGGTGGCTCCCAGTTCCCTAGAGAGAAGCCCTGTTTCAAAGAGGTAAGAATCACATCACATCATCATCATACTTATCATAATGATCATAATTATCATCATGACTTATTGAGCACCTACTATATGTAGCCACTCCACAAGCTACTTCCTGGATTCCTCACTCTTCCTCACACCTACTCCTCTGGGTGACCACTGTCCCTATTCCACAGGTGAAGAACGTGGAGGGGGTGTCGGAGGGAGAAAAGGGGGGTCGGGGGGAGGGAGGGGGGTAAGTAACATGCTCAAGTGATTCTTGCAGAGTGGTCTGGAGTAGCGAATAGGACAACGCAGGCTTCGGAGCCACACAGACAGACCTGACTCCAGATCCTGACTCTGCATCACCAGCTCTGGAATCTTGAGCAAATAACTTACCCTCTTCCGACTATTTCAATCAGAGATGCCAGAAGTAATTCATCTCAAATGTCAGCACCAAATGGCTGGCCCCACTGCCTGCAGTGCTCTGGGGGAGAGGCTTCTGTCCCATGTCCACGCTCACGGGAAAGAGCGCCGTGACCAATCACTAACACCTGCCACAGGGCAGAAGGGAGGGTGACAGCACGAGTGTCACTACTGGCCATCCCTGATCTGGAGAAACACGTCGGCTTAGAGACATGGGTGCACTAGGATACATGTGGCCAATGGATTTTTGACTAAGATACCAAAGCAACATCTTTTCAACAACTGGATGTCCACATGGGACTAAACAGACCTAGATCTCTATACTGGGCTGGACACAACTAAATGAAATTGACATGGATCTTAGACCTATAGCTAAACTGATAAGGCTTCTAGAAGAAAACATGAAAGATAATATTTGTGATATGGACTAAGCAAACATTTCTTAGGAAACAGAATGCTATAGACATAAAATCTTAAAAACCCTTAAGTTAGACATCATCAAAATTAAAACTTCTGCTCATCAAAGACACTATTTTAAAAAATAAATGAACTTGTCTCCAGAATAGGTAAAGAATGCCTACAAGAAGACAAACACCCCAGTTTTTAAGGAGGATGAGGGGCAAAAGGAACTATAAGAATGGTCAGTAAGCATACGACGAAGTGGTTGACAATATTAGCAAAATGCAAATTAAAACTGCAGTGAAATATTCCTACACACCCACTCAAGTGGCTAAAATTAAATAACTTGACAATAGCAAAGTGTAAAACAGAACCACCATCTGACCAAACGTTTGGTTTCACGTCGTTAAAACACTCCCCAGCATTTGACCCAGCCATCTTGCTTCAGGTGCTTATGTAAGAGAAATGAAAACACATGTGCAAAATAAAAACAGTGAAGCCTGTTCCAGAACATTCACCGTCTTTGGCTGTGCATTATAGCCAAAGACTGCAAACAACATGAGTGTCCCTCAGTAGGAGAACATGCAAACTGTGGTGTGTTCAGTCAACGGAGCACACTGCTGACACGCTCAGCAGCATGGGCGAACCTCACAGAAATGGTGCTGAGCTGAACACAAGGAGTACACACTACATGATTCCTTTTAAACTGAGTTCTAGAACAGGCGAAAACCAATTCACAGTGAAGAAAAAGAACAACAACATAAGACTAGCTGCTTGAGAGGCAGTGGGTGGGAGGGATGGACTGTGAAGGGTCCTGAGGAACTTTGTGGGGTGGCAGATATGTCCTATATCTGAGTTAAATCAGAGTGTGAGTCACATGGGTGTTCCCTTTAATAAAAGAATACAGCTCTGGCCAGTTTTGCTCAATGGATAGAGCATTGGCCTGTGGACTGAAGGGTCCCGGATTCAATTCCAGTCCAGGGCATGTACCTTGGTTGCAGGCTACTCTCTGGACTGGGCCCTGATCGGGGCGTGTGTAGGCGGCAACCAATCAATGTGTCTCTCTCGCATTGATGTTTCTCTGTGTGTGTGTCTCTCCCTGACACACTCTCTCCAAAAATCAATGAAAAAAATCGCCTCAAGTGAGAATTTAGAAAACAAATTAATTAAAAGTATACAGTTAAGATTTATGCATTTCGATGTATCTCATCTTTTTAAAATCTGGCTACAGTTAAAGTGTAGCCAGATTTGCAAGAAGTGTAAGCTAGTTGACCTTACCACATGAACAAAATCAGAGGCAGTATACACATGTGTAGCTGTGCACACATGAGGGGTAGAGTCATGCAGCTGGTGCACACAGAGGCATCTCTGTGGGCTTGATGCTGCCAAGGGGCAGCCCAGCAGGTGCAGACCAGGTGAGCCCTTCCTCACGACTGCACTGCCCTTGGGCTTCCCTGTCCTCTGGCCTTTGAAATCAAAACACTCCTGGAAGTGGCTCCTGAAATGGCTCTGGACGGGCGACAAACATGGGTCTGTGTGGAGACCAGAGACGGCGCTCCCAGGGCCCGCAGAGTATCAACAAGAGAGCCAGCCAACCCTCCTGCAGCGGTGGTGATGAGGGGAACAAATATTTGCCCTCTCCTGTCCCCTTCCAGGGATTTCTCCAAGAAAGGAAAAACCAAACCTCCCTGCTGGTGTCCTTGAGCCCTCCCTGCCCTCACCCAAGAGGCTCCCAACATCCTTCCCACCAATGCCTCCTCACGTTGTTCACACAGACTTGGTAGATCTGAGAGGGGCTAACACCCCTCATTCAACTCTTCCCAGCAGAGAAGGGGGAAATGAGGGACAATGTTTGGAAGAGATGGTCTTTGGGCCTGAGGTCGTGCTACAAACTGGAAAGGAAACCCGGCCATGCCCAAGGAGAGAGACTGGCTGGTGGGCCCTGGTGAGCCTGGACAGGAAGGAGGAGACCAGACAGCTGGGAATGACTAAAAGGTCCCTCTGATAGCCGAATTCTTCCCTAGCGCCTGAGCCCTGCCCACCCGCCTGCCCCGCCTCTGAAGGTTTCGGAGCCACTTGTGAGTGAAGAACAAAGTACCAAGAAAGTAAAGTAGGAACGTGACTTTCTGCTCATCCCCACGGAAAGTACACTTGTCCTCCTTCCCCTCTGCTGGGAAGGGGGAGGTCTGAGCAGGGCCGCCCTCAGGCTTGCACAGAGAGAGATGGAGGAGGTCTGAGTGGGGGCCCTCAGACTTACACAAAGGAATATGGAGAAGACTGAGCAAGGTTCATCTCCCAACTGACCTGGCCAGCCCAGGCCTCATGGGGCTCCAGACGCCAGTGTGATGGTTCAGATCAAGGTCACATCAAGTCCCAACATTGTTACCCTCAACAAAACACACTGCACTGTGAGCTGGAGGAGGATCTGGAGGGTCAGCCCCATCCCCTTCATTTCATGAAGCCCTGGACAGTTGCTGTGTGAGGTCAGTCCCAGATGGGTTAGCCCAACCCCCTGTGCTTGCCATTAGAGCCCCTTCCCGCTCCCCCACAGCCTCTCCATGAAGATGTCCTCACTCCTCTCCACCCCACTGAGAAGCCACATGACACACTTTGAGCTTGTCACATGCTGAGCCATATGGTTTCTTCTGCTCAGTTAAGGGCCCCTGTAGACAGCAGGTTATTTGAGGGGTGAGGACTGCGGCCTTGGTATGACCCCCGGGACCCAGCACAATGCTGGGCACACAAAGCCTGCCCTCCCTAAATGCCTGTTGATCTGGGTTTTTTTTGCATGAAAACCAGATCATTAAAAATGTAGGCCTGGAACGATCCACAGAATTCCCAGGGAGACAGCCCCAGTCCCTCTCCCAGCCCACCCTGTGCCATCCACAGTTTGAGTTCTGGCTGGGAACTGGGCTCTCATTCAGCCCATCTGCTCGGCATCTCTTTGGTTGCTTTTTCTCAGTTTCATATTAGAAAAAAATCCCCTTGAAAAACACAAACAGCAAAGAGATGGGGCAGGACGCGTGGGACCAGTTGCAGCAGGCATGGCAGTGGGGGGCAGTGGCCTGGGGGACGGAGGGCCTTCTCAGGCGGGAGGCCAGCTGCTCCTCCAGCAGCCCCTCCCCTACAGAAGAAGCAACTACAAGAAGGGCCGTCCCTACATGTGGGGGTGGGATGAAAAGAGCACTTTACCAAAGATAGTTGGATTTTTTAAACTTAACTAAATCTGCTGGCTATAGTAGGAACACAAGTATCCTCAGTGGGACCTTAGGTGAGTCATTTTCTATCCAGTGTATCCATAAAAGAAATGGATCGTCCATCTCTCAGCTCCCAAGCTAATCAATACCAAAGAAGTATGCCTGCCATCCCTGCCCCACCTGCATTGCCAAGGAAACCAGGGGAGACCCTCCCCCACGGCCCCGAACCCCCAGGGATGGAGATCTGGAGAGGGTCCAGCCTCCACCTTAGTGTTTCAGACTCCATTGTAAATAACAAGCAGGGAGGTCAGAGGCCTGATCTGCCCTCATAGCTGCTGGGAACCCCGGTCTGCGCATGAGACTGATGGGGAAGGTGAGGCTTCTGTCCCATCTTAAAAAACCCATGTCTATGGGCTTAACTTAGAGAAGTATCACGTGGACAAAGAGGCTCAGCTGGGCTATAAGATTCAAGCAAAACCAGAGAAATCGGAGATCAAGTGGAGGCTCCTCTGACCTAGACGTCCCTACGGTCAACACACCACAAACAGCTGCCATCCAGCCTCCCCAGCACGCACTGGGGCTGCAGAGCAGGACAGCTGCTGCCTCAAGAAACTCAGTGGAGAGAAGCTTCCTGCGACCAGCAACAGACTTGGTAAGTGCAGTCACACAAAGGACCCTCCCTCTGTGGTGAGCAGGCTGGTGAGGTAAATGAGGGTGGTGGTTTTAAGTCCCACGTGGATCAGTTAGCTTACCTGGTGTGTCATCCTGCACACCAAAAGGTTTTGGGTTTAATTCCCAGTCAGGGCACATACCTAGGTTGCAAGTTCGATCCTTGGTCGGGGCAAGTGTTGGAGGCAACTAATAGATGCTTCTCTCACACATCAATGTTTATCTATCCATCTATCTGTCTCATGCTCTCACTCACTCTCTCTCACTCTCCCTTCCTTTCTCTCTAAAATCAATAATAACATATCCTCAGATGAGAATTTTGTTAAAGTCCTAGCCATGGACAGGCATCTAACTACAGTTTAGGTACAGAATAAGCCCAAATGACAATCACAAAAAGACCCCTAAGTCCAGGTATACCGCACACTGACCTCCCAATGCCACCCACAAAAAGGTCCTAACCCAGGGTGAGTCTCCAGGACAACCCCTCGAATCTTTCCAAGTTCGCAGCCTTGACCTTGGTCTTAGGGCTTCGGACAGTCAAGTCACAGGCTGGGAAATTACTGAGCTGAGTTCAGAGAGGAGAAGGCCGAGCCCTTGGAGGGACAGAGCACTTCTGACGGTGGGTCACTAAGATTTCCCTGCAGGTGGCTGCTCTGTTCTGAGGCTGCCTGGGGTCTCACGCAGGCCAGCCTTACCCCCTGACAGCTGGCCGGACCCTGTGCTGGCCAGAGCAAAGTAGGTCCGGCACCCAGCAGATATTCATAAATAACTTTTTTAGTGAATCAATGTTAATAATTTCTTCCCTGTGCTCCAAATTCTCCATCAGTCCCCCTCTCTCCTGTATCTCCGTATACCCTGCTCCCTCCTTCAGCATTTCCACACACTCAAGTCTCCCATCTCACAAACGTTGTCTAGACCCTCTGACTCTCGCACCATCTCCACTCGCTCCTCACACACCCAGTCTGGTGTCCACCCCTTCTCCCTCCCCACAACTGTTCTCAGTTACATCAGCGGCAGCAACCTGGGCACTAAGCCCAAAGGCCATTGCACACTGCACATTGTACTTGGCCTCTCCGAGCAGCTGACACCCACCCCTCCTTTGTGAATGCTCCTCCTACCATGTGTGCAGCCTCCTCCACACCAGCCCTGAGTCCCTCAAGGTGCTATCCCAGGAATCTTCTTACTCCATCCTTTCCCTGGAGAGTTCACTGCCCCACCACCTCTAGATCCCAAGCTTCAATCCCATCTCTATGAAAAGGACCAGATTTTTACCTCCAGTCCAGACCCTCCTTCTAAACCTGGCCCCCAAATACCCAGCTACTCACTGACATCCCCATTCATGTCTCAAGCATGTCCAACTCAGCACTTAGAAGCCAAGCCCTCGCCCTCCCTTCTGGGTCACTCCATCTCAGAGAGTGGCGGTACCATTTATCCAGTTAATCCCACCTCTCCCAGATCCTCCTATCGCATCAGTCTACCTCGTAGGAAATCTGAGCTCTGACTTTTTCCAAATAACCTCACAGGGCCTTCAGAGTCAGGCCACCATCCTCTCCTCACTAGATTCCTGAAGAAGCCTCCGACTCATCTCCCACTTTCCACTCTGCTCCTTCCTATGCACTCTCCAAAAAACAACCACGGTGATTTTTCCTATCATCTTACTCCTCTGACAAACCTTCAATGATTTCATTGCCTTTTGGTAGGATGAAGCCCAATCTCTTCAGCAGAACTTCCAAGGGTCTGACTCTCCATCCCTAACCATGGATGCTCTGGTAATGCTGGTCTTCTGGTTGAGAAGCCATGGCTTTTCTGCCCAGAGCATTTCAGAGGCCACAGCAGTGCTTCTTGAGTGTAAAGCACATATAAATGGGGATGGTGCTAAAATGCAGATTCTGATTCAGTTGCCTGGAGGGAGGCCTGAGATTCTGCACTTCTAAGGAGTTCCCAAATGATACAGGTGTTTATGGTCTCCTGGCCTCACTTCGAATACTAAGCATCTAGAACACCCTCCTCTACCCTCAGTTGACTCCTACTCAACTCTCAAGGTTCAGCTTATACATCATTTCATCAAAGAAGCCCTCCCTGAAACTATCCAAGATTATATTCCCTCTCCACAAACCTTATATTATTCCCCCATTATGCTATACTTCTTTGGAATGTTCACATCTAACTGTCCATCCCTCATTCTCCATAGCTAGACTACAAGTTCCAGAACAAGGACCACAATGTCAAGTGGTCAGCATTCTTCTCGTAGTAACACCTAAATTTTCCTGTGAGGAGCCATCCCTCTTTCACTCCTGGTTCTTAGGGTTTAGGTGGTGATGAGACCAAGTCTAGCCAGTCAAAACCTTGCATCTCTCTGGTTGCAATGATTGGTTCAGAGATAGACATGTGACTTAAGCCAGACCAATGAGCTTCTTCCCTGGGCTTTTTGTTAGAACTATTGGGGAAAAGAGACTCTTCACTTAGCAAGTAGGAGCAGCTGTCATGTTCCTGTCATCAGAGAGAGAGTTTAACAAAAAATGAAACCAATAAAGGAAAGAGGTAGAAAGTGACAGATGTCATAGATGCAGCCATGCCTGGAATCTATACTTGCATTACGAAAGCAATAAATTCCCATTTATTCTTAAGCCAAAATGATTTATGTTTCTGTCACTTGAAACCAAGAGTCCTGACTAATACAACATTCAAATAAATGTTGGGTGTTGAATGAATTACATGAGTATGTGAGCAATTGAAGACTGCCAAGAGGACTCAGTGACACCTCCTAGAAAACTTGCAGAATTCTCCCTGCACACTCCCTCCCGGCATCCATGAGCAGAGAGACAAGCACCTCATACCCCATCTTGCAGATCAACGTGCTGAACCTCCCAATGGCCATAGGCTTCTCAGCAACCCGCCCTGCAAACAAGCCACCCAGCCCCTGGCTCAGATGTCAGCACTGCGACTAGGCTGATGAAGGTGCTCTGGCTATCAGTGCCCCGAGGGCACCCACAAGGAGGAGAGCAGAGAGGTCCTCATTCAGTCCTATGGCCCACCCACTCTTGAATCCTAGTCCAACCAGGGCAGGCACTGGCTGCTATTCAGTGATATTGTCTTGTCACTCAGTGCATACCACACAGCTCTGTTCATGGTGGGCATTTAATATGGAATGATGATGGAAAGGTGGTTTTTTTTATCTGCTTTCTTTGGGGATATCACTTTGCAACAGATTAGGTCAGGGAAGAGAGGGTGCAACAGAGAGCAGCCCTAATTATCATCATACCCAACTGTCCATTCCTCACTCTTAAAATTATTTTTTCAACTCTTGTCTCCCTGGTTAGACTACAATTTCCAAAAGAGGGAAGAGAAGAGCCCTAACTATTTCCCTCACAGCAGAGCTCCAGGACAGAGACGGAGGCTGGCCTACATGTCCCCTTAGCTGATTTAGGAAGCGGGTGACTTCTTCAAAGCTAGTCCTCAACTGGCAAAATGCAAGTGGGGGAGAGACGGAGGGAGGGCGGTGCATTGCTTAGGCAGGGATACTGCCTGAGCCAAAGTCCTCCCTGAGGGCCACATCACGAGTGTTTTTGGCCATGCCACAAAGGGGGGCTACGGTAAAGGGGGGAGCAGTATAGTGGGGGGAGGGTGCTGCCGCCTCAGCCCCTAACCAGGAATGAAATGGACCTGGGGACTTTGTGAATAAAATGTTAACAGAAAAAGAATTACCCAGAACCTCTAAGGCAACTCTCCTACAAGTACTGGGGTGACAGGGCCAGCCCAAGAAGGCCAGTCGGAGGCAGGCAGACCTGCGTACAAGTTCCATTCAAGAACCAGTAGAGGCCTGACCAGTGTGTGGCTCAGTGGTTGAGCACTGACCTATGAACCAAGAGGTCACAGGTTGTGGGCAGGAGGCAGCCGATCAATGATTCTCATCATTGATGTTTCTATCTCTCTCTCCTTCTCCCTTCCTCTCTGAAATCAATTTAAAAACCATATCTAAAATGTCTTAAAGAAAAAAAAAAAACCCGGCCCATGGGACCCCTCCTTCCCCATCCCCAGGCCCTGGCAGCCCTTCTGGGCAGTAGCCCCTTAAGGCACTAGCCTGCAGCTACATTCTAAACCTTTCCCACTTACTCTTGCCTGGGGCCCTTGTTCCAGAACCCCACAGTTCCACAAGGCCTCTCACTAATTACCAAGCATCCTGCCAGCCCCACTCAGGCCAGTCTACTTCCTCACCCTGACACCCCTGAGTCTCAGTCACACTTCCCTCCCGTGCTGCGAGCTCAGGTGAACGCTGCTTCCAGAGGAGGCTGAGCACCCCATGCCCTCACTGGGCAGGCGCAGCTGGGCTGGTGCTGAAACAAAGCAGAGCCTTGAGCTGCACCCCCTCCCAACCCACTTCCCAGCTCTAAGCCTCTTACCTTCATGGTGGGAGGTGCTGTGAGAGGAGGGGACAGCGACCGGTCTGGCAGGGGCACATCCGAGCTGTTGGCCAGCTCCTGCTTCCTGTGAGGAGGCCACAGAACACAGAAGAGGTGAGTGAGGGGCTGCCTGCACTGTCCCCTCTCTTCCAAAGCGCTGGGCTTGAGGGCACCAGTCAGCCTATTACACACTGAGCAAACCAGAATGGGGTGCATCTCCTGACTGGGATGGAGTGAAACCTAGAGTAGGCCTGCTCCACGCGTGGTCCCTGCTCCAGCAGCAGGAACTTGCGAGAAATGCAAATTCTCAGGTACACCCCAGACTCTCAGGTGATGGGGCCCCGGAATGTGTATTTTAACCGTCTCTCCAGGTGGTTCTGATGCACACTGAAGGCTGAGAACCACGGGGCTGGCTAAAGAGATACAAGACTGGGGCTGGGTGGGAGAAGAAGGGGAGAGGGTTAACATTTTCTATTCCTCCTCTCTGTGACCCCTTTGTCCCTCAACACACACACACACACACACACACACACACACACACACACACACACCAGCCAGACAGCTGGCCTTGGGAGGAAGGGACTGCTGGCTGTGTGAGCTGCAGGTAAACTTATTTTGGTCCCTGTGAGCTAGGACCATGGGGAGACTGCTAAACAGAGTTGTGTCACCATGACAACATGATTGCGACAGGTTCCCCTCTCTCGCACACCCTCCACTTTCCATCTGGCCCTTCCAGTGACCAGGCAGAATGTTTGCAGTAGGATAAGGCTTCGGTTACGCAATGGCTAGCTGGGGAGAACCCGGGGGAGTCCCCGGATGAGGGACTCTGGTATCCTGGACATGCCCTAGTTATATCCTGGGATGGGAGGGAAGGCAAGGATAACAGTACAAGGAGCCTTAAAAAATCAGGATGAACCATCCAAGCCCCAACTTTGCAAATGTTTCCTTCTCCAGAGCCCCAGCCAGCTGCTGAGTCAGCCCAACACCTGGTCCCCCTTAAATGACCAAGGAACACCCCCTGCCAACTCGAGAGAATGCTTCTGCACTTCTTTCCAGCCCATGTACTGCCAAAGGGGGTCACAGCTCCAACCCCAATCTCCTTCATGAGAGAAGCCCACCCCTGCAGAGCCCAACCCTCTGTCCAGAGCACACCCTTGTCCTGGGCCCAGCCACCACCCTGTCCCAGCTCCTCTCAGCCAGACAGGCCCAGACTAAGAGAAGCCAGGCCAGGTGCCCCGTGCCCAGTCCACCCTGACACAACCCCTGCCTGCCCCGCACGCAGGCTGTCCTCCAGGAAGCACGATAAGGAGGCTGTGTGGACATCTGGCTGGGACAGACTCCCTGTGACCCCTTAACCTCATCCTGCCAACTCGCCCTCTGCTCCCCCATCTGCTTTCCTCCTCCTTTCTTTGTATTTTTTAAATATATTTTTATTGATTACAGAGAGGAAGGGAGAGAGAAAGAGAGATAGAAACATCAATGATGAGAGAGAATCATTGATCGGCTGCCTCCTGCATGCACCCTTCTGGGGATGGAGCCCGAAATCCAGGCATATGCCTTGACCGGAAATTGAACCATGACCTTTTGGTTCATAGGTCTACATTCAATCACTGAGGCCAGGCTTTCCTCCTCCTTCTCCTTGTATGTTGGCCTCACTCTGATGGCTGGAGAGGGGGTCTCCTCCCTCCTCATCCAGACTATAACCAGCTCAAGAACCAGCAGGGCCAAGACTCAGCACATGTACACACCAAACACACACGAATGAATGCAGCTTTTTCTAGCTCTCAGCCAGAACCACCAACCTTCCCTTCCACAGTGGGATCCAGCCTGGCTGCTCCGGCCCTCACCTGCCTATGGACCTGACAGAGCTGGGTCCACACAGGCCCACCCCTCCTGTCACTCTGCCCTCTCCCAAGCAGCCATGGTCCCTCTTCTATGGGCTGCACCCCTGAGAACCATGGAGGGGAAAGGAAAGGAAGGAAGAAAGATCAAGGATGAGGAGCACCACCCTCAAGTCCACTGAGGTGAGGACAGAGGAAGGCAGCTCCCCTTGGGGGCTGGGAGCCTGGTAGGAGAAAGCATACAGGGATGGGAGGGGAGACAAGCCCCCCCCAACCAGAGACTATAGGACACCTGGGGGGTAGCTGAGGCCTACTCCCCTGAAAGGCACAAGATGTCCACTCCCATTAGACCAGAGCAGATGTGATTCTTTTCCAAGGTCCCTGCATCCCAGACAAAGGGCCCCCGTTTGGCCAGCCTGTTTGCCCTGGATGCTGGAATAACCTCCAGGGAGTGGTGAGGACTATCAAGTGGGAGCACAGGGTGTCTCCCACCAGAAGGAATTCCCAAGCGATGCTTGGAGCCTGGCCCTGCTGACATTTGACTTTGGACTTCTAGCCTCCAGAACTAAGGCAATAAATGTTATTTCAAGGGCTCCCCCCCCCCCCCCCCAATTTATGCTACTTGGTTACGGTAGCTCTCGGAAACAAAAACACTGCCCAAGTCCCAGGCTCTAGCCTTGGTTTTGTAACTAGAGGACTCAAAACAAGGAGGATGAAATCCCTGCTTCAGCCTCGTACCCCTGCTGTGGCCAGCTGGGCCCCACCTTGTCCTGTCCCAGCCTCCACAACCAATGACATTCGAGTGTCAGCCACCCTCCCAAGGACAGCCAGCCGGCCCGACTACTGGCTGGTACTGAGATAAGACAGTAGGAACTATAGTGCTCGATGCAATTCCAGCCCTTTCTCAGGCAAACATCACACATGAGTAGGTGAGAGTGACATGAGTCTATCAAGGAGTGACCTTGAATCTGATCTAATTTTTATAAGAGTAAATTATTAGCAGAGGTGAGAACCTCACTATTCTTTGTAACATCTTTCTAGTCGCCCACAGGGATCTTGACATGGACCAGTGAGATTGGAAACTGCTCCTTCAACCAAGACAGCCAAATGCGCACCTGCAGCTCTAAGGACTTGGGTCCGGACCCGCACAGGGACGCACAGGAGGAGGGGTCGGTGATGGGAGTGAAGGAGGGAGAAGAAGGGCAGAGAGAAGACGAGGAGGAGAGGAAAATCATTCACTCAGCTAAGAGAAGGGGGGTAAGAGCAGGTGTGAATGGACAGGACAGGAGCCCTCCTCGTACCTAAGGGGGTCTAGGGCACTGCCCACTCAGCATGCCTCCCTCGTGGAGCCACATGACACTGAGCTCCTGTTCTCAGGGTTCCTCCCTGGAGCCTGGGCGATCCTGGGAGGGCTCAGGTAGGCCAGGGGAGATGCTAACTGGCTTTAGCCAAATAAGGTTCTAGCCACCTTTGGCCAAATGCAAATCTCAGGAGGAAATGATCAAAGAGCCTGAAGGGGAAGCTGAAAAATCAAAGGACAGTTCATCCAAATGAGGCTGTTTGTAGGGAACTGGACAGACCTTGAGGGTGAGGACCCCACTTTCAGCACCCAGGCATCCAGGGTCCTCACCTCCAGCCTCCCTTGGCTCTGCCTCAGACCATCTGAGATCCTTGCAGCCATCATCCCTCACACATTTCTATGAAAATGCCCCATACCACGAATCAAGAGATTCCTGGGTTCGAGTCTGGCTCTTCTTGCCACCCCAAGAAGACCTTGGTTAAGTCACCTCACCTCTCTGTGTCTCAGTTCCTTCATCTACAGATGGGGTGACAATGCTCTAAGGAATTAAAAGTAATGGCTATGAAATGAAAAATAAAGTCCTATATAAATGTAGACCATTATTTATTATTACTATTATCATCATCTTTACTGTTATCGTGACTCATAAAATGGTGACCTGGACTCCTTGGAGAGAGAGTATCAAGGGTCCAGGACCATGTAAATGTCTTTGAAAACATTTCTGGCATCTCAACTAAGCACCAATTCTAGCCCCAGGGCTCTACTCTCAGGATCATAACCATCGGTTAATAATCAACAGGGAAAATACCCACCTACCACCAGATGGCTGTGGGCCAGGCATAAGCCCTCCCTCCCCTTGTCGGCATCTGCGTCTCCCCCTAAACCAGCCTGCCGCCAGCCACCACACCGGGCTCTGCTTTCTGCCGCTTTCCAAATAGCCACGCTAGAGGAATGGGGACAGCTGGCCACTGCAAAGAGCCACTGGGGAAAACCAACCCCAGAGGGATGGAAAACATTACTCACAACAGCCAAAAGGCATAATAACCCAAGTGCCCATTAAGCAATGGCGGGATAAACGAAGTGTGGTCTTTCCCATGTGGGAATACTACTCAGCCATGAAAAGGCGTGAAGTAGGGAGACATGCCACAACGTGGACAAACCTCAAAAACCGAACACTTAAGTGAAAGAAGCCAGACACAAAGGGCCACGTATTGTATGGTTCCATTTATAGGAAATGCCCAGAAGAGGTAAATTCAGAGACAGAAAATAGTTAGTGGTTGTGCGGAGCTGTGGGAGGAGGGAATAGCAGCGACCGCTCATGGGTCTGGGGTATAGCATGAGGTGATGAAATGCTCTGGAACTACACAGTGGTGACGGTTGTGCAATGTTGTGAATATACTGACAACTGCTGAATTATCCACCTTAAAAGGGTGAATTTTATTACATATATAAGTTGTATATCAATTTTTTAAAGGAACAAGAAAGAAAGGGCTGACTGAGCTCCACTGCTGTTTAACTTCTTCTTCAGCTTCTGTGTGCCCACAGGGCCAGGCTGTGTGCAAGTTGTTGCTTTATGGCGATGCCTAAGATGCTGAGTAGGGTTTCCTTACTACTCCCCCTGTTGAAAGCAACATCGTATATGTGAACTGCAGTGCAGTTAAAATGAATGAAGGAAGGATGGAAAGAATGAAAGAGGGGAAAGAGTGCTCCCAGCACTCTTAAGTGCATGCAGCAGAGACATCCCCTTGGAGAGATTTTTAGAGTTCTAACTGCACATTTCTACATCCTATACAATCAACTAGACTATAAACAATAAGAAATGAAATAACATTGCCTTGACCAAGTAGCTCAGTTGGTTAGAGCGTCATCCTGATACACTTAAGATTTCAGGTTTAATCCCAGTCAGGGCACATACAAAAATCAACCAATGAATGCATAAATAAGTGCAACATCAAGTTGATGTCGTGTGTGTGTGTGTGTGTGTCTAAAAATCAATAAATAAAATTTTAAAAGAAATAAAATAGCATTAACATAGTCCTATATAATAAAAGCCTAATATGCTAAATGTCCAGTCAGCTGGTCATTTGTTCAAGGACTCAAAGCATAATCTCTATATATGAAAGCCTAAGCAACTGTTATAACTGGTCGACTGGTCGACTGGTTGCTATGATGTGCAGTGATCACCAGGGGGTAGATGCTCAATGCAGGAGCTGCCCCCTGGGCAATCAATGCACTCCCACAGCCAACTTCCAACACCCCGCCAACCTCCTGTGGCCCCTCCCCATGGCAAGATGGCCCTGATCAGCCCCAATCACTGACCCGGCCAAGAGACTCTGCTTGTGCACAAATTTGTGCACCAGGCCTCTAGTATACTAATAATATGCTAAGGCCACTCAACCACTTGCTATGACATGCACTGACCATCAGGGGGGAAGACAAGTTGACCTGTCAATCAATTGCTATGATGTGCACTGACCATCAGGGGGCAGATGCTTCAACCAGTGGGTTAGCTTGCTACTAGGGTCTGGCCCTCCCCAGCCCCTATTGTGCACCAGTGGATTCCCTTGGCATGGCCTGTGTCCTCTTGCAATCCAGGATCCCTCAGGGGATGTTGGAGATCCTGTTTCAGACTGATCCCGCAGGCCAGACAGAGGGACCCCACTGGGGCACAAATTCGTGCACCAGGCCCCTAGTATAAAAAACAAAGAGCTTTAAGAGAAATCATCATATAAAACTGACACAATTGATAGAAAAAGGAAATCAGAGGCCAGGACTATGACAAGTTGGACCTTCAGAGTCTTAGTAAAAACTTCAGCTTTCCCCTCTTCAAAATGGGCACCCTAACTCACAACTCCTATGAACTTCCAACTTTCCTGCACAGGACTCAGAAAAGTGTGCTCAGCTTCTCCATGTGACCAGTCTTAGACAGTTTTCATGATGATTGAGAATTATGTGCTCACTGGGCGGGCTGGGCCAGGGGGATGGCTGAGTGGACCGGGCTCGGTGGGGGCTGAGGGCCTGTGCCCAGAGGAATCCACCTTGCTGCCTATAGAGACCCCAGGCCCAGAGGCATGATCACAGAGCCCTCATTCTACTAGCCAGCAGTGCTGCGGTATCCCCATGAGTGGGGAAACATTCCAGACGTTCTATCCGTGTGAGTAGCACACCGTGGCAGCAGACTGGAGCAGAAGGCCAGGCTCAGGCCTCGAGGGAGGCAGGTGGGCAGTATGTGCAATGGATCAAAAACACTGGCTTTACGGTCCATCAGGCTTGGGTTAGAATTCTAGCGCCACCCCTGTAACCTTGGTCAGCCACTTCACCTCTCTGCACCTCAGCTTCCTCACCTGTAAAATACCAGCACCTGATCAGGTGGTGTGATAAGGCCTGTAACCCGCTCAGCGCAGTGCCAGGTCCTCAGCAAAAATGCAGGCCTGGTCGCCACTGTTACTGTTGCCACGGCTGCTGACAAGTAAGCTGGAAGGAGTGGGCATGACGGAGGGGCCAAGGCACAATGCCAGCCAGAGGTTGGAGGGAAGACAGGGATGGCTTCTAATCTAGGGGACACAGATGCCCACATACTTTGGACCCCAAGCCTGGAAGGCAGGGACAGAGGAGCACAGCCATTGTGTGGGGGCCACCAGGTGCTGCACATACACAAATCCCAACGGAGAGACCCAGAGGTGAAGACGTGAGTGTCCACCCCATGTGGGGGCCCAGGTGGAAGGGGAGAGGAACACGAGCCCAGAGCTGGCAGGGGTGTGGAGGAAGGAGAGGGGTAATGGGATTCAGGAATGAGGCTCCAGCAGGTGGAGGGAGAGCCTCCGAGGCCCCTGGGAGACCCCCAAGGGAAGGAGCAGGTATTGCTCACCTTGTCAGCACCTGACACCATGGCCTTTGGTGTCACGTCCTATCCCCATACATATTCAAAGTGCATTGTGGAGATTCGGGGCACCACCGGGATCTCCATAATTCAAAACTCCCCAGAGGATGCAAATCAGCAACCTTTCCCCCACCACCGTGCACACCCAACCCCAGAGCTCATGGACACAGAGACCAGCAGCCCGGGGACAAGCAATATAAACCATCAACAGCCCCATCACAAAGACAGGAACACTGAGGCTGGAGAGGCGAGCACATGGCACAGATCCCAGGCCACCTCAGCAGGATGTGCGGGAAGAGAGTAGCCCCATTAGGAAGCTCCAGGGCCCTGTGTGAGGGGAGGGAAGGGGCAGGGGCCCACGGGCTCTAGGGGTGCCCAGTAAGGAGTGGACTGATGGCAGAGGCCAGGGCTGCACAGGAGATATGCCAGGTGTGGCTGACCACCCCAAGCTGGGCATCAAGCTGTGGCAGCATGAGGGACCAATGGCCTGGGCAACAGTCCGTTCCAGCAGCTTCAAAAGGCATGCTGGCTTCTCTCTGGGTGTGACTGGTGAGGATGACATTGCCCTTCCCTGGAAGACTCTGAGTCTCTAAACTGGGCCACGGGTAGGAGAAAGGGCAGGTGCCAAGGGGAGTCAGGATACAGCAGGGTGCCCCAGCCCTGACCTGGTGGCATGACTAAGCCTCCTCCTGCATCGGGTCTCAGAGCTGATGGACCACCACACACACACACACACACACACACAGGCAAATCTCCACACTGCTAGGACAACAAGCCTTTCCTGAATAGACAACTGTTAGAACTGACTGATGGTGTTCACACACGAGAACTCAGAGACTCCGAGGGGTTCAGTGTGGCCTGAGGGTCACAAAGTCAAAAAATTCCAGAGCTTTCAACCCCTGAGATCTCTGACTCCAAATCCATGGCTCTTCCCGACGCATTGACAGAGACAGCTCCACCCAGTCCCGTGCCACGGCAGGGGGTACACAGAGGACACAGAGCAGCACCTTCTCGTGTCCTTCAAGCTTCAGCTCCTGGAGACCAAGGTGGGCTATGCCCTGGTGTGGGCGATGGCCCCTGTATCACGTGCAAGCATCTGAGAAGACCATCAAGGCAGGAAACGTGTAAGGCACAGCACACCCACGGGAAAAGCCCATTTCCCAAACGTCTCCTGTGAGTTATGGGTTAGGACGGGTCCAGAGTAAAGTGCAGGAGCACATGGGGAAGGGAGGGCTAGGTCTCTTTGGGGATCAGCTAAGGTATACAGAGGAGTGGACAACTGAGCTAGACCTGGAGGGAAGGGCCAGCAGCTGCCTGGGAGAGAGAAAGGAAAGGGAGAGTCCTGGCCAGTGTTGTTCAATGGCTAGAGTGTCAGTCCATACACTGAAGGGTTCCAGGTCAGATGCTGGTCAAGGGCACATACCTGGGTTGCAGGTTCACCCCCAGCCCTGGTCACAGGTGGGAGGCAACCAATCAATGTTTCTCTCTCTCTCCCCCCGGCCCCCAACCCCTTTCCACTCCCTCTAAAAAAATCAAACAGAAAAAAATCCTTAGGTGAGGATTAACAAAGGAAGGAAGGGAGGGAGGGAGGGAAGGAAGGAAGGAAGAAGGGAGGGAAGAAGGGAGGGAAGGAGGGAGGAAGGGCACAGCAGCAGAGGCATAGGGAGCAGGTAGGGAGGGGAAGCAAAGAGTCTGATGGGGAGACCGGCTGATGTCCCTGATGCAGAGGAAACACATCCCTGGCACTTAGTAGGCCCTCAGTAAGAAATGAAAACTAGCAAACAGTCCTGAAGGCTATGTTCTAGGTACTGTTTGACGTGACCCCCATATCCTACCTCATGTAATACGACAGCCTTTGCAGTGAGTATCGTTAATCCCACTTTATGATAGGGAAACTGAGACTCTAAGAGTTAAGTTACTTGCCCCAAGTTCCCACCGCTGGAGAGTAGCGGAGCAAAGCTTGGACCAGGCAGTCTGGCCCAGTCTGCCATGTACAGCTCTGTGTTCCTGCCGGTGGGGAAGAGAGGAGCCCACAGAGAGGGGCGCCCCACACACTTGCCCAGAGTGAGGCACATGCTGCCCCACTGGCAGCCGAGGTGATCTGGAGTGGTCTTGACTGTAATAGTTATTTATTGATCTTCTACAGTGACCTTGCATTTGTGACAAGGCCACTCTGATTTTGCTTTTATGGTAGTGACACTGCTTTCAAAAACTAGTCTATTCATGGTTTTAACACTGAGCCAGTTAACAGAAACTAGTAAGTAACTAGCACAGGTGGCACACAGACGTGGTGGAGACAGTGAGGGTGGGTGCTGATGGCCGAAATTTGGGGAACAGGCACTAAGCAACAGGACTCTATCTGTGGGAAAGGGGAGCAGCAGGTGTCGAAGGCAGCGCCTGGCTGACCTGCAGGGCTTTGCTGGAGGGCTCCGTGGCAGCAGAGAGGAGGACAGAGGGTCAGGAAGGGGAGGAGGCGGAGGGAGGAATGAATGAGAAGGGCTCCCCAGTGCTTATGGCCATGGATATGAAACAAGAGGGTCATATCCATAAGGCATCTCAAGGGCAAAATGAAGAGCACTTGGTGACTCAGGGTAAAGGAGGAAGAGAGCGCTAAACGCGTGAAAAGACTTCTGAAAACAGAATGATTAATGCTTCAACCATGACACAGACAAAGGAGAGTTGGGTTTGCAAGAGGCAGCTGATAACTCATTCATTCTGGTCACACTGCATGGCCCCTGGGACATCCAGGTGGGATCCGAGAAGAACTGAAGCCTAAACAGAGAGACGGGGGTGAGGAGAACAAAAGTGGAGGCGATGCCAAAGGAGGAGAGGCTAGGAAGGTGGGGTGCAGGGGAGGGGGGCAGGTAGGGCGAAAAATCAGAAAGGAACAGAAGTGCTTAGAGAGGGCTGGAAAGGAGAAGTGAGAGAGGGAGGACCCCACCGATGGAGTGGAGTGGGGAAGCTGAGGGAAGGGCGAGTGCCTAGGGGTGGTGGCAGGCGAGTCACCCCACTGTACAAGAGGCTCCGTTTCCCCGGCACTGAGGACATCACTAACCTACGTGCACGTCTCATCCAGCCCTTTATGCACCGCATCCCTTGGAAACTGCCACGTGAGCAGCTTCCAATACGGGGTCAGTGGTTCTGCTTGGCACTACCTGGTCTCTGCTGAGCTACCATCATGGCCTGAGCAAAGGCGGCCAGCTCTGACGGTCATAGCCTCAGACAGCTTCAGAATCACACCCACAAAAACATGGAGTCAAAAAGCACAGAATAGCAGCTAGTTACTTCCCGGACTGCTAGTATTTCTTGACCTGGATGGCAAGTGCATGGGTACTTATTTAATGATTTGGCTTGGATGTATGACATGTATCACAATAAAAAGTAATTTTAAATAGTTCTCCCTCACTTCCCTAGGAGTGAGATCTATAACTATGCATATGAATATGGATATAGAGACAGAGATAGAAATAGATATCGTCTTAAGCCTGTTGAGACTTCCATGATGAACATATCAAATTGACCACATGCATTTATTATGCTTCTCTGAATAGTGTGGTTTTCTTTATTTTTAAAGTGTGAACTGACAAAAGCAAATGTAGTGGAAAGAAAAATTCAGCCTACACGAGATCACAGGCACCTGGAAGATAGACCAGGAAGGATGACCTGAGGAAATCTTGATACTTAAAAGACACTGGGCTTTGGACACCCACCCACCCCCACCCTGTCAACCTGTCCTTCCTTCCCCAGCCAGATGACCTCTCAACCCTCACCACCATGGGAAACTGAATAATCCGTCAGAAAAGACAACACCTGGGTTCCTCTAGTGGAAAGGCAACTTGCTACCCAACCATCACCCTGCATGGACGCCCCCACACCAGCCCAAACGCACAGATTCCCCAATCCTAGTGCCTTGCTCTTGGGTACAGAGAGATGGCTAAGGATGACCAGACATCAAGAGGAACCTGAAGAAAAGAGACAATGTAAGGAGCCAATGGAAACTTCAAAAATACTATAAGTTAAAACTTGCAGAGAGATAACATTTTATATCCATGACATAAAGAGAGAGTACTATAAAAATGGAATGGTCAGGAAAGAGAGAAATCTTAGAAAACATAAATATTATTGAAAGACTAAGTTGAGGAAGTCTCCCAAAAAGTAAAACAAAAAACGAAGACATGGAAAATGAAACAGAGAAGATAAAAACATCAGAGGATACAATATCTAACTAATAAAGGTTCTAGAAAGACATTATAAAGCAGAGATGAGCCATCCATTGCCAAGGCAACCAATAAAGTGGGTGTTGTTTCACATATTATTAGAGAATCAGTACAAGAACATTTCCCAGAACTGAAAGACCTGAGTCTGGGTCCACCAAGTACCCAGCACATGAATGACAAAAGATGTATTCCAAATATTGTCAGGAAGTTTCAGAACACCTGGGCAAATGAAAAATCCTCAACAACTCCAGAGAGAAAATATAAATACACACCGTATGCAAAGAAATATAAATCATCAGAACATTCGGCTTTTCAACAGCAACTCTAGAATCTAATAAGCCATAATGTAATACCTTCAAAATTCTGAAAGAAAATTGTTTTCAATCTAACATTTTTATACCCAGACAAACTATCAACCAAGTGTGAGAGTAGAAGAGACTATGTGGAGTATGAAAGAGCTCAGAAAGTTTTACTCCCTGCACCTTTTCTTGCATTCAAAGCAACAGCCCGGTCGAAGAGAAAGAGCTCTGAACGTGAGATATCCTGATGAAAAGAATGGAATTGACAGGATATCTAATGGGTGCAAGCTTTGAGCAGAAAAAAAATAAGGAATTATGATAGAATAAATAAAAAATAGAAAAATGTAGGTACATAGAAAACTATGCTAATAGGGAGAACATGAGTTAATCATTAACTCGGGAGGGAGCGGTAAAAATGGGGAGGTTAAACAAAAAAGAAAACCTAATTATAGCACCCTCTTTGGCTCAACAATAAACAATATTTATATAGTCATCCTATCCTATATAATAAAAGGCTAATATGCAAATAGACCAAACAGTGGAACAACTGAACAACCAGTCGTTATGACTTGCGCTGACCACCAGGGGGTCGCACAGAACATGGTGGGTATCAGCAGCAAGCATCAGAGTGCCGAACATGGTGAGTGTTGGTCAGGGCGGGATGGTGGAGCAGGTGAGCAGAGACGCCAGACCAAGGCATGGCGCCAGTCACTGTCATCAGGGCGAGCCTCTGGAGGTTACTGAAAATTCTTTGTTTCCACACACCGCAGTCCCACCCGCCACAGTCCCACCCGGCACTTGCACCTACTGCTGGCACCCACTGTCAGCCCCAATCTCTAGGCACCATCAGCAGGTGCAAGCAGTGGCTTCTGGCCCAATCACCCCTCAGGGCTTCTCCCGAGGGGTGGCTGTTGCCAGCAGCCAACTGCTGCTGGCAATGGTCCCACTTGCACCCATTGTTGGCACCCAGTGCTGGCCCTGATCCCCCCTGAGAGCTTCTCCACCTCCTGAGGGATGATCGGGGAGTGGCCGCCACTTGCACCCCCTGCTGGCACCAGCCCTAATCGCTCCTCACATCAACAGGTGCAAGTGGGGCCAGTGCCATCAGTGCATGGGAGCAGCAGTGGCTGGAGGGCTGCCGGAAGACAGGGGACGGGGTCTGGGGGGGAGGTGGCTGAGTAGGGGCATTGAGGATGGGCCAAGACCTGTCTCTGTGCCCACAGCAGCCTCTGTTCCTTTCAAGGTGCACAAATTTGTGCACTGGACCCCTAGTAATAAATAAACATCAACTATTGAATCGAACCAAAAAAAAATGGTGCTCCTAAAAGGACACATGGCTGACAAAGTGGTCCCAGGTCTTGGCTGAATTCCTAGTAAGCCCTAGGGGAGAAGAAGTGCCCCCTCACAGTGCCCAGTACAGCAGTGTATGAAACCATCTGTGCTCAGAAACCACCCAACAGTCTGTTAGCACTGGGGGTCACCCTATCAAAGAGTGGACCAGTCGCCAAGCTAAGCCATCTCCCCACCCTATTCCAGGACTCTGCCTCTTAAGTCTTAACTCTTCTGAATAAGTTATTACTATGTCACCAGATCAGTGATTTTCATCATTAGTTCAAACTAAATGACAGTCTCTGCAAGGCAAATATGTCTGTTCTATTCAATTAATAATGTCTGCTGTATTCGAAGAATAATGTCTGATCTATTCAATTAATAATGCTCCTCCCCATCTGTTTCACTCCTTGGAAAGACAAATACTTGGAGCTGCCTTGCAGATAGGGCTCGTGGCCCATCCTCATTTTGCATCTTTGGGAGAGAAATGTCCAGGGCCTGGGGGTCCACCTGTGACCAAGCAATTAGGTGTACATGACTCGGCCCCCAAAAACCAGGACTGCAAACTCATCTTACCAACATGTTCCAACCCCACCTACGGAGCCCAGTGCAGGTGAACCCAACCCAACGACATTAAACCTCCTGCCTCCTCCCAGCACTGGCTGCTTTCTCGGAAAGCAGAGGAAGGCCAGGATCATGGTGAGAGCCCCGGCGGCATCCTAGAATCTGAGCATGACCCTTGCAGCATATCCTATGGCTGGAAGGCTCAGGGAAAGGGCTTGGCAGCCTGGAGCACCACTGGATAACAAAGATCTCCAAGTGATGAACACAAACCTATTCCCTGGGCCGGGCTCACCTCCTGACTCAGCGAGAACACAGGGCCTTGATGAGCCACTGTTTGGCCCTTCACTGGACTCTAATGTACACCCTGCCCACAGGCCCAGCTCCTAACAGAACTGCTGGCATTGAACGAACTGAAGAATGAATAAGCAGATGAGGAGCTCATAAACCCTCAGCGTTCAGGGACCAAGTTAGAGTATATGGGGCAAGCCTTTATCTCCACTGCCATTAGGTCCTCTCGCTGTTGCTCTAAATGACCTTAACTCTCTGCTCAAGTGTCTGAGACAGTTTACCCAATCCCCAGCAGTTTGATCTGTTACTCAACTCATGTCCTTCCCTGGTAACTGGTTCTTCTCCTGGCCTTGCATTACTCTTCTGGATATGGATAGTAGAGATAAAAGAAGTATCTTCCATCATTATCATTAACTAGAGACCCAATGCATGAAATTCGTGCAAGAGTAGACTTTCCTTCCCTGCCCCCCCAACGCCCCTCCTCCCAGGCTGCTGGCACTGGCCCCAGGTCCTGGGCTTCCCTCGCAGCCCCAGCTTCATCCAGAAGGATGTCCAGTCTAATTAGCATATTATGCTTTTATTATTATAGGTTATCATCATAATACAAACTAATATCTAGTAAGCACTATGTGAAGCACTTTACATGCATTATTTCATTTAATCTCCTTAACAATCCTCTGATTCAAAATTATTCTTCCATTTTACAGATGAAGAAACTGAGGATCAGAGAGGTTATGTGACTTATGGAAGGTCACACAGCAAGTAAGTGTCCAAGCTGGGACTCTAAGAGACCCTGGAGGGCAGCTTGTGGATGCCTCCTCTCTGTCACACTCCTGCTTTGGAGGCCTCAGCGTCAGTCCCACTCCCCACCCAGCAGTCCTGGTCTCTGAGAGCTGGCAGCTGAGTCACTGGGATCATTTATTAAACCCTCTTTTGGAAAAAGTGAAGCTCAAAGGCCTGAGAGTGCCCTCCTAGACCAACCTGAGCTCCCAAAGCAAAGCTGCTTGGAAAAGGGCATGAGGTGAGGTTTTTTGTTATTGTTGTTGTTTTTTTTTTTTTTTTTTTGAGAAAATTATTTTTCATTTGCTGAATGCCTCACAAAACATTCTTTTAAGTACAGATACCCCATTCTGGGTTGTTTCAAAGGGTACACTGAGTGAGAGACCATCATTCGACTTCTGGTGTTTTACATTTTATTGTAAATAAACTCATTGGTTTAATAAATAGAGAGAATCCAGAGGCACCTAGCGAAATGGACTGGATGTGGGGAGGGACCCTGCCACATCTGCTTTCTGCTGTTCTGATGCAACCCATCAAACCAGAGCACGCAAGGCTCCGGGGAGCAGACGCAGCACCTGCCGCAGGGAACCGGGCTTAGAAAAGGCTGCTGTTCCTCTTCCCGCTGAATCATTTTCAGCTGCCCTGGTCAGCTAAGTGACAAGATGATGCATCAATGTCAATAACACTGGAAGGCTCTGTGCATGGACACAGCATTATTCTCCCAGGAGGCACGAGGAAGTCCGTCTCTGCAGGCAGCCAGGCAGCTGGAGCCACTGAGAATTAAGGATCCCTGCCCAGGGCCTCTGTCATCCCCTCCCAGGCCTCCTCCCTGCCCCAGTTGGTCAGACCCAACAGGAACAGGAAGAGGCCACTCCTAGGCCAGCCAGAAAACAGCCAATGAAGAGGCTCCTAGAGGCCTGGCTGCAGAACTTAGTGAGTGTGGTGGGACGGGAGGACACAAAGCCTTTCCTCTAGAGGAGCCAAGCACGGCTTTAAGTCCAGGTGGGGGCACCTGGAGCCTTGGCAGGCCTCCCGCGGCCCCCGCACATGGGCTGCTCCTGAGGGCACTGGGTAACTATCTGTTGAGTGAATTGAAGAGGTTGGTGGCTGGATTGGGTCAGTGCCCCAAGAGAAAGCATGAACAGAAGCTTCTAGCCAGATTCTCCAAGAAATGTGCCTATTTGCTGACCAGGCTGCAAACGCCCTGAGGGCAGGCACGGTCTCAGCCGGCTCCGTATGGCGCCTGGTGGGGCCCATCCCCGCACGTGTACATCACAGGCCCTCAGAACTGCCTGCTCAGACCTGACACTGAATAACAATCTGCACTAAAAACGTTTATCATCACCCTCTCTGCCACCACAACTCTGCGAAGATGGTCCAGACAGGGAGTGATGTTTCCTTCTTACATGTAGGGTGAGGCAGCCGAGGCTTGGTGGAGGCTGACGTGCCAAAGGAAGCACAGCTAGTGAGCGGGGGAACTAGGATTCAAACTCACGAGTTGTGACTGCAAGACCGCACGGTCCGAGCTCTCCCCTTGGTGTGGAAGTGAATGAGTGGAAGGGTGGGGGGGAGGGGAATGAATGAAAGGATGGCTGCAGCCCCCGAGCTCCCCCACTCTGCCTTCCCACCGCACACACTCCGTGCCCACAGCAGAGCCTGGGGCCCCACTGCACTTAGCCTTCCTGATCCATCAGGGTCCTGCATGTGAGGATGGTTCTCACTCGCTATGCACGCTCCAAGCTTCAGGGACCACGGCCTGAACTCCTCACATCAACAGTGCTGAACAATCCGTCCCTGTCTGGTTGAGCCAGGACACAGCCAATGGCCTTGTTGGTGTAACACCTGGTGCTGTTGTGTGTCTCGCCTGAGTCCAGGAACCCAAGCCAGCGGGAGGATGTGGCCTCCAGCAAATCCTCCCCGCAGGCCCTGCACTCTCCCCTGGGGAGAGGCCAGCAGGCAGAGGTGGCGTCTGTGAGGAGCCCCCAGACCACAGAGACAGGGATGGCCTCGAGACCCTCTGCAGGTTTGCTACTGCGCCAGGACTGGCTGACGTCTCCCGGTCTCCTGCCTGACATCTGGGTCCCCCTCCAGATGAAAAGTGAGCAGGAAGTAGAGAGGAAGGACTACCTCCTGCCTAACTGGGTCAGAGCCTTGGAGGCCTGGCGGACGGGCCCCAGGCCACGCGGCGGCGCCCTGGGATTCTCCGCCGCTTGCCGCAGGAACAGAGCCCAAAAGCCAGCTCCCCAGGGAGGCAGCAGCTTTATCCTGCCCCCAGCTGCAGATGGAACAGATAAACGGGGTTTTTTAAATAGGTTTGTTTTACAGATTCATGGGAAGGAGAGAGAGGGGGAGGAAACAAGGACAGAGAAGAAAAGGGGAAAGAGAAAAGATAGGGTGGAGAGGAGAAGAGAAAAATGGAAATTTTGAAGAGATTTTAGATTGAAGACATTTCCCGCCCCATCATCCTCAAAATCTATCAGTAAAACCCCTTTCCCCCCACCACCACCACCACCAAGCTGGTAAAGCCCAGCAGTTGGGGGCCACCCAGAGCCAGGGCCTGTACCAGGAGCATCAGTGGGACCATCCGAAGGACTGGGCCAGGTCTTTCTGGGTTCTCCTGGAATTCTGCCAGTAAAGTCAGAGGAAACCTCTGAGTGCTCCCCGGGCGTCCCCCAGAGGAGCAGCGGGGGTTGCTGGGGTTGTGAGTTGCATGAGGCACCCCAGCTCAACCCGCAGACAGGAAGTGCTTTTACCCCAAGCCTTAGGAGCTCAGAAAAGGCTCTGCTGCCCTCAGAGCTGCCAGTCTAGTCACTGACTGTCCCTCGCCCCCTCCCTAGCCCAGTTCAGATCCTCACCCAAAAGGCCCTCTCTCCAGCTTCCAGCCCCATCCACAAGGTGATGAAATAAGAGAGGATAGATGCGGTCCAGAGCAGGAGGCTGCTCTGCTGCCCACCCTCCCACTGAGTAACCTGCAGCTTCCCCCAGACAAAGGGCTGCCCAGGCCTCTCTTGTCCCCACCCCTCAAAGACCAAGGGTGCTATTAGGAAGCAGCCATGAGAGAGGCCCTCAGCAAGGGCCTGAAGAGCTTCAAAGCCCCCTCTTTTCAAAATCTGACATTCATTCAGTGAGTATTTATAAAGCACCCACTAGGTGCCAGCCTCTAGGGATATGATGGGAATAAGTGGTTCCTGAGCCCTTCTTCCCCTCATCACTAAGTCCTCTCCACCTCCTCATTCGATTCTATTCTCTCCACCCACTGCCACTGTCACCCCATCATCTCCCAACCTCTCACCTGGACAATGGCACCCCATCCTAACCCATATCCATCCCCTGCACCCCTCAATCTACTCTCCAGGCTGTTAAACCAGCAAGGCCATAGCCACGCCGAATGAGCCTGGTGAGACCAAGTCATGCCAAGGACTTGAACGAACGTCCTTCCCTTGTCAGCAGATCTGCCGTGTTAGCAATTCGCTTCAGGACAGGCTGGGGTCCTCACAGCCCTAACCTCCTGGGAGACAGCCTCTCCCCACCCAGTCACACCCACCCCGGGCTGCATCTGCCTCCATCACAGGGTGACATCACCTCCCCATTGTCCATCTTCAGCTCAGGCCTCTCCTCTGAGGTTCACACACCCCTGCCAACGAGACATCTCTCTCCCCTTGGGATCTCTCAGCACCTCAGACTCCAAAAGTAACCCCATCACTTCCTACCAAGATGCCCGGGTGACCTGTGTGCATGGTCAAGCATGAGAAGCGCGGCTCTCATAATCGACAATGCTTTCCTCTGCCTCCTACATTTCTTTCCGGTCCACCATTCCCTTCCATACCCCCTCCACCATCTCCCACTGACATCCTCCCAACCAACCTCCATAATCCCACTCTTGTCTCACTCAAACTCCTTCTCTCACAGGAGCTAAAGTGACCCTTCAAATTGCAAATCTGGCCCTGGCCAGTTCTGCTCAGTGGATAGAGCGTCAGCCTATGAATGAAGGGTCCTGGGTTTGATTCCATTCAAGAACAGGTACCACGCCGAGACCGGTTTGGCTCAGTGGATAGAGCGTCGGACTGTGGACTGAAGGGTCCCGGGTTCGATTCTGGCAAAGGCATGTACCTTGGCTGCGGGCACATCCCCAGTGGGAGGCGTGCAAGAGGCAGCTGATCGATGTCTCTCTCTCATCGATGTTTCTGACTTTCTATCCCTCTCCCTTCCGCTCTGTAAAAACTCAATAAAATATATTTTAAAAAAAAAAAAAAAAGAACAGGTACCTCAGTTGCAGACTCGATCCCTGGCCCTGTTCAGATCAATGTGACTCTCTTTCTGTCTCTCCCCCTCCCTTCCACTCTCTCTAAGAATCAATGGAAAAATAGCATTGGATAAAGATTAACCCCCTCAAAAAATGCAAATCTGATTATGTGAGCCCCCTACATAAGACTTCCCGTTACCTTCACTATAAAGACCAGATTTCAGCCAAGACCGGTTTGGCTCAGTGGATAGAGCATCAGACTGCGGACTGAAGGGTCCCGGGTTCGGTTCCTGCCTACCTCCCTGATTGCCCCTAACTGCTTCTGCCTGCCAGCCTGATCACCCACTAACCACTCCCCTGCCAGCCTAATTGATGTCTAACTGCTCCCCTGCCAGCCTGTTTGCCCCCAACTTCCCTCCTCTGTCGGCCTGGTCACCCCGAACTGCCCTCCCCTGCAGGCTTGATCACCCCCAACTGCCCTCCCTTGCAGACCTGGTCCCTCCCAAATGCCCTCCCCTGCTGGCCATCTTGTGGTGGCCATCTTGTGTCCACATGGGGGCAGGATCTTTGACCACATGGGAGCAGCCATCTTGTGTGTTGGAGTGATGGTCAATCTGCAAATTACTCTTTTATTATATAGGATAGAGGCCTGGTACATGGGTGGGGACCAGCTGGTTTGCCCTGAAGAGTGTCCCAGATCAGGGTGGGGGTTCCCTTGGGGTGAGGGGAAGCCTAGGCGAGGGGCCTGTGGAGGTTTGCAGGCCAGCCACACCCCCAGCAACACAAGCGGAGCCCCTGGTATCTGGGATTAGCCTATGTCTACAATTGAAACTTTGTAGCCTGGAGCGGAGCCAAGCCTTCTGCTCGCTCTGTGGCAGCAGCCATTTCTGTTTGAAACTTTGTAGTCTAGAGTGGAGGCCTAGGCCCGCAATGGCAGGCTGAAGGTTGGCTTCCTCCATTGCCAGGGAAATTGAAGCCTCTGTTCTCTCCAGCTCAGTGGCTGCCACCATTTCTGTATCTTTTATAACTGAAACTTTGTAACATTGAGTGAAGGTCTAGGCCGACAATGGCAGGCTGAAAGCTTGGCTTCCTCTGTTGCCGGGGAAACCCAAGCCTTCCTCCTGCTCTCAGTGGTGGCAGCCAGCTTGGTTGGGGTTTATTTGCATAAACTGCTTCTGACTGGCTGATGGGCGTGGCTGTGGGCATGGCTTGCGGGTGTGGCGAAGATGCGGTCAAATTTGCATATTGCTCTTTTATTAGATAGGATAGGATATACACTGAGTGGCTAGATTATTATGCATTCAGAGATCATAATAACTGGCCACTCAGTGTATATCAAGTGGTGACAAATACAATGAAGAAAAATAAAGTGGAGAAAGTTTGCTAATTTAAATAGGGTCATCAGAGACCTCAATGAGAAAGTAACATTTGAGGCAAGACCTAAAGGCAGTGAAGAAGCAGGTGATGAGGATTTCTGGGAGAAAAACATTGCAGGTAGAAGGAAGAGCAAGTGCAAAGGTCGTGAGGTATAAGCATAGCTTAGTTGGGCAACAAATAGCAAAGGGCCCAGTGTGGCTGGTGCAGAGTGAGCAAAGGGTAAAGAATAGGAGCTGAAAGGCAGAGAAATCACAGGGAGGGGGCAGATCCTGCAGGGTCTAGGGCCACAGTAAGAACTTTGTCTTTTACTGAAGAAAACAGGAAGCCATGGCAGGGTGGGAATGTGACTTTAGATTCAGAGGATCCTTCCAGCTGCAGTATTGAAGACAGATTGTAAGGAGGCAGAGTGGCAGCAGAGAGGCCAGTGAAAAGGTGACTACCTCAATGACCCAGATGAGAGTTGAAGATGCACCAGTTGAAGATGCACAGTCATGGAGATGATGAGGAGTGGTCCAACTCCAGATGCAGTAGGAAGGCAGAGTCAATGGGCTTTGCTGATGGATTGGATGTGGGGAGAAAGAATATAGAGAAGTCAAGGGTGATACCAAGAATTTTGGCCTAAGCAACTGAGATGGGAAAAGCTACAGGAGGGATGAGTTTGGGGAGTTTGATGGGGCGGCGGGTGGGGGAGATAGAGACCAAGAATTCCACCTTGGGCATGCTTGCTTTAGAATGCCTTTCAGACAGCCAAATGGAACTCACTGATGAAGACAGAGAGGAGGAAGCGACCCAGACACAACACACAGAAATCAGAGAAGGATGAGAGGGAGATGGATTAGCCAGGAGTTGTAGGAAAAGCTGGCGGGAGGTGAGTCTTCATGAGCATAATAAAGAGTTTAGGACGGAGGAAGTATTAAGCTGTGTCAATCACTCTGAGCTGTGGGCAGGAAAGGTAACCACTAAATTTGGAAACCAGAGCAGCCACTGTGGCATGGTGGGGAGCAAAGCTGGGTCAGTTTCTAGAAATTCTGCTGGAAAGGGGAGCAGAGAGAGCAGTAGCTGGAGGTAAACCTGGGGTTGAGGGAGGTTGGGTGGGGGTTGTTTATTGGTTGGTCCACAGCTTGTTTTGTTTTCTTTCCAATAAGATGTCTCATTTTCTTCAAATTCGAACCTTCAGATGTGGACCCCTCCCTTCTCCTCGGCCACCCCATCCCATTAGCAGATACATATTTAGTTAGTTAGTTTTATTTATACATTTATATTCGAGGCCCAGTGCACAAAATTCATGCACGGAGGGAGAGTCCCTCAACCCGGCCTCACAATCTGGGACTGCTGGTTCCTAACCACTTGCCTGCCTCCCTGCCTGCCTTATCACCCCTAACCACTCTGCCTGTCTGCTTCATCACCCCTAACCACTCACCTCCTGCCTGATCGCCCCTAACCACTCTGCCTGTCTTCTTGATCTCGCCTAACTGCCTCTGCCTCCCTGCCTGATCATGCTTAACCCCTCTGCCTGCTTGATCACCCTTAACCACTCTGCCTGCCTGACTGACCACCCCTAACTGCTCACCTGCCTGCCTGATCATCCCTAACTGCCTCTGCCTTGGCCCCGCCACCATGGCTTTGTCAGGAAGGGTGTCCAGAATGATGTCCAGAAGATCATTCAGCTGTCTGGTTTAATTAGCATATTACACTTTTATTATTATAAATTTTTATTGATTTCAGAGAGGAAGAGAGAATTAAAAACATCAATGATGAGAGAGAATCATTGGTTGGCTCCCCACTGCACACCCCACACTGGGGATTGAGCCCACAACTGGGCATATGCCCTTGACCAGACTTGAATCTGGGACCCTTCAGTCCACAGGCCAACGCTCTATCCACTGAGCCAAACCAGCTAGGGCAGGTCATTCATTCTTATGCTTCCACTCAGCCATCTAAGGCTACAGGTGAAGACAAGGTAAAAGTTTAACTATCCTCAAGAAAGACCTCAATTTGTGATTTTTCTGAAATTCCAACCATTCCTCCCTTGGAGTATTGAATGTTTTTAGTTTTCAAGACTTTCCATTAAAGTGCACATGTCTCAGCTAGCTAAGAGGGGAGGAAGCTTGACTTGGGCAGCCTTGGTAATTCTCACTTTTTTTTTTAATTGAGAACTTTGTTTTCTAACATTATAAAGTTTCAAGTGTACAACATTATAATTTGACATCTGCATATACAATAAATGCTCACCGCCAAGTCTAGTTTCTATCCATTAACATACAATTGAAATCTTATTAACCAATGTCATCCCAATAAATTTAATTTTAGAAAACATAGACCCCCTTTATCCATTTGCCATCCCTCCAACCCCCAACCTTCGCCTTCTTCTTTGGTAACCATTGAAACCCAAAGAATACAAAAACACTAATTGGAAAAGATATAGGCTCATCTGTGTTCACTGCAGCATTATTTATGATAATCAAGATATGGAAACAACCTAAGAGTCCTTGCTTGAGGGATGAATGCCATATACAGTATACAATAGACTACTACAGAGGCATTTATACCCAAAGCAACCCCTAATTCAACACGATTTCCATCAAAATAACAATGGTGTAATTCACAAACTAAAACAAATTATCTAAAATTTTATAAGAAACCACAAAAGACCTCAAATAGCCATAGCAATCTTGAAAAAGAATAACAAAGTTAGAGGAATCACACTACCTGATATCAAACTATACTATAAGGCTATCGTAATCAAAACAGCATGGTACTGGCATTAAAACAGACTTAAAGATAAATGGAACAGAATACAGAACCCAGGAAGAAGCCCATACACATGTGGTCAACTAATATTTGACAAAAGAAGCAAGAACATACAATGGGGTAAAGGCAGTCTATTCAGTAAATGGTGTTGGGAAAATGGGACAAATACATGCAAAAAAAATGAAACTAGACTACCTTCTTACATCATATACAAGAATGAACTCAAAATTGATTAAAGACTTAAATGTATGACTCAAAACTATAAAACTCCTGGGGGGAAAAAAGCAGTAAAATCTCTGATATTCTCATAGTAATATTTTTTCCTGATATATCTCCTTAGACGAGGGAAACAAAAGGAAAAATAAACAAATGGGACTACACCAAACTAAGAAGTTTTTGCACAGCCCTCACTGGTTTGGCTCAGTGGACAGAGCATTGGCCTGTGGACTGAAGGGTCCCGGGTTCGATTCTGGTCAAGGGCACATGCCCGGGTTGCAGGCTTCATCCCCCGTAGGGGGTGTGCGGGAGGCAGCCAACCAACGATTCTCTCTCATCATTGATGTTTCTCTCTCTCTCTCCCTCGCCCTTCCTCTTTGAAATCAAGAAAAATATATTTTAAAAAGTTTTTGAACAGCCAAAGGAGACCATCAACAAAACAAAAAGACAGTCTATTGAATGGAAAATATTTACCAATGATGCATCTAATAAGGGGTTAATATCCAAAATTTATAAATACCTCATACAGTGCAACACCAAAAAAAAAGAAACAAGCTAATTAAAAAATGGGCAGAGAACCTGAACAGATACACCCCCAAAGAGGACATACAGATGGCCAACAGACACATGGAAAGATGCTCAATGGCATTAATCATCTGAGAAACACAAATTAAAACCACAATGAGATATCACCTCACACCTGTCAGAATGGTTATCATCAATAAGTCAACAAATAACAAGAATTGGCAAGGATGGGAAGACAAGAGAAGACTCGTGCACTATTGATAGAAATGCAGGTTGATGCAGCCACTATGGAAAAGAGTGTGGAGGCTCCCCAAAAATAAAAAATGCCTTATGACCCTCCCATTCCACTTGAGTGTATGTACCTGAAGAAACCCAAAACACTTTTTGGAAAAAAATATATGCACCCTGATGCCACTGCAGTGTTATTTATAATAGTCCAAGATATGGAAGCAACCCAAGTGCCCATCCATAGACAAGTGGATAAAAACGTTGTGGTGCATACATATACAATAGAACATGACTCAGCCATAAAGAAGAGTGAGCCCCTAACCTTTGGTGACAGCATGGATGGACCTATAGGGCATTTTGCTAAATGAAGTAGGTCATTCAGAGAAAGACCACATGATTACACTTATATGTGGGATCTAAAGAACAAAACAAAATGGAAACAAACTCATAGAGACAAAGAACAGACTGAGCTGCCAGAAAGGGAGGAGTTTGGGGGACTGGGTGAAAAAGATGAAGGGATTAAGAAGTCCAAATTGGTAGTTAAAAATAGTCCCAGGGATATAAAGTACAGCACAGGGAATATAGTCAATAACATTGTAATAACTATGTATGGTGCCAAATAAGTACTGGAAATATTGGGGGAAACACTTTCCAAAGTATATGACTGTCTAACCACTAGACTGTACACCACAAACTATTACAAAATAAGAGGGAATGTAAACTGTAATTGAAAAATAAAATTTTCATTAAAGCAAAACAAAAAGATAATACAATAAATTTAAATGGTCAACAATCACCACCACCAAAGTTCTAATTCCAGGACTTTTTCATCACTCCAAATGGAAACTGATCTGTTCATTTTTTATGAGTAATGCCTTAGTGTAGTTCAAAAGCCAAAAATGGTCAGAAGGTATTCAGTGAAGGGCTTCGTCCTATCCTTGTCCCAATCCACTCAGTTCCCAGCTGGATGCGAAATGGTTTTTACAGCAAAGATGGAGTCTCATTTTCCCTTTTTTTTTACACAAACAGTAGTATATTGTACATTCTATTCTTCACCTAGCTTTCTTTGCCCAAAATATCTTTTAATGTTTTTATAGCCTTGAGAGAGAAAGGGAGGGAGAGGGCGAGAGAGAAACATTAATGAGAATGATCAATCAGCTGCCCCCTGCACACCTCCTACTGGGGAGCAAACCTGCAGCCCGGGCATGTGCCCTAAATGGGAATCCAACTGTGAGCTCCTGGTTCACGGGCTGGTGCTCAACCACTGAGCTATTCTGGCTGGGCCCCCCAAAATATCGTGAAAGAACTTCCTATCAGTACATAGAAAGTTCACCATTCTTTTCTTTAAGTAACATAATACATAGTCCAGTGCATAAATGTGAAGTAATTTAGGTAATCAGTTCTCTATTGATGGGTATTTGGTTGTTCCAATGTTTTGCTATTTCAAATAATACTGTGGCGAATGACCTTGATCTACATCACTCCATGTGTGTAAAAATATACATGCTGGATAAATTCCCAAAAGTGGTTCACTGGGTGGAAGGGACCATGCAAAATGGTGACAGGTGTTGCCAAGTTGTACTGCTTATGGGATGGTGCCAATTGATCTCCCATTGAATTGGTACCAGAATGAGGACCCACATGCCCACCCAGCACACTGCTAGCCCCAGAAGGCACCGGCATATGCCTGTCCATGAGCCCATGGCTGTAAACAATGGAAAGCAGCTTTCTGTCTGTAGTGTTTGCCTGCCTAACTCACTTTCACCCCTCCCTCTGGTAATAATGCTCCCCCCCGCCTTTACTTTAGGAACCTATCCTCTCCCCCTGGAAAGGATCTTGTTGTCACCGTGACCACACTAGCCACAAGAATGAGCCCCTGACTCAGGCTGAGCCAATCCCAGTTCCCAACCCCACCCTATACAGGGACTCATGCAGAAATCAGAACTACTCCTTGGGATATGTCTAACTACAGATGACAGAAAAGAGCTTTTTCCCTCTGGAGGAAATGAGGTTACAATGTTAAGACTACAGGGGTCTGCAACCATGATGGCAACATCATGGGGAGAGAAGCCCCAAGAGAATGAAGATGATACAAATAGACACAGATACAGCCGACAGAGAGGAAGAGAAATTGCTCCTGGTCCTGGATCCAGCTGTTCCTGATGCCTGCCCCTTTCCACAGCTGGATTATGCCAGTCAATAGGTCCTCCTATTTCATTTGGCTAATTCAACCTGGGCTTCTGTCACTTGTCCCCAAGAGTTCTGACTAATACACTGTATATCCTACATAATAAAGTGGTAATATGCAAATTGACCATCACTCCAACACACAATATGGCCGCCCTTATGTGGACCCAAGATGGCCACTACAAGATGGCCTGCAAGGGAGGGCAGTTGGGGGCAACCAGGCCTGCAGGTGAGGACAGTTATGGGGCAATCAGACCAGCAGGGGAGCAGTTAGGCATCGATCGGGCTCTCAGGGGAGTGGTTAGGGGATAATCATGCTGGCAGGCAGAAGCAGTTAGGGGCAATCAGGCAGGCAGACAGACAAGCTGTTGGGAGCCAGCAGTCCTGGATTGTGAGAGGAATCCCAGATTGGAAAGGGTGCAAGCTGGGCTGAGGGACACACACCTCCTCCTACCCCTGTACGCAAATTTCGTGCACCGGGCCTCTAGTGTGTGTGTGTGTGTGTGTGTGTAGGTATAAATGTAGATAGATATAGATAGATATAGATATAGATATAGATATAGATAGATATAGATATAGATATATAGATATAGATAAATATCACCCCAATTTTGTTATAGAGAAACAGATGTAGGTACAGATGTGAATACATTGTGTGGGAGAGTACATATTTGGGTAGGGGGAAAAAATCACAGAAGAAAACTTATTAAATGTTAATAGTGATTATCTCTGCAAACCCCCATCTGGGATTACAGATGATTTTTATTTTAGTCTTTGTACTTTTCTGTGTTTTCCAAATTTTCTGCAAGGGAATAAATTTTTTTGAACATAATAAACATTTCTTTTAAAACTCAGATTGGCAAGAAGCAGCCCAGAGAATGCTAAGAGGAAGGTTCTAAGCCCATGCTATGGTCAAGGACAACAGGGCTCCCCCGAAACCTGCTCTGTGCAGTCAGTGCCCCCCTGGTGGCCGCTGCTCCTCTCCGGGACAGCTGGCAGTCGCCGAGGGCATCCACATCGTGTGCACTAAACCCATGCCCTCCATCACGAGGCAGTGGGCTCTGGTGTATGTCCACAGATCAGCCAGAGCCAAAACTCTTCTCTACACACCCCTCCTGGAACCCATGCTGAGCCTCCAAAATCCCACCCACCACCAGTCTCCTGGGCCTCCAAGGAGAGCCCCAGAGGCACGGCATGCGCCTGCCCAGGAGCCCACAGCTGCAGGAAAGGAAAACGTCAGCCGAACAGGAGAGTTCACACGAGGCGGCCCAGTCCTCCAGCATCTGCTCCCTAGACTCACCTTCCCCAGCAACACGTGAAGATCAGTGGGGGAAGTGAGCCTGGGGGTCGGGCAGAGACCTTGGGGACCTGTAACTTCAGGCTGCTAGGGAAGAGAGGCTGTGGCTTCCCTGGAATCCCCAAGGCACTCTGGCCCCAAAAGCATTATTTGGTGGGGACCAGGCCAGAGCCATCCTTACCCACCCCATCCCACTCAACCAGAGAAAAACTCTCTTATCTGCTTTACATATTCTAGGTACCTGCACTCAAGTGGAATCATTCAATATCTGTCCTTTTGTGCCTGGCTTGGGTCACATAGCACCATGTGTTCAAGGTTCGTCCATCCCATTTTATGGCTGAATAACATCCCATCGTTGCATACGCCACACTGTGTTTATTCACTCATCTGCTGAAGGGCACTCAGGCTGCTCCCACTTCGGGCTATTGTGAATCGTGCTGCCGTGAGCACAGGGGTGCAGGTATCTGTTGTTCAAGTCCCTGCTTGCAGTTCTTTGAGGTATATGCACCTAGGAGTGGAACTGCTAAGATTTTTATTTACATAAATATTCAATTAAAGAACAAGCGAAAATCATTCGTTCGTCCTAGTCCCATTTCACAGACAGGGAAACTGAGGGCCACCATTTGAACACTATGTATGTGGTGCTGCTTCCCTAGGTTTTCCCATGAGGCTTCAGGCTATCTATCTGCAGTTTTATTCTTGCTAGTTAAGGGGCCCTACCTCTCACACCCTGAGATCTCTGCTGGGCCTTGGCCCCAGCACTGGTATGGAGCACAGACAGCCAGCACCACCCTCAGCCAGGCTCTAGTGGCTAGATGGCCCATAACCTCCATGCGAGAAATCCAGACTTGGGGGAAGGCTGGGGTGATGGGAGGCGGATGCTGGGGGAGATCAACCGAAGGACTTGTATGCATGCATATGAGCATAACCAATGAATGAAAGACACTGGGGCGGGGAGGGGGGCAGGTAGGGACATGTGCTGGGGGGTAAGGGAGGCTGGGGGGAGGATATTGGGGGGAAAAAAGGAAAACATATGTACTACTATTAAATATAAGTTATATTGTAAATAAAATAAAAAATAAACTTAAAAAAAGAAAAAGAAAAAAAGAAATCCAGACTTGCCAGGCTGAGGGGCAACTGGCCCCACTGAGCATCAACAGAAGGGGGAGCAGTCTCCTGCCCCAGAGCTGAGGGCCGACCCTGAGCCAGGCCAGCCTGTCCTCCCAGACGAAGTCCAGTGCAGTCACATGTCTAACTGCCTCCATGTTCAGGACGAACTCGGGGAAAGGGGCTCTGGGTGGTGACACCCAGGGCCCCTGCGCCTCCTGTCCCAGAGCCACCATCTCCCGGTCACCCCTGGAGCACAGGCCGCGTGAAGCAGAGAGCGTGTCCCTTTCTCCCCTGGGCCCCGCTGTCGGGGGCCTGGTGCACATCTGGCACTCCACAAATATTGATGGGAGTGAATTGAAACAGCACGAATGAGCATTTGGAACACAACCCTTTAATAAGCTGGACTGCTGCCTGCATTTGCATTTAGAGAGGAGAAAGAGAGGGCGCGTGCCGGGGCCGGGGGGACAGCGATTTCCAGAAAGTGGAGAGGGGCCTGGGGAGGCCAGGTGTCCCTGTTCTCATCGCCTGCGCCAACGCCTGCATTGGGGGGGGGGTGCCCTTGGGGGACCTTCTCGGCTATCAGAGCTGCGAGCCTTTGTTGATGTCACACTCAAGAGTCCTTCCTGGCACACTTGCAGATCCAGGTTTCACAAAGCCTGTTTCGGTGACCTCTTCATTTACACACTGCCTCTGCCTTTGCATCTCAGATGAGATAGCTTATTAAAATAAATGTTCTATTAAAACACAGATGGCACGGGTAAGCCAGGCTCAGCCCAGAGCTTCCCGTGCTCATCGGGAAGCGGGAATTTCTGTTCTAATTAGTGAGGACTGCAGCCAGACCTTTCAGCTTATCTGAAGCCTTGGAGGACAGACCCTTCCCCCACTCTAGGCTCCACCATACCCCCAGGTAAGGCCTAGTATTCAAAAGGAGCCCAAGAGAACATGGGCTTCTTTAAAAATAATGAGACTATACTGCCCTGGCCCGTGCGGCTCAGTCACCTCATGCATCATAGAGTCACGGGTTCACTTGTCAGTCAGGGCACATACCCAGGTTGCAGAGTAAGGCAGCCAACTGATGTTTCTCACATAGATGTTTCTCTCTCTCTCTCTCTCTCTCTCTCTCTCTCTCTCTCCTCTCCTCTCCTCTCCTCTCCTTCTCCCTCCCTCTCTCTAAAATCAATGAAATAAATACCTAAAAATATAAATAAATACATAAGTAAACAAATAAAATGAGAATATGCTGAAATACCACAGTTCTTAATGTTCTGGAGCTTTTTTTAAAAATATATTTTGTTGATTTTTCACAGAGAGGAAAGGAGAGGGATAGAAAGTCAGAAACATCGATGAGAGAGAAACATCGATCCGCTGCCTCCTGCACCACCCCCCCGCCCCCTTACCGGGGATGTGCCTGCACCCATGGTACATGCTCTTGACCGGAATCGAACTGGGACCTTTCAGTCCGCAGGCCGACACTCTATCCACTGAGCCAAACCCGTTCCGGCTGTTCTGGAGCTTTTTTATACGTCTGGTCTGTGTTTCAAAATACACCTGAACTGGATGGCTGTCCACTTCACAGAGAGTGGACGGCAGGTGTCCCTGAGGTTCAGTGACCCAGCCAGCATCCCCTGTAACTGGCAAGGGAGGAAAAGCATAAGACTGGGCTCCAAGACAGACAAGAAGAGACAGATTTGGGTTGGAATCCCAGCTCTGCTGCAGAAGCTGAGTGACACTGCAGGTGTCACCCTTTTGAACCTCGGCTTTCTCCTCTAGGAAAGATGAAGACAGTGAGCATCGTGCAGAGAATGAAATGAGGTGAGTGAGGTCGGAGTGCCAGCCCAGTGCCACGCAGCAGCGGAGCTCAGTGCAAATTCCCAACCCTGCCCCTTCACTTGGGATTCCTGCGTTCTCCTGCTGCAATAGCCAGCCTCCCGTCAATTCTGTTACTTTATTTGGGGGTAATTAGGAGGGAGAAGACCTAACAGCAAATTAACTGCGGCCATTCTGCAGCCCAGACCCCACAGGACCCCCAGCCAGACTGCCCGCACACTGTTTCCGGTCACAGCGGACCTGCAGCAAGCCGAGGAAGCCCAGAGGACATGCAGAGCTGGGGCCTGACCGCCAGCCTCCCCGTTCAGGGACACCTAGACCCGCGGTCGGCAAACTGGCTCGTGAGCCACCTGCGGCTCTTTGGCCCCTTGAGCGTGGCTCTTCCACAAAATACCACGGCCTGGGCGAGGCTATTTTGAAGAAGTGGCGTAAGAAGTTGAAGTTTTAAAAATTTGGCCCTCAAAAGAAATTTCAATCATTGTACTGTTGATATTTGGCTCTGTTGACTAACGAGTTTGCCGACCACTGACCTAGATAGAGCTCCCCAGCCCCGACACTCCTGCTTCTCGCACTGAACGCCCCATCCCTCAGGGGCAGGGCAGGTGACAGAGGTGCAGCTAGGTACGAATGCTAAGGTGAGCAGGAAGGCAAGCCCAGTCAATGTCACCAGAGCCTCTCATTTCTCAAGAGAAGACTGAAATGAAGATTCCCGGCATGGAACGTTCCAATTTTAAAATATCAGTGTGAAAGGGGGAACGTGTGTGGTCTAACAAAGGGCCAGGCTTTGTGTCTGTGCTGTTCCCTGCTGTTCCCACCGCGCCTAGGACAGGGTCTGGGTTAGAGTAGAGGCTTCACAAATCTGCAGGGGCCTATTCCCACCTCCACCTCAGACTGCAAACTCCCAGGGACTAGGGGTGCTGCTGTCCCCCCTCTCTAAGACAGGACAGCCTGGTATCGTAGCTCATAACAGTGAAAAATGCACCCTTACGAGGCATCTGTCCAAGGTGAGAGTTGTGCCTTGGAGAACAGGAAGACCTGCTATGAGTTGTAAGCACTTAGGACAATCACAGAGCCCTTTTTCTACCACTCCCATTCAGTGTGATTCAGCGTGGTTGTAAAATTTTTTGCAGTAAAGAAACCCAAAAAAGCTGGAAGAGGGGAAGGACAGGGGGAGAGAGCGGCTCCAACCAAGAGGCCTGCTCCCTCCTGCCTTTGCACAAGTGGACTGTGAGGCCCAGCTGGGTCAGCCCACCCCCAAAGGGCTCTGGGAAGGACTTGGCTGGAGTTCCAGCTTGCATGAAAACAGTGTTCATAACTGATAAGCTTAAAAGCAAGTGACAATTTTTCAACCCACCCTTGCTCCAAGGGCAGTGAATAAACACAGCATCAGCTCCCGGTTACCACTGAGAGTGTCTGGAAGGACAGGGGAAGGTGAAACCAAGCTCGCTCGCTCGTCCCCAGAAATCTGCATGCCAGAGAAGCCTTCAAATACTCTATCAAAAAGAGCTCCAGGGAAAAGGAACCAAGATGGTGGTGTAGGTAAACGCCAGCACTCACTGTCTCCCACAACCACATCAAAATTGCAACTAAAATACAGAACAACCATCATTCAGAACCACCTGAAAGCTGGCTAAATGGAAGTCCTACAACTAGAGGACTAAAGAAGAAAGCACATTGAAACTGGTAGGAGGGGGGAGGCACAGAATAAGCTGGTCTAACACCAGGTTTGGTGGGGTTTTTTCAGTCAGGGGGGATATCTCCACTACAAAGATCCCCCAAAATGAGGAGCAAGGGGTCCCAGCCCCACACCAGACCCCCAGCCCAGAGTTCCAGAGCTGGGGAGAGAGGTAACCATAACTTTGGGCTGTAAAAACCAACAGGGATTGTGGCTGAGTGACAGAGAGGCTGCTGGACACTCAGGCAGTTCCTCTTAAAGGGCCAGCACACAAACTTACTTGAACTCACTCCCTCTGAGCTCCAGTGCTGGGCAGTGATTTAGGGGGATCCTGGGATATACAGTAAGGAACTGGATTGTCTGGCATTAGAGCAGCTTTCTCCCAGACAGGGGTGCTCACAAGGGTCATTGTTCCTATGCTGGGACCTCCCCCATTGGAGAACTGACTGGCAGTCATATCTGAGTTTCCATCAGCATGGGCCACACTGTTCACCCTGGTGATTCCCTGAGACCCCTCCCCACCCAATTTGCAGCCCCACCAAGCTGTTTGCAGCTACTTTTCCATATGAATAGCCTGTCCTGGCTCAGGCTTCAGACTTTCTTAAAATCTCTCAAACAAGCAGCATCTGGCATCAGCCTGTCCCATACCTATCAATAAGAGGCCCAAAACCCGATACTAGCACCAGCCTGCCTAGCTTCACAGCTTCGCCTCACCAAGCTCAATACAAGTAGCAGCCAACCGCAGATCACTCTATGGCTCTGCCAGGTGGCCCCAGGCAGTGACTGACTTTGCATCCCCAGGGAGGCCCCAGAGCCAGTGCATCCAGTGGACAGCTTCAGACCATACTAGATTAGAACTCCACACATTCACAAGCAACACACTCAAGGGGCAGACTCAGTGAACACCAAAGCCCCACTAAAGCACGTCCTGCTCCATAATGGTGTCTCCTGCACAGCAGCTCTTTCACTGTAGTCGTAGCCAGTCTTCACAGCCAATCGGCCTGGAGTTAATTTCTCCCAGTGATGCCAACAGCAATCGAGGCTCACCTACATTAAGGCTGTGCACATAGCCCACACAGGGGTGTACCGACAGGGCCCATCTCAGATTATTGGAGAGGCTGAGCCACTTGGCACTACAGAACACCTACTACACAAAGCTACTCTACCAATTCCAGGAGACAAAGCAGCTCTACCTAATACATAGAAACAAACACAGAGAAGCAGCCAAAATGCAGAGACAAAGAAACATGTCACAAATGAAAGAACAGAAGAAACCTCCAAAAAAAAAGAAAGAAAAAAAGAAACCTCCAGAGAGAGAACTAGATGAAATGGAAGCAACCAAACTACTAGATACAGAATTCAAAACAATAGTTAGAAGGTTTCTCGAGGATATTAATGAGGGCTTCAAGGGACTTAGTAAGACTTTCAAAGGTCTTAGTGAGAATTTTCAGAATCTTATTGAGAACATCAAAAACACGAAAAAGGATCATTCAGAAATTAAACATACACTAACTGAAATTTAAAATAATTTACCAAAATTCAAGTGTATAGTAGAGGACTCCAAGAATCATATCAATGATTTGGAATATGAGAAAGCAAAAAAAAAAAACACCCAATCAGAAGAGCAAAAAGAAAAAAGAATCCAAAAATATCAAGAGAGTGTAAGGAGCTTCTGGGACAACTTCAAGCATACCAGCACTGGCATTATGGGGATGCCAGAAGGATAAAAGAGAGAACAAGATAATGACAGCCTATTTGAAGAAAATATAACAGAAAACTTCTCCCTACCTGGTGAAAGAAGTAAACTTACAAGTCCAGGAAGTGCAGAGAGTCCCAAACATGAGGGATCCAAAGAAGCTCACACCAAGACACATCATAATTAAAATGTTAAAGGTTAAAGACAAAGAGAAAATCTTAAAAGCAGCAAAAAAAAAAAAGCAGTTAGTTACCTACAAGGGAGCTTCCATACAACTGTCACCTGATTTCTCAACAGAAATTTTGCAGGCCAGAAGGGAGTGGTAAGAAATATTCAAAGTGATGAAAAGCAAGGACCTACAACCAAGCTTACTCTATCCAGCAAAGTTATCATTTAGAATTGAAGGTCAGATAAAGAACTTCACAGACAAGAAAAAGCTAAAGGAGTTCATCACCGCCACATCAAGTATTACCTGAAATATGTTAAAGGGTATTCTTTAGAAGAAGAGGAAGGAAAAGGAGAAGGAGGATCAAAAATATGAACAATAAAATGGCAATAAATACATATCTATCAACAATTGAATTTAAAAATCAAAATAAACTGATTAATAAAATAGAATCAGAAGCATAGAAACATGGAACAGACTGAGAAATTTCAGATGGAATTGGAAGGAGAGCTGGGAAGAGATTAACCAAAGATCTTATATGTATATACTAGAGGCCTGGTGCACAAAATTCACGCACAGGTAGGGTCCCTAGGCCTGGCTGGCGATCAGGGCCAATCAAGTTCCCCACCTCCCGGCCTCCCCACCTCCTCCTTCCCTCAGCGCCCACCACTGCCACCACTAGTCATCAGCCATGTTCCACACTGCCCCTTGGTGGTCAGCGCATGTCATAGTGAGTGATCGAACTCCCAGTCTCCCAGTTGAACTCCCAGAGGGACAATCTGCATGTTATCCTTTTATCATATAGGATCCATTCATTACCTATAGACAGAGACAATCAGGTGATGAAGGCCTGGAGTGAGGCAGGAACCGGGTGGAAGCGGGTAATTGGGATGTGGGGGGGGGGGGGAAGGAGAGAGAGACATCTATAATACTTTCAACAATAAAGATTTTTAATATAAATGTTTTTTTAAAAAATTGAACATGTTGTAAGAGTTGTAGCATAGGAAAAATGATAATAAAATGAAGTTCTTAAGAAAAAATAATAAATTGGCATGGATTCTTTGATACCAACCTCTTCAAGGTTGAACTACTTCCCACTCAGAAATCCTACTCAGGAAATCCCAGACATGCTCTTCCCTTAATCACCGTGTCGGGACTGCGGGTGCCACCCAGATACAAGGCTTCGGACCTGACCCACAGTGATTACACCCAGACCGTGGAGAGGCGTGAGGGAGCCTGCCTGGAGCCGGGAAGTTCTGCATCTTCATCTGGGCGGTGTCTGCACCGGTGGATACATACGTAGAAATTCACTGAGCTGTACCCTTCATTGTGCACTTAACCATGTGGAAGTTACACTTCAATACATTCATAAAAACAGGAGCACTTCTGTTGAAAGTATCAAGCACTTCTCAGAAGCCAGGCATTGCATCCAAATAACATAACCATTAAGAGAATAACGTCTGGAGCTCAACAGACCCAGTTAAAAATCCCTGCTCCTCCACCTCTGAGTCTGCACTCAGTCCACTCCTCTCAGCCTCTGAGGCTGTCTCTTGTCTGGAAAACAAAAATATAACAACTGATAGAATTAAGACACGTATGCATGTAAGCCCTTCCTTAGACAGGGCCTAGCAGATATGACGCCTCTAATGGTGTGGCTTGTCACAACCATTCTTCCACAACCCCAGGACATTCGTGCTACAGGGTCCATCTTAACAGATGAGACATGTGCTCCCTCCCTTCCCTAAATAGCAGACATTTCTGCACCGTCTTCCGATCCCTTCCCAAATCCATGTGCCGTGCCTACTACTTTTCTTTACACTGACATGCAGTTTGTATTTAAACACATTTACTTTATTTGAAACGTTATGTAACTGTCGTACATGGAAAACCAGGGCCACCTGCCAGAATCCATTTTTTAAAATAACTATTAAAATAAAAATCACCTCTCCACCTGAAGTCATCTTGCTCACCTGGTTTACTGTTTATGGATTTGGGAGGCAAGGAAACTCAGTTTTGGGGGGTGAGGGGGGATTGTCTGCTTAAAATGACTGAGAAACTTTCTGAGCGCCTCAGTAGCCTCGTTTGCACAGAAGTGATTTTTGTCGGTTTAACTGAGCACGCCTGGCAAGCCCTCTATTTGGCAACATCCTGGTAACCAGCCATCTGTGCACCACACTGGCTCCACAGAGATAAAGCTGCTTTTAGAAAAAAAAATGTATATTCACAATGGTGACTGTTCACTAATTCACACACCCACTGGCCTCTCTTTGACAGGAGTGATAGGGATCTGCCTCTGCCTGTTTGACAGCAGCTCCAGGACCCTAGACCTAGGAACCCAGTGTCCGGTGCCCAGCCCCAGCTTCAGGATGGTCAGGACTGAGCCTGGAGCCTCACATCGACAGGTACCCAAACCACACAGAGGCAGGGAAGGAGTTATAGGGATAATATTGGAGCAACATGTGTGCAAGTGATCTGTTGCATTTTCCTGCAAAATCTCTTCCAGAAAGGAAGGAGAGGGAAAGGAAGATGTCTCCAATCTCAGACAAAGGACGCTGAGAAACCCGTGTCAGAGGGCACTGCAGTATTAAGAGGGTTGCCTCGGAGTAACAGGCAACGGGCACAATTCGCCTGGGGAGTCAGTGAGTCCCCTGAGGACCCATTCATTCATTAAGCAGATATTCACTGATCACCTCCTATTCTGGGCAACAGGAACCAAGAGGTGAAAAAGATAAAGTCCCTGCTCTCAGAAAGCTCACATTCTAGGGGATGGAACAGTCAATAAATTGTTTATTATAAAAGCTAGATGACGCCAGTTAAGGATAAGTGCCATGTTGGAAATAAATCAGGGTAAAGAAATAATGGCTGGAGTTAGCTGCTCAGATTGGGTGGTCAAAGAAGTCCTTTTGTAGCAGACATTTGACTTGTAAACACAAGGACGATGAAGAAATCAATTAAGTCAAAGTGAATAGCATGTGTAAAGGGCCTGGGGCAGGAATGAGCTTGGCATGCTCCAGAAACAGAAAGAAGGCCTTAGCAGCTTCAGAGTGATCAAAGAGCGCGAGAGGAAGAGTGGTGGGAGGTAAGGTCAGAGAGCCAGGCAGTGGGTGCAGGACCAGCTGCGGAGTCCGGCCTTCATGTAAGGTACAGTGGAAAGCCTATGGAGAGCCTTCTGCAGGAGAGAGACTTGATCGTATTGGAATTTTTAAAACTCCCCTCTGGCCACCACAAGGGGGACAAGAAGCAAGGACACCAATAAGAGACAAAAAGAGTGGCTCAAAAGGAATCAAATAAACTCTGGCCCTTAACTCTGAGTCTAACTCCTCAGACTCTCAGTGAGGTTAAACATGGAAAGCTGGTTCAAGGGAGATGCTTGTTCTTTAAAGCAATGACAGCCAACCGGGTGGCATTCAAACCTCAGACAAAAGAGGGCGAGTGACAGGCCCTCACACTCAGGGCAGGACCCAGCCACCTCCTATGAAGAACACAGCAGCCATCTGTTCTGGGGCCAGGAGTGGATCAGCTCCCGCTTTGTGCCCCTTCCAGCCCCGGGACTCGGGGACTACAAGGCCAGGGCTGCTGGACACCCGACCGGCTCAGACCCCATACCCAGCCAGATCGCAGGGCCGTCACTGGCTCTCCCACAGGAGAACTCGAATATCCCCACTGGTACCAGCCTTCAAACCCTAAGGACAGGCCAGGTGACAGCTGCCAACAACACAAAAACAGAAAACTAAACAACCTCCAGCAGCACAGGCTTTTTTTTTGGGGGGGGGGGGGGGGCGGGAGAGGTGGGTTAGGAGGAGACAAAACAAAAAAACAAATCTGATTGAGTCTCTAAAACTAAATACCTATCACGGGTAACATGAGAGACAGAAGAATATGTTAAATGAACCCAGAGACACCACCCACCAAATCCTGACTGTGGGAATCTCACTAAGACAAACAGTTCAGTTTCCTCAACAATTATAAGGGGGTGGGGGGGGGGGGGGGATTGGAAGAGAACATTTCTAGATAGAGAGAAAAAGTACCAAACTTTTATGAGACAAATGGGGAAAACTGAACACTGACTGAATATGATACTAAGAAATTAGTGTTAATTTCGGGTGTAGGATAATGGTAGTGTTATATTTTTAGAAGAATTATATTTGAGATGCATCCTGAAATATTTAGAACGAAATGATATGTCTGGGATTTACTTCAAACTGGGTATTGTATTACACTACTCCCTCTCCTCTTATGCACACTTGAAAATTTCTGCAATAAAAGTGCATTTTTTTAAATCTAGCAATGAGCTTTTTCTAATAACCTACCCAGGAATAACCCAGGTTCATCGGATTCACTGTTCTGCCCTCCAGGGCTTGCCATGTAGTGATTTGCTGAATGATCAGTGAATTCCTATTTTCTTCCTCATAAACCCTTTGTTGGGAGTTATCCCAAAGTAACTACCTCCAGTAAGAACTGGAGTTCTTTTTCATTTATGCTAACCGGACTCTCTCCAGTCCACACCTGAGGCCACGCTGACTTTATGACCTTTCAGAGCACACACATTTGGACTATGCTCCTGCCTCGGTTCTTCTTGCCTCAAGTTTTGCCCCCCAGAGGGCACCCCTTGCCCCACCACCCACTCCTGCCATTTCTAAAGTGGCGTTCCGGTCTGATCCGCCCTGTCTGTAAGAAAACAGCCTCTGAAAGCCAAAGCCCTTAAGGGAGCTCTCTATTAGAGCGGCTCCCAAGGAAAGCTTCATTCAGGTGCCTCCTTGGGACCAGGCTCGAATCCCATCCTCTCTCAAAAACACCATTGCTTTTTCACAATCCCAGGTGATGGCATCCCCAGAAGACAGAAAGAAGCAGAACCTCCAGCTTGTCCCACAAGCCCCGTAGAGAGCTGTCCCGTCAAGCAAGGCCCATGGATACCACACCCATTTCTCCAGGAGGCAAACAGCACAAACTGAGCTGGAACCTTGAGCACAGTTCTTGGGACCTACAAAGAGTGCCTGGGAGTGTCCTGGTGCTGGGCCCAGCTGCCTGCCCCAATAGACACTGGTTGTAGGTGGTCCAGGGAGAGCAGGAAGATGACAAGGGCTGTGGGCCATCACTGCAAGTCACACACACCATTTCATCCCTTACGGCCAACAGCCGGTAGTTTTATCTGCGCACACCTGTCAATTAGAGGTACCAGGAAGATCGATGGATCAAGCCTTCTGGAAAAAAAAATGAAGACGGGGCCTTAGTCTGACCTGACCCTGCAAAGAGAGGGGGGAGGAAGGAGGAACGAAGCAAAATTTCACACTTGGCGTGGAGTTTGGAGAGTGCTTAAGATCAGCTGCAGCCTGCTCCAGGCTCCCCGTGGCCGGTGGCCACAGAGGAAGGGTCGATAGTGTGCTCTGAACTGATTTCAGATGCTTAAAGAAAAAGAAACTCCAGATTACAGCCAGGGAGGCAAAGGTCCTTCAACACCAACGTGAAATCAATCACTCCTCGGGTAGGGTAAGTCCATGGCCAAACCGATCAGAATGCCAGAAGCAACAGCAAAATGGGACGAAGGCAGGAGCTGGGAGGGTCACCCATGTCTGCTGCATTGGAGGAAAGAGCACCGTATGTCCAGGAGGAAAGACAGGATGCCATGAGCCTGAGGCATCCTCCCTCAGACCAGTCCCTTCCTGTCCTCTGTCCAGGTCCTTCCCACCCAGACCCAGGCCTGCCTGGCAGCTTCCTGGACCCTGCCTGGCTGGTCTTGACTACTAGTGGGGCTGTCACCATCAGACATCTTACCTTGGTTTCTGGAGGCACAGGCCAGAGAGAGCAGCCCTGATGAACCTCTCCATCCTCATGCCGTGCTTCCTACCTTTCAGCTGCATCTTCCCCCCATTAGTACTTGAGCCTCGAAAGCCCTTCGTGCGGATGCAGAAACTGAGGCTCAGGGAGATTAAATCTACACTACACATCACAGGACAGGCACTTCTAGCTCCTAGGGCAGGGATTACCCGCCCCTCTCTCCAATCCTATACTCAGAGACAGGTACTGGTCTTGCTATTAAGTACGTCTTCCTTCTCACTCCTCAGAACAGGCCCAGGCTGACCCAGAACAGCCATCCCATATCCTCCTGACTTTAGAAGATTGGCTTGTTCATCCCATCTCTGCAGATAAAAAGGTGAAGGGCAGAGAATAGAAAAGAATCTACGTCTAGAGAAGAACAGGGCCCGGGCCTGGACTGGACTCCAGAGTCTCTCTCTCACTGGCAGCTTCTCTACTAGACACGTGTGCCCTCAACAGCAGTCACTCCTAGGTCACCTGCAGGACTCCTGCCATTTCCTACAGCATTTGCATAGCATTTCCATTCTGTACTGCTGGACACCCCGGGATGCTGGTGAGGGGGGATGCTACCCCATCCCAAACTCTGCATCTCCCTGGCAACCTGGGACGCATGGCCAAAGTGTAGCCTCGGGGAAAATGGACCATGGACCTTAGGTTGTGTCAAACTCCCAGGGCCCGGGAAACACATGTTAACGGGGGACTGACCCCAGCCCACCTAGGCGCCCACGCTGGAGTGAACCACCACACCCCACCCCACAGTGCTCGGCCCGGAGTGTCCAGCAGCCCTTGAAAGGCCCTAAGCCAGAGTTCTGCTCTTTGTTGTAAACCGGAGATTAGCAAGTGTTTGAAAAGTGGTAAAGCCAACCCTAGCTGGTGTGACTCAGTTGGTTGAACGTTGTCCCATGCACCCAAGCGGCTGCCGATTCTGGGTCAGGGCATACGCCTGGGTTGGGGCTCAATCCTCAACAGGGGTTGTGCAGGAGACAGCCTATCAATGTTCCTCTCACTCACAGATGTTTCTCTCCCTCTCCCTTCCCCTCTCTCTAAAATCAATAAAAACGTATTTAAAAATAAAGCGTGTTAAAGCCACACTAGCACCAGCCAGAAACTTTCCCCGTTGAAGAAACCACAGGGATTTGTAGAGAACTGAAAAGGGAAGAACTTTCTCACTAGGTGACTCAATGTCATTTCATGGTTAATCAGCTGAAGTCATTTTACTGGAGATTCACCCTCTGCTGCAGGCAGCGTTGCACTGGACTGCATTATAGGAGGGATGCGTTCGAGGAGGGAGAGGAGACAGCCACAGGACCACACATGCCAGTTTCTCAAAGTCCTCCCGTGGGTTCCCTGCCACCTCCCCCAAGCACACACAGCTTTGGGGCAAGTCCCAGGGCACCAGTCACCACCCAGGTGTCTCTGGTCTCCGGCTCCTCCGTCCTTATCTTAATCCTTGTCTAATACAGAGCAGAGCACTGGCCACTCCAAAACGCCCCTGGAAATCAGGATCCAGCAGAGGCAACAGGGGTTACCCCAATTCCACAGCTCTCTGTGAACAGTCGGCGCCCATGGCCCCCAATTCCAGGGAAGCTTGGGGCTCCTGTACCCTAGCAGAGGAGAGAGGCTGTGCCAGCCTGTGTGGGCAGCTCCTTGGGGTCCCAGGAAGCTGCCCCCAGAAGCTCCTTGGACCACCGAAAACCCTCCACAAGGTCTCATAGGTGTGACTCAGAAATAACCTGGGAGAACGATTTTCAATACCCAGGAACAAAACATTAGGGGAGTAACCCCAAGAAAAGTGAAGAGTTAAAGACAGGAAAACCCAAAGTCAGAGAGACCTGGGGGAGGGGGACGGAGGAGGGAGGGGTTGAAGCAACCTCCAAACTTGCTCCTTGCGGACCAGAACCACACTCAAAGCAAGCAGACCACGGTCTGGCGGGCACCTCGCGGGCTCAGCCAAGTTGCAGAGAAGCAAATGGCATCCCCAGCGCCTGAAGCCTGGACTGTGTCGCCCGGGGTGAATCAATGCTACCCGCGCTGCAGGCTTCGGCCAGGGGCCCCATCGGCAAACGCCGGGAGTGGGGGCTTAGGACCCGGTGCCCGTCTGTTGGGGATGAAGCCCGGAGGGCGCCCCCCCACCCCCCCCCAGCTGCCCTGCCTGGGCTTTCTCATAACAGCCAGTGTCTGGGGCCACGCTCCCAACTCCCTTCCCCGGCAGCGCTGGGTAAAGACATTTTCCAATCCAACTCGGAGCCAAAGGCCCTTTTGGGGAAAGTCGTCCCCCGCCGCCCCCCCCCCCCCCACCCAAAAAAAACGGGATTTTAGCACAGGAGCGGCGGAAGGAGGAGGTGGCGCTGCCAGGCTTTACCTTTTCTCTTTATTCTGTTTTCGGGATTTGTGCAGCAGTCCGATGAGCACCACGGCGGCGCGGATCCCCGCCTTCCGGCAATGCATCCTCCCCGCCGGCTGGGACATGGCGAGGCCGCCGCCGGTGCCCGGCCGCGCCCTCGCCCGCCCGCCGCGCGCCCCCGTCGGCCCGGCTCCGCGCGCTCCGCGCCGCCCGCTGCCGGCCCCCGGCCGCCCGCCTCGCATGGACCCCGCCCCGCCTAGGTGCGCCCCGGTGTCAGGTGACTGGGCGCTCACTTCGCGGCGACCTTCAGCGTCTCCTCGGGGCCCGCGGGGTAGCCGGCGCCCGCTCCCCCGGTGCGGGCATTTCCAAGGCTCGCTCGGGGCGCGGCCGGGACGGGCGGCTCCGGGGCTCCCGCTCAGACCCGCCGCCCGCGCCGGGACCCCGCCCTGACCCCGCCTCCCGTGCTCGGCCCGGGGCGCCCCGGCGGGGAGCGGAGCCCGCCGCCCGGCCGCCAGCACCGGGAGGCGGTCCGCTCGAGCTCGGCGCTCTCGGGGTCTCGGCGCCCGCGTTCGCCCTCTACCCCGCGCCAGGCAGCCGCCCTCCTCTCGCCGCTCCCTCTCCGTCCCCACCTCTGCGCACCCCTTCCCCGCCCCCGCTGGCCGGGCCGGGCTCCCTCCCCGGGCGCAGGCGGCTGCCGCCCGCCGGGATACTTCTCCGATGCTGTCACCGTCTTTAAAACCAGGGAGAAAACACTGCACCGAGAGGAACCGCGCGTCCTCGGTCCAAGCGAAACTACCTTCGCGCGCGGGCACCGCCGCAGCCTCCCTGCCCCAAACCCGGCGTTGGCCGGGTGGTGAGAGGGGCGCCCGCCCGCCCTCCCGCCCTCCCGCCCTGGCCCGAGTCTCCCTGGCGTTTTGACTCCGGGAAAGAGCTGTGGGGTGGGGTGGGGTGGTTCACTCCAGCGTGGGCGCCTTGGTGGGCTGGGGTCAGTCCCCCGTTAACATTTGTTTTCCCGGCTCCGGGAGTTTGACACAACATAAGGTCCATGGTCCATTTTCCGGAGGCTACATACACTTTGGCCACGCGTCCCAGGTTGCCAGGGAGACGCAGGGGTTGGGATGGGGTAGCATCCCACCCTGCCAGCATCCCTGGCGCTAGCGTTGACCGCCGCACTCCCTCTGGGTCCGATTCTTCCCCTGCTCCGGCGCACCGCGTGCAAGCTTCATCTTCACGAATATCACGCCCGTTCGTGGGGAAAGGGTCCTGGCCTGGTCTCTGCTATGAACTCGGGATGCTCCTAAGCCCCCACTTCCATTTGCTGCCCCCTCTCACCACCACCCCTACCATCACCCTGACTGTATCCACTGGCTTTGCCTCTCCCTCCAGCCCCCCTAGGAAAGACAATCGTGCGAGGGCTGGAGGGAATTAAAACAAGACAATTAGTCCATCCTTGGAAACAGCTCTGGTGGGGCAAGGTCCCCGGGGCAATTTGCCTTGTTTTGTTTTGTTTTTTGTTTGTTTGTTTGTTTGTTTTTAATGAAGTCCAGTGTTGAAGCACTCACACAAAATCCAGACAGGCACCAGGGCCTTGCTGGAGAGGTGACAGGGGCTACAGATAAACTCAAAGGCCTAAGGCCTCAACCCCACTTCTTTGTGGGCACAGTTCCTTGTTGGCATCGGAGTTGGGGTGGAGGAGCCGGAGCACCGGGCTGGTGCCAAAATGTGCCTGGTTTATTTATGAAGCATCCATTAACAATGCCCTCAGCCCCCCCAGCCTGTCTGCATGTGGGGGGTTACAAGGGTTGCCATGGACATCTACTTATATAGCCAGAGAGTGAGTGACCCAGGCCCCACCCCTGGGGTTGCAGCTAGGCCAGCTGCAAGGACCACACCAACAGCGTCCTGAGAGTCAGTCTAGAAAAAGAACGGGGAAATGATTATCCTGAGTGGGGAAGAGGGCAGATCCGGCTCCGGCAGCCCAGGGCTTGTCCTGCCTCCAGCAGTACACGCCACTGACGGGTTAGCTCACGGATTGCTTCAGCTCAGTGGCAAGGAGGGTGCCGGGGGCACCGGCCGTAGGTCTAGCCCCAGCAGTGGGTATGTTTTATCCACATACAAGGGTAGGCAGCTTGTCTCAGGTCAAGGCCTGGCTCTCTCCCAGGTGGGTAAGTATGGGTGGTCCTACTCATTTTAAGTAAAATGCATCAGTGGGCAACAGGACTTTGGGATGAAGGTGAAAATTTTTTCCATCAAGCAGGTAATTTGATTCACTGTAATGCTGGGATCCCAGGCCCTCTCAGATCCTCTATGATCACGATTATTTCCAGCCCGAATTGGCTCAAAACACAAGGTTGTCCCCAAAAGACCAAAGCCTGATCTGATTCTGGGGGCCCTAAGAGAAGTTTCCTGCGGGTGGAGAGGCCCTTCCTTCTGCCCACACCCCTCACAGGAAACACCACGGCATAAAGGAATCCATCCACAGCAGGGAATGTGATGGCTGTCTGTGCTGGACTTGCCCATTCCACCAACATTCACCAAACAATCAGGAAGCGACCAGCTTGTGCGAAAGACTAGGTAATGGGAGATAACCCTTACCCAGAACAAACAGGGCCTAATGCATACACAGCCACTTGTAGGGAAAAAGATCTTCAGATGCCCTACCCCTCCTCTCCCATTCCCACCCCTCTTGTGCCATGTGACCCAGCCACTGTTCCCCAAAATTAGGCAATTTGTATACCACCTTCACAAGTTTTTATCTTAACACCACAGAATAATATTTACTTATTCTTTTGCTTTAACTAAATCAACGCATTCTTTACTTAATTTTAAAAGAAAACACTGTTATTATCCTTAATGAAAATCCATTATCACTTGTCATTCACATCACGGAAACAAATACAAATTTCTTACATTTTAGCTCCATACTATTGCCGGGCAAAGACTCTGAGCCTGAATCACCTTCAGTAAAAGAGAAAAGCAGATAAGTGTTAGGTGCTAGCCACACCCTTGCACCAAACAAAAATGTGGTCCTTGAAGAAATCACAAAGTTTGAAAGAGAGCCGAAGGGAACACTTTCCACGTTAGTGACTCAAAGGTCTTCTAAGGCCTCCTCCAGGGGTCACTTCGGGGTGGACTGAGCTGGTGGACACATTCAAGCGCAGGGAGTGAGGTCTTCTCCAGGCAGAGCTTATCCCCAGCAGGGTCCCAGATCCCAGCACCTCAAAGGCCATGTCAGTCCTCCTCCCCCAGCCCGAAGTCCCTGAGAACAAAGTGCCAGGCAGCTGCCAGCCCGAGTGTCTACCCCAAGCTGGGGAAAGCCAAAGGCTCGGGGGGCCGGGCGGGAGTGGAGGTGGAGGGGGACCGGGAAATTAATCATGAACACAGGGCAGACAGCTGCACAGCCCGGTCCTAAGGGGCCAGTGGGGTGAGACAGGCAGACACGCATGCTTGGTCCTGAAGAAAAGGGCCTTCTGTGCCTGGGAACCGGCTCGGGAGCCACATCCGTGTGAAACTGGGCATCCGCCCCACTGCTGGAGCCTCTGTCTCGGAGCGAGCCTGGGGCCATGCTCCCTCCCTGTTCCCACCGCCACCACCACCACCGCCACCACCACCACCGCCACCGCCACCGCCACCTGACGCCCAGGGCCTCTGGGTCACTACAAAATGGACTGGGGGTAGATGTGGGGCAAGAGGGGCTTTGGAGCCCATGGGTGGGAAGTTTTAGGGAAACAGATCTTCAGATGCCTTACCCCTCCCCTTCTGCGGGGTCAGTGCCTGCATCCATCCGTGAATCACATAAACTTTGGAGTAATTCAAGGGTTATAAACATATAACATTAGACCTGCATCCTGACTCTTTTTTTTTAAATATATTTTATTGATTTTTTTACAGAGAGGAAAGGAAAGAGATAGAAACATCGATGAGAGAGAAACATCGATCAGCTGCCTCCTCCACACCCCCTACTGGGGATGTGCCCGCAACCAAGGTATGTGCCCTCGACTGGAATCGAGCCCGGGACCCTTCAGTCCGCAGGCCAACGCTCTATCCACTGAGCCAAACTGGTTTCGGCCATCCTGGCTCTTAAGCCTTTGGATGCACACCCATTACACACACCAGCTGGGAGAAATCACTCAGAAGCCCCCCTCAGCTCTGACTTCCGCAGGGAACACTCACACCTGTGCTTCTAGGACAGCCCTTCATGCTTGGCTGGTACATCAGCGCCCCCTTCTGGGCCACATTACAGTTGCATTTCTGGAATACCACCATAAGAGGAAAAGGAGAAAGGAAAAGGGGGAGAGAGAAAGGGAGGGCAGGGAGGGAGAGACGGAGAGACGGGGGAGGGGTGAGTAAGGGAAACATTGAGAAGGTCATTTGAGGTAGGGAAGCAGTTTCTATTTTGAAAAGAGAGAGCGACAGGAGTCTTTGCCAACATGTTGACTCTCCTCCCGGCTCCTAACCTCCTCTCTCAGAGGCCGACCACCCCACACGGTCTGTCCCACCAAGACAGGGTCTTTCAGGGGCAGCATCAGGCCATGCCCAGCCTGGGCTGGGGGGCCTAAACGCCAAGCTTGGGATCTGCAGCCACACATATCAGACTGAAGTTCTGGCAAGAAACTGGCTCAGATTTTGGAAAGACATCTTGGTGTACTCGTGTGGCATTTCCGAGTTCTGGGCGAAAGGAAGCCATGCCCTGAGGAAACCCACAGATCCCACTCGACGGCAGGCAGCCAGCCTGTGGACTGCACTTCGTGTGGCACCCGGAGCCCCAACGCCGGTCCACCCGGCTCTGCTGCTTCCCCGTCAGGGGTTACAAACTGGGGGCTGGAGGGAGAAGAAAGGAGTTCATCTCTTCCGTGGGTTACTGAGGGTATTTAAAATAGTTGCTTTGGGTTCATTTGTGGATTCATTTGAACCATGAATCTAAGTGGCATGACTATAATTTTTACCGCAGTACAAATATGCAACGGGATTTTTCTGGGTGTGAAGTTTCTGATGAACATAAAGACGTGAATTTTCCATGGAGGCTGCCCAGGGGTCCTCACACCACTGATTACCAGTTCTCCCCACGGATTACCAGTCCTCCCCATGGATTACCAGTCCTCCCCATGGATTACCAGTCCTCCCCATGGATTACCAATCCTCCCCCACAGATTACCAGTCCTCCCCACTGATTACCAGTCCTCCCCACAGATTACCAGTCCTCCCCACTGATTACCAGTCCTCCCCACTGATTACCAATCCTCCCCCACAGATTACCAGTCCTCCCCACAGATTACCAGTCCTCCCCACGGATTACCAGTCCTCCCCACTGATTACCAATCCTCCCCCACAGATTACCAGTCCTCCCCACTGATTACCAATCCTCCCCACGGATTACCAGTCCTCCCCACTGATTACCAGTCCTCCCCACAGATTACCAGTCCTCCCCACTGATTACCAGTCCTCCCCACTGATTACCAATCCTCCCCCATGGATTACCAGTCCTTCCCACTGATTACCAGTCCTCCCCACTGATTACCAATCCTCCCCAGCTGTTGCTACCACCAAGTCACTTCCAGCTCTAGGGTTCCTGGGGCTGAGTGGAAAAGTGGAGAGGGAAGCTGTCTTTCCATAATATTAGCAACATTGCTTAGCAACATCTTTCAAAGCAAGAACCAGCAGGCTCTCCAAAAATCCATTCTGTTTGGCTCTACAAAAAAAAAAAAAAGAGTGGCTTCTCAGGCATGTATTATTTATATACTATTTTATATGCCCAGTTAATGCCTCCTGTGCCGGTGTGCCTGGCCTCTTTGGGAGATGACGTATCACACCTAAGTGAGATTTCCAGACAGCAGAACTTTAAGTAGCAAAACTTCTGCTTGTTTGCTTGCTTGCTTTTACTGTCATGACCTTGGCTACAGATTTCTCTGAAATGTCTTCCATACTTCCGTAACCTCTTCCTGGTGAATTGTGCCATTATTATCAATACCACCTGTTGTACTGAACTAAAACTGAGTTATAAACTCACAGGCCACTAAGGTGAGGGCCCATTTGTCCCTATACTTACTGGCCTCAATCAGCTGGGGTACAGAGATACTAGTAAGAGAATAAAAATGAAAAGACCCTGAAGTCAGACAAACCGAGGCTAGAATCCCATCTCCAGCTTTTACTTTCTGTGTGGCCTTGGGCTAGAAATTCAATCTCTCTGAGCCTCAGGTTTGTCATCTAATAAATGGGGTAACAATGGTGCCATCCTCCTAAAGCTCTTGCAAGGATTAAATGAGCATGCACAGACCACACAAAGACTTGTGTGGAAACGTTCATAGATTTATCCAAAAGACAGCCCATCAACAAACTGTGATATATCCACACCACGGACTGCCGCTCCACAACGAAAAGGAACAAAATACTGACACACGCAACAAAATGGCTGAATTTCAAAAGCATTATGCTGAGTGAAAGAAGCCGGATGCCAAATATACTTACTGTATGATTCCATTTATACAAAGTTCTAAGCCAGACCATCTGAGGCACACAAAAATGAGAGCAGTGGCTGTCTCAGGGAGTGGGGGTTTTCTGGAGAGATGGATGGAAATGTTCTATATCAGGACAGGGTGGTGGGATCCATTCGTCCAAAATGTATAACTAAGATTTGTGCATTTCAATGTATGTAAATCTTACCTCAAAAAAGAACAAAGCCCTCCATTGGTTGGAGCACTGTCCCACCAAAGGGTTGCAGGTTCAATTCCCAGGTAGGGCATATCACCTGGGTTGAGGGTTCGATGGTTCAATCCCTGGTCAGGACATGTGGAAGAGATGGCTGATTGATGTGTCTCTTCTCTTTCTCTCTCTCTCTCTCTCTCTCTCTCTCTCTCTCTCTCTCTCTCTCTCTCTTCCTCTCTCTCTCTCTCTCTCTCTCTCTCTCTCTCTCTCTCTCTCATCAATAAGGCTCTGGCCTCTATGTCTGCATCAACATGCATGAAAGAGTACCTGGCCCCATGCTTATTTGAGGAAAAGCTGGTCTTTTGTCACTGCTTTCTGGACAATCTAATATTGTCCCCTGGCAAGTCCTACATGTGTAAGGAGCCTGGCTGCTTCCCCCTCTTGTTTTCGGAGATGCCCCTCAGCCTAAAAGTCTCCACGCATGGTTCTCTCTGGCACGAGCGGAGCAGCAGCAGGATCCGACAGTGAAGCAACGGAGAGATGTGCAAGGGAGTACAAGGCCGGCCTCGACCAGCAGCTCCTGCCAATCCCACGCTCAGGGTGTCCCTGCATCAGCCTCCGGCCCCGGGGGCTGCAGTGCTGACCTGCTGCTCTGACAGAGCAGGTGGACTCCTCCAGAAACGGGTCCTCTGACCCAGTCATGGCCCTCAAGCTGAGCATCTGTCACTTTGGGGAGCTTGGCACCTTTTTAGTCCTCGCTAAGCATTTTGTGGTGCAAAGTGATTGTCGGAGGTTTTGGATGGGAGAGCCTGTAGGAATAAAGGGAGCTCCGGGTGGGTTTTATTTTAAGTCTTATCGAATAAAGTCCACATTCTCCTAAAAAAAAATGTTGTTAAAGGAGTTGTGAGAAAGATTGAATACTGCTGTGTCTGGCTCGTTTACTGACACCCAGATGCCCAGGGTGTGGCCAGTGAGATGTGCTCGCATTCCCAGCAGTGTGTGAGTGTGTGCGTGCACATGTGTATGTGTGCATGTGTGCATGGTGTGTGTGTGTGTGTGAGTGTGTATGTGCGCATGTGTGAGTGCATGTGTGTGTCCGTGTGTGCACGTGTGTGTGTGTGTGTGTGTGTGTGTGTGTGTGTGTGTGTTGCCAAGCACAGCAGGTCACTCACAAGCCTAGTCACGCAGAACATTCAAAAGTCGGAGCCCTTAGATCTGGTTCCTGAGAAATTCACTTTTTTCTTTTTCCTATTGTCTGAACTAATTAATCTCTTGCTTCTACGGGCTGTAAAGAACTATGGGTGGGACCTCCTTTCCAGAGGAAGCTGCTCATGTTGGGGGGCAGAATCAAAGACTTTGTGCTTAGCTGCCAGGGCTTCCCTTCACTAGGTGTGGCGCTTGCTGGTGGGTTAATGGCTCTTTCCAGCGGGGCAGTGGGTCCTTTTACCTCCAAGGCAAACACAAAGCTTAGCCACCAGGTGGGCACAGACTCCCCAGCTCGCCTCCTGCTGAGCAGCTGTTGGTCTGAAATTTGCAAGCTTTCCCTGGGTCTGCTTTCACTCAGGGCAGTTCTCCCAGCTGTCCAGCCTGCATCACTCTTGTTGTAATCGAAGCTCTTTGGTGAGCAGCTCCCCGCCCCCCACCCTTAGGGAAAACGCCAAGCCCCAGAGCAGCTTCAGAAACTGCACCCAATTTCCTTCCACCCCCACAAACTCTTGGCTTCCACCCATTTTCTCTCCTGCCCCAGCCCCCCTCACTCAGTCACAAAGAAAGAGGGGTCACAACTAATGGGTCACAGCTAATAACTGAAGGACCAGCGTTTCCCAATTATTTCCTTCTTCTTCAGACATTTGGACAATGTCAAGGTCCTGGGGGGCTGGGCTCAGCAGCCAGCTTTGTGTGAACACCATCCATCAACCCTGTCACTGCTGGGGACACGTGGAGAAGGTGTAAGCCTGTCTCCAGGCACGGTCGGCGGTGACCTTCAAGTGGCCCCGTGTCAGTCAGGAGAACGCTTTCTCCATGATGCTGGGCAAGCAAGGGGCCCTGCCTTTGGAGAACCTGGAGCAGAAACCATCTCAACCCACCCGCCCCAAAGGGCAGCGGGATGCTGGGCCGAAGTCTACACGGGATTAACTAAGAGCATAACTCAGGACCCTCAGTGTGCAGGCTGACGCTCTATCCACTGAGCCAGAGCAGCCAGGGCCCTAGAGGGGTTTTTTTTTTAAGTATTTTTAGAAAAATAAAGGGGGGGAGAAAAATGAAGGAGGGGGTGGGGATAGGTGGAGGTGGGCAACGGGGGATGGGAAGAAAGAGAAAGAGTCTTTGTCTGGGGCAATGGCAAACAATGCAGCATGCAGGCGATGTTTTATCGTGACATACACTTGAAACCTGTATGGTTTGGGGAACCAATGTGACCCCAATAAATTCGATTTTAAAAAAGAATTTACAAAAAGAAAAGTGGCCCGGATGGCATGGCTCAGTGGTTGAGCATCGACTTATGAACCAGGAAGTCACTGTTTGATTCCTGGGCAGGGCACAAGCTCAGGCTGCGGCTCGATCCCCAGTAGATCTCTCATCATTATTGTCTCTCCCTCTCTCTCTTTCTTTCTCTCTCTGTCTCTGTCTCTCTCTCTCTCTCCCTTCCTTCCTCTCTGAAATCAATAAAAAAAATTTAAAAAGAAAAGAAAAATGAAGTGTAACTTATTTTGCACCCAAGGGTGGGTGGCCAACCCTACCTGCTGGCCAAGCGTGTGCTTGTTCAGTGTCGGCCCTGACCAGCCGCCGACCTTTGACAAGGCCCTGCGCCATCTATAAACACAAGATGCCAATACCACCTGGGCTGTGGAGTGAACATTTGTGAAGGGCCCCTCTGACCTTGAGCTTGTAGGGAGGTTGGAAGCCTCAACCTGTTCAGAGGCCACCTACCCAGGGGTTGCCACAGGCTCTCCCCACCCCAGGTCTCCGAGCGGGCGTGTTAGAAATGCTGCAAGATCGCCGAGACCGGTTTGGCTCAGTGGATAGAGCGTCGGACTGCGGACTGAAGGGTCCCAGGTTCGATTCCAGTCAAGGGCATGTACCTTGGCTACGGGCACATCCTCAGTGGGGGGCATGCAAGAGGGAGCTGATCGATGTCTCTCTCTCATCGATGTTTCTGACTTTCTATCCCTCTCACTTCCGCTCTGTAAAAAATCAATAAAATATATTTTTTTAAAAAGAAAAGAAAAGAAATGCTGCAAGATCAAGAGGACCAGGGGAGAAAGAGCAGAAAGGTCATGTCCAGGGAGTTGTCACGCCCATTCCTGGGGTGGCCACAGCTCTTTGGGGCTGTTTGGAACTTCCCAGGGGCCACATCTGTCACTGCCCAGGAACATACACCTGCTACCCGCTCCCTGTCTTAAGGGGACTTTGGGAACAGGCCAGGAGGTGAGCCCAAGGCCTGTGCATTTACTCTCCATATCCACCTGCCTCCAGTGTTCCTCTAACATCTACCACTTTACTTATTTACTTAATCTATGGCTGAATACTACTTATCTTTAGCGACTTAATGCTCTTTTATAAAGTAGCAACTTACTTTTAAAAAAAATACTTTGTATTAATGCCATAAATGGAATCATTTCCCACAAATAAGGTAACTATAAAATTAAATATATGCCCTACTCCTTGGGTGTGGGCTGTGCATAGTGACTTCCTTCCATAGAGTTCAGTATGGACTGAGGGGGGAAGAGACGGGGGGCGGGGGAGACAAAAACTACCTTTACAATGAAGACACTTGACAAATACTGCCTTAGACGATCGAGGCCAAGGTCAACGGCGATTGGTCATATTGATCACATGTGCATTTGATATTATATGATGAAAATGGCACTTTACCTCTATGACCTCCCCCCAACCCTGCAACCCCAGTCTCATCCTGAGAGAAGCATCAGACACATCCCATGTGAAGGGCATCCTATAATCCACTTGGCCAAAACTGTCACTGAACTGCCCTCGAAACTGCTGCAAGGTCATCAAAATCAAGCAGTCTGAGAAACTACCACAGCCAAGAGGGCCTGCGGAGATGTGAAAACTACATGTAATGATGTGTGATCCCGAAGGAAGTCCTAGGACAGAAAAACGGACATCAGGGGAAAACTAAGAAAACCTGTAAAAACCATGAACTTTAGTAAATAATATCAATATTGGTTCATTATTTAAAGCCAATTACCACACTAATCCAAGATGTCAATAACAAGGGAACTGGATTACAGCGTATGTGGGAAGTCCTCTGTACTGTCTTCTCAATGTTTCTGCAAATCTAAAACTGACCTTTAAAAGCTGTCTACTTTTCACCGACACTGGGGTGGTGGGGGCCTGCCCTCAGGGATGGGGATGGCTAGGGGAGAGGGTCAATCGGGGGAAAAGGAGACATATGTAATACTTTAAACAATAAAAAAAAGAAAGAAAAATTGTCTACCTTTTTTAAAGTAAGCATAACGAAAAGGAAACAATGATATTGTATTCCAGAAGCCCTGAGCCTGAGACCACTCTCGGTGAGCAAGGACTGCTAGCCAGCGTTTCGGAGGTACTGAAGACACATTCGCGCCTAATGAGATTTCCTCCTTGAGGTCGTGAGGGCCATTGAAAGAGAATTGAAAAGGGAATGGCTTCTTCTCTGGTGGTCAGTGTCAGGCAACGTTGTGTCCTTAAACCAGTGACATCACCTTTCCCAGGTGCAATTTGGGAATCTTTGTACCAGTCCATGCACTTCCAACTTCTTCCCTTTCTCCTCTGAGCTCAGAGAATGAGCAAATGGACAGTGCTCTGCCCCATTCTGCGGTCCCCTGTGGAGGAAGCACCACACCCCTTCCGAGGGGCCCATGGCTGGTGCAGGTCACCAATCCCACCTGTCGGAGGAGCAGCTCCAGGGTAGGCCCTGCTGGCCCTGAAGCAGAGGAACCATTCTGAGGGCAATTAACACCACCCCCTTGGTACAGCACTTCACAGTGGCAAGCACTTCCACACCTTTACTCCACTGAAAACTCACAGCTCTAAGGCAGGAATATAAATAACATTCCCATTTGCTAGATAAGCAAACTGAGACCCAGAGAGGTTAACTCTTCTGCCGAGGATTACACAGCTCCTAAGAAGCAGAGCAGGGACCCAGACACATATGGTCCTATAGACACTAGCTCCCACAAAATCCAAAATGAAGAAGGCTGGAGACCTCGGAGATGAGGAGATGATGCGCCCACTCAGAGGTTCACCGCGCCTGTCTCCAGAGGAAGTGGAGTCTGCTTTTCTGCCTGCTCAGTACTCAGGCCCCTTCTTCTGGTTGACAAATCTTGACTTTCCCCTGGGAGTACCCTGACACCACTATTGGGTTTTGTGGTTCAAGTGGGACTGTCCCTCTCTCAACCTACCTACCCATCCTGAGCTCTGGGTGAGTACATGGTCCAGGCCACAGTTATTGCTTCAGGGATGAACATAAATAAAAACCTACTTGGTCCAAACAGAATGAACACCGGAATTTTTGCTGGCACCACTGAAAGAAGTTTACCACCCCCTGGGGTTTCTGAAGTCGGTGGCTGTCTTATTCGAGGTCTGAGAGTGAAGTAAATGCAGAGGAAAGCAGAGCCAAGACATAGGAACAAACACTGTCTGATGATATTTTCTGACCCACCTTGATTTAGCCATTCCTGAAGCCACTTTTCTTAAACACATCAATTATGAAGTTTTCTCGAATGTCTCCTCTTTTGGTACCTTTTATTTTTCGTAAGCCTTTTTTTTAATATTTTGTTGATTTTTTACAGAGAGAAAGGGGGAGGGATAGAGAGCTAAAAACATCGATGAGAGAGAAACATCAATCAGCTGCCTTCTGCACATCTCCTACTAGGGATGTGCCTGCTTCGACCAGAATCGAACCTGGGACCCTTCAGTCCGCAGGCCGACGCTCTATCCACTGAGCCAAACCGGTCCCGGCTCGTAAGCCTTTTTGAGTTAGATTTCTGTCACTAATAGTCCAGTTAATTTACACGCTCGATTTCTACACAATGGGCAAGAAAACACATGAAAGAACAAAATAGCAGCTTTAGGCAAGCAGCCCCCAAAGGGACTATAAAGCAGCCTTCCCAGGAAGAACCCCTGCATCCGCTTCCCCATCACCAAAAAGACCCACCCCTTGAGTGACAGGCTGGGGGACAGTCCTCTCAACCCTACTCAAGGAGCAGGCAGATGGCACAAATCTGACCCCGCAGATAAAACAGGAATTTCTCCCCTCCTCTTTGCTATCAGCATGTAGGTCACTCACTTCATCTTTCTTCAGTCAAATCAAGGACTCTTCAAGGAAAACTTTTTTTAAAAAAGGAACATTCAGACAAATCCCCAATGTGGGACAGTCTACAAAACAATTTTGCCGGGGCTGCTGTTCTGTATGTAAAGAGACTAGAGATGTGACAATCAAGCACAGTGAGAGACCATTTGTTAATGTCAGTAATACAATCCAATATGTAGCCCATATTTAAATTAGGAGAACATATGAATATGGAGTGCATATTAAGTAATAGTACTGAATTATTATCACTGCCTTGTATGTGATAACAGTGTTATGGTCATGTCAGAAAATGACATTATTTTTGGTAGGCACCTGGTGAGTATTTAGTATGAAGTATCAATATCTGCAACTTCCTTTCTCTATTTGACTATCATGATTCAGAGAAAAGAAGCGAACAGCTGTGGCAAATCTTAGTAAGTGGAGAACCTGGGTGGATACTGATGCTCGTTGTTCTTCTCAGTTTTGCATGGATGGGTAATTTTCAAAATAAAAAGTTGAAAATAACATATCCGCCTTGGCTGTACCTGTCCTCAAGTCTACACATACATGTGACCATGTGTGTGGACACAGGCATGCGTGCATTCTACCCACAGCAGACTAGTGTGCAAAGAGCACTGGCCAGAGCCAGCAGGACCAGGTCCTGTAGCACCTCGGTCCCATCGCCATCTGCGTGTCCCTTTCCTAGTCTGTTTTCCCGGCTGTAGAGTGAGGGCTGGCGCATCCATATACACCCATGAGTTGTGGGAGGGGCATTGAGGTGGCTGGAGCACTATAGTGAAAGGGTTAAGAGTTGAAGGCAGAGGCTTAGAAGAAATGGTCCTTTCTATCTTAAGGCCCTTTCTAAGAAGATGGGCGTAGGAGACAGTAACTATCTCCATGGTAACTGTCTCAGGGGACCAAGTCCTTCGAAGTTGACCTTGCGTTTGAAATTGGCAGGCAATGCGCCTGGATTATCCCAAAGAGAATAAGCCTCTCAGTTCCATCAGCAAATGAAATGCATTTGGGCTCCAAGCTGTGGCTTCCCCCAGGGACTCTCAGGGCAGAGCCTGTGACTTGGTAACTGTAAAAGGATGAAAAGCCAAGGTCAGCCCCTCTGAACTTGGCTGGAGACGTCCGTGCGTTCATTCTCATAACTGACTCGCTGGCCACCCCTCCAGTCAATAAAGCCCTCTGGACTCCTGGGGCTTCTGCGAAGGGAGAGGCCGAGGATATTATCAACAAAGACCATCCTGCAAAGATCCCAGTGAGTGCAGAGTAGCAGTCCACTGACTTCCGGGACCGTACTGGGTGGGCTGAGGCTGTGCAGGCAACAAACAGCTGGAGAAACCCAGAGGGTGAGAAACCAGAGGAGCGAAATCAGGACAAAGAGACAGGAGGTTTCCCCCCAACAGACTGGCAACATGTTCACACCTACTCATGGTGGGTGTAGAAACTGGAGGGCAACTTAGCAGTATCCTTAAAACAAAAAGTCACCTACCCTATCACCCAACAATAGCACCTCTAAGATTTACTCAAGCCTAGAGGAATGCACGCAGCTGTGTAGAGACACGCATGAGGAGGTGCGCTGAGGCACTCTCTACAAGGGCAAAGAACACCAGAAACAAACACTTAGAGGGACACGGGGAAGTGGGTGGGATGTTTTCATAAGCCAGACACTATAAACGGTTGGAAGGAATGAGCTACGTCTATATGTGTGGGTATCTATGATTACTTAAGATGCATATAAAAATATTTTTTAAATATCTTGAAAAAATATGTACCAAACTCTGAAGAGTGGCTACTCCAGGGAGGATAGGAAGGGACTTGCATTGCTGGCCACAGGAGACTGCCCACCTGGGAGGAGGCTGCGAGAGACCCAGCTCTTAACCACTGTCTCAGCCTAGAGCCTGAACCCTGGCAGATGACAGCCAGGTCCACAGCAGGCTGCAGCAATTCAGTCTCCACGGAAATATCACTCCAAGGGCGTGTCCTAAACCTGGGGTAGGGTAGATGCTTCTCTATTAAATGCAAAAGGACCCGCCGAAACCAGTTTGGCTCAGTGGATAGAGCGTCGGCCTGCGTATTGAAGGGTCCCAGGTTCGATTCCAGTCAAGGGTATGTACCTTCATTGCAGGCACATCCCCAATGAGGGGTGTGCAGGAGGCAGCTGATCCATGTTTCTCTCTCACCGATGTTTCTAACTCTCTATCCCTCTCCTTTCCTCTCTGTAAAAAAATCAATAAAATATATTTTTTAAAAATAAATGCAAAAGGGCCAAGACCGGTTTGGCTCAGTGGACAGAGTGTCGGACTGCGGACTGAAGGGTCCCAGGTTCGATTCCGGTCAAGGGCATGTACCTTGGCTGCGGGCACATCCCCAGTGGGGGGCGTGCAAGAGGCAGCTGATCCATGTTTCTCTCTCATCGATGTTTCTGACTTTCTATCCCTCTCCCTTCCGCTCTGTAAAAAAATCAATAAAATATATTTTTTAAAAATAATAATAATAATAATAAAATAAATGCAAAAGGATCCTTTCTGCCCAGCTGGTGTGGCTCAGTGATTAAGCGTCAACCTATAAAGTAGGAGGTCATGGTTCAATTCCCAGTCGAGGCACAAGTCCAACTGGGTTGCGGGCTTGGGTCCCGGTGGGAGTGTGCAGGAGGTGGTGGATGGGTGATTCTCATCGTTGGTGTTTCTCTCTCTCTCTAACCTCTCCCTTCCTCTCTGCAATCAATAAAAATATATTTTTTAAAGATTAAAAAAAGAAAAAGGACCCTTACATAACAGTCTCTGTGGTAAGTTTTTTGGCTGTTTCATGCCATATGCTTTTCTGTCCAGGTCTCCCTTCTCATGAAAGCCCTCACTGTCAGGGATGACAAGCAGCCAGAGCTGCTTGCCGGAGGTGCCAAAGGTGAGCAGGGCATCACCCAGGGAGGCAGACTCAAGGGGTCATGGAGTGAGGGATCCCCAGCAGTATTCTCTGCTGACTGGGGTCACTAGGAGAACCCGGCCTTTCCTGGAGAAGCCCCAGGAAGGAGGAGTCGTCGTCAGCAGAGTTAAGAAAACAGTATCTGGGTGGTTCAGTTGGTTGGAGTGTCGTCCTATGCACCAAAAGGTTGTGGGTTCTATTCCCAGTCAGGGCACATTACCTAGGTTTCGGGTTCATTCCCTGGTTGGGGCACTTGCGGGAGGCAACAGATGGATGTTTCTCTCTCTGTCTTTTTCTCTCTCCCTCCCTCCCTCTCTTCCTTTCCCTCTAAAATCAACAAAAACATATCCTTGGATGAGGATTTAAAAAAAAAAAAAAAGATTAAGAAACACTATCTTCCTGACCCTAACTCCATCAGCGCTACATCAGGAAAGCAGGTAATTAATCTTTTGAGACAGGAACCAGCTGCTCCAGGAGCGCCCGGAGGGGGAAGGGACGGAGACAGAGAAAGTCACCCTGGAGGGGATATGAGCAAAGAAACCCTGAAAACGGCGCAGCAGAGGGAGCCAGACAGTCAGGAAACCGTCACCTTCTCTTCTAGCCCTGACCGGGGCTCCCACATGCATTGACCTCATCTCCCCAGAGAGCAGGAGCCCCCATCCCCAAGTTACAAACCCAAGGTCAAGGCACCTACTCTTCCACTTGCCCACCTGGCCTCCCAGAGCAGGCAATCCTGGGCTAACAGTGCCACCTGCTGGTACAGAGCCAGAACTGTCCCTGTTCCCATCTGGCCCACCACCTGGGATACGCCCACCATCTCTCATCCCATCCCCACCCCTCCTCCTGCCCCATCTTCACACCTGCCAAGCCTGTTTCTGCCTCTAGGCCTCTGTGTCTCAAGGTCAGCGCCTTCTCCTCCTTTGGGGTCTCTATTCAAACGTCACCTCTATGCACAAGCTTTTGCTGATCACCCACCTACACTAGCCCTCTGCTCCCCTCCCCTTATTCCCTCACTATTCTTTTCCTTCACGGGCCTGGGCCTTATCTGAGATCACCTGGGTTCTTTATTCTGCTCCAGTCTACCTCCCGCATTAGAAAGTACTACGGGGCCCCACCGGCTCTGAAGGGACCTCTATGTACGACTTTCACTCAGAACAGGCATTGGCAATGAACATTGTTGAATAAACCATTCCATATTCAATCAGCTGAGCACTTCGGAGCTCAAAAACCCAACTTCAGAATCCACAGGGAGGACCCACAAGCTCTTCAAACTCACCGCATTCGAGGCCAAAATCATGACCTCCCCCTGCAAACTGGGTTTTCCTCCCATACTTCCCAGCGGTCCACGGGACAGCTTTGAAAATCGTCCAAGCGAACCCCAGTCTCTACAGGGCTCCTTTCTCACTCCTCATGCAGGTCAGACTCCCCATCTGAAAACTCCACCTTCATCCTCAGTCTCCCCCATCCCCTCCAGCCCCAGTGCCCCACCTCCCTCTTCCTTAGCAGTAACCATTTCTTCACCTCCCTACTCCATCCCAGAACCCAGAACTCCAAAGTCCCTTGGTGACAGGGGCTCCCACACCACTCTCCCAAGGCAGCCCCCGCCTCCTCAGCACCGATTCGAGACTCTCCCTGAGCAGACCCCACTCTTGCCTCAGCACCTAGGTACCTGTCCCACTGCTTCTCAAACAGCTTCATACATTTTCCTGCCCTGAGCCTTTGCCCTTGCCACTCCCTCAGTCTGAAATGTCCCCTGCAGCCCTTCCCTCCTAGGGGATTTACTTTAAACCTTCAAGTGCCTCCTTCAGGAAGCCTTCCCTGATTCCACCAGGAAGAATTCACTGCTCATCCCCTATCTCTACTTGCATTGGCTTTGAGATGTCTGTCTCCCCCAGAGACTGGAGTTCTGGGGGCACAGGGACGAGGCCCTGAGTCACTTAACCACGCTCAGTATCTTCAGTAAGAGCCATGGTTGTGAGCACTAGGACTGTGCTAAGTGTGTTTCATGTGTAAGCTCATTCAACCCTCAGACATCCCTGTAAGGTAAGGATTCTCATCATCTTCACTTCCCAGATGGTGAAACAGGAGCTCAGAGAGGTTCCGGGGTTTGCCCAAGGAACCTCGTTACTGAGTGGCAGAGCCAAGATGCCCAGCCCATGAAACAGTGCCTAGCACAGGTAGGTACCCAGCGAATATTCATTAGATGAGCAAACACCTTCCTTTCTCCTGCATCAGACCTTGGTACTCACAGCTCCAAGACATGAATAGCCTGTGCTCGGGCCTTCTCTACTCCAATTCTGACCCAGTTATAGCTGCAAAGTTTCTTCCTCTCTCTTCCTCTCCCACCCGTCCAAACTGTGAGCTCAAAATGGCTCTGCAGAGGCAGGTGAGGGAAACACTCATGATAAGCCTGCATTTAAAAAGGAGGGAGTGCTCTAAGTGGTGTGGCTCAGTGGACAGAGCATCAGCCTGCGGCCTGAAAGGTCCCAAGTTCAATTCCAGTCAAGGGCATGTGCCCATCCCCAGTAGGAGGTGTGCAAGAGGCTGCTGATGGATGTTTCTAACTCTCTATCCCTATCCCTTTCTCTCTGTAAAAAAATCAATAAAATATATTTAAAGTATATATATTTTTTAAAGGTAGGGAGCATGACACATTTTTAGGTGACACTGGACACTGGACAGAGGCTGCCTTCAGAGGTTTCAGAATGGCCACAGGCATCTCCATCCACTTCCTCTTCCTCTTCTCTAGCACAATCTCCTTACTTCCACTCAGGCAACAACCATGACCCATACACTATTTCCCATTCATTCAGCTGCTTCCCCATTCTGTCGAGTCGGTAAAGGCGCTAGCATTGTTTTGCATTCTTTCTAGCTGCCTTCCGTATTACACAACCATTCAGGAACATGGCCACCTCTTTTGACCTTGACTCAATGGGTATGTGAGCCGAGAGTTTGGGGCAGCTACCCCAGAGGGGAGCGTGCGGCGTGCAGCTTCAAGAATTCGAAGTCAGCCCGCATTTTTCTGTAGGCCCACAGCTCCTCCACAACAGACACAATAGTACATACTCAACACCTGCACTTGAACAGATGTGGATTGTGTGACATCAGGAAAAAGAACAGTGTTGGAACTGAATTATAATGCTACATTTTTTTCTCGGACACTTGTAAATTCCTGAACCCACACCATGCGTGAGGCGGGGTGTGCAGACATTGCTAGGGCTCCCCTGACAAAGCCTGGGTCCCAGGTCACCCCGAGGAATGTAGGCCCAGGGCAGGAGACCAAAACACCTAAGGCGTGGGTGTCCCGTTGTCCTCTGTGAACACAGAATCCCACCGGCTGGCGAGCGGGCGGGTCACTTCCCCGCTCTGAGTCTTGGTCCCTTCCTTTCTGAAGGGGAAAGAACATCGAAGCCACTTCACAGGATGGTTGTGACGATGCAGTGAGGTGGCACGGCCAGTGACCTTTGTGTTGCCGTCAACGGGAATGTGGCATCAGCCACGCTTGTGCCTTTTGGGGGAATGTGTTTATGGGAGTGGATGTGACTGTGTGTGTGAGACCCTGAGTGACAGGTGTGTGTGGTCACGTCTGACTGCATGTACCGGATTGTAGGTGTCTGAACGCAGGTGCGGGAGAAGCCAGGGCCCACGACTTTCGGCACTGGGCGTCCACCAGCTCTCTCTGTTCGCAGGCCCAGTGTGTAAGCTCCCGGCTGCCAGATACCAGCTCGTGGCCGCCTCCTCAGCGCCACCTGGTGGCACTGGATTTGTGCCGCTCAGACATCTGGCCTGGGGACCATCTATCTGTGCCACATGTGACAAGTCACAGGCCAGGTAGAATCTCTGGACTTGTCCAGCCTTAGAAGACCGCCAGGGGTGCCCGGCCTTCGATCTTGACCAGAGCTGCCCAACAAAACTTTCACTGATGGTGGAAATGTTCTGTATCTGTGCTGTCGAGCACAGTAGGCACTAGTTATGTGACTATAGCACGTGGAAGGTGGCTAGTGTGCCTGGGGAACTGAATTGTAAATTGTAATTCATCTTAATTCACTTCCCCTTAGGTTGACACATGTGACTGTGACAGCACTGGTCCGGGGGACTGTTTGAATCCTGGGAGCCAGCTATGCCTCAAGCCAGACAGACCAACCGCCTGGACCTCTCAGTGATAAGAACCAGGACACGTCACATAGGCTGGTTTGTCCTGGGTTCTGGTCACTTCCGCAGAGTCCTGACTAACCAGATCCTCTTCTAAGGCCCCTGAATACAAGCTCACTCAGCGAAGGCTGTGGGAAGCCAAGTGCACCTGCTGTCTCAGACGAGAGGCACTGGGATCCTGAAGTTGCTAGTAGGTCCCAGACATGCTTCCAGGACGCTGCACACCCCATACCTGGAAGAGTTAGGGTGCACAAGTGTGGCTAAAAACTAAAAAATGTATTCTAAATATATTTTGATGCAGAACGAAGTCTAAAAGCATGATTATTGCAGCATATCTTGTGTTGACAGGGGATTGGATTCAATTAATGTATTTTTCAATAGGAACTAGCTGTTGCCAGAATACAAAACAGCAGTAGAAGCAATGAATGAATGTATACACAACATGGAAAGAACTTAAGAGAATAAGGTGAAAAAAAGCCTGAGTAAAAGAAAATAAGGAACAAAATGATATTTCTACTGCAAGATCATCTATATGGACCTAAATGTCATGCATATAAAATTAACAATGCATGTTTTACAAGAACACACAGAGACAGGAAGCTGTGTGGCCAACATTTAAGAATGACTGTCTATTGTTGTGTCTAAGGATGGGAAAGAGGTGAGTGAGAGGAATGGTACCAAAATAAAATAAACAAATTATAACTAAAATATAACACGAAAGGAGTGGACTCAGACAAATAAAGGCAGAGTGCCATTGGCTGAGAACTATAATTAATCCAATCTTTTGCACCAGACGTGCAGAGAAATAAGGTAACTTCGTTCTCTCTCTTGAAGTAGCTATAATCAGAGCCCCTGTAACAGCCAAGGGGAACTGAAAATGGTTCAGGCTGGGCTGCATTGGAAACAGATCCACAAGACAAATGGGGAGAGAAAGCAGCAGCCTTGGTTCTGTGCTGTGTCCTTCCTCAGACACGAGCATGAGTTCAGAGACAGATAAACCTGGTTCGGTGCCTGGCCTGCCGATTGCCACCGCTCTCTGAGGCTAGTTGTCCATACCTGTGAAATAGGAATCAGAACACCTATCTCCCAGGGATTGGGCAAGGATCACGATCATGCATATAGTGTCCTACTGGGTGGCTCAGTGGTTGGGCATCAACCCATGAACCAGGAACTCATGGTTCGATTCCTGCTCTGGGCACATGCTCAGGTTGTGGGCTCGGTCATTGCTGATGTTTCTATCTCTCTCTCCCTTTCCCTTCCTGTCTGAAATCAATAAAAATATTTTTTTTAAAGATCACACATATAAGAGCATTTCACACAGTGTGGCTATGCAAAAGAAGCATGCAGTGTTTGCTGAAATTATTATTCTCCAATATAGCTTTATACTAGGGGCCTGGTGCATGGATTCGTGCACAATGAAAGGAAATTAATTAGAAGGTGGTCAATGGGGTGGGACGGGGTGAGACGGGCTGGACACGCCCTGGAGCCAACCTCTCCTGGTCCCTCCCAGGCCAGCCACACCTGGGGCAGCACCAGGGTTCAAAGGGCATCTGCAGAGTGAGTGGGGTCCCTCCAGCAGGTGGGGGTCCCTCAGCCTGGCCTGAGGGGATGGGGTGGAAACTGACAGTCTGACATCCCATGAGGGGTCCCGGAGTGTGAGAAGGCACTCTGCAAAGTTGCATTGCTCCTGCGTTAAGCGTCTGCCCCCTGGTGGTCAGTGAGTGTCATGCCTACCAGCCAGTCACTTAGCCAGCTGCTTAGCCTTTTATATATATAGATTAATAACCCAGTGGTCAGCAAACTCATTAGTCAACAGAGCCAAATATCAGCAGTACAACGATTGAAATTTTTTTTGAGAGCCACATTGTTTAAACTTAAACTTCTTCTAACATCACTTCCTCAAAATAGACTCACCCAGGCCATGGTATTTTGTGGAATAGCCACACCAAGGGGCCAAAGAGCCACATGTGGCTCGAGAGCCACAGTTTGTCGACCACAGGATTAAACCATCATCATGTAAGTTTTTGCAACATGAAAAGGCCTAATTAATAGAACAATTTTCTGGGTCACCCAGTTGAATGCCTTGGGTCCCCCTTTCCTTCCAACCCAAGTCCAGCCAGCTTCCACATTTCACAGATCCTACCCTGTAGCATCTCGTGGTCATCTGTCTGCTTCCACACCTCATGTGAAGCCACCTCCTCTCCCTGGAGCAGCTGCTGGTCCTTGTCCATCCACTTCCACAGGGTGCCATTGGGTCTAATCTAGCAGCACAGTGGCCTTCCTATAAAGCTCAGATGGAGTCCCTCCATACCTCTACTGAAAACCTCCAACCATCTTCCCCAGTGAATTGAACACACACTCTGAAGTCTGACCTGCAAGGCCCATCACCACAACCCACAAGCCACCACCAGCCCTTGAACCTGAATCCTCGCTCTTCCAAGACTCCGGCCTTATCCAATCCTTAGGCAAACCTTGCTCTTTTTCAAGATTCACAGATAGGTCAATGGAATCAAACAGAAATCCAGGCATACATCTTTGGATCTGTAAGAATTTAGTGCTAGAAATTGAAAATTAAAGTGCAGTGCTGGAACAACTGCCTGATTATTTGGAAAAAATAAAATTATAATTTCTTCTCTCATCTTCCTCCAAACTAAATTCCAAATGGATTAGAGAGTTAAATATGAAAAGGCAATGAAATTGTTAAAAATATAAATAAAAGAATATATAAAAGAATCATCAACTTTCTGGATGAAAAAGGACTTCTCTATGCATAAAAATAACAAGAGAAGTCACAGATAAAAAAGATAGGCAGTTTTACTCTCTTAAAATTTAAAACCTATGCATTAAAAAACAAGTTAAATTTATTGGCAAGGGGTAAAGAGAAAGATTATTTGAAAATAAAAAGATAAATGGCAAAGGTTTCACAGCTTTAATTAAAAGAGAGCTCTAATGAATCAACAAGAAAAATATGAACATTCCAACAGAAAAATAGGCATGAGTCATTAAAAAATATTTTCTCAAAAAATTTTAAAGATAAATATGTGAAAACATTTTATCTTTAGCGGTAGCCAAAAGAAATGATCAAAAGTCCATACAAAGATCTATATTCAAGGACTCTTTGCAGCATTATTTATTAATAGTCTGAAATTATAAACAACCATAATATCTAAAAATAAAGCAATGGGTAAATAAATTATGGAACATCGTAATGATGATATACAATTTTTTAAATCACGTTTTTAAAGAATATTTATTGGTGATGAAAATGTCATTATATAGTAAGTTCTTAAAGAAAACTAGAAAGCACAAAAAGACTTGTAAAGAAACACATCAAAATGATGACATTTTTGGGCAGTGAGCCATGGTTTTTTTTTTTTTATCTCAATATTTGTACATATTTTCTAAATCTTCCAGGAGAGCATGCACTGTTTTTATAATCATAAAAAGAAGCTATTTTTAAAAGGGGGATAAAAGACTGCACCAATAGGGGGAAATGTGTGCGACGCAGGCAGAGAAGAGAACAGGCACATCCCCCGGACGGGAGGAGAGAGACTCCAGGAGGCTTTCTTTCAGGGTTTGGACTAAAGAATAAAACAGCATGTGCTCTGGTCAGTCAAATCAATGTGAAAACTAACTATCACCCACCCCAGGGAAGGAGTAAAAATGTCAGCCGTCTCTGACGGGCAATTTGGCTGCATCTGGCCTAGCTGGGACCCAACAGCCCTGGCTCCCGGGTCCTCCCCACATGACCTCTCTGGGCAAATATGCAGAGGGTCACATGAGGGACCTGCACTACAGCACTGTTCACAATATAAGACAATGGAAACAAGAGGAGATGCAATAAGGGGGGAGGGGAATGTGATATGTTTGTACAAGCAAATGCTACATGGCAATTAAAAAGAAGGAGCTCGACACCATGGACAGATTCCAAAATCCATGGGGAGGGGCACAAAGCCAGGACTGTAAGGGTACCGACTCCCACATCGAGTGCTTGCTTCTTCCCCACACAGTTCTAACGCTTGGCATAGGTAAGCTTACACAGTCCCCAAAATAACCCCATAGGGAGGTTTCAGGTATTACTATTATTCCCATTTTACAGATGAGTAAACTAAGGTGCAGAGACATTCAGTAACCTGTCTGAGGTCTCACAGCTGGCAAGTGGCAGAGCCAAGACCTGAACCCCAGCAGTCTGATGCCAGAACACCCTTATGACACTCACATAGATTCCAAAGGACATCATGCATGCGGATTTTTAATACACACAGAGAGCTAGTGTTTCTGGACACCTCTCTGTAGATGCACAAGTACTGAAAACATGGACTGAAAACACACACCAATTCCTGTGCACCTCTATGGATGGGGAGGCAGGGTAATAGGGCCAAAAAGGAGTGAACTCGGGAACTTAAATTTATGTTTTATTTCCTCTATTTAAAAACAAGGCTCAAAAAGTTAAATATAGAACTACCGTGTGATCCAGCAATTCAGCTTCTGTGAATATACACACCCAAAAGAACTGAAAGCAAGGTTTCAAAAAGATATTTGTACACACACGTTCATAGCATTATTACTCACAACAGCCAAATGTGGGAGCAAATCGTGTCCACCCCCAGATGAATGGATAAACAAATGTGGTATATCCATACCACATTCACCCTTAAAAAGGAAGGACATTCTGCCCAGCCCGTGAGGTTCAGCGGCTGAGTGTTGACCTATGAATCAGGAGGTCACGGTTTCATTCCAAATCAGGGCACATGTCTGAGTTGTGGGCTCGATCCCCAGTCGGGGGAGTGCAGGAGACAGCTGACCAATGGTTCCCACTGATGTTTCTATCTCTCTCTCCCGCTAAGCTTCCTCTCTGAAATCAATAAATGTGTATTTTAAAAACAGGAAGGGCATTCTGACACATGCTACAACATGGACGAACCTTGACATTATGCTAAGTGCAGTATGCCAGCCGCAAAGGGGCAGATACTGCGTGACTCCCCTTAGCTGAGTTTCCCAGAAGAGGCAAATTCACAGAAACAGAAAGCGGGACGGTGGCTGCCGGGACTGAGGTGGGAGAGACGGGAGTCGGTGTTTGAGGGGTACAAACTTAGGAATAATGAAAAAGTTCTAGAAATGAAGAGTGGCGACAGGTGTGCGACATAAATAGACTTACTGCCACTAAACGGTACACTTGCCAATGGTTAAAACAGTACACTTACGTTATGTATATTTGATGAAAACGCAACAGAATGTTAACAACTGTTGGTTCTGAGTCATCAGTACTCAGAGGTTTGCCGTGTTGTTATTGTAAAAATCAAACAAACAACACGAAGGGAGGGCCTGTCTGCCCAGGATGTGGAAACAGGCCGTGGCGGGTGGGGGCACCCCTCCCAGCAGCTCAGGCCTTTCCAGTCTCTTCCCTCCGCCTCCTATTTTTACTGCATTGTGGTTGCTATGGAAACAAGGGGCACCAGGGGCTCCCAGAGCTCAGCCCAGGTGCTGCTAACTCTAGGAATATTGTCAGAGTGTGAATAAAATAAAAGCCCCTATCTACCAGGCTTCACACACACACACACACACACACACACACACACCACACACACACGCACGCACGCACGCACACACACACACACACGCACACACACACGCACGCACACACGCACACACACACACACACGCACACACACACGCACACACACACGCACGCACACACACACGCACGCACACACGCACACACACACACACACGCACACACACACGCACACACACACGCACGCACACACACACACACACACACGCACACACACACGCACGCACGCACGCACACACACACACACACGCACACACACACGCACGCACACACGCACACACACACACACGCACACACACACGCACACACACACGCACGCACACACACACACGCGCACACACACGCACGCACACACACACGCACGCACACACGCACGCACACACACACACACACGCACGCACACGCACACGCACACACACACACACACGCACACACACACACACACACACACGCACACACACACGCACGCACGCACGCACACACACACACACGCACACACACACGCACGCACACACGCACACACACACACACACGCACACACACACGCACACACACACGCACGCACACACACACACGCACACACACACGCACGCACACACACACGCACGCACACACGCACGCACACACACACACACACGCACGCACACGCACACGCACACACACACACACACGCAGGTCTGCCCTCCTGATAGGTTTACCGACTGACCGTGGCTCATGTGTGCACCTATAGTCCGTCATACCACCACCTGCACATGGCTGTGCTCAGCAGCAGGCCTGGGGCTGGGTGCCCATCGTTCCAGTGTGCCGGGGTGGGAATGCTTGCAGGCGTGCTGTGTCACGTGGTTACATGTGTCCACACAGCCCAGCACTATTATTACTAATATGAACTCGCGAGAAATATGAAGGCAGGTAACATTTACCGGGCATTAAGTACCAGGCTCTGTGCTCCATGCTTCCCTTGGATTATCGCCTTCAGACTTCACAATGGTATCCACACGTAGGTACTATTATTATCCCCGGATAGAAAAACTGAGGTGCAGAGAGGATGTGTAACTTGCCTGAGGTCGCCCAGACCACATGAACCCAACCACTGAACCTGCACTGTGGGGAGAGAGCGCTTGAAATGTCACTGGTTCCCAAACAGCTGCAAACCCAGCTGCCTCAGAGGTACCCCCTCTCGCCCTGATAACACACAGGTTTCCTGGCCCCATCCCAGGCCTGAGGAAGCTGCGTCCCCAGCGTGGGTCTGCACTGCAGCAGGGGAAGGGAGGGGGGGCAGGTCAATCACTGGGCCAGCCTGGGCTGGGCTGATGGGGTCTGGACGGGGCATGGCAGGGTGGGAGCAGGGCTGTCCTATGTCCCTATGAGTCCGGTTCTTGGGCCCAGAAGTGGGCCTGGGAGAGTCTAGAGCCCGAAGTTCCTCAATTCCTGATGGCCTCTGCTGGTGGCAAGAGAACCAACAAGGTAACCCTGACCACTGTGTCACACCCTCCGCCCAGGGCAGGGCTCCGAAAGTCAGTTGTGTGGCTTTGTGGCCCGCCAGGCACGGATTTCCGCCCACTCCACCCTCTCAGAATGAGCTGGGCGTGGGGTGGAAGGTGACGCTGCGGTAACTGCTGGTTCGCAGCGCAGCCCAAGCAGGGAGGAGTCAGCACCTCACCTGCACAACACGCAGCGGTGCAGCCTGGACGGGGCACCCCGGCGGCTCCCACTGCCTCTGACCCCCTGGGGAGGACACCGCAAGGCAGAAAGAGCCAGCATGAGCCCCGAGGTTCTGGCTGCTCCGGGAGCTTGAGGAAGGAAGCTCCTGGTTCCCACGGGGAGGGAGGTGCTCATAGAGGAGGCAGCCTCTAGGCCAGTGGTGGGCAAACTCATTAGTCAACAGAGCCAAATATCAACAGTACAACGACTGGAATTTCCTTTGAGAGCCAAATTTTTTAAACTTAAACTAGATAGGTAGGTGCATTGTTATTAACTTAATTACTCCTTCAATCGCACTTGACATGCATGCCCGCACGTGGTGTTTTGTGGAAGAGCCACACTCAAGGGGCCAAAGAGCCACATGTGGCTAGACTGATCCTGGAAGGATGGGAAGGTGCCAGAAAACAAAGTACCAGAAAGCGAGTCACATCATCGAGCTGGAGCCCAAGGTCAACAGGAGACACAGTTAGAAGAAATAAAGAAGAGAAAGAGAAAAACTAGAGTTGTGCTGAGGCACAGAGAGGCCAAGTAATTTGCCCAAGGTCACCCAGCTGGTAGAGTCAGGATTTCAACATGGGCTGCCTGGCCACTAAGATGGACTCACAGTTGGTGGCCCTTTCTTCTGTGCATACTTTAGAACGCTGACAGGGTGGACCTGGCCGTTCTCGGCAGGGTGGGGAGCTTCTACATTCGCCCCAGGACTGGCAATGTCTGGAGGCATTTTTTTATTATCACTGCTAGGCAGGAGGTGGCCGGCATCTCATACGCAGACGGGATCTTTAAACGGTACAGACGCTGGTCCGACCCCAGACATTCTGCCTTCCCGTTCTGGAATGAGTACAACCTGGGCGCCAGGCCCTGTGCAAAGCCTCCTGGGTGACAGCGAGGGGCAGGGAGGTGTGGAAGCTGCTGCAGGGGAGAGGGAGAGGCTCGAACTATCTGTGTGGACCCAAGTCAGGGAGTGATGCCGCTGCCGGAAAGAGCAGTCGCTGGGGAGTCAACTCCACCAAAGACTGCGCGGCCCCTATCTCCGAAGGGGCCCAATGCCCAGCACCCCCTCCTGACCCTCCTCTCTACACTCCCTGTCCCAGCCCTAGAGGAGCCGGAATAAAAGGAAGGAATAAAAGCAAGCACCCACACACACACACCCGGACACCTCCGAATGTTGCCGGGGCTCCTATCCATCATGAGCCTCTCCAAACAGGCCAGGCGGGTCCCAACGCACCCAGGGGTGCATAGTGTGCAAACAGGAAGCACAAGGGATGCACATGTGGGAGTCTGAGCTGCTCCCCAAAGCCCAGCGGGAGCCTCTTCCCAGCCCTGGCCAGATCCAGTGCCCGATGAGCTGGGCTGAGCCCTCTAGCCTCTTCTCCACGGGCCCCTGAGTCTTCCCATCCAGGGAGACCAGCAGGCCTCTGAGCCTGGTGAGACCTTCGGAGAAGCTAATGGATGGCCAGATACCTGGGGTCCACAAGGACTCCTCTGGGGAGCTGGACGAGCTAAGGGACCACTGGCTTTGGGCTGCAGGCCACAGGCTACCCAGCCTCCCCCCGCATCCTGTCCTGCACCCCTGCCTTTGTCTCCCACAGTGAAGACCCAGGGAGCTTTGTCCATCAAGAAAAAGAACAGAGACTCACCAGGGCTTCCTGGGCATGTCAGGGGCTGGCTGGGACTCAGGCCAGGAGCACACAAGTCCCTGGAGTTTGCAGCCCTTGCTGCCTGGCATGGCCCCTCCAGTGCTTCCCCAGTGTCCGGCAATAAAATCAGAACGCAGCCCAACTGCCAACTAAGCACCCGCCTGCCTTGCTTCTCCCTGTAGCCACTCACACCCCACGGACTCCAGATCCCAAAACAGACATGTTTGTGGTTACCATGGGAACTCACTAAAGCCCAAAAAGGCACCACACAATCACCCACATGGGCCCTCATGTCCACCTGCACAGGCAAGCATACCACATGCCTACAAACGCCAACACTGTTTTCAGGCTCAAGGCCCATCCTAAAGAAACCAGTGGACCAGGGCCTGACACTTGGGACAGAAACCGACTTTCCCCTTGGCCCCACCTGGAATGTGTCTGGCATTAGGTTCCCTGAGGGCCCAGTCTGGCCAGCTGTCAGTCTCAAGGGCAGCCACTACTGACCTGGAGCTCACCTGCCAAAGGCACTTCAGGAGCCAAGCAGGGCAGGGCCCCACTAGCCCTGCCTGCCTGCATTCCCTCCTCTGTCCCTTTCTGGGGGGTGAGGCGAAGAGGTAGGTAGAAGGGTCAGGATCTAAGCCAGCACAGAGGAGGTGACAGTAGCAAAAAAGGAACAGAGATTGTATATTCTATCTCCATAGATGGGACCAAGGGCTCCACCCAAGGACTCACTAGGAAACCCGACAGTCTTCACCTTGACCTCCCATGCCCTCACCTCCCAAACCAGCTCCAGGCTGGGGACTCCGCCACCTTGATAGCTTCCCAGTCAGTCCACTCTCCCCAACCACACAGCCCCTGCCCTGACCGACAACCTCTCCAATGAATTGGCAGAGAGCAGTCCGGGGGGGCTCCCAGACTCAAGTGTAGCCACATTATTCTCCAGCTTAAAACCCTTCGCTGGCCCCAAGAAGCCAGCCAAGGCTTCCACACAGCCCTCCTACACTCTTAGGCATAGCCCTTCCTGTCCTGGCACTCTACCCTGCTTTCTGTCTGATAATAACCGCACCCACATCCCTCCTGCCCCACTGCCCGGGCCCATCGCGGCTGAGGAGCGCCTCTCTTCTCCTGCCTGCCCTCGCTCACCCTTGGAGACAGCCCGGCAGCTGCCAAGACTCCAGAAAGCGCCCTCCATCCTCTCCGAGAACATCTCTGTGAGCACCTGTCACATTCCACTGGGACTGTCTGTCTGCATGTCTGTCTCCCCGTGGGGATGGAGGATTCAGAGCAGAGGCTGTCTTTTTCATTTTTGCTTCCCCACAATCCTGGGACCTGCCACAGGACTTGGAATGTAGGTGCCTGGTAAATGTGAGCTGAACTGATTCAGCCTTTCATCCCTTCCACCTCAAAAAAAAAAAAAATCAAGCTCTCCATAACAACTCCAGCAAACTCTTAGCACATGTCCTAGGTGTGTAAGAGGGGAGCTGACTAATACGGAGCATTCCCAGAAGATTCTAGAACATCTCAAGGATCCCTGTAATCCACAGTAAACAAAGAGCTGGTGGAAGATGGACTGGTGATCATGACCCTCAACCAGCACATGGGGGGAAAAAAGCCATTAAACTGGGACTGAGGGGTAGACTGTGGAGGGATGGGCTTTCTGGAAGGAAAGAGGCTGGAGAGCTGGATGCACAGACTTGACGCATGACACTAGTTCTGCTCTCGCCTCCCCCCCCCCCCGCCCCGCCCCACCAACATGAGCAAGTGACCTTGCTAACAACACCGAGACAACCAGGAGAAGCCCCAGAAGAAGCAGATGTCTGCAGAGGTAATCACCTATGTATCATTCTCATAGGATGGGAATGGAAGCGCTGAGTGTACAAAGGCTATGACATGGCAAGAAATCTGAGCTTTCTAGAAGCAACAACAACCCCTGCTCCCCAATCCTGCCTGGACAATGGCTCCAGCAGCTGCCATTAGGGGCCCCAGAGGGTCTGCTCCTGCCCTATGTGCTCACCTCCTTTCTGACTGCGTTTTGAATTCTGGGCTGGTGGAATCTGAAAGCTAGAGTAAGCGTGACTGTGTGGTGTCATCCTCTGGCCAAACCACAGGACAGCTGAAATACTGGCCAGCCAGGCTGTGGGGAAGACGGCTCCTCCTGGCCCTCTCCACCCCTCTCCTGAGGAAGAAGTAATAGACCGTCCTCTCTCGGCTCCATCACAAGCTTTCTCTCTATTTAGAGGTGTCGTTTCTACAAGGCAGAGGTCCTAGATCTTTCCATCACTGGGGCTATGCATGACACTGTGCCCCAGCAGTGAAGACAGGCGGCACTGAGCCCGCCCCGTGCTCACCCAGTCCCACAGCAGCCGGTCCTGGGCGACAGTCATCTCGTCTATGGTGCAGCATGTATCAGTACTTCATTCCTTCTTGTGGCCCAATAACATGCCATTGCATAGATGTGCCATATTTTGTTTATCCATTCATCTGCTGATGAACATTTGGGTTATTGTCACTTTGGACTACTATTAATAATGCTACCATGAACATTCGTGTACAAGTTTCTGCATGAGCATAGATTTTCATTTCTCTTGGATCTATATTTAAAAATGGAGTTGCTGGTCTGACGATAATCCTACGTTTAACCTTTTGAGAAACTACCTTATTGTTTTTCCAAAGCAGCTGCACCATTTTATATTGCCACCAGCAACGTGTACGGGTGGCAACTTCTCCACATGCTTACCAACACCCGTTATTATGCCCTTTTTATCACAGTCATTTGAGTGGGTGTGAAGCGGCATCTCACTGTGGCTTTGACTTGCGTGTCCCGGGTGGCGGGTGATGCCGAGCATCTTTTCATGTGCTCACTGTCCATTTGCACATCTCCTTTGGGAAAGGCCTCTTCAGATCCGTGGTCCGTTTTTTAATTGGGTTGTCTTTGAATTACTGAGCTATAAGAGTTCTGTATGTATTTTAGGCACAACCTCCTGTCTGTGATCTGCAAATATTTTCACCCATTCTGTGGGTTGTCTTTTCACTCTCTTAATGGCGTCCTTTGTAACACCAAAGTTCTTCATCTTAATGAAATTCAATTTATCAATCTGTTATTATTGTTGTTGCAAGTGTTTTCTGGTGTCACATCTAAAAAAACCAATGGTTTATTTAAGGTCACAGTGATTTTTATCTATGTCTCTGCTACGAGTTTTCAGTTTTAGCTCTTACATTTAGGTTTTTTATCCATTTTGAGTTCATTTTTGTATATGGTGTGAGAGAAGGGTTTCGTTTCATTCTATTACATGGGGTTATCGGTTGTTCCAACACCATTTATGGAAAGGCTATTTTTCTCCATTGAATTGTCATGACACATTCATTGAAAATCAATTGACCACAAACGTGAGGGTTTATTTCTGGACTTGAAATTCTATTCTATTGATCTGTATGTCTATCCTTGTGCCAGTACCAAACTGTCTTTATTACTATAGCTTTGCAGTAAATTTTAAAATCATATTATTCTTTTTTAAGATTATCCTTGAATTTCCATGTAAATTTTAGGGTCAGTTTTTCAACTTTGGCAAAGAAGCCACCTAGGATTTGACGAGGATGGGTTTCCAGTTCCCGTTCAGCCCTTCCCAACCTCGACTCCCTCTCCTCCCCCTGGGTTCCCTGAGGCACCCTGGAATCTGTTCCATAAATTCCATCTTTGCCCTAGCCAGTTTGGCTCAGTGGATAGAGCCTTGACCTGCAGAATGAAGGGTCCCAGGTTTGATTCCAATCAAGGGCACATGCCTGGGTTGTGGGCTCAATATCCAGTAGGAGGCATGCAGGGGGCAGCCAATCAATGATTCTCTCTCACCATTGATGTTTCTATCGCTCCCTCTTCCTCCCTCTCTGAAATCAATAAAAATACTTTTTTACATTTCCATCTTAACCAGATTAAACTAGGTTTTGTTTCTTGCAATCAAAAGAATCATAACCAAGTACAGTAGGAACATGGTCCAACACACTGCCTCAAACAACCATCTCAACACCACCTCTCCAGGGCCTACGCCCTCAGACTGTCCCCCAAGTATCCAAAGACTCCACCGAGGTCTCAATCTCAGCGATGGCCCTTGACCCCAGCCCTTCACTCCGCCTTGTAACTAGCTCCTTTCCAGGTTACGCATATCAACTTCACCTGTTAAACAAACATGCTCTGGATACATGCTTGTGAAATTGAACAAGAGGTCACAAGACAGCACCACAAAATAGACTGGCACCACTCTGCACCCCCTCGTATCTCCACTTCATGCTCAGATCTCATTCAACAGACAGATAAGAAGCTCTAGGAAGGCCAAACATTGTTTGCCCTTTGGACAAAGGATTCGGAAACTGAAGTCCAGAGAAGTTGTGCCTTGCCTGAGAGTGACTGGCCCTGAACACTGGGCTGTACTATGTGCATCCCATGTGCATGCACTGGTGGGCCCACTGTTCCACCCCATCTTTAAAAGTTGCTTTACTAACAGAAGACACCTCCTTGCCCAGCCAGCATAGCCAGTGGTTGAGCATCACACTTCGATTCCCGGTCAGGGCACATGCCTGGGTTGCAGGTTCGATCCCCAGTGTGGGGTGTGCAGGAGGCAGCCTATCAGTGATTCTCTTGCATCATTGATGTTTCTACCTGTCTCTCCCTCTCATTTCCTCTCTGAAATCAATAAAAATATTTTTTAAAGAAGCCACCTCCTCCTGCCAGTCTTCTGGGACTGCTCCCACTGCTCCTCCGACATCAACTCTACAAAAAGACTAAAGGTTCTCCGAGGGCAGGAACAGTTTGCCATGCATCCCTGCCCTAACTGCCCACCCTCACCCTCTGAACAAAACAAACCAGAGTGGAGGCCTCATTTTTTACCACTTCATATGCCAACCCTTAAGACTGGCTGTGCTTTGCCCAGAGACCTGTACCCAGGGGATACACAGGCAGTGCTGGCAACTGAACTGCAGGGCAGAGGAAGGTTGACCTGGGAAACATTTCAGCTAAGATGGGGGAGTTGTAGGCAGAAGGAGCTGCCTCCAAAGGGGGGATTTTCATGCATGAGCTAATTCCCGTGCAGCATGTTAGTATTTTGAGCTAATGACCAATGCTATTTTTCTCTTCTGGAACTTCCCTCATTTTCAATTCACTCCATGGGGGCAGGTGACTGGTCAGTATTTATTGCAGATGGAAGTGACTTTTGTTTAAGTCTTAAGGGGGAAAGAGGAATAGGATGCAGACAAGATTGGCCAGAAATATGGAGAGAAAAGGAACAACAGCATTGAGGAAGAGCAGTGGGAGGTCCGAGCAGAGAGGTGTGTCTGCTCAGGGCTTCCCAGACAGACAAGCAGACACACATGGTAAACGGAGCGGATAATTCCCAGTCCCGGAATCTGGTGTTGGAAGCCTCAGCATGGCACCATCTGGTACCAGATGACTCAATAACCCCCTGCTCACACACACACATACACACACTGGGTGTTTCATGGTGTCCTAGAATTACACAGTACAGTTTTAGGTAGGTGGGCATGCCAGAAAGACAGCCTATGGGACTAGGCCTTTCCATAAAAACTAAGAAGGGAGGAAATACATTTCTCTTTCTTATACCCCTAAGTCGAAGGCTAAAAGTGATGGCGCTAAACACGGTCCCACCGCTGCTTCCTTTCCAGCAGCTGCTCCCCAGATATCCCAGGGAGCAAGAGCCTGACCAGCCTCCTCCAGTCCAAAAGCCCCCAGACTGAGGAGGGGAACCTGACAAATGCAACAGCCCCACCCATGTTTCCCACAACTTACTGGAAACGAGGGCCCCAGCAGAGCTCAGGCCTGCCCTCTGACCTCTACATAACAGGAAGTGGCTACTTACTTGACCTTCAGGCTTGCCAGCATGGTCTTGTCGATCCTGCCAAGAGAAAAGCAAAGGCTTCAGTCAGTGCCAGGGCTGAAGGCTCCCGGCTAGGTCCAGACCACCAGACCGACGAAGGTGCTGCAGGGACAGCTGCTCCAGCAGGAAGCTCTCCTCCAGCCCCGAAAGGGAGGGCAGAGAGCTCTGGGGGGGCTGGAGCCACACAGAACCCTATGAGATGGGTACAGTTATTCTCTCCCCTTTAGAGGTCAGGAAACTGAGACTCAGAAGGGTAAAACCAATGTCCCAGCCTGAAGCCAGGTATCCAACGCCAGACCCAGGGATAGTGAGCACTTTGGGCAGCCTCTCCCTTCATTGCCCCCATTCCACAAGACTGAAACCTAAATTCATCAGTCACTGGCAACTGGACATTCAACACGTCAATACTTCCTAGGATTCTACTTTGAAAAGATGCCAGCCCCCCCCCGTCCCCCCGCCCCCCAATACCTCCAGCACCAAGGACCCTTCTGCTCTGAGAACTGCCAGTCCAGCCAAGGAGACAGCCCCACAGCTGGGACACACGCGACAGCAGGCTCCAGGTGCGCCCAGGAGCTCAGTACAGGGAAGATCACGTTTGCGGCAGACTGTCCTGGCAGCCAGCGCCTCCGCCCAGCCTGCGCCTCGCTGGAAGACAAGGCAGCGTTGCTAAGCTTCTATTTTTACCCCCCACATATGTCAGCCCTTATGGCTGGGGAAAGAGGCCCCTTTCTCTCTCCAGAGACAGAAAGGTAGACAAGATTGCCACTGCTGGTGTCTCCTCTTGTTTAGGGGTCACAACCACTACTGTCACCACCAGTGTCACCAGCCACAACCAGTGTCACCATTATCATCAATGTCACCATCACCATCAGTGTCACCACCATCACCATCAGTGTCACCACCCCATCAAGGTCACCACCGCATCAGCAATACCATCAGTGCCACCAAAATCACCACACCTCCAAGATGCTTGAAACCTTGGAAAGTTCTTTCAGCCACCCCGGTCCATTCAGCTCAGAACTGCCGCAGCTTCTTCCCTTACATTTGACTGCTGGGGCATCGGGGCAGGGGAGTGGTGTCAGGGCCCCGTGGTGAAAGTTCAGAAAGTAAAGGCATGGAGTGCTTTGAAAAGTTTTTAAGGGAGGTCCCAGCAACCACAAATCAGCATCAAGGTGGGGAGGGATCCTTTCACTCTGAGTGAACTCCCAGCACCCTTTTTTAATTTTTTGGCAAGCAATCAAATCCTATATAAGAGCCGAAACCGGTTTGGCTCAGTGGATAGAGCGTCAGCCTTCGGACTCAAGGGTCCCGGGTTTGATTCCGGTCAAGGGCATATACCTTGGTTTCAGGCACATCCCCAGTAGGGGGTGTGCAGGAGGCAGCTGATCCATGTTTCTCTCACATTGATGTTTCTAGCTTTCTTTCCCTCTCCCTTCCTCTCTGTAAAAAATCAATAAAATATATATTTTTTAAATCCTATATAATAAAAGGGTAATATGCAAATTGACCCTAATGGTGGAACAACTGGTCACTATGATGTACACTGACGGGGGGGGGGGGGGGGGGGGGCGGGGGGGAGGGGTAGAACTCAACTCAGGAGCTGCCCTCTGGTGGTCAGTGTGCTTCTCCGGGGGAGCGCAGCTCAGCCAGAAGCCGGCTCATGGCTGGCCAGCACAGTGGTACTAAGAATGTCTGACTAACTGCTTAGGCCCACTCCCCAGGTCAGACATCCCCTGAAGTTTCCCTGGCTGCCAGAGGGATGCCTGGCTGCCAGCTTAGGCCCAATACCCCCAGGGAAGTGGACTTAAGCTGGCAGGTGAACATCTCCCGAGGGGTCCCCAACTGCAAGAGGGTGCAGGCCACGCTGAGAGACACGCCCCCCCCACCCTGTGTGCACAAGTTTTCGTGCACCGGGCCTCTAGTATATAATGAGAGGCATTTCTATGGAAACAAAAGAAAAGCAAAGATTAATGATTGGAGCAGACTGTAACCTTGGTTTCTAGGTTTGAAAGCAGGTAGTCAAGACTTCTAGACGCCTGTCTGTAATCCTCTTCCGATAGAGTGGCCGTCATAGTCTGATAGAGCCTCCTGGTCTCAGTGAGAATGTCTCTGGGGACCTTTTGCAGCTGGAACAAAAAGTGTCCAGAGCGGAGCTGTCATGGTGATTTCTCTGACGTCTACATCTAACTGTCCCACCTGAGCGTGCATGGTCGTGGGAAACAGGCAGTGTTAGTTCCGTGTTTCCAATGGATGGGAGGATGAAAACGTTCGTCTGGAGAGCTGCAGCCAAGGACTTCAGAAAACTAGAAAAATTCAGGATCCAGTCCAGTTTACAAGTAGAAAAAAACATTTAACTGCAAAGTCAATGAACAGCACTAGAACCTAATATCCACAAAAGTATATTACAGTTTCTCCTGAAACCATTTTCTCTCTAAGATGATGCTATTTTTATCAAAAATAAACAGTCAAATTCAGACTAATGTATTTGCAAAATAAGTCTAGTATCAATAAACTTGGCCTGATTGTTTGTCTAAGTCCAGCAAGAGTGGTGTCAACCACATAGGCTCTCTTAAATCTGCTTTGCAGGAATTCTTCAGGAATCTTCATAATGAATGTTAACAGTCCTCTTGAGACTAGGAAGCTAAGCCACATTCTTGCCATCAGACTTCACCTGCAGTACTGACAGATTCGGGGCTAAGTCCTCTCTCCTCAAGGTCCCCAATATATCCTGAGCTTCTTATTTTGCAACCTTCATTTCTTATCTGGAAAGGCCACTGTGAACCAAGGTAAGCAAGGTATCAAAAGTAAGCTGAAGCAAAGTTAGAGTTTGGTTTTCTCTCTCTGCTAAAAGGACTGTTGGTCCGCTACTGATACTGTGAAAATTTTTTCTGCCTAGAGAGCAAAGATTCAGTGTTTTATCAAAATAATTTGTGGTTTATGTTGTCTTAAGTGGGTTCTTGATTATTTTTTTTAAACTGAATCTCCTCAATAGTAAGAACTAAGTTTTGCTAACAATATGTCAACATCTGTATTTTTTTTTTAACCTTTCATTGCCACTTTGGTTAAATGGATGATTAAGGATTGCTTCATAATGACTTATGATCCTATTTAGTCTAATGTCTAAACCTCTTGATATATTTTGACAAACTTCCTAAAATTTAAATTATAAGTAAGAATCTTAACCTAGGAATAACTGGGGTGTTCCAGAAGGGCCCCTGGGACTCCTCAAAAGCTTTATTTTCCCAGCACCTTTTAAAAAAATATATGTATTTTATTGATTTTTTTTACAGAGAGGAAGGGAGAGGGATAGAGAGTTAGAAACAATGATCAACTGTATCCTGCACACTGGGGATGTGCCCTCAACCAAGGTACATGGCCTTGACTGGGATCGAACCCGGGACCCTTCAGTCCGCAGGCCGATGCTCTATCCACTGAGCCAAACTGGTCAGTGCTCCCAGCACTTTTTGATGTCAGTTCCCCCACACATCCCGGCTCCTGGCCCAGGTCCTTCCAGCTTCTTCTCCACGTGCCTCCTGGCCCCTATGTGGGGCTTTCACAACTGGTCCTCCAGACCTCATTGACCCCCAACCCCCTCTTGGGATGCTGGCCCTCCTCCTCTCCCATTCAACCCACCACTGGAAGGTAGGTTGGACCCAGGAGGAGTCAGATCCCCAAATTCTGCAGTAGTATTTGTAACCCAGAGCAACCCAATTGTAACCCCAAACAACAAGCCCTTACATTTTCTATTTTCTCAAGGAGTCTCTTTTAATTCTTCCAACATCCTGTGCAGTAGGCAAGGCAGAAAGCCCCCCCTTACAACCGGAGAAACTGAGACCCAGAGAAGGGAAGTGGCCCATCTGAGTTCCTCAATCAGTCTGGGTGGAGTCAGCACTAAACCTGCACTGCTGGTGTGGCACCTCTCAGCCCAACCACCTCACCACCCGCCCGCACTCGGGGTCACAGCACCCGGTCCTGCCCACATCCATACCTCCCAGCAGCCTGACCCCCACAGGGTTCCCACGCTGGGGCGTGGCCCCGGGAGGGTGGGGGCCTATGGCCTTTGCAGGGCTGAGACAGAAGACAGGGCAGTGGCTGCAACACTGGACGTTTCCCCTCCCAGAGGCCAAAGTCTCCAGGTTTTCCCAGGACCTTCTCTTCACCCCATTCACTCCCGCCACCTGGGCTGCCTCTGGCATTCAAAGGGGCCTTTAAAGTAATCACCCCCCGAGATTCCACTTACTGTCTGCAGTAGACCAGGCTCCATGAAGCTGTAAATTAGCCCCCAACCAACGGATATCCCCTCCCAGCTGACAGCCACCCCCAAGCCCCCAAGCCTACCAGGAAGCCCTGCCATTCTCTCAAGCTCAACAGGACAAAACGCCTGACTTAGACATTCCGTAAGCATCTCCTGAGCACTTACGCTGTGCCAAGCACAATCCCTCTCCCTGCTCCACGCCCCCCCCCAGAAGGGTGGGCCTCAGAGGACACCATGTCACTGCCAGGCTCCAGCCCAGCCTCGCACACTGTCCCTGACCAGAAAGCAGACTAGGCTCTGAGCACAAACCCCAACCTCAGGAGAGGAGCCCTTGGTGTGGGTGTCAGGAAGGGCCATGAGCAGGCACCAGGCCACACTGGGCCACTCCTGGCAGCTCCCTATCCTCTGGCCTCATATGCCAAACACAGACCACCCACAGGCCTTCCTGCCGGAGGATGGGAGGCGAAGTGCTTTCAGAGAGGAAAAAGGGGAAATGGAGAGCTGCATGCATATGGGATCAAGAAACCAGCCAATGGAACAGAGCCCTTCTATTCCCGGCCCCCAGGCCTCCTTCCAGGTCTCCCTCACTTCTTGGGCCCCCAGTCAGCCCACCAGCTTCTACACCAGGACACCCCCGGCCACCCTCTCTACAAGAGCAGGAACCTGGCTTTGACAACGCCCCAGGCCCAGAAGCTGAAAGGAAACCGATAATGAAAACCACTGGACCCCGCTCCCCAGCTGAGGAGACGCTGCCAGCAGCGGCTGACCAGACAAGCCTTTGACCTCCACCTCCCCATGTTCTGGCCCCTGCGGAGAAAAAAGCCTATTCCTTGTCCCAGACAGTAACTTAGAGGCAAGAGGTGGCCCAGAGCACCAGGCCATAGGCTTGCACAGACCCAGCTCTCAGCCTGGGACAGAGCTAGGATTGGCTGTCCAGGCTGAAGGACAGAGGGGAGGGACCTGGAGATTCAGGCCTGCCCCCTCCTCTCACAGCTCACCCCCTGCAGAGAGGAGGCAGCCCCAAGGTCAGCAGGCCACAGGCTCCTTCTGCCACCAAATCACAAAGAAGACACAGACAGGAACGTTACACACGCGCACAGACAAGCACACACACAGGCACAGAACGCCAGAGGTACAGACTGGCACCTGCTCGGAAACAAAGGGCGTGCACGTGGGCTCAGCATAGACACACCCTCCCAGCCTGGCACACACCTCACACACAGACAGGCACACTTCACACACAATCTCAGGCACGCACACGTACATGCACAATCATCACAGAGGTGCCTACACATAAATGGGCACACATCACACACACACACACACACACACACACACACACACACACAGACATTCAACCAGTCACCAGTCACATACCCTGGCTCCAGCCTCAGCCTTCCAACTTTCCTAAAAGATTAGACCCAACAGACAGTGAGGAAACGCTCACAGTGTCTGATGCCCCTGCCCAGGATCCTCCATCTCCATCAGCTGGCATCTAAAAGTGACCCCCCCCACACACACACACACACAGAGTTCAGGCATAACCTGAGGTCCCTGTACCAACAGGCACCCACAGTGCTCAACAAAACTACACAGCTAGTCACCTCATCCCTTCAACCACCCCCAACCTGTCACCCACCATCCGAAGCCCCCAAAGGACACGCTGCGCTTCCTGCCAAACATGGTTGTGGCCGCGGGGAGCGGGGACCCCAGGTCCGAGCGATGTTCCTGGGGCTGTCGGCGAGGGGGCCTCGGTGCAGCAGGTCAACGGGCGACCAGTGTAGGGCGGGCACCCAGCGTGACACCTCCCCCGTGGCCTGCCCCCACAACCTGTACTTCCTGTGGGTGAGGCCACAGGGCCAGGAGGTGTGTCCTGAGTTCTGGGAGGCACTGAGACAAGCAGGGGAGGTTGGAGAGGGCAGCTTCCCCACGCCCAGAGGAACCCGCAGCTCCGGAAGGGGCTCGGCAGGCAGATTACACCACAGCCCAAGCTGGCAGCTCAGCCCCAAACAGCCCTGGCTTCCTAGAACCCCGAGGAGGGCAGAGGATTCCTACACTGGGCCTGGCGGGGAGGAAGACCTGGCTGGGAGACTGGGGGAGCCTGCAGACTGGAGCCCCTCACACCCACTGTCAGAGATGGGACCTTTGCCTTCCTGCTCCACCGTGGCTTAGCACACACCAGGAAAGCCAGTTTCACATATGTACTGATCCCTGTGCACATGTGGCATGGGACACATACATGTGCACATGTGCTCGCATGATCTACCAGTACATATAGGTACGTGCATGCTCACACATGTCATTAGATATGCACACTCACATGCAAGTTCATTAATAGACACCTGGACACATGTGCATGCATCTTAAATACGTACTAGAGGCCTGGTACTTGACAATTCATGCACCGGGTTGGGGAGTTGTCCGTCAGCCAGCCTCCACCCTCTTGCAGTCTGGGAGCCCTAAGGAATGTCCAGCTGACGGCTCCCTGTGGGGAGCAGGCCTAAATTGCAGTTTGGCCTCCCTCTGTGGAGGCGACCAGGCGGGCAATCAGGGGATGGAAATGGCTGGTGAGCAGCTGCTTCCCCCCACATCGCCCCTCTGCTGCCGCTGGTCGCCACCAACTCCTCCCCCCCATCGCCGTACCCTCCCTCCCTCGGCCCACTGGAACCCGACTTAACTGGCCTGGTGCCTCAGGCTTGCAGGCCCCACCCCCGGCTGACCAGTCATTCCACAGTTGGGTTGATTTGCATATTACACTTTTATTATATAGGATAACTCCCCATCAGACACAGGCTCACACATAGATGAAGGTACACATACCTGCATCACATGTGATGCTCACATACATGCATCAATGCACATGTGCAACTCAGGCACACGCTCAGATTGCACACATGCCTGCAACGTACATTCACAGGTCCCATACACAGGCGCAGATCTGCACTTCCCAGACCCCCTCAAGTGTCTATTCAGAAGACAGCAGTGCCGCCCTTCATACAACAGGGTGGGAGGTGGCACCTGTGTGCAGCGCTCTTTCCAGCTGGAGCTGAAGTCGGGTCCTCGCCTCCTCGTGCACCAGCGCTGAGCATGCCCACATGTACACAGTAGGCGCTCACTAAAACAGCCCGTAGAGGGGCGTGGCACATACACTGGACCAGACTAGGGTAGGGGGACATAGAAGGGGTGCCAGGCCCCTAGCCTGCCCCCAAGCAGAGGGAAAGGGAAACAACGCTGCTGTGGCTGCCACCAATGGCCTCCCTCCCTGGCCCACTCTCCCCGCAGCTTCCTGTTTGGGGCCTGCTGCTACTTGGGGAGTCAGATCCTTGCTGTGGTGCCAGAGGGTGACTCCGGTTGTGGACAAGTGGCACAGACATTTCTATTTTCTTGACTCCTCCAGGGGGCACGGGCAGCAGTCTGGGTGGGCTATGAGAGCAGCTTTGGGGTCCTGACTATGGGTCTAATATGCAAGTGTGGGACAGCTGGCCTCTCAGCAGAGTCGGGCAGTCCTCAGCTCAGGCCTCACCCTCCGCCCCACCGCCAGGAAGGGAAGGATCACGTGGCTCACCCTCTGGGCTTGTATCAGAACACTGGCTCCCACACCCAGGGGATGCTGAACAGGTACCAGGGTCACCTTGGGTCCTGCCTGTCCTGCCTCCATTTGGCCTCTCTGAGTAAAGCAGCTCTGCACTCCACCCACCCAGCGGAGAACCTGGCCAGCCAACCAGACATCCACCCTCCTGGCCACAGAGACTGGCTCAGGAGTGGGCAGGAAACCTAATCAGACCCAATAGGACTCACTCCCAGCACGCTCCCCCACTCTCACTCGGGGTTGCTAACCCACGGGAGGAAGAGCACAGACTGCACAGCATCTTGGGCCTCCTTGAAGCCACTGAGGTCTGGGAACCTTGGAGAGGCCGGAAGAGCCCGTCCCTCCTAGCTCCCCAGAGTGAGGGCTAGACAGTGAGAAGGGAGGGCCACAGATGGATTCCAATTTGTTTTCCGCACATTCTGGAGAGAGGCAAGAGCCATCCCAGCACCTCCCCACTCTCCTCTCCTCAGCACTCCGTCCCCCAAGTTTTTGAGGCGCATATCCACCAGCAGGTTATGTAACTTCTCTAGGCCTCACTTTCCTCCTGTATAATATAGGGTGGCTTCCACGAAACCCGTAAGATTGCAAATGAACATATACTCTTAACACAGGGCTCCCACACCCTTATGGGAGCCGTTAAAATTATTATCTATTATGATTCCACTGCCTCCCTCAGTTTTGCTCAGCTTCCTGTCACCCCTGCTCTGACCCCCCCTTCTGAGTGGCATGGCCAGTGAGGGGCCCGCGGGCTCCCCGGGAGAGATTGTGAATCATGAGAAAAGAGAAGCTCTGAGAGCCAGGCCCAGTCCTTCTGTTCCCCTTACCCACAGCCCAGCTTCCTCCCAGCCCTCGGCTGAGTCAGCATGAGGGGGTCAGAGTGGAGATGTGTGTGGGTTTACTGTGGACCAGCACCCACCTAACAGCCTCGCTCATTTCAGCGTCACATCCGCCTGTGAGATGGTACCACGCTTATCCCCATTTTACCAATGGGGACACCGTGGCTCAGAGAGGTTAAGGACCCTGGCAAAATCGATCCGACATGATGGTGGCACAGCTGGGTCTAACTCCAGGGCCCAAGTTCTCAACCGCTGTTCCACACGGTGATCTCTGCAGGGGGCGCCTACCAGCCAGTCACGCTGCCCCCTGGGAAGTGGCCAGGGCACTGTCAATCACAGTGCAGATGTTGCACAGTGGGTGCAGTGCCCGTTCACGGACGGAGAGCTGAGGCCCTGATGAGGCAAAGCTCAGCTCAACAGCTGGAAGAGAACAGTGGCCAAGTGGGAGAGTCCTCCCAACACCTGGCCAGACAGGCTCCTTCCCTCGAGAGGCTGCTCCTTGCCATTCCTCAGAGCCGACTTTGAATATCCCAGGCATAAGGCCCTGGCTCCCCTGGTGGAGGAGGCCTGTGGGTGCTCCTAGTACCAGCTGAAGGAAGAAGTCCCAGCCAGAGTCCCAGCCCCAGGGCAGAGCTCCAGGGCACCCATCCAGCTCTCTGAACATAGAGCCGAGAAAGCCAGCTGGGATCAGAGGGGATGAGGCAGCCCGGACCTGGGCCAGTGGCCCCTCCATTGTGTCTGCCAGCCTTTGGGGGCAGGAGGGAAGGGAGAGATAGTGTAGCTTCCTCTTCGTGGGCAGCTCTGTCCTCATAGCCACCAATGGGGCTGAAAGATGAGACAAATTCCCTTCCCAGGCGTGGGGCTGAAGCAGTTACCGGAAGCTCAGGAAACAGATGCCCCTAGAGAGGCGGGCATATCATTCAACCTAGACCCGCCCCGAGTCCCGGCAGCCTGAGCTGGCGCCAGGATGGACCAGGTGGGGCTCCGCTCTCCTCACAGCTCGGCCACCTTGCACACGTCATGAACTCTGGGGGCTCCAGCTGACTTCCCTGCTTCTTTTATCAGCCAGGTGAGGACCAAGGACAAGGGCAGACGACGCTCTGATCACCAGAAAAACAGGGCACAGGGGCAGGTAGAGCCAGCAAGCCCCAGGGGGTGGAGATTCACACCTGGGCATGAGATAAATGGCATCCAACATCTGCACTGTGATTGACAGCGCACTGGCCACTTCCCACGCTCACATCTCAAGGGCTAGCCTGCATTTCCAGCTGTGCATGTTCCGAAGAAAAAGGCGATGACAAAAAAAAAACTGCAAGAGCGAGTTGCACAATTTAGGGTTGCACAATTTACTCTGATCTGCTCAGTAATGCCAGCCCACCAAGACAATTACTAGCAATCTATGGTTGTGGACTAAAGAAGCTACAAAATGTACTGTAATTTTTTTTAATTTTAGATAATAATTACCTATCACTTTTGCCCATCAGATAGTAAAGGTTATAAAAAAAATTTTTTAAAAACAACCTTGAGCCCTGGCTGTTTTGGTTCAGTGTTTAAAGTGTCAGCTCGCACACCAAAGGGTCGTGGGTTCAATTCCAGGTCAAGGGCATGTACCTAGGTTTACCTGGGTTGCAGTTTTAAGCCCCAGTCCCAGTCAGGGTGTGATATGTCTCCCTCATATTAATGTTTGAGTCTCTCTCTTCCTCTCCCCCTCTCTCCCTCCTTCCCTCCTTCCACTCTGTCTAAAAAAAAAATCAATGGGAAAATTTCCTTGGGTGAGGATTAACAAAACAAAAAACAAAACAAAAAAACAACCTTGATAATGGTGTGAGGATAATAAAGAAACAGGCACCCCCACCAATGTGTGTAGATATTTGGCAATATCAAAATTTTAAAAGTGCATACACTTTGTACCAACATTTTTAGAAATGTATTCCACAGGCAAGTTCATACAAGGTGACAGGATCTGTACACACAAGTGTTAATGATATCACTGTAACAGCAAAATACAAAAAAATAAATAAATAACCTAAGTGACTGTCATTTCACTATACTGTGGAACTAGCATACAATGAAATACTATGCAGGGCCGAACCGGTTTGGCTCAGTGAATGGAGCGTCGGCCTGCAGACTTAAAGGTCCCGGGTTCGATTCCGGTCAAGGGCATGTGCCTTGGCTGCGGGCACATCCCCAGTTGGAGGTGTGCAGGAGGCAGCTGATTGATGTTTCTCTCCCATCGATGTTTCTGATTTTCTATCCCTCTCCCTTCCTCTCTGTGAAAAAATCAATAAAATATATTTTAAAAAACAAAGAAATACTATGCAGGTACTGAAAAGAAGGTAAAATTCATATATGTTACTATATAAAGATATCCTAACAACTCATGCAGCTGATCGATGTTTCTAGCTTTCTGTCTCTCTCCCTTCCTCTCTGTAAAAAAATCAATAAAATATATTTTAAAAAACAAAGAAATATTATGCAGGTACTGAAAAGAAGGTAAAATTCATATATGTTACTATATAAAGATATCCTAACAACTCATGCAGCTGATCGATGTTTCTAGCTTTCTGTCTCTCTCCCTTCCTCTCTGTAAAAAAATCAATAAAATATATTTTAAAAAAGGATCATGAGTTTGTTTTTCTTCTTTGTGCTTTTCTGAATTTTCTAAGTTTTCTGAAATAAACAGGTCTTCCTTTTATAATTAAAAAGGCCACACACTATTTAAAATGACAAATAAAAGGAAGCAAAAGGAGACAAGAAAGGGGATGGGCCCCGTGTTCTAAACCAGTGGTTCTAAAATGCACTGGGCGGGAGAACCACCTGGGTCTTAAACAGCATGGAGTCAAACCCCCAGCTTTTCGGCTTTGCCAGCAGTGTGACCTTAGGCAAGTTACTTAACCTCTCTGTGCCTCAGACCAGATTCCCCACCTACAAATGGGGATACTAACAGTCCCTACCCGTTAGGGCTCTTGGAGGGGTGAATGAGTTAATACATGTGAAGCCTTCGGAGCAGGGCCAGATATAGATCTCTAGTCCTGTTAGCTGATAAAATTACGACTCCATCATTCTGGGGTGGGGCCAGGAAATCTGCACCTTTAACCAACTCCCCAGATGATTCCGCAGTCAACTGCAATCCTGCCACCATCCCAGGAGTCATCTGTAGGAAGGCTTGGGCACTGGTTGCTGTCTGAAGGGGATTCTTACTAAAAGAGATCCAAAGCCAGCTATTCCCTCTCCCTCCATCAGGCTGGGTCAACCCTTCCCTGCCATTGCAGAGCCTCTTCCTCACCAAGATGGGCCAGAAGGTGGACATCAGCGCCCTCTACAGGCACGTTTGTGTAGTGCAAGGAGGAAAAGGGTTGTCTTCTGGCTGGTGTTTGCAGCCACACTGCCCTTTAGCACAAGGGACTGAGAGGTGGGGGGAATTCTCTGTGTTGCAAGAGATAAGTAACAACCACTTGGGTCAGAACACCTGGGTTGCAGCTCTGGGTCTGCAACGGAGTTGCGAGGAAACCACTTAAACTTCCTCTGCTTCCGTTGTTTCATCTGTAAAGAATAACTGCAATCATCTGTTGAGAATCTCCCATAAACCAGGAATGCCATACTTCTTATTTCATTTACTCCGTAACTTTCCTTCCTGGTGAGGACATGGAGTTCAGAGACATTAAGAAACCCACTGAGGTCACAGGGCTGGTAGGTGGTGGCAACAGAATTAAAACCCAGAACCCTGGCTTTTTTTTTTTAACCTCACCCAAGGATATATTGATTTCTTAGAGAGAGTGGAAGAGAAAGAGAGAGAGAGAGAGAGAGAGAGAGAGAGAGAGAGACATCGATTGGTTGCCTCCTGAATGTCCCCTGAAGAGTCTCAGGCTTGATTCTCAGTCAAGGGATGTTGCAAACTCAATCCAGGCCAAGGCTTTTAACCACATTGCCACTCCCATAGGGAAGGCTTACTGCAGAGCAGGCCCCACATGAAGGCAGTGCTAGATGTGAGATAGCACCAGGCCAAGCCAGGGCAACCCCAAGGTTCATTGGGCCCCTGCCAATGCCCATCTAAGGAGCAGCCCCAACCTGAGCTGGAATGAACGAACCTTGAGATTCCTCCCCCAACACTGGCAGCCTGGGCTGGGGAAGTCAGACCTCTGGCAGATGAGCAGTGATTCAGGGGGAGGCAAGTGGGAAGACACAGGGAAGGCTTCCTCAGACACTTTTTTTAAAAAAGGCCTGCAGCTCAGCCTGGCCGGTGTGGCTCAGTGGTTGAGCATTGACCTATGAACTAGGAGGTCACGGTTTGATTCCCGGCCAGGACACATGCCCAGGTTGTAGGCTTGATCCCCAGTGTGGGGTGTGGAGGAGGCATCCAATCAATGATTCTCTCTCATCATTGATGTTTCATTCTCTCCCTCTCCCTTCCACTCAGAAATCAGTAAAAATCAATTTTAAAGTAATAATAAATTTAAATTTTTAAAGGCCTTCAGCTCAAACACAGCTTGCTCATAATTCATTTATCCTGATTTCCCTGGAGAAAGATGAGGGTGCTAGCAAGGTCTGCCCGGCCCCCAGACCCAAAGGAATCCTGCTGGAGCCCCAGCATCGTGGCATCTCCAACAACCCTTCCCCCTTAGAAGAGCTGACTCAGAATGACATAGTGAACTGAGACGAGAAAGGCCTTTTCCACTCAAGGTCTCCACTTCTCTCCCCATCACCACCCCCCGCCCCAAAAGGGCTCTGTGCAATAAGCTGCCTCCGGTGTGACAGAAGTGAGGAATTGGGGCAGGATCCCGTCGTTTGGTGAAAATCTCGATCAACACCTCACCTGTGGCAAGGGTAACCCATGGACGGAAGTGGAGTCGCTACTAAAGGAATAACCCATGAGGTACATATTGACGGTGTCCCCATTTTACAGGTGGGAAAATTGGGGCACAGAGAGACTAAGTAATTTGCTCAAGCTCACACTCCTCGTAAGCGGCTGCGGCAAATTATATTTCCCAAAAGTGGCCACCCCATCGCACATGCTCTTCTTACCGTGTGTCATGACACCCCCCGTTACGAGGCGGGGCGTGGATGTGTGTGGATCTGTGACGGAAGTGGTGCTGCGTCACCTCTAAGCTGGGCAAGAAAAGGTGCAACAGCTTCTGCCTCGCTCTTTCGTGGGATTCCTGATCCTGTGCCAGCCACCATGCTGCGGGGAAGCCCAGAGACAACTCGGGAGGGGCCCGTGTGGCGGGAAACTGAGGCCTCCAGCCAAATGCCAGACCTGAGAGTGACTGAGCCTTCAGATGCTTCCAGCCCCCAGATTTCAAGGCACCCCAGATGATGATGGCCACGTTGAGGCAAGTATCCCCACTGAGCCCTGCCCAAACTGCAGATGCCTGAGCTACAGAAATGTCACCAGCGTTTTAGGCCATAAGCTTCTGGGTGATTTATTGTGCAGTTTCCACGAGGACAGTGGAAGAGCCAGAATTTAAATCCAAGTGAGCGGCTCCAGAGCCTGGGGCCCTGCTGGGTAAGGGACAGTGTACAGGAGGGGTTAGAGCTGGGGCTCAGAGTCAGACGTAGCTTCCTGTATCCATTCATTCACTCTTTCCTCAAATGTTTACTGCAGTCCCACCAGGTTCCAGGCTCCCTGCTGGGGCAGTGACTATTTAGGTGAATAAGACGGACAAATCCTTGCCCTGGGGGATATAAAGAGTAGGGAGGTGGAGGATAATAGGGGTTTAACCTTACACAGGTATTTGCCATAGGGTGATATAATCGAAGGGTCTGGGTGGGTGGGGAGTCCTGTTTAGAGGGGAGGGTCTGGGACGGCTTCTCTGGAGGGGAGACTGCAAGGATGAGAGTGGAGAGAACAGCAGCAAGTGTCAAGAACAGACCTGTGAAGAGTGGAGAGAACAGCAGCAAGTGTCAAGAACAGACCTGGGTTCACTTACTAGTTGTGTGACCTTATAGAAGTAACCCAAGCCTCTCTGAGCCTCCTCTTCCTCATAGGATGGGGATGCTTTCAGAACCCACCTCATAGTATTGTTCTGAGCGGCCAAGAGCTAATACATGTGGAGTGTGCAGTCCGGGACCCGGCACAAGAAGAGCTCTATACGTTTATGTGATTGTGGTGCAGGATTATGCTGAGGCCCAGGCCCCAGTGGTCTGCCCAGAGCCTCAGTGACCACTCTGCCAGCCACAGGGAAGAGAGGAGGGGTGTGGGGCCTCCCCACTGCTGCACTGGTGCCCAAGCTTCTGAGAGTGGGTGGGGGTGCACATTTCCTGGAGCAGCTAACATATAGCCCAGCTTCCACCCACCCCTGCAGCCGTCCCTGACTCATCTTCTCAACTCAGGGCTTACCCACCCGTCACCCTTAGCTCAAAGCTCAAAAAATAGGGCTGGAGCTTGGACTAATTGTCCCTCCCCAGGTCCCACCCCAACGGCAGTGGGCACCCACGCAGCTACTGAGGGAGAAGCAGCTTCCTCAAGGCAGAGAGAGAAACAGGGACAGGAAGCCTGGATAGAGGGCAGAACTGAACAGGGCATACACCTAAGAGATTCCGGGGGCCCAGGAGAGCCTGCTGGGGTCAAGTATCACCCGCCATCAACCAGGCACACCCTTGGAGGACCCTGGAGAGTACCTGGTGGGTGCCCATCCACATACCCCGAGAAAAGAACAGGAACAACCCGGAGCACCCAACAGTGCGCACAGAGATGTGCTCAGGGGACCCACACATAGCCACACACAGATGTGCAGACACAGAGGCCCAGCAGCATGTCCTCCAGGGACACGGCACACAGATGTGCCCGCCTCACTGCTCCTGACAGCCGTCACGCCCCTCTGCTCTCGCTCCCTACCAGTCATCTACTCAGCAGGCCCCCCGTGCCCGTGCCTGATGCCATCTGTTGACCCGGACCTGGCAGACCCAGCATGACTCAGGAAGGATTCTGCCAGCCTTGGATCTGAACTAGGGAAGAGGGTGGGGCACCAACCAGCCTGGGAGTGGCAGGGGGTGGGAGGATGCTCAGGCCAGGTCCTCCAGAGCACAGGCCTTGCCTTGGCGCCCCACTTGCCTTGGGAGGTCCCTACAACTGCTTCACGTCTTGAGCAGGTGGAGAGGAATCCCCGTAGGGACTATTTGGAAGTCCCTTCAGGGGATGGGGGGGGATGGCAAACTGAGGGGGAAAGGCAAGTGCAGCAAGGCTGGTTGAGGTCAGACATGAGGCAGAACTTCCCACTGGAGAAGCACCAAAGGCTTGAAGGAGGTGTGGGCAAGAAGAGAGTGTCACCCGGCTCCATAAAGAAGCCTTCTTGAGAAGCGGAGACGATGGATAGGCTGGCATGACTGTTTTTGTTTTTTACTAAACGTATGAAAAACCAAATGAGTCCCAAATTACAGAGGGCAGAGGAGTCTTTAAATTACTGTAAATAGAGACAGCGGCTGCTCCCCCTCCTCAGCCCAGGCTGGGCGTGATCTCCCCTCTAGGCTGAGGGACAGGCGCAGTGACCTTTATATGCCAGCCGAGCTGCCCGTGCATGAGCAAGAGGCAGCTGGACACATTCCCCACTGCGTGACCTCTCCCTGAGGGGCTGGCACGTTGCTCAGAGATGGCAGAGGGTAGGGAGACAAGGGCCACCATGGTACCATGGCAACAGGCCTCAGCAGAGACACATCCACGCCTTGTCCAATCACTGCTCACAACAGAACCTAAGTGTTTACAGACAACACCTCTCCTGCCAAAGGGGGTGGTGGCCTGGGAGGGACAGGTAGACACACTGGGAAAAGGAGGATGAGGCTTATAGGTGCTGTATCCAGAAATATAAAGCCTGCTCTGGCTTATGCCCTAGGAGTCTCTAACTAACCCTCAACCACTGCCACCCCTCTCTCACACCACCCCATCACTCCCCGACAGCCCAGTCTATCCCCACCACCCAGACACCCCTAGTCCCCCTGCACCAGGGCTGCCCACCTCACCCCACAGTCCTGTTTCCTCCATCATTCTTGGCCACCTTCTGCCAATCTACTCTTCCTTCCTCCCTTCCTGCCTTCCGTTTCCTCTCGCCCTCTCTCCCATCCCCCTGCCCTGTCTCCCCACTAATGCGGCCCAGACCAGTGCCCACGACCATCTGCCAGCTTCAAACGCCAGCATCTGCCCTCCCTCCACTCCTCCTTCAGGCACCTGCTTTTGAGCTGCCTGCTCATCCCCTCTGCCCACTGCCAGGCTCCATGTCCTCCTGGGACAGACTCCAGCAAGAGGCACGTCTGAGGGGCCCCCCCAGGGGCAGGGCACTGCTGGCTCCAATTCAGACTGTGAACCAGAACCTTCCAGGGGGTCTGGGAATTTGGGCCTCAGCTCCAGGAGGAACAGGCCTGGAGCCCCAGGTTCTACAACTGGGAGGAAGGTCATAAGCAGTCGCTTTACCAGCCGCCTCCTCAACTTGAACACATGAATCTCTGAGCCACCTGAGCACCGTCTTCCCAAATACACAGAAATGCTCCCTTCGTAGAACTCTTGCTATGGACCCCTCACCATGTTCAAAAATTTAACAAACATCTTTTAACTCACAAACCCCAGATAAGGAAACAGAGGCTCAGAGAACGTGGGCACTTTGCCCAAGGTCATGCAGTGTGTGGGACACCTCAGTGCCCCACTGCGACCCCTCCCAGCCCCTTTCTCGCTCCAGCCACTTGGGCAATGACCAGCCGGTCCCCTGTGGGCTGAGAGGCAAAGCTCCATCCAGGGCCACACCACGCCTCCTCTGTAGCGCCAATGGGGGACGCCCACAGGAACCCACTCGGGGCTCACACATGTGCACCTGAAAGCTCATGGGAGTTCATGTCCATGAAGGCGTCTTGTCCATTAGGGGACAGAGCTACTGGATGAACACTCCCATGTTTTTCTCTCCGACAGGGCAGTTGAAACTCATTCCACGGACTCCCCGGAGACCGGCTCAGGACAGAGAGGGGGTGGTGATAAAAATAATGCATCCTTGTGCTGCCTTCCCCTTCTCTCCTCACACCTTCTGCTCCCACCCTTCTTCCCTGAGACCACTGCCCAAGTACACCGCTCAGGTTCTGCTTTCAGGAAACATAGGTGAGACACAGGGAGCGAGGGGAGCGGGGGGCGCTGGGATTTAAACCCACGTCCGAGTGACAATGGAGCCCGTATGCGTATAACCGCTGTGCTTGCCGTGGCCACTACCACCCATGTCGGGCTACCTTTCCCTCAAGGTCCAAGTCATTTGAACCACAGTGGTTCCATCATGCTTGATCCCACAGGGTCATGGGAAAGAGGGAGGGGGAGGTGTGGCAGTGCCCACAGCACAGGATCATCTTCTGTGGAACGGCGCTCACCTCCCACCAAACTGCTTCAACACCCTGGGCTGAGCCGCAGTCCCAGCTGGACGTGCCCGGGGCCCTACCCAAGTTGAGCACCTGCTTCTGCTCAGAAACTCCTGGGCTCTTGGGCTCCAGTCCCCATCCCCATCCCACTACCCACCAGGCCCCTCAAGCCCCACCCATCCCCACTTCTCAACATCTTGAAAGGGAGGGGGCACCCCAGGTAGCTTTCTGAAGCCTCCGTGGCCAGATCTAGCAGGCACCCACCCTGCCCCGCCCCTGGACTCAGAAGAACCAACACCTGCTCGGAGGAGAGGGCAGAGCCTCCCTGGACTCCTGCCCACACGGCAAAGATGGGCCTCTCCCGGGGAAAGAACTGCAGGGGCGCTCGCAACCCCAGCAGCTGGGCGAGCTTTCTGTTTACTCCTCAACAGCAGCAGGAACAGCGGGGAGGTGGGGCCTTCTCCCCTCTCCATGGGAAACTGAGGCCCGTGGGGCTTAAGAGGCAGCCCCAGGATCCCGCCCAGCCCAGGACTATTATCCCCTATGGAGGCTGCTCTGGTGGGGGCCCCTCAGAGGCAGATCCCGCCATTCAGAGGCCAAACCCCACTTGCATGTAAATGCCCTTCAGTTTAAGGGTGTAGAGAGAGCTCGGAAAACAGGAGAGAGAAGGGTGCCCCCTCCATCAGCAACCAGGTCCAGACACTCAGCGTCTGCTGGGAGCAAAGACAAGTGGATTCTACCCGGTCCTGAGGTCCCGGGAACACACACCCTTCTCAGACCCCCTCTGGGGACTGGCTCCCCCCCACACACAGGCCCTCCCAGGGTGAGCATAGACTGGAGGCTGGCTCTGCCCAAAAAGGTCCATGAAGGCCTCGCAGCCAGCATCCCACCATCCCAGCTCCCCGCCCTGTCACAGGCACGGGCTGGAGTGAGGATGGGGTGGTGTTGATGACCTCTGGACGGGGCGGGGGGGGGGGGGCAGTACAGGGGGAACAAACCAATCCGGCGTACCCACAGGGTCCTCCTGAGGTTCCCGGCTTTTTCCTTCTCCCGCCACCTGTAAACACCCACCTCTGACCCCCTCGTCAGCTTCCCCGGCAGAGACTCTGACAGGCTGAGCCACATCTCACTCGGCGCACACACCCCTATGCACGGCGTGTGTGCGCAACGCCCCACCCGCGCGGGTTTCCGAGGACAGACACCCCCCCTCCCAGACAGCCGTCAGCGGGCTCGTCCTCGGAATCGCAGCTCGGAGCGCACACGCTCCATACGGGCAGGACTGCTCTTTGCAAATACGCGCATCCACACTCACGACAGGCGCCCCAACCCCGCGTTCGGTCACCCCCGAGACTCACGTCCTGCTCCGAGCTGACCGGGGGGAGGCACACCCCGCCCCGGACCCACTGGTCCGCTGCGGCGCCGGCGCCCGGGCTCACTCCTCGGCGCGGACGGAATGTCAACAGTCAGTCGCGGCGGCTGCCTCCGCCCCGTGCTGCCTCCGCCCGTGCGCCCGCCGTCTCCATCCGGACCGGCCCCTCCTGCTCCCCCGCGGCGGGCTGCCCTCGCCGCCCGCCCCGCGCGCGCACCGTCACCGCGCGCGCACACGCGCACACCGCACCCCCGGCGGCGCGGCGCGGATCCGGACGCACCCGGCGCGCCCGCCCGCAGCCGCGCACACCTGCGGGCCAGAGGCTGGGGTCCCCCCGCGCGCTGCGGTCACACCCACCTCGCTCTCCCGCCCCCGCGACACCGCCCCAGTGGGCCCGGGGTGACCACGGTGCTCACCGAGCGCCGCCGCCGCGCAGCTGCCGGAGAGGGAGTGGGAGGCCGGGCACCGCGGCGGACGAGGGAGCGCGGTGGGAAGGGGAGAGCACCGCGGGTCCTGAGCGCCGCGACCTCGGTAGGGACGCCTCGCCACCGCCGCCCGGGGACTGCCCGAGGCCGCTCCAGGGGAACAAAGGCGCGGGGCGGGGCAGGCGCGTCCCAGGGACCCAGAGAAGAAAGGAGGGGGCAGCGCACCTGCCCACAGAGGTTCCTGGAGGATCCCCGGTCTGCGGGGAATCGGGGTTCAGGAAGATCCTGGGTTCCTGGTCTCCTGAAGACACTCTGGAGCCGGCTCCAGCTCTGAGAGCGGTGGGATTGGGAGGGGTGCAGTGCTGTCTGCACTTGGAACTGGGGGCCTTCAAGGGCTGCCAGAACCCCTGAAACTGCCCCTGCCTCCGGAGCTGGCAGCCTGGACCTTTCCTTCACTCCCTCCACACGAACCTCAGCCTGGTCGAGCCAAGGGCACTCGGAGCCTGAAGGGTGAGGAATGAAGAGCCTTCCAGGCAGCCTTTGGGCTGCCCAGCCTCTTCCTCAGCAGCCTCCATGGAGCGCGGCCTCTGACTGTGGCTCCAACACCTCGGGTGATGGGAAGCGCACTCTCTAAGGGGGCGACCTGGATGCCCCGGGCAGCCCTCGGGGCTAGAGAACCTTTTCTTTCCTGGCCCACAAATCGGCCTTGCTTCTGTCCGCTGGCCACGGCCCAACGCTGCTCTGACCACAGTGGCTTTCTGCTTCTTCCCGTGATGGCGAACCTGTGACACGCGGCCGCATGCGGTGGCATAGGGAGAAGTAAGGGGACGCATGCCGAGAAGGACGTTTCATCCTCCGCTACTGCACGGCCAGGTGCAGTAGCCGAGGATGAAACATTGCAAGTAAGTTAAATAATTAGTTTTTGGTTTATTAAATACAGTTATATATTACAATTATACATTTTTGTTATTTAAACTATAAATATCGCGAAATTATTATTTTTTTTCTCGAAGTGAGACACCCCCCGAGTGATCCTCGGGTTTTTGGCGAATCTTGACATACCAAGCTCAAAAGGTTGCCCATCACTGTTCTAGAACATACTTAGGGCCTTGTACTAGCTGCTCCTCCTGCAGGAATACTCTTCCACCCCATCTCCTGAACCCCTTCCCTGCCATCCATTCAACACCCCTCACCAGCATCTTGTCAGAGAGAAGGCCCACTTCTCCCAAAGACACCCACTGGTCCCTTGTCGCCTCGACGTCCTGTTTTCCTCAGCACTCTAAAAAGCTCACTCTGACATCTTCTTGTCTCTGTGTCTGCAGTCTGTCTCCCCTGTGAGAATGTGTGCCCCATGGAGGCAGGGCCCTCGTCTGCCGGCAGACAAGGCACTGTCACCCCAGCGCCTGACCTACAGCAGGTTAGGAGGGAGACCGGGTGGCCAATCTGAGTCCCTTTGGCAGCCTGGCCCATCACCTGAAAGGCAGTCTGCTCAGCCGTTCAAGGGTAACATCTGGCACAGTTTTGGCAGAGGACCAGTGCCCCACCAAATAGATGAACAGACACAGGAACATTCCTCTGGAAGTCTGAGACTCCAAACCGCGGGTCCTGCCCTCCCCTGTTCTGGACTCTGCCCTGGGCTCCTGCAGTTCAGGAGCGTTTTCTTAAAACCTAAAACACAGGGCCAATTCCCAAGCTTCTAGTCTATTGGAACGCCCCAGACAGCTGATTCCCTCGCCCCCCTGCCCAGGCACAGGCAGGATTAGAGGCCAGAACGGACTTATTTATCCCAGCTGAAGTGAACCCCTAGACCTGGATCTGGCCCCCAGGGCAGTCTGGGTCCCAACTCTGACATCTCGGCTGTTGGGATGGTGTCCAGGTCCCCGCCATCCGCAGTGGCACCAGCATGCTGTCCACATCCTTCTCACCAAGCCCCTCAGAAACACACTGAGCAGGACTCAACCCCTGTCAGTCGCCCGTCAACCCTCCAGCCCTAGCTTACATGCCTTTGTCACCTGCAAGGCTTTGCTGAGGAAAAAAGGAAACATTTATTGCTGAAACTCACAACTCTTACACATTTGTAGTCTGAAAAACTAATCAAGCAAGCTTCCCCCAGCAGGGTGGATTCTGAGGGCATCCACTCGCAGCCCCCTTTTCCAGGTGCCCCCACACCATCTCTTTCATAACAGACTCTAAAGCTTAGCCAGGACTGATGTTAAGTTCATTTGTTTATGGTCTATGGACATTTCTTCTTTGTAAAGGTGGAAAGCACCTTCCCTGTCTCCTGCCTTTGGCGCATGCTCTGTCCTCTGAGAAGCAGTGGGCATAGTCATTGGGAGCACTGCCACTTACTAGCTGTTTTTATGTAACCTCTGCACCTCGGTTTTGTCATCTGAAAAATGGGAGGACAATAGCGCCAAGATCGCAGCATTGTTATGAAGAGTAAATCGATTTTTCCTGCAAAGCGTTTACAACATGACATATAATAAGCACTCAAAAATTAACGATAAATAGCCGGAGGTAGTTTGGCTCAATGGACTGAATGTTGGATTGTGGACTGAAAGGTCCCATGTTGGATTCCGGTCAAGGGCACATGCTGGGATTGCAGGCTTAGTTGGGGCATGCAGGAGGCAGCCAATCAATGATTCACTCTCATTATTAATGTTTCTCTCTCTTCGTCTCCCTTCCTCTCTGAAATCAATAAATACATATTTTTTAATTAACAATTAATAGTCTATCATAAAAATTAGTACAGTCATGGAGCAGTAGCAGCCTGCTCTTTAAGCAACCTGAGATGCAGCCTTCCCAAGTGTGAAAGCTGAATTGTTTCAAATGGCTCCATCCTGTCTTATGATTGCTTCCCTCATCCACTGACTGCTCTGCACCTGTGATTCCAAAGAGCATCCTTGTTCTTAGCTCAGAAAACAGAGCAGCTCCATTCGCCTCAGGCCATTTGAACAGGCGGGAGGTCTCACTCTCTGTTCTTCCTTCCCTCTTTTCTTAAGCAGATGTAGCTGGCCCACCTCTGTCTCGGGCCAGCCTCTCTACCAGCCTTCCTACAGGTTCTGAGCTACGTTCTGTTCATTTGCCTTCCATTCAGTGAGCTCCTTCTCGGGCTAGGACCTCAGGAGACAGAGGAAAACAACGTGGAAAAGGCCCTGCCCTCAGAGAGCTCACATCCCAGGGGGCCACTGGGTGGTGAACAAATAGACCAATGAGATCCTGTCGCTGGTGGGGAGAGCTTTGAAAGAAAGAAGATGAGGAAGAAGCTACTTTATGTCATAGGGCACCTGGCACACAATAAGGTTTGCAGGTTGCCTGAAAATGAATCACAGCCCCTTCTGTCTAGGTGTGCTAGGATGCTCCTAAGGCAGCCCCAATGCCTCTTTCTTTTTCCCTTCAGACATGCACAACTGTACACTCAGAACTTCATTCCTATGCCCTTCCCAATACTCTTGTTTCAAGCTCTAGAGCGAGCATGTCAAATTCAAAGGCTAACATGGGCCAAATAAACAAGGTTTAAGTTCATGTGGGCCGCAAGAAACAAAAGCTTCAGTTTTCATAGAAACGTAGGTTTAGCCCTAGCTGTTTCGCTCAGTGGATAGAGCATCGGTCAGCGGACTGAAGGGTCCCAGGTTCCATTCCAGTCAAGGGCACATGCCCGGGGTTGTGGGCTCAATCTCCAGTAGGGGGCATGCAGGAGGCAGCAGATCAATGATTATCTCTCATAATTGATGTTTCTATCTCTCTCTCCCTCTCCCTTCCTCTCTGAAATCAATAAAAATATATTTTAAAAGAAATGTAGGTTTATTTCCATAGAGACATGCTGAATACCAACAGCTGAAATAAATAATTGTTAACATAAAAGAATAGAACATTTTAATAAAAGTTAATATTTTTTAAACATTAACTGAATAACTACACAAATTAATAAGCATAATGCAAATAAACCTATTTTTCTTGTTCTCCAAAAGTGAAATATTTCCTGTTGCACACACCAAGCAAGTCAGTCCAAGACTAATGACATGGCAATCTGCTGCTAAAATATTCGCTGCCAGTGTTAGTGGAGAGAAATGGTGCGCCTTATGTAAGGCGTGTAAGGGAAATGAATGCAACACAATTATAGTAATCAGTCATTAGCAAACGTTGTAGTTCGTTATTAATAATTACGTATAACAGGATGTTGTAAAAATAAAACTGTGGAATTTTTATTAAGATGTTTTTTCTTACATACCGTTATATTGGCTGGGCCGCAAAAATATTCATTGTGGGCAGCATGCAGCCCATGGGCCTCGAGTTTGACATGCTTGCTCTAGAGGCATTTCTGCCCTTTCTCTACGTTATTTAAAAGCCACCTCTGGAGCCAAGGCACCGTTCCCTGAACATCAGGAGTTCCTGGGAGGCCTGAGTCACCTTTCCCTGGGCTCCTGTCATGCCCACATCATCATTTCATCGTTTCTTTCTCTGTGGACAGAACTGGGTCCAGAGTACCCGCCCACCTCACTGCTTCCTGTACCTTCTGAAGTCACCAGTGAGATAAGAGGGAGCAGACGCACTGCTCGGAGCTAATTGGGGTTCCTGGCAGATGTCCGCTGAGATGATGGCATCCATCACGTCTACAGTTTATTCCTGGGGCCAGTTCGGGGAGCTGCGGCAGAGCATCGTCCCTGTTCTCCAGTGAGCCAGCCCACAGCGTACCCCCCAGACGATATCACCTCCATCCCTCTTCCCTTCAACCACCCCTGGAGGAGAGGCCGTTCGTCCTGGTCATCCAGGCTCCTGCTTGTTTAGAATCTAGTGCAAGGAGGTCGTGAAAGTGGGAAGAAAGGTCCAGGATCGGGTCTAGCGGAAGCCTTGGGAAGGGGTGTGGGCAGCAGGGCCACGCAGGATAGCCCTGTATTGACCACCAGCACCGGTCATACCTGTCCACAGTGTGAATGAAGAGTGGGCAGGAGCCTGGGAAAAGCCCTCATGGCCCAGCGGCCACCCAGACGGTGGGTCCCAGCTGGCTTCTCTGAAATGGGGGAGGAAAGAGACAGGGAAGGCAGGGCTGCCTCCACCTGGGTCAACGCAAGGGCTGCCCAGCAAATTTGGCAGCCCTTCTCCCTCTTAAAGAGGAACCAGCCGACCGCTAGGCTTTGAGCCTCTCTGCAGGCACCATTTCACTTGAGAACCTTGCTCTCCCTCACAGATGGTAGGGAAAATAGGGTCCTACCCATTTTACAGAGGACAGAGCAGCCGTCATGAGCTGCCTCCCATCGTTCAGTGCCAGGCAAACTCTTTACGGGACCCTGGGAGGCCTCCCCATTGTGGGTTTATGGACCCGTGTGGCTGCGTAAGTACCACCTGTGGGGGCCAAAGAATGAGAGTCCGGGCTGTGGGTCACTCACCTAGAGGGAGACTCGAGGTCAGCACGGCCGAGGATGCGATGCTGCTGGGGGCTGTAGAGCCACTGGAAGGCTGTCAGTGTCCTCTCCTCAACGCGGAAACGCCCTTCCTGCACGTACCTGCAGGGCAGGAGAGAGAAGGAGAGAGGTGGGCAGAGCTCTTTGGGGGAACTGGCCTGGCTTGCTGGAAAAAGATAGAGGTGGGGCACCTGTCTCCCGCTACCCCACCCCCTCGCTCATCTGCCAGAAAGACCAGTTTCCAGAGGACCACAGTGAAAATTCCCCAAAGAGGGGGCAGCTATGGAGAGAACGTTTCAACTCACAAGATGGAAAAACTCCCTAAAAGTTAGCTGTCGGAAGCTGACAGGAGCCCGTGGGGAGGAGTTCTCTGTCACGGGAGGCATGTACAGAGTGTGGGCAGGGAACTCCGCCATCAGACAGGGTCCATTCTCCAAGCCCCCTACAGCACTGAGACTGAGCTTCCCGATCTCACAGCCGGAGAAGGGCTGCTCTGGAGAGGGTGTCACGAGTCAAATGTCAGGTTTAGGTCTTCCAGAACCTCCAGGGTCCCAGCCACCTTCCAGATAGACAGTCAGCCTGGGGGAAGGGCAGGGAAAGCTGGACTGGGCACGGTGAACACAGAAGGATCTCTCCCACTCTGACCACCCCCTCCTGGTAGAACCATGAATCCATTGATTAATTCAACATTTATTGCGTCTGATGATGAACAAAAGAGACTTAATCCCTGCCCTCCTAGAGTTTACTGTTTTGTGGGAAAGAAAGCAGCAGGCCCCTTTATACATTACCAGTGGGAGAGGCAGAGGGAGTGTTACAACCCTCCACAGGACAACCGACAATGTCTAAGTTACAATCACCCAATAGCCCATCGCTCCCCTTTTGGAGAATTACTCCAGACATTCCAGCATGTGGACAAGGTTGTTCATGGCATTGTTTATAATAACGAAAGACTGGAAACCGCCCAAGCTCTCATCAGTCAGGGGTTGGTTAAATAAACTATAATGCATCTGTGTCATTAGACAGTATGCAGCCATATAAAAAAAATGTGCCCTAACCAGTTTGGCTCAGTGGATGGAGCGTCGGCCTGTGGACTGAAGAGTCCCCGGTTTGATTCTGGTCAAGGGCATGTACCGGGGTTGGGGGCGCAACTCCAGTGGGAGGTGTGCAGGAGGCAGCTGATTGATGTTTCTCTCTCATCGATGTTTCTGACTCTCGGTCCCTCTCCCTTCCTCTGTAAAAAATCAATAAAATACACTTAAAACGTTTTCAATGAGGACGTTCCCTGAGTGCTATCATGCAAAGATCTGCAAGACACATCCTGAAGAAAAAATCAGGCGCAGGATGCAAGACACTGGGGCGGGGGGGGGGGGGGGGCGGGGGGGAAGGACAGGTGGGGACATGTGCTGGGGGGTAGGGAAGGCTGAGGGGAGGGCAATAGGGGGGAGAAAGGAAAACATATGTACTACTATTAAATCTAAGGTATACTGCAAAAATATATAAATAAAAAATATATATTTTTTTAAAATCAGGCGCAGAAGAGCAGTATGTGTACTTTATGTTAAAATGGAGAGGGAAGGAATAAAGTATAAATTCGTATTTGCTTATTTTTATACAGAGAAACTCTGGAGACACAAAAGCTAATAAAAAAATTGGGTGGGGAGAGGGGGAAACTGGGTGAGTGGGGGCAGGAGGAGATGACATTTGTAACAATGTTATTTTTTCAGACAAGAGAGGTTTTACCTATTACAAATGTGTGTGTGTGTGTGTGTGTGTAATTACAAACTGTGTAAAGTGCTATGAGGAAAAAAAAATGTGCAGCTGCTCCAATACTGCCCCATGGGGCCGAGGCTATTGGCTGGGGCAGGAGATTTCCCAGAAGGTGTGGCTGCTGGAGAAGAGTGTTTTCCTTGCTCCCAGGCCGCCCATATCAGAGCATCTGGCTCCTGCCTGTTTCCTTCACTCTCCTCCGTGGGATCTGATGGGCACTTTGGAAAGATCATTCAGGCTGCTGAGTGGGAAATAGCAAGGCAGACAGGTCCAGGTGGGACAGTGGTGCCTTGTAAAGGGGACAGTGCTGGAGAGGAAGTGAAATGGGTGGGCTCTCAAGTGGGCTAAGAAGGCAGCACTTGCCCTAACCAGTTTGGCTCAGTGGATAGAGCATTGGTCTTCAGACTCGAGGGTCCCAGGTTCGATTCCGGTTAAGGGCATGTACCTTGGTTGCGGGCACATACCCAGTGGGGTGTGTGCAGGAGACAGCTGATAAATGTTTCTCTCTAATCAATGTTTCTAATTCTCTATCCCTCTCTCTTCCTCTCTGTAAAAAATCAATAAAATATATTTTTTTTAAAAGAAGAAGGCAGCACTGCCTGGTGATGGGTTGGACCTGGGTGAGGGGGAGCAGGCAGCAAAGCTGTTCCCCAGTTCCTGGTTTGAGCAGGCACTGGCCTCAGTGCCATCCATGCTGGACAAGGACATGTTTGGGAGGGACGGTTCTGACTCTAACTTGGACCTGACTCTCCTCTGTGAGCTGCTTCCTGCCCCAAGATGATATTCCTCCTGCAAAATCTAGCTCAAAACTCTGTCCCCCAGGAAGCCCACCCTGGTTAATCCCGTCCTATTCTGATGACAAGTTTCCATGCCTTTCCTTATCCTTGGGCTCCTCGGGACTCAGCCTTGAATGACACGCTCTTGCCATCTCTGTGGGAGCAACTTAATAACACCAGTTGCCTCCAAAGAAGAGAAGTGAGCCCGGTTGGTGTTGCTCAGTGGTTGAGCATCAGCTTAGGCACCAGGAAGTCACCGGTTCGATTCCTGGTCAGGGCACATGCCTGGGATATGGGCTCAATCACTGGGGATCATGCAGGAGGCAACCTATAGATGTTGATGTTTCTCTCTCGTCGATGTTTCTATCTTTCTCTTCCTCTCTCTCTAAAATCAAATTTTAAAATATATATATTTTTTAAGAAGAGAAGTGAGTGGCTGGGGAGCATTGTAAATGCTTTAGTGCTTTTTGAGTTTGAACCATGGAAATATACTATGCTTTCCAGAAGTAAATATTGTGTGCATGTATGTGTGTGTGTGTGTGTGTGTATTCTGCTGATGATGGACTCTAAGTCATTAGGGCAAAAACAAACACAAGAGGTCACTCATTGGTCCAACAGCTATATTTCACACATGAGGCCCAGAGCAGGCACAGGACTTGTCAAGGAAGCAAGAGCCAAGGCCAATGGTGGTGAGCCCTCACTCCCAGGCTTGACTCCATGAGGCACACACAGGTCCCTAGGCTGAGAGAGGAATAGGCCCACACAGGAACCATCCCCACCCAAATTCTCTCCTCACCCACCGCTCACCCCGGCCCACGGGGAGTATGAACAGCCTCAGCCACAGGCACACCTCCACGTCCTTGCTGCAGCCAAAACCCAGCCGCCTCCCCTCCCCTCTCCCTCACCTCCCTGCCCCCAGAGACAGGGGCAGGGACTGTCCTCCGCTCTCTGCAGGCTCCCCCACGGGATTCCACTTCCCAGCTCTAAGAGAGTGATTTTCCCCGTGAGTTCCAGATTCCTCATCCATCGAGTGGGAGTGATCATAATGCCCGCTGTGAAGGGAGGTTGCAGGACTAATTGAGATGCTCTTTGCCAGGTGGTCACCTTCCCTCCCCATCATCCTCCGCGGCCAATCTCCCTGGGCTTACACCTTCTCCAATGACAGACACACCCACTCCTGGAATTTCTCCTCCAAGCCCCCCTCAAACCTCATGGACCCATTTTACAGATGAGGAAGAAGAGGCTAGGGGAGGAAAATGAACCTGTCCAAGGTCGTTCACGCAGGAAGCAGCAGAGGCCGGCCTTCCTTGCACCTTCAGTTGGAGGCATCTGGTTTCCTCCCAACCAGCCCGCTCCATGCACATCCTCTCCCTCCTGCCCCACCCGCCTCCACTTCCCAACACCCACCCGCCCCAGGTCTGAATGGCTGCTGAGTGGTCTGCAAGGCTCTTCCACTGCATGTCAGCTGTCACCCAAACTGCTCCCCTGATTCTTCCAACCCTGCTCCCTTCCAGCTCTCCCGTCATTACATGCCACCCCTCCACATTTACACGGACACGGCCCGCATCCCTGTCTTTCTAGAAACGTGCCTGCCTTTTCTTCTCTCAGAGCCTCTCTCCCGCTCTGCTCTGACCTGAGCTGCTCTCCCTCCATCTCTACTCCAGACCTGCCTACCCGCCCCAACTGCTCAGAACAGCCTCTACGCGTCTGTCCCCAAACCCCAGCCACAATGCAAGCCGGCTCCAAGGTTCCCAGGATGCTTTGCGTAACCTTGTTCACAATGTTGCTCTCTGCCCGCCCGCGAGTGAGTTATTTATGAACCTGTCTGTCTCCCCGCTGGAGTGCAAGACTGTCTGGGCGCCTCTGAAACCCTGCAAGAGCCTCATGCAGAGCCTGCAGCAGCCTCGTGGAAGCCTGCAGCAGCCTCGTGCACCTTCTGGGCGACTGGGCCGGCCGGCCGTGTGAATCACGCCTGCAACAGTGATCACTGACCCTTCACGTCCCCGGGAAGCTCTGATTCTCTCCATTAATAAGAACAACTTCACCTAAGAGGTGTAGTTGCTGAATTGGACCACAAGGAAAACCAGAAGACAACCCATCCCCAAATAGCTCCCTCATGAACCTGCCATGTCCCTGAAATGCCGTGGACCGTACCCTGAAGGAGATTAAATACAGCAGAGGGTCAGCCTTGCAGACCACTCATCAGCCATTCAGACCTGAGCAAAATCCAGCGCGTCAGAATCTCCTGGGGAGAGCAGGAGCATTGTCAGGAACATACCGAAGAGAATGGGGAGAAAAGAGGGTGGGAGCTGCTCATAGAAACAGGACCCCGGCTGTGGGGGTGGTGACACCCCCAGAGGATGCAGCCCCTCACCAAAGAGAGAAAGGTCTGGCACTTTATAGGTTACACCCATCTTTTAAGTCGAACACAGGGAGGGGTCAGGCAGTGACTGAAACCTGAGCCTTAAGAACATTATGCTAAGAAGAAGAAGCCAGTCACAATAAGCCATTTATGTGAAATGTCCAGAACTGGCAAATCCACAGAGACAGGTGGTTGCTGAAGGCTGAGGGGAGTGGGGGTTGAGAGGCAATGGAGAAGGACTGCTAAAGATGACAGGGTTTCTTTTGAGGGTGATGAAAATGTCCTAAAATTGATTATGGTGATGGTTGCACAATTTTTTTTTGATAGTTACACAATTCGGTGACTATACGGTGCATAAAAAAACCCCTTTAATTTTACACTTTAAATGGGTGAGTTGCATGGCATATGAATTCTATTTCAATAAACCTGTAATACAAATATGCAACTATAAAAGAGTAATCTGCAATAAAAGAGTAATATGCAAATTGATTATACCTCCTATCAAGCCAACCCCACCAACCACACCCACCAGCCAATCAGGAGCTGGGGCAGAGCTAGCTGGGGCTAAGGCCTGGGGCCGGGGGTGCAGAGCCAAGGTGGCTGGGGCTGAGGCTGGGGCCGAGCCAAGCAGAGCGATGGCTGGGTGCCCAAGGCCTAAAGCCTTGGCCAGAGGCTTTAGGCCTTGGGCAGGCCCGGGGTGAACAGTCAGTAGGACATCCCCTGAGGACTCCCAGTATGTGTGAGGGGGCAGGTTGGCTGAGGGATCACCCACCCCCAGTGCACGAATTTTGTGCACTGGGCCCCTAGTGAACAATAAAAAAATCTATATATATAAAACACTAATAAGCAAATAGACCGAACAGCAGAACAACCGATCACTAAGACGTGCGCTGACTACCAGAGGCCGGCATTGGCTGTGGCAGGATGGTGGAGCAGACGAGTGCCAGACCAAGGTGGGGCACTGGTCACTGTTATTGGAGCGAGCCTCTGGTAGTTACTGAAAATTCTTTGCTCCTGAGCACAGCGGTCCCGCCACCCAGTGTTCACACCCACTGCCGCCGGTTTCGATCACTCAGCACTATCAGCGGGTGCAAGTGGCAGCTGGGCTGCCAGCCCTGATCGCCCCTCAGCTCTTCTCCACCTCCCCCTGCTCTTAAGGGGAGATGGGGGCAGCAGCCAACGCTCACACCAGCTGCTGACACCGGCCCCAATTGCTCCACACCATCAGTGTGTGGGAGTGGAGGTGGTAGGAGCAGGGCTGCAGAAAGACAGAGGACCAGGGGCTGTGGCTGGAAAGGCCCGAAGGAGATGCAGAGGATGGGCCAAGACCCACCCCTGTGCCCACCGCAGCCTCATGGCCCACAGTTCCCTTTCAAGATGCACAAATTCGTGCACGAGGCCCCTGGTTTAAAATAAATAAATATTCATGAGTGTGTACTGACATAAATGGTTGAAAAGTAAATGGAGAGGAGGAAAGAGACAAGACTTCTCAGGCAGAAGGATTCCAAGCCATGTATGTAAATGCCCCACCTTCAAGAAGCAGCTCACAAGTGCGCTCCCCTGAAATGTGGGTTTCACACAGGGACTCCCTTCCAAAAAGTGTGCTCAGGAAATGGGGCCGGGATGCAGAGGCCTGACAAACAGTCCCTCAGCGAGGTATCCAAGGTCAACATCAACAGTGACAAATCCTGTGGCTGGTGTGTCGCCTTCATACAATGTGAGGCCTGCCCCCGTGGGCCTCCTCCCAAAAACTCATAACCCCGTCTAATTTTGAGAAAGCATTCCAAGCGAGGGACCGGTACTCCTCAAAACGGTCAAGGCCAGCAAACACAAGGAAAGTCTGAGAAACTGTCACAGCCAAGAGGAACCTCAGGAGGTGTGACCACTAAGCATCATGTGGTATCGCCTGGAACCCTAGAACAAACCAAAAAGATATTGGGGGGAAACTAAGGAAATCTGAATAACCTGTGGGCTGTAGCTAATAATAATAACATGTCAATATTGGTTCATTCATGTAACAAATGTACCATACTCATGTGGGATGCTGATAAAGGGGACACGGGGGAGGGAGGGCGTATAGGGGAGTTCTCTATACTATCATCTCATTTTTTCAGTAAATCTAAAACTGCTTTGAAATATGAAATTTACCAAAAAATAAAAAGGCTCATGCGCATGGTAAACAAAGAGCTTTTACAAAGCAATATGAAAAAATATATAATGGGCAAACCAATAGGGAAAAGTGGGGGGGTGGGCAAAGGAAATTAACAAGTAGTTTACAACAACAGAAACACAAATGACCAATAAACATTTAAAAGTGCAACTTCTGCCCTGGTTGAGTGGCTCAGTTGGTTAGAGCATCGTCCCAATACACCAAGGTTATGGGTTCAATCCCTGGTCAGGGCACAACAACCATGAATGCATAAATAAACAAAACAACAAAATCGATGTTTCTCTCCTTTTCTCTCTCTCTAAAATCAATTAATAAATAATTGTTTTAAAAAGCAATTTTTATGCCCTAGCCAGTTTGGCTTAGTGAATAGAGCATCAGCCTGTGGACAGAAGGGTCCCAGGTTTAATTCTGGTCAAGGGCACATGCCTGGGCTGTGGGTTTGATCCCCAGTGGGGGCATGCAGGAGGCAGCTGATCAATGATTCTCTCTCATCATTGGTGTTTCTATCTCTCTCTCCCTTTCCCTTCCTCTGGGAAATCAATTTAAAAAAAAAAAAAATGTTTAAAGCATTTCTCTTTAAGTAAAAAAAAAAAAAGAAAATTAACACAATAACGAGAGACCATTTTTCACTGAGATTAGCTAAGATTTTTAAGATCTGTTCATTCCCAGTGTGAGCAGCATTGTGGGGAAAGTGGCACCCCACACATCACTGGAGATGGCAGTATAAAATGGTTCGCTTTCTGGGAGGTCAGGGTGGCAGAATCTTTTACAATGTGCTCCTGCTTCTACTCCGCCATTTCACTTTTGTGCGTATGTTTTCATGGAACGGCTTCAGAGATGTTCACTGCAGCGATGTTTGTAACCTCGAAATATTCAGAATACCAATAAGATCATAACAGAGGCCGAGTGAAGAAGTTATGGTCCAACCTACAATGGCACTCTGCAGCCAGTTAAAAGGACGCTGACAGAGCGCTCTGTACTGCTCTCTAACTGCTCACACAGCCTTGGCCTCTACCCTCTGTCACTCCCGCTCCCAGACTCGAAGGCCCACTGTCAGAAATTGGGCAGGGCTCAGCACAGGCCTCCAGTATGGCAGGAATGCTGAAAAGATATTTACTATCTGGAACCAATGAGCCCAATAAAATTCTAATTTAATTTTTGGTACTTTATGGTTTGGAGAAGGAAAGTCCGAAGGAAGAAGGCTATTCTGCAAGGGCAAGTGGACATGAGTGCTGTTTGTTTGGTTTGGGGTAGTGTCCTTTAAATATATTTCTGTTGATTTCAGAGAGGAAGGGAGAGGAGAAATAGAAACATCAATGCTGAGAATCATTGACAGCTGCCTCCTGCATGCCCCCTACTGGAGACTGAGCCCGAAACCCGGGCATGTGCCTGACAGGGAAATAAACCATGACCTCCTGGTTCATAGGTCGATGCTCAATCACTGACCCACACCAGCTGGGCAGTTTATAGTAGTTTTTGGTGGTTTTTTTTTTTTTTTTATGAATCCATCATTATAGTTAAGTATTTTCACTGCCCTAAAAATCCTCTGTGCTCTGTCTATTCATCTCCCCTCTCACCATACATACACACACACCTGGAAACCCCTAAACTTTTAACCTTTTCAGTTTGACCTTTCTCAGAATGTCATGTAGCTGGAACCATACAGTATACAGCTTTTCCAGATTGGCTTTGTTCATTTGGTGATACGCATTTAAGTTCTTCCATGTCTTTCCACAGCTCGATAGCTCCTTTCTTTTCACTGCTGAATAGTATTCTATTGTCTGGATGGACTCATGTATTTGTTCACTCACGTACTGAAGAATGCCATGTTTGCTTCCAAGTTTTAACAATTATAACTAAAGATTCGATTAACATGCATGTGCAGGTTTTTGTGTGGAGATAAGTTTTCAACTCCTTTAGGTACGTACTGAGGTGTGTAATTGCTGGATTGTATGGAAGAGCATGTTTAGTTTTGTAAGAAACCGCCAACCTGTCTTCCAAAGTGACAGTACCATTGTCACACACCAACGATCGTTGAACGTTCCTGTTGCTCCACATCCTCGCCAGCACATGGTGCTGTCAGTGTTCCAGAATTTGGCCATTCTGGAAGGTGTGTAGTGGTCTCCCATTGTTGTTTAAAACCATTACTTTATTTTTTAACCATGACTTAAAAAAAAAAAAAAAGACCTCCATTCTCCCACAAATTCAAACATAGTAATTGGTTAGACCTTAGTCAAAGGTTCTGTCTAGGTTTTTCACTTTTAAAAAGCTTGTGAGCCCTTGCAGGTGTGGCTCAGTTGATTGAGCATCGTCCCATGCACCAAAAGCCGCCAGTTCGACTCCCAGTCAGGGCACATGCATGGGTTGCAGGCTCCATCCCCAGTACCGGGCCTGCAGGAGGCAGCTGATCAATGTTTCTCTCTCATGGATGTTTCTCTCTTTCTCCCTTCTTCTCTCTCTAAAAATCAATTTTTTAAAAGCACGTGAAGCTCACATGCTTTTTAATGAGAGAACCACTAAAGTCTTGTCCCATATTTGTGGTTATTTAGGTGTGCCTATGCTCCTATGTACCGTGTACATAAGATGTTAGCCAATCTGAACATCTAAAAAATACCAAGGAGCTTAACAGCTATGCATATACATTCATTACCTATGGCGCTAGTATGCCCTATAACAACAGTTTAGGGTGAGAACCTGGCCATCTTTTTTCTAACTAATCACTTGAAACCTCCCTCCCTTTCAAAGTTTAAATCTTAATATCTTGCTTTTGAAATTTCCAAAGCCCCTGAACCTTACTTTAGTGTTGCTTCTGAAATATGTACCAGATTCTAAGAAAACTGCAACTATTCTATTGCTCTTGCCTCTCTGCACCACAAGGTGGCACTGTTTAACACCAGTCTTGCACAGCCCCCTAAACTCCTAACCTGCTGTAGGGGGAAGTCCTTGCTCTTTGTGTCTGCTGTTTCTGCCTGATGTCCCACACTTGGGCTCCAAAGTTGGCTCCCTTGCTTCATGTTCAGACGTTATTCTCCCAGATGAGATCCTGAGCAGCGCCCACCAGCGTTCAGGTGTTGAACTTGAATCATTCACCACCTACACGCCCATGTTTTTCTTGGTAAGCACTATAGACTGATTGATGTTTGTGTCCTTGTCCCTGCCCTCCCCCAATTCATATGTTGAAGTCCTAAACCCCCTTCACCCCTCCCCCATGTGACTGTATTTGGAAATAGGCCCTTTTTGGAACAAACTAAGGTTAGGTTGTTCCCTTACCCAACAGGATCAGTGTCCTTATAAAAAGAGACACCAGAGCCCTAGCTGGTTTGGCTCAGTGGATAGAGCATCGACCCGTGAACTGAAAGGTCCCAGGTTCCATTCCGGTCAAGGCCACATGCCCGGGTTGTGGGCTCAATCCCCAGTGGGGGACTTGTAGGAGGCAGCCGATCCATGATTCTCTCTCATCATGGATGTTTCTATTTCACTCTTCCTTCCTCTCTGACATCAATAAAAAAAATTTTTTTTAAAGAGAGAGACCAGAGAGCTTGTGTGCTCTCTCCTCATCATGTGAGGACACATGGGAAGGCAGCTCTCTGCAAGCCAGGAAGAGAGGCCTCACCAGAACCCAAGCATGCTGGCCCCCTGATCTTAGACTGCCAGTCTCCAGAGCTATGAGAAAATAAATTTCTGTTGTTCAAACCAACCAGCCTGCAGTATTTTCTTTAAATTTTCTTACAAGGGTGCTTCTTACATTTAGCATATTAACATTTAACCTGCTATGTGAGAATATTATTATCTAGCTTCTAGTTTACCTTTAGCTTTATTGCAGGTTTGCATGACTTGTTTTTCTTGCCCAACAATTCACCATTCGTCACCTTCTCTCCCACTCAGAAGTTCTGTGGTTTGGGTGGAGCTGACCAAAGCCCCAGGTCCATGGATGGACACATGACCCAGCCTGGCCAATCTGAGCAGTCCATCACCCTGACCACAGTGATTGCCTCAGGGATACCCATGTGACCCAAATCATGCCAATGAGATGACATTCTGAGACTCTGGATGGAACCACTGAAAAAGAAGAGCTCTCTTTCCATAGTGGTCACTAACTGGGGGGCTGCCTCCAGCTGACAGCCACCTCGCCTCCACACAGGAATGAAAGTGGAACAGAGGACTCTAGCCAGTTCGGCTCAGTAGGTAGAGAGACCTTCAGACTGAAGAGTTCTGGGTTCCATTCCGGCCAAGGGCACATGCCTGGGTTGCAGACTTGATCTCCAGTGTGGGGCATGCAGGAGGCAGCCAATCAATTATTCTCTCTCATCATTGATGTTTCTATCTCTCCCTCTCCCTTCCTCTTTGAAATCAATAAACATATATATTTTTTTTTTAAGTGAAACAGCCCTAACTGGTTTGGCTCAGTGGATAGAACGTCGGCCTGCGGACTGAAAGGTCCCAGGTTCAGTTTTGGTCAAGGGCATGTACCTTGGTTGTGGGCACATCCCCAGTAGGAAGTGTGCAGGAGGCAGCTGATCGATGTTTCTCTCCCTCTCCCTTCCTCTCTATAAAAAGTCAATTATAGAGTACCGGAGCTGCAGCCGCCAAGTCCGGATCCTACATCGTGTGCCACCGACGCCCACTCCCTGTGCACTCCCGGTTCCTTTTGGTTCCAAGTCCAAAATGTCAACACTCAAGGATCAGCTGATTATGAATCTTCTAAAGGAAGAACAGTGCCCCCAGAATAAGATTACAGTCGTTGGGGTTGGTGCCATTGGCATGGCTTGTGCCATCAGTATCTTAATGAAGGACTTGGCAGATGAACTTGCTCTTGTTGATGTCATGGAAGACAAGTTAAAGGGAGAAATGATGGATCTCCAACATGGCAGCCTTTTCCTTAGAACACCAAAAATTGTCTCTGGCAAAGACTACTGTGTGACTGCAAACTCCAAGCTGGTTATTATCACAGCTGGGGCTCGTCAACAAGAGGGAGAAAGCCGCCTTAATTTGGTCCAGCGTAACGTGAACATCTTTAAATGCATCATTCCTAATGTAAAATACAGCCCCAACTGCAAATTGCTTGTTGTTTCCAATCCAGTGGATATCTTGACCTATGTGGCTTGGAAGTTAAGCGGCTTTCCCAAAAACCGTGTTATTGGAAGTGGTTGCAATCTGGATTCAGCCCGGTTCCGATACCTGATGAGGGAGAGGCTGGGAGTTCATCCATTAAGCTGTCATGGGTAGGTCCTTAGGGATCACAGAGACTCTAGTGTGCCTGTATGGAGTGGAGTGAATGTTGCTAGTGTCTCCCTAAAGAATCTGCATTCTGATTTAGGCAGTGATGCAGATAAGGAACAGTGGAAAGAAGTTCACAAGCAAGTAGTTGACAGTTTGTTTATGAGGTAAACAAACTGAAAGGCTATACATCCTGGGCCATTGGCCTATCTGTGGCAGATTTGGCAGAAAGTATGATGAAGAATCTTAGGCGGGTGCATCCAATTTCCACCATGATTAAGGGTCTCTATGGAATAAAAGAAGACGTCTTCCTTAGTGTTCCTTGCATCTTGGGACAGAACGGAATCTCAGATGTTGTGAAGGTGACTCTGACACCTGAGGAAGAGGCCCGTTTGAAGAAGAGTGCCGATACATTGTGGGGGATCCAGAAAGAGCTGAAGTTTTAAAGTCTTCTGATGTCATACCATCTCACTGTCTAGGCTACAGCAGAATTTTAGCTTGAGATGGCATATTGTCCTTTTTACCTGATCTGTGACTGAGAACACCAGTTTTTTAAAGATCGAGATAGTAATGGTTCATAAAACCCAGCATCTGCATCCTGATGCTGGATGGTCCTTATCTTGTGTAGTCCTAAACTGGTTAGTGTGAAATAGTTCCACCTCCTCAAAGGCACCACTGTCAATGTTGCTCACACTGCAGTTGCCCTTCAGACTAGATGTGTGTTCACTGTGTGTTACATAACTTGTGGTTCCTTTTTCTCCAATCAGTCACATCCTGGGATCCATTGTAAATCCAATGTTGCATGCTTTGTGCATAACTGTTCTTCTACAGGATCTTATTCTGTGTACTGTATGTATCAGATTAGTATACATTGCCATAAAATGTGAAAAGTCTACATAATAAATAATACAGCCAACTATCCAAGTGTCATACCAACTAAAATGCCAAATAAACCTTGAACAGTGAAAAAAAAAGTCATACATACACACATATATATATTTTTTTTTAAATAGAACAGAGGGACGAAGAGAGTAGAGTATTATTTGGTGCTATCATTTGAGCACCTGAATGCAGTTATGCCTGAAACATGGAGAGTTCCTGGAGTTTTCAGTTCTGTAAGCCAACAATGTCCCTTTTTCTCTTAAGCCAGTTTGAGTTGAGCAAACTGACTCAACCTGAAATCCTGGAACCAGGAGCCAGGGCTGACCATGTTGGGAGCATCCCGTGGGGTTCAGAAGGTTTCTTGCCCTTAAGGATGCTTTTTGCCAGGCTGCCTCACCACTCAAGCCACTTCTTTTTGGACCTTCTCAAAGCAAAAGGCTTTAATCTGGGGAGGGGGAGGTGACCCAAAACCTAATTAGAGACACTAACAATGATTCGTGCATCACCAGGCAAAGAGTCAAAGCAGAAATCCAAGCCCTGTTCCTTTAAAACTCTTCCTGTTTCCTCCATGAAGTGAGGGAAGGAATGAAACTAAGCAAATTTAGTTTAATCTGGGAAGTCCTGGGGTCCTGAAGTGACGCTTCCTTTTTAGGGAGAGGAGTAAGTAACTGCCAGCTCTTCAAACAGATTAACTCTACCTTGATCTGATTTATGCATTTTGGGCTTCATTTGAGGAGTGGTTCCACTGCTAAATAATAATTTTGAATATCTAGACTTTTATTCTTGGAATCCTCCCAGGATGGGGATGGGTGAGCAGGCTGCAAACCCAGTGACTCCTCCTGCTCTGACATTCTGGGATTTTCTAACAATGTGCACTTGAATGCATGGCCAGACTGGAAGCAAAACAAAGGATCAGTTAAGCAAGACCTGACTCTGCTACTTGCTTGCTGGGTGACCCTGACTAACCACTTTCCTTCTCTGAGCCTCAGTTTCCTTATCTGTAAAATGGGGGGTGCTAATACCTTCCTCTGAGTTTCACTCTGAAGAGTAAGTCGATGTCTGGATTCTATTGGTGGAGCCAGTAGGAAGCGCCCAGGAAGCTCAGGTTCCTATTGATGGTAACGTTGCTGTTGCTGTTTGTATTCACACTACAGACTGTAACTGGTGAGAGGTGTCTGATGTGCTACTTCAGAGACGTCTCCTGGCCCTAGTAGGGGTGGGATGATGAGGGATGGGGAGGGTCCTTTGAGAATGTGGGGAGCTGAGCAGCCTGAACTGCAGTCTAAGCCCGCTAAGCAGGGGCCAGGTCCCTGGCTGAAGCAGCCCTCCACATCCGGACGCCAGGGACATGGGGCCCAACCCAGGTGACTGGCTGGCTGTGCTGCGTCTGAAAGCCTCTCAGCCTGCAGTCCCGTAACCTGACACCCACAGGCCTGATGCCCCACCGGGCAGGACTGCAGTGGGGGGTCGGGGCAGCCACTCCCCGCAATGGGACCTCTCCCCTCGCCTCCCAAGCCCCCTGCTCTAAGCCCACGACTCCCAAAGTGCCCACTCTCAGGGGTCCCGGTTTAGGCGGACATCTCCTTAAACAGGGGAGCTGAGGGCTGTGATTGTGCTTCTTCGGGCCCCAAATCCTTGGCCCGACCCCAAGCAGCAGAAGGAATGCAGGTAGGAGGGAGACCCCCATTGCAAAAATAGAAAAGCGAAGGGGAGGGGGGGGCTGACGAGGAGCCTGTGGAAGAGGGACCCGGACCCTCTAGAGGCTGACGTCAGGAACTGGTCCTGGGTCCCAGCGCCTACTTGGAGAGCCACGGAGCGCGCGCGGGGACCCGGGGAGCGGGATGCTGTGAGCGGGCGGGCGGCCAGCGCCTCTCCGTAAAACCGGCCCCGAAGCCTCAGCTCCAGAAGAAACTTTGCGCCTGTGGCCCCGCTCCTTCCGTGCCCGCCCCAAGCCCCCCACCCCTGGCGCCCACTCACCAGCGCACCAACTGCCAGCGCTTCTCCCCCGGCGTCCCGCGGCCCGCCATGCCTCGCCCGGCCCGCCGCCCTCTCCCCGCCGGCCGCGGGTCGCACGGCAGAGGCGGTTCCGGCTGCCGCAGGCCAGTGCCGAGGGCGCGCTCGCCGTCGCGGGGTGCGGCGCGGGGACCGGCGAGCGGGGCGGGGCGGGCGCGAGGCGACGCGGGCCGGAGCCCGGGCTGGGCGGCGCGTTGGGTGCTCATCTCCCCTATTCCCCCCCACCCGACTCTACCACATCCCACCCCACACCCCACACCCACCCCCATCTCCAGGGTGCCGTCCGCCCGGCCTCCGGATCCGACTGGGGCTGGATCACCGCGCGCATCCGCCGCCGCCGCGGGACGGACCACATTCGACCCTCTCCCTGCCTGTCCCCGCCCCGCCGGCGGAGGGCGCAGAGGAGGTGGCGGCCGGAGCACTGGGCGAGGAGTCAGGTTCTCCAGGTTCCACTGTGGGGGCGCCTGACTTGCTGAGTGACTTGGAGGCGATCTTCTTTACCCACTTCTGCCTTACTCCCTCGACACTCGACACATCTTCAGGCCCGTTCTGCCTGCCTAGAAAGTTATGCGTGAAAAATTAAACCACTCTAAATGCTTAAAAGAAAGACTGATGTGCCCCACAGATGGTTAAAATGTTTTAAGGTGACAATATGGGCGGGGCACGCTGCCAATACTGGGACCAGCTCCTCTCAAGTCTTCAACCCGGCTTCACCCCAGGAACCCGTTCATTCCTGCAGCAGAGCTGAGACCAGCCTGGCCCAAGGCATCATGGGACCATGCGTGTCAAGCCTGGTTTGAAGGAGCTGAGTTTTAGAAACGCTTATTAATATGAACATTTGTCTGAACATTGTCCTTCCAATTCACCTGCTTCCAATACCAGGACAGCCCACATCCTTTGCAAGAGGGAAGCTGATGCAGAGAGGACAAAACCTGGTCCCAGTGTGAGGGCCTGGAAGCTTGCCTTCTTCTCGGGGTCTGTGGCCATTCCCAGGAGCACTGGAAGCGTGTGCAGGGGAATTCAAAGGCTACTGACACTTGTCATTGTATCCATAGGTGCCCTCCCCAGTGTTCAACACTTGAAAAGTTAAATGGGATACTGTTTTTTACTTGTCAAGTTTGGAATTATAGATTGTGTGTGTGTTTTAATATATTTTAGTTGATTTCAGAAAGAAAGAGAAATGATGAGACAGAATCATTGATCGGCTGCCTCCTGCACGCCCCGCATTGGGGATCAAGCTGGCAACCTGGGCATGTGCCCTGACTGGAATCGAACCTGGAATCTTCAGTCTGCAGGCCGACGCTCGGTCCACTGAGCCAAACCAGCTAGGGCTGTTTTTTATTTTGTTTGTTTTTGGTTTGATTATATTTTTATTGATTTCAAAGAGAAAGGGAGAGTGTAAAGGAGACAGAAACATCAATAATGAGAGAGAGTCATTGATCGGCTGCCTCCTGCACACCCTACATTGGGCATGTGTCCTGACAGGGAATCGAACCATGACCTCCTGGTTCATAGGGCGATGCTCAACCATTGAGCCATGCTGGCTGGACCCATTGATTGTTTTTGAACTACCCCACCCAGGTTTGTATGGAGAAGGAAAGTGGACACTCTTAATTGTGACTGAGGTTGGAGAATAAATTGGTCCAATCCTTGTACATGGCCATTTGACACTATGATGAAAAGCCATCAAGTGTGCTTGATCTCTCTCCTTGAATGTCTCTTGATCTCTCTCCTTGAAATTCATCCTAAGAGCATAATTACAACTGTGAGAAGAGGTCTCTGTCGAAGAATATCCACGGCAGCATTGTTTTCAATAGAATAAAACTGGGAACAACACAAAAGCCAAACTGGAGGTAAGTAAAGAAGCTTGTCCAGCCCTGGCCGGTGGGTGGTTTAGTTGGTTGGGTTGTTGTCCTGATACTCCAGGATTGCAGGTTCCAGCCCTGGTCAGGGCACACACAAGAATCAAACATAAGTGCATGAATAAATGGAACAACAAATGTCTCTCCTCTCTCTCTCTCTCTCTATTCTCTCTCTCTCTCTCTTCTCTCTCTCTCTCTCTCTCTCTTTCTCTATCTCTCTTTCTCCCCCCCTCTCTCTATCTATCTCTATCTCTCTCTCCCCCTACCTTCCTCTCTCTAAAAAAATCAACTAAAAATGTTTAAACTTTTTTTTAAAGAAGCTTGTACATATGATGGGATATTATACAGCTACTAAGAAAGACTTTATTGACATGAAAAAAATCAATATGTATTTTGTTGTAAGCATGGTGACTATAGTTAATAATACGATCTGGCATAACCGAAAGTTGTTAAGAGAGCAGGTCACAAGAAAAACGTTTTTAACTGGATAGTGATGGATGTTAACAAGCCTTATTATAGTGATCATTTTACAACATATTACAAATATCCAATCATTGTGTTATACCCTTGAAACTATGTCAATTATATCTCAATTTTAAAAAAGGACATATTTTACAGAGGAAAAAAATGTCACCAAATACAAGTAGTACATTCATATGTCCGTTGAAATATCTGGAAGAGCCTGGCTGATGTGGCCCAGTGGTTGAGCATCAACCCAAGAACCAGGAGGCCACCGTTCTATTCCTGGTCAGGGCACATACCCAGACTGCAGGCTCAGTCCCCGGTGTGGATTGTGCAGGAGGCAGCCAATCAATCATTGTCTCTCATCATTGATGTTTCTATCTCTCTCTCCCTCTCTGAAATCAATAAAAATATAGATTTTTTAAAGTCAATATTCCGCCCTATCTGGTTTGGTTCAGTGGACAGAGCATCAGCCTGCAGACCTAAGGGTCCTGGGTTCTACTCTGGTCAAGGGCATGTACCTCAATTGCAGGCTCCCTCCCAGCCCCCACCCTTGCCAGGGTGCACACAGGAGGCAACCAATTGATGTGCTTCTCTCTGATATTTCTCTCTGTCCTTCTCTCTCCACTTTCTTTTAAAATTAATGGGAAAATATTCTCGGGTGAGGAGTAAAAAAAAATCAGTATTGCAAGCTATCATGAAGATTCAGAGGGAGCCTTGAGGCCTTCTCTGTCACCCCACACTCACTCTCTTAACTGGTATTCATGCTCTCACTTTCCCATAAAACTCCTGGGTATTTTCTGACCTGAGGAAACTGATGAAGCTCACCTCCCACCTTGACTGGACTGGGATTTGAATCCTGACTCCACTGCTTACGAACTGCGTGGTGTTAAATTTCCAATAGGGTTTCTCCGAAATTTCATTGAGATGAGATGGGTAAAGTGCTCAACTTAAAATAATGTTTACTTCTGAGGTGAGATGTATACTTTTTATACACTTTAGTTTGCATTGACTTTGTTTAATGTTGAAAATGGGGGAGGGGAGATGTTTTAACAATAGTTAATAGATTTCCTGGTACAGAGAAAGTACTTGATAAATGTTAATTCCTATTGTCATCACCTCCATATTCTATAATGTGTCTCTGGGTCTCCCCATAACTTCAGGTAGAGTGCCATGCAGACAGTCTTGTTCAATATAACTCTGTGCGTTGACTGACTGATTGGTAACCTCCTCTAAGGAGGAGCCCTTTAGTCTCCTGGCCCCCAGGCCATTCCCTAGCTCTGCCTTCACAGGGCCATCTCTCAGCTCTGCAGGCTCATCGATTTCAGTGGTTCTATGAGTGACTTGTGCACATCTTTTTGTTGTTTCACCTATGAATATTTTTTCGGCCAAAGATGTTGCAAGAGTCCCGAGGGCAGCCCTAGAGGCCAGGCCTTTCATGCCCACCTGAGAGCACTTCTGTGGCCAGGCCGGACCCTCTCCCGAGAACAGGCAGGGCCACCCTCAGATAGGTGTCTGGAGTGGTGAAAAGCCAGAGTCCCAGGACCCATCTTGATTCAGATCAAGGAGAATAACATTTGGGGCTTAGTCATAACAATCCCATTCGCATTCACTTTACAAAACCCTTTCATTCTAACCTCATGACACTCACAAAAAGATCCTGTTGGCAGAGTCCACGGTGCTTTTCCCTGAAATGACTTACCCAGAGGGAGCTCTGAGCCACCAGCCACTCACACAATGTCACCTGGTCCCTTGCCATCATGAGCACGGATGCTAATGAGAACTCAGCATGTTTTGAGCATTTTACATATATAAACTCATTTAATCCTCACAACAACCCAAAGATCTCTTGAGCTGCACAGACCATCATTATCGGATTCTATGGATGAGGACATTGAGGCCCAGCGAGGAGGAAGGTATTGACAGAGCCAGCATTAGAAGCCAAGCAGCCTGATTTTAGAAGCCTTCCATGTGCAGTCAAAGGACCAACACCAATGTTCTGTACTTCAGAGTTTTTAAAATATCTCCTCTTGGCTGTTGGGACCTTCAGGTGAGAAAGAGGGTGTTTTATCAACTGGGACCCACAGAGGTGATGTGATACACCCAAGGTCATGCAGCTAGTGAAAGGCCTGGGCCGCTTTGCTGCCAACTAGGCACAAGGCAGGTTTCCTAACCCCTGTCAGCTTACTTCCCACCCAACTCCTCCCTGGGCCTGTGGGGACACTGTGGTTGCTATGCCAGGGGTAGGCAGAGGGGCCCAGCGGATCTCCGCCTGTCTGGGCGCTGTCCGCGGTGCTGATCCGCCTGCCGCGCCCTTGCTCGCGAAGTGGCAGGCGGGTTCCCCAGGTTTCACTTCCAGCTCCCAGCAAAAGCCGGCTACTCGAGTTTCGGCGGCCCTCCGTGGTCCTTAGACCTGGCTCCCGGGGCTCCCGGGGTTCTCTCGCCCCTCTCCCGACTGCGAGCTGCCTCCCTCCCTTCCCCCCCACCCCGGCCCCGCCCATGGCCCCGCCCCGCTAGTCCCAGGTCCCTCCCCTCCCCCTTATCTCTCCCGCCCCCTCTGCTCCCCCCTACTGCTCGTTCGCCAGTTCCGGTCACGTTGCTGGGTGTTTACGCCTGGAGGCAGCCCGGGACCCCCCTTCGGCGCCCCAGAGCCCCCGGAGCCCGGACCTCACCGCCCCGCAGCCCTGAAGCAGCTGATGGCGCCGCAGCCCGGGCGGGCGCTGCGGAACCCGGGGCGCAGCTAGCGTGGGGAAGAAGAGCTCCTCCCCCCACCCAGCCCGCGGACCCGGGCTCCTCTGGCCTGTCGCTCCCTCGGGTCCTGAAGGTGAGGAGGCCGGTGGGCGTGGGGTGGGCGCCGAGGTGTTCCCTAGCGGGAGCACTGGCGTGGGGCTAGGCACCGCAGCGCGCGGGAGGCAGACAGGACCCGCGGGCTGCTGGCAGAAGTTGTCCTCCACCGCCCAGACTCGGACCCTTCGCGGCCCTGGCGGAGAGTCCAGAGCAGCCGAGATCAAGCCGCCACTACCTCTTGCCATCTCCTGCCACACACATCTTTCCTTCTGCCTGCCTGTCCCTATCCTCCCTGGCACCTCTCCTCCCCGGCTCCCTCCGTCTCCATGCCCCCCCTCTCTCAGGGAGTCATATTGGAGGCGTAATCAGGGCAGAACATCAAGACTGAAGTGGGTGGGAGCTCCAATTTTCCCATACGTCCCACTCCTGTGTTCCTGGGTCCTTTGCATTGCTGAGGTTGGGGGTCCTGCAGTCTTCAGTAGAGAGGGGAGCCATAAGTTAGGGGTATTGGAGGAGGAGGCTCTGGAGTGAAGAGGACCAGGAAACCCCTAGAGAATGTGGCTCCACCACTAACTGTCAGGTGATCCCACCTTACAGAGTCTCAGACATTTATCTAGACCTGACTTCTTGTTCCCAACCCAAATCCCCCAGAGAGCCAAGGACCTGAGAATGAAGGGAGTGATTATTTTTAATACATGCGCCTACTTGCCCTGGCGATTGCCAATAATGCTCAACTCCTCTGCTTGTTTCGCCAACGTTCCTGGTGTTCCTGTTCCATGCAAGGAATTCCCAGAGACAAAGCCCTGCCCTCAGGAAGCTGATTGTTTAGAGCAGAAGCCAGACAGAAAGACACACACACACATGCACAGGGATGCCTGGTGGAATGCTTGGGGAACACAGTGGCAGAAGAGAGGCATTTCAGCTTGGTGGGGTCAGGGAAGACTTTCTGCTTTTGAGTGGGGTAACATCCTTCGAAGGTCTAAGGAGGTAAAGACAGGATGGGGGAATGGTAAGTGGGAGATGTTCACGGGTATGAAGAGAGTTTGTTGTGAGAGCAGCAAGAGGTAGAACCCAAAAGAGGAGAGGACCAGACTGCAAATGCGGACCACATTTCGATTATGAGGGGCCTTAAATGCCAGTGAGTGCTCCAAGTTTCGAGACACTGTCAGTTGTGTTCTAGTGTATGGGGTAAACTACTCAACCCCTCTGAGCTTCTGTTTCCTCATCTATGGAGTACTAACGGAAACTTCAATGTAGGGCTACTATGAAGACAAGTGAATTAACATATGTAAAATGCTAAGAATAGTGCCAGCCATTTATTATTATTATTATGAATATTATTATCACTATAAGTGTTATTACCTGTGCAGTAATCCTATATAATAAAAGGGTAAAATGCAAATCTAGCAAATGGCGGATGACCAGTTCCTATGACATGCACTGACCACCAGGGGGCAGAAGCTCGATGCAGGAGCTGCCCCCTGGTGGTCAGTGTGCTCCCATGGGGGGAGCGCCACTCAGCCAGAAGCCCTAAGCCGGCTCACAGCTGGCGAGCACAGCTGCAGTGGTGGTGGGAGCCTCTCCCACCTCCACTGCAGCGCTAAAGATGTCTGACTGCCGTCTTAGGGGAGTGGGCCTAAGCCATCAGTTGGACATCCTCTAAGGACTGGGCTGAGGGACCCCCTCCACTAGTTCACAAATTTCATGCATTGGACCTCTAGTATGTCCGGTGCACGAAATTTGTGCATGGAGGGCAAGGGGTGTCCTCAGCCCAGCCTGCACACTCTTCAATCTGGGACCCCTCGAGGGATGTCCGACTGCCCATTTAGGAGTTGGACATCCTTTTCACAATTCAGGACTGGTGGCTCCCAACTGCTCGCCTGCCTGCCTCCCTGATTGCCCCTAACCGCTTCTGCCTGCCAGCCTGATCACCCCCTAACCACTACCCTGCCAGCCTAAATGATGTATAACTGCTCTCCTGCCAGCCTGTTTGCCCCCAACTTTCCTCCTCTGCCAGCCTGGTCACCCCTAACTACCCTCCCCTGAAGGCTTGATTTCCCCCAACTGCCTTCCCTTGGAGACCTGGTCCCTCCCAACTGCCCACCCCTGCTGGCCTGATCGCCCACAACTGCCCTCCCTTGCAGGCCTGGAACCTCCCGATGGTCCTCCCCTGCTGGCCATCTTGTGTCCACATGGGGGCAAGATCTTTGACCACATGGGGGCAGCCATCTTGTCTGTTGGAGTGATGGTCAATCTGCATATTACTCTTTTATTAGATAGGATACAGGCCTGGTGCATGGGTGGGGGCCAGCTGGTTTGCCCTGAAGGGTGTCCTGGATCAGGGTGGGGGTTCCCTTGAGGCATGGGGCAGCCTGGGCAAGGGGCCTATGGTGGTTTGCAGGCCAACCACACACCCCCAGCAACTCAAGCGGAGGCCCTGGGATCTGGGATTAATTTATGTTCTGCAATTGAAACTTTATAGCCTGGAGTGGAGCCAAGCCTTCTGCTGGCTTGGTGGAGAAAGCCATTTCTGTTTGGATTTATTTAAATTCTATAATTGAAACTTTGTAGCCTAGAGTGGAGGCCTAGGTGCTAGGGCTGTAGAAACGTGGTTTCCTCTATCGCCAGGCAACCCTAGCCTCTGCTCTCTTCAGCTCTGTGGCTGCGCCATTTCTGTTGGGATATATGTGTCTTCTATAATTGAAACTTTGTAGCATTGAGTAGAGGCTTAGGCTGGCAAGGACAGGCAGAAAGCTTGGCTTCCTCCATTGCCAGAGAAACCCAAGCCTCCCTCCTGCTCTCAGTGGCCACAGCCATCTTGGTTGGGATTTATTTGCTCCTGATTGGCTGGTGGGCATGGCTTGTGGGTGTGGCTTGACTGGAGGTATGGTCAATTTGCATATTACTCTTTTATTAGATAGGATTATTACCTGTGCACCCATGTCTGAAAAAGATTTTCTGATTCTTTCTTTCCCTCCTACCCCAGTCCTCAGTCAGGTAGTTCAGAGGAATAACGAGTAAGGAAAGTAAAGAACAGCCTGACGTGTGGCTCAGTGGTTGAGGATCGACCTATGAACCAGGAGATCATGGTTTGCTTCCTGGTCACATGCCTGGGTTTCTGGGAAGGGGTGTGCAGGAGGCAGCTGATCAGTGATTCTCTCTCGTCATTGATATTCTATCTCTCCCTCTCCCTTCCTCTCCGAAATCAATAAAATATATATTTTTTTTAAAAAAGAAAAGTAAAGAACATTTTAATTCATTTACTTATTCATTTATTACCATGACTGTCCTATCTAATATACCTCCCCTGGCAATTAGAATGATAAAAATAAGTTTAACATTCTCCTTGAAATAAGAAGGCATACTTAAAATTTTTAACAAAATGTGGGTGAGTATTCAGAACAGTGCAAGAACATTTGTTGACTGACTAAATATTTTTGGTCCTGAGAATGAACTAGAAACTGGGACAAGAGAAGCAGCAAGGGTAAGGGTGGCAGACACAGCAGACTCCGTGCAAGCAGAAAGCCAGAGGCTTAGCTCTGGTTCCTCCCGGGTCACTGGATCTGCCTGAGGGAGAGATGGGGCAGCAGGGGCTCGGGACATTGAACAGACTAAGCCGGCAACCACCCAAAAGAAGTTTGGACTATAAAAGTGGTTTTCAAACTTTTGGTTAGCAGAAGCCTTTTCCCCAATGAATTTGTATGCACAAACCCATCATATAACAGAGGGGTGAAAACAGCCAAGCCCAAGCCTTGCCCTTTCCCCCAACCCTTTTGACAACATTGGAGACCCCTCTGCAGAACTCTGGGGTTCTATGGAGCAAACTTGGAAATCACTGATTGAGATGATCATGAAGACCCTTCAGAGCCCTGAGTGCTATGATTCTGTACTTTCTGTGGTTCTTCCAATGCAAAGAACTACAGGAACTGGGGAGGGGAGAGGGCCACAATTTCCTACTTTACCAAGTCAGTTGTAGGTAGGTAGCTGGGGAGGAGAGTGGGTACCCAAAAGCTCCAAAGAGCCAAGCAGGAGGTGATGTCTTTTTTGTGGATCAGGAGCTTAGGCCTTAAAATATCTGTAGAATGCACGAGTGAGTAATGACATCACAGTAATGTCAGGGTCAGAGGTTCCTGCACCTGACACTGTCTGGGGTTGGAGACCTGAACACAGAAGGCTTCTCCCAGCAACTTCCCTAAATGGAAAACATTTGTGCCTGCCTGCCTTCCTTCCTTCCTTCTTTCCTTCCTTTCTTCCTTTTCTTGACTTGGGTTTATTTGAGCCAAACAGATGACATGCCTGGAAAACAGGATTTCAAATGCTCCTGGAACTTTCTTTCAGACAGATGAGAGGCCTGTCCAAAGTATTTGGAATTAACTGTATACCTTGTGAACCCTGTGTTACAGGTCCTTTTTTATTCTTGAAGACAGTTCTTTAATGAACATTTTCCATCAAGCTGGGGCATTAAAGAGGTAGGAGCACTGGGAGAAGGTGGGCAGCAGGAACAATGCAATTCCCGAGGTAGTCAGGACCATGGACAGAGGTGAGACACCTCACTTTAACCTAGGAGGCTGGGCAGCTCAGGCTGGGTGTGGGAAGAAGATGGAGCTGAGAGCTTCTACCCGGTAGCTGATGCTGCTGGCCTGGACCTTGTCCTCAGACACGAGGTCCCGAAGCTGGGAGGTTCCAGGACTACATTTGTGTGTGGAAACCTGAAATTTTTCCGAGTTGGGTCTTCCAAGCACATGTGGCTCCCCAGCCACACAAAGAGATCCCTGTTGGCCCTGGTTTCCCCTTCCCACCTCCATCTCCCGCCCTCCCCAAAACAAACTAAACAATAACGTCTAAGAAAATATATTTGCCAAGATAGTTTGTGACCCCAATTTCTGCCCTGAGAAAAGCACCTGCCTCGTTGGAAGCAAACACTCAAGCCGATCTGGGAAGGCATGGGAACAGCTGGTTGGCTCAGTCTGTCACTGTGGCCAGCGGTCAGTCTCCAGGGCTGTGTGGAAAGGGCTTTGCCTCTTGCAAAACATTTGCATTTTGGCAGCTGGGAACCGACATTTTCTCTCTTCAGTGTAAGCACAGGCCCACACACCTTCATCCTCCAGTTGTGCACACTGCAGACACTTAGATTCAAGAGATGCAGCACACATACATGCATGCACACATACATGTACCCCTTCAGGCATGGACACGGGCTTTGAGGCATATACAGACACACAGGCACATATCCCAACACAGACAGACAAAAGCACAGACACAGCTCACCTGTTCCTCCTGAGTAATGCATCAGTATATTTGACTCCCTCTCCACATCTGTTTCTCCTTGTCTGAGGTCTCTTGAGCATGCCAGATCTCACCTTCTCTGTAAATCTGCCCTTCCACATCAGCTCACAGACCAGCTCCACAAATTCACTCACTCGTGCATTCTACAGATATTTTACAGAATATCTCCTGTTTGCCAGATTCTGTCCTAGGTACTAGGGAACAAAACAGTCTTTCCTCTTGTGTTGCCAACAATCTAGCAGAGGAACCAGACAGTAAACAAAAATGTAATATATGCATGTGGTGATAAATTCCTGGAAGAAAAGCATTGCCGGTTAAGGGAGTGGAGAGTGACAGAGGGGGTTATTTTAAATCAAATAATTGGAGAAGGACCCTGATTATGTAACCTTTGAACAGAGTCCTGAACGCAGGGAGCGCTGGGCCAGGAGGGTATCTCGGCAAAGGGAATTCCTGGCAGAGGGGACAGTGCGTGCAAAGTCCCTGAGGCAAGGTGCTTGGCATTTTCAAGAAACAGCAAGGAGGCCAAGGAGGCTGGGATGGAGCCAACAATGGGAGAACAGCAGGAGATGAGGGTAAACAGAGCCAGGGGCCATTGTGTAGGGTCTGGTGAGAACTTTGGGTCTGGCTTTAAGTGTGATAGGAAGCCCTTGGGGGGGGTTGAGTGAGGGATGGGGTGACCAGATCAGATTTGCTAAAGGAACTCTGGCTGCTGCATGGAAAACAAGGACAAGAGTGGAAGCAAGAAGTTAGGAGGAACCTAGCCGGCTTGGCTCCGTGGATAGAGTGTCAGCCTGTGGACTGAAAGGTCCCAGTTCTGTTCTGGCCAAGGGCACATCCCTGGGTTTCAGGCTCGATCCCTAGTAGGAGACGTGCAGGAGGCAGATGACCAATGATTCTCTCTCATCATTGATGTTTCTATCTCTCTCTCTCTCCCTTCCTCTCTGAAATCAATAAAGAAATGTGTTTTTTAAAAAAGAGTTTAGGAGGCTACTGCATAGTTGCACCTGAGGGATGGTGGTACCTGGGACTAGAGAAACACAATGGGCATAGTGAGAACTGGTTGGATTGAGGAAGTTCTTTTTAAAGTAGAGCCAACAGGATTTGCAGGTGGATTGGCTGTGGAAAGTGAAGAAAGGAATAAAAAATGACACTTAGTCATTTGTCCTGAGCAACCGAGTGAAAGGCAAATAGAGTGCTGTCTACTTAGATGGCAAACTAAGATAGGCAAGAGCGGGTTTGCAGGAGTGATCGTGAGAGCTCGGTACTGGGACTCACAAGTTTGAGGGGCCTGTGAGACATCCAGATGGATATATTAGATAGTCGGTCTAGTGCTCGGGTCAACATAGAAATAGAATTCACAGCCATGGGATTGGAAAAGATCACCTTGGGACTGATTAGACAGAAAAGAGGTCCAGTGTGAAAGGTGAAGAAATGGGGGCAATCCAGCAAACGTGCCTTCCTACTTGAGTCTCCCAAAGCTGAAAACGGTTAAACACCCTGAATATTTCTCTTATCATGACCTAACCCGGCGATTTTCAACTGGTGTGCTGCAAGGACACTTCAAACACGCAGTACCTGACTGTTTAGACTGTGCCATTAAAAACATGACGGCAACCAATACAATAGCCATGTGGTGTGAATGAATCAAAATTATACCTATTCGTTTTGTCAGATCAGCTCAGCAAAAATATATATTTTTTGGTGTGCTGCAGAATTTTACTTTACGTGTGCCATGAAATGAAAAAGGTTGACGCCCGGCTGGCATGGCTCCGTGGTTGAGCACCGACCTATGAACCAGGAGGTCACAGTTTGATTCCCAGACAAGGAACGTGCCCCTGGTTGCAGGCTCCCCAGTGTGGGGTGTGCAGGAGGCAGCCAATCAATGATTATCTCTCATCATTGATGTTTCTATCTCTCTCTCCCTCTCCTTTCCTCCTTTATTTAAAAAAAGAAAGAAAGAAACTTTTTTTAAAATGTTGAAAATCACTGATCTAATCCAATCCATCCCCATGTCCTGCCAATTCTACCCCCAAAATACGCCTGGAACTTCTTTTCATCTCTATCTTCATCACCTGGCCCAGGCCTCCATCATCTCTCACCTGAACCAGTGCTGCATTCACCTCACCCAGCTGACCTCCTGGTATCCACGTTGTCCCCTATAATCTGCCCTCCCCACAGCAACCACAGTGATTTTTTAAAATATTTTTTTATTGATTACAGAGAGGAAGGGAGAGGAAGGGAGAGATAGAAACATCAATGATGAGAGGGAATCATCGATCGGCTGCCTCCTGCATGCCCCCTACTGGTGATCGAGCCCAAAACCCGGGCATGTGCCTTTGCATGGAACAGAACCCAGGACCCTTCAGTCCGCAGGGTGACACTCTGAGCCAAATCAGCTAGGGCAACCACAGTAATTTTTTTAAAAAATGCAACTAATGTCCCTCACTGCCTAGATTCCTTTAATAATTTCCCAATTCACTTAGTATTAATCCACAATTCTTAACATCGTTTACAAGACCCTGTATGATCCTTTCCTTGCTAACATCACTTCCTGCAACCCTCCCCCCAGTACCTGACACATCAGCCTCCGTCAGCAGTTGGTGATGTTGCTGTTTCTCAGAAAGGCCATGTGAAGCACTTAACACAGAGGGCTGCACTTCTAGTAGACACTCATTAAATGTCAGCTGTCATCATCCTACCTCTGGGCCTTCACAAGTGCTGTTCCTGTTTGGGACGCTCTTCCTGGTACTCCTCTGGCTAACTCCTACCCCTCCTTCAAGTCTCTATTACTTTTCTGTGTTAATTTGCATAACAAATTAACCACAAACTAAGTGGCTTAAAACAACACAAATGAATTTTCTCACAGTCTCCAAGGATCGGGAGTGTGGCACTTTTCACCTAGGTCCCCTGCTCAGGATCTCACAAGGCTGAAATTAAGACCAGCTACATCCTCATCTGAAGGCTCAACTGAGGAGGGAGCCACTTCAAGATCACTTGGGTTGTTAGCAGAATTTAGTTCCCTGTGGTTGTAGGACTGGAGCCCCCTGGTCTTGGGAGCTGTCAGCGTGGGCCCATGCGCAGCTGCTAGTGGCCTCTCAGGTCCTTGCATGTGGTTTCCTCCATTGCTCTCTCTCAGCACGGCAGTTTATTTACCTCTTCAAGGCCAGCAGCAGAATTTTTCTCAGGCTTCAAATCTCTTCCTTCACTCAGTAAGGGCCCTTTGAACTGGCCCACCCAGAATAATCTCTCTTTTGATTAACTCGAAGCAACTGATTGGAGACCTTAATTACACCTGCACAATCCTTTCACCTCGGTCATAAACCTAATCACAGGAGTGAAATCTCATATTTGCAGTCCCACCCACACCCAGGTGGGGGGGGATAATATGAGAGCATGGCCACCTGGCGATACTGAGGACCCTTTTAGAATTTCGTCTGCCATGAGGTCTCCCTTCTAAAATCACTTTCTCAGGGACCTTCTTTCATATTGCACCGTAGGTTTCTTTCATGGCACCTACCACAAATTGTAATTGTAAACTTATCTGTGTGATTGTTTCTGTGATGCACTTTTCTTTTGTTTGATTCTCTCCCCTTAGCCCTGGGAGCTCATGAGGGCAAGGACTTGGTCTTGTTCATCGGTTATGTTTCCCATAACCAGCACAGCAGTTGGCAATAGTAACTCACGGAGTGAACGAAGGATGAAGAGATGTACAAACCAAGACAGGGGTTAACCTCCTCATACATTGAACAGAAACGAGAAGGGACGTAGCACTGACTGACCCAGGTCCTGTGATGCGTGTTCTACACTTTTTAATCTTACTTCATCCTCATTGTTACTATTGGTAGCCTCATTTTACGGGGGTGGGTGGGGTTTTAGGGAGGTTAACTTTCCGGCTCTAAAACATATGGCAAGCTCTAACCGGTTTGGCTCAGTAAATAGAGCATCAGCCTGCAGACTGAAGGGTCCCAGGTTCGATTCCAGTCAAGGACAATGTACCTTGGTTGTGGGCACATCCCCAGTAGGGGGTTTGCAGGAGGCAGCTTATTGATGTTTCTCTCTCAACAATGTCTCTAACTCTCTATCCCTCTTCCTTCCCCTCTGTAAAAAATCAATAAAATACATATATTTTTGAAAAATAGATCACATGGCAAGTAACTGAAAGATCCAGGATTCAAACCCAAGATTGTCCTCAGTATAAATATTGAGAATCTTCTTTGGATTCAAAAGATTCGGTTGGGGAATTGGGTCTGCCACAACTTACTGGCCATGTGAACTGGCACGGGTCACTTCAGCTCTGAGTCTATTTGTTTGTGGAATGGGTGTGGTCATACCTACTGAAGAATGGTTGGCAGAAGCAAGATAATGTGTATAAAGTTGTTTAAGCATAGCAGATGGTCAGTAACTGTAGCCAGTGATTCTCACAGGCCAAAGGGCCACCTCTACTGAAATGGTAGGCCTATTTGGTTGGACCCAGGGGTCAGGTATGAGGGAAGGGAGCCCAGAAAGAGAAGCCTGTGAATGTGAGGGTGTCCGGTGGACCTGCTTGGTGTGACCCTACAAATAAAAATGTGGAGTTGCAGAGCCCTCACTGGCTTGGCTCAGTGGATAGAGCATCGTTGTGGACCAAAGGGTCCCAGGTTCAATTCCAGTCAAGGGCATCTACCTTGGTTGCAGGCATATTCCCAGTAGGGTGTGTGCAGGAGGCAGCTGATCAGTGTTTCTCTCTCATCGATGTTTTTAACTCTCTAACCCTCTCCCTTCCTCTCTGTAAAAAAATAATTAATTAATTAATTAATAAAAATAAACGTGTAAGCCAGTCTGGAGGGGACCATTTGCCGACCAGAGCCGTTCATCAACTAGCCTCCCTCTCCACTGCCCAGGGAATTCCTGGGGCAGGTCCTTCAAAAGCTTAGGGAGGCCCTGGCAGAGCTCTGAGTCCTCCAGAGGTCAGGGCCTCCACTACCCTTTGTCTCTGCTTCTCAGGATGCTCATTACCACAGGAAAGACTGGGAAAGGGGTGGAGCCAGCAGGAGAGCTGAAAGGCCAGGTCATCCGTGGGACTCAGGGATGAAAATCTCCCCCTCCCATCAGTGTCTTAGGTTCCACTGTGGATTCATCACATGCGTCTCCTTAGTACCCTCTCCTATTCCTCTCTTAAAAGGGACTCCACCACCTCCCTTCAGCCCACAGAGTCAATGTTGGGGAAACATTCATCAGCTCTTCCTCTGACCTGGAAGAGCCCAGAGCCCTGCTTGAGGTTAAGTCAGAGAAATGGAGTTGAACCGGGAGAGGGTGTGCTCGGCACCACCTGCTGCCCTGCCAGGTGGTGGTCACCTGTGAGCTGGATAGCTTGCAGGATGGCGGAGCTGGAAGAGACCTCAGGGTTCTTCTACACACAACCCATTTTGGCCAAGAGAAAACAAAGAGCCCAGGGAGGGAGAGGATTTCTCCAAAGTCACACAGCTGCTTAAGAAGCAGTTAGAGCCCTAGCCGGTTTGGCTCAGTGGATAGAGCTTCGGACTGAAAGGTCCCAGGTTCGATTCCGGTCAGGGGCATGTACCTTGGTTACTGGCACATCCCTAGTAGCGGGTGTGCAGGAGGCAGCTGATCGATGTTTCTAACTCTCTCTCTCCCTTCCTCTCTGTAAAAAAGTCAATAAAATATCTTTAAAAAAAAAAGGCAGCTAGAGCCCGTCTCTGTTCTCTTTACTGAGTTTGATGCTACACTGGTTTTCCTCTCTGAGAAGCAGAAGAGGCCTGGGGCAGGGGAGTGAAGCCATTTCCCTCTGGGCCTCTGTTTCTTCCTCTGCTAAATGGGAATAACTATACGTCCCTGCCAACACCCCACTTGTTTGTGAAGCTTTGGTGAATAAATACAGGGGAAATGACCTTAGTGGCAAAATCGTCTATCTGGTGACAATAGGACCCCAGATTGGAGGCGGCGACTGTGAGGGAACTGAGGGTGGGCAGGGCAGATGGGCCCAAAAGATGTGTGTTCACCTTGTCATCCTCCCCAGGTGAGTCCCAGGTCTGGGTTGCCATGGATACCGTGTCCCTAGAGCATCAGATCCAGAGTGTGCAACGCCACATCAGCTTCCTGAAAAAAGAGCAGATGGCCCTGCTGCGGGACCTGCACCTGGAAATCCTGAGGCTGCAGAAACGCTGCTCAGGTGAGACCAGGAGGGATGGATGCGGGGCGGGGGTGGGGGCTTGGGGGGAAATGGCAGCAGGGGCAACTGTCATCATCACAGTCATTGTCTCTGATGGGGTGTCCACCATGAGCCCCACAAGCTTCAGAACAGTCCTGCCAGGTGGTGGTCATCACCCGTTTTTCTCCATGAAGAAACTGAGACTTCAGGGCAAAGCGTTCTTAGTCAGTAGCAGAGGGAAACCTGGGAACCATTCCTGGGAATTTCCTGTTCCTTTCTAATTAGTCTTCATCAAGCACCTTCCAGCCCTAAGACATCTCAGTCTAACTGGGGAGACACACACACAGGGAGAGTATTAAGATAACAGACAATAAAGAAGATTGATGGGAGTTCTTTGGCAGGTCCATGTCCAGCTCGAGGTGGGGGTGATAAAGGAGGAGACAGACATCCCAGGCCCCCAGAGAGAGGAAGCATGTCCACTCCCACAAGGCTGAGTAAGATGTAGGCATGCTGAGTTGTTACAGGGGAATGAGGGTGAGGGAGCATTCCACATGAAGGGAACGGCATGGCAAACTCCATAAGTAGGACAACAAACGCTTAGGAAAAGTTCTATTTCATGGATAAAGCTGAGCTTAAAGGAGCCTGGTGAGAAATAGGGCTGGAGCCAAATCATGGAGGATCTTGACAAATACGGCTCAGAAGTTGGGCCTGTCTTCTTGAGTGGCGGGAGTCACTGAAGGTTTTGGGCAGCAGCATGCTGCCTTACAAAACTCAGCCATTGTGTGGAAGATGAACTGGCGGGGGAGAGCCACAGAGAGACCAATGACAGGGCTGAGGAAATCTTCCAGAGGAGAGAGGAAGGGGGAATGGAAGGGGAGGGCCAGTGGGAAGCAGATGGAAGGAAAGGACTTGGCATCAGATTGGGTTTGTGAACAGGACAGAGGAAAGCACTGAGGACAAAGCTAAATCCCAGGCCTGACCTCCTGCCTGGCCCTCACCCAGGCCTGGCTCTGGCCCAAGCGCTCACCCAGGCCGAGTCTCCAAGTCCAGGCTTCAGAGCCAGCGACTCCGGGTGTCTCAGCTGAAACAGCCTAACCTCCTCATAGTACAAGTCGGAAAACTGAGGCAGAGAGAGAGACACGTACAATATGTTAATGGCAGAACTAGGATTTGAACCCAGATCTCTATACTTCCTATCCTTCATGCCTGCTTCTACAGCTTTCCGCATCGTCTTTCCCCAAGATGACCAGACTTCTGTCTCTCCTCCAGCTCCTGCTCATGGGAGGTTCTCCATTCCCTAGAGGGAAACTGAGGCCCAGAGCCACCTGCCTGGCTTCTCATTTTGTCAGGAAAAACAATAGTCCTGACTCTCCATCCTCACAGCCTCCTCCCCCTCCACCTGCCTCAGTCCAAGGCCAGCTCCCCCCAGTCTTCCCCAAAGCCTGCGTGGCAGCAGCACCAGCCCTCATGGACTCACCCCTGCCGGATGCCCCTTTTCATTAAAGGAAAATTGAGAGACTCCTCAGACCCTGCAGCTCTTCCTCTAGTTCCTTTTTGTTTTGCCTTAATTCTAAAGACCTGGTCCTTCCACTCAGGACACAGGCCAGGATCCAAGAAAGTATAACGGGCAGAACAGAGTGCCCTCGGCCCCCATCATCCTTCCCAGATGGGTGTGGGCCTGCAGCCTCTACGTTATTGATTAAGGAGATAAAAATAACTCTGCGCTGGCCTGGGGCAGCCACTCTGGGGGCTGAAATGACTGAAAAAGGCCCTCCCTCCAAGGGGTGGGGGAATGAGGAGAAGAGAGCAGAACAAAATAGATTATTTTTTGTTTGTTTTGTTTGTTGTTGTGTGGTTTTTTTTAAAGAAGATTCTAGAGCCAGCCTGTCAAACTCAAGCCGCAGGCCGCATGCCTTATTAGGCCGCAAGTTTTGATATGCTTGTTCTAGAGCAGTGGTCAGCAAACTGCGGCTCTGTTGACTAATGAGTTTGCCGACCACTGACCTAGACTCTCGATTCCAATAATTACAGGCTGTTGTTGTTCCTTGTGATTAAGCCCCTATCCCAGTGGTTGGCAAACTCATTAGTCAACAGAGCGGCAAACCGCTGTTCTAGAGGACCCGGAAGGGGATGGGCGTTGAAGGGGCCAGGGTAGGAACCAAGGAGGCAGAGCACTGGGAGAGCCTGGCAAAAATATGAAGATTCAGAATGAACTGCTTGAGAGGGGGATGAGTGTGTTCTAGGTGGCAGGGCAGTAGGATAATAAAGGGAACTACCCCTATGTATTCAATCCTCTGTTTCTCTCAATCCCAGCATCAGCCCCTTGTGAGGCAGGAGCAATTTCGTCCCCATTTTGCAGATGAGACAACTGAGCCTCAGAAAGGTGTTGTCACTGGCCCAAGGTAACAGTGTATCTGACCTCACAGCATCCTCATCTACACTGAGGGAACTCTGACCAGAAGATGAGCAGGGAGAATTGATGGATGGGGACTCGGGGCCCAGCTGAGATTCATCTCTCCGCCCCCAATTCCCGTGGTTAAGGGCTGCGGAGAAACCAGTCCACCGGGAGGTAGCGGCATAGCCGGAATCCCTGGGCTGTGTCCCTGAACCTCCTCCAGGTTCCCTTGAGCCACAGTGCAGGGCCCTTGGAGGAGGAAGCCCTGGGGATGGAGGCATCAGAGTCCTTCCAGGGAGGACTCTGGGAGGAGGTTCAAGCCCAGGTCATAGCAAAAAGCCCAGGCACCCCAGCTCTCTGCCTCCTAGCAACAGCTGGCCTCCCCAGGGAAAACGCCTCCAGCAATGCCCCTGTTTCTGCAGAAGAGCGGAGGTGAGAGCAGAGAGGAGGGGCAGCAGAGGACCCACACGGCTGTCTCTGTAGGTGCTGCTGCAGAGGTGGTCCCAGAGATGTGTTACCTGCTCTCACCCCCAGGTTCCCAGGTACACAAAGGTGCTCCTGAGCAGGTGCCCTCACATAGGCAGCTGTCGCTCCCCAGTGTCCCTTTTCCGGCTACTGGGCATGTCGGAGAGTTGGGGTAGGGCTAGAAAAATTATCAAACTCAGCTGGCTGAGGGATAGGGCTTTCTGGGATGTAAGGAATGAGGCTGGGAAGACAGGCAGGTAGAGAGGTGCGGCTGGGCTGCCAGCCAGTGCCTGGGAGGAAACTGCCCCTACACTGGTGTCTTTGGCAGGCTCCTGGGCTGCTCAGCGCCAAGCCACACACGTGGTTCCAAGAGCCCTGCATGCTTTTCATCACCAGGTGGCGCTGTCCTCCCTGAAGCCCCTCTCCCTGCCTTGTGGAGCCTGGCAGAGTGGGGCTGAGAAAGGGGCAGGGCTAATGTTCAAAAAAGAACACTGGCACAGCAGTCCCGGCTGTGGACACAGTGAGACACGAGTCCTCTTGGTAAATAGCCACTACCTTGAATCCCCCTCCAGTGGCACTCAGCAGCCCAGCCAGGACACTCCAGCCTTCCTGGATCCACCCACTGAACACTAAAGAGTCTGTGCCTGGGAACTCTGTCCCCTACGCACATGGCAGTCTGTGCTTGTTTCACAATAAATTCCCACCTTTGCTATAAAAAACAAACAAACAAACAAACACGTCTATACCCTGCGCAGAAGGGGGTCCTTCAGACCAACTCTGATTGGGCGGCATGTTAAATATTTGTACGTCACCCCTGGCAAGAAGCAAATACTTCCCCAGCCCCAAAAGCAGCCAGGCTCCTCAATCCCACCAGGGTTGAACTGACTCCCAAATCTGAGCCACAAAGCTTGCACTGGGAGGATCTCTGGGCTTAGAATGAGGCAGATCAGGCTCAGGCTATTGGTGCCTGTCTTCACCTCTTTCCCTGTCGGGGCTGTAGCACAGTGGGTCTGGGGGTGTGATTTGGATGGTTTCTAAGGATCCTTATTGCCATTTTTTACTGAGCTGTGATTCCCTGATCACACACACACACACACACACACAACTGCCTTTTCTTTTCTCTTCCCCAGAACTGACCCGTGACCTGGAGATGAGAGAGGCCCAATCTCACCAGCAAGGTAAGAGAAGGGTGACTGGTGGGGAGGTGCCAGGGGGCCCCGGCAGGTCACCTTTCCCCACCACTTACAGGACCCACGCCTTCCGTGTCCCAGTCCAGACTTGCTGAGCACAGCACAGGATGTAAGTCCCATGTGTGCAGTGAACAGCCTGCACCACCATACACAGTGCCCTGTAACCATGTTCCTGGCGAAAGTAGGAAAACGAAAGCAGGTAGGAGATGGGGTCCAGTAGGTCCACGTGGCTGAATTAATTCCTCTCTGTGACCTACCTCCCCAGTTCTTCCCTTCCGGGCACAAATGATTCCCATGATCACAGTCCAAATCCTCTAAGATGATGAGTGTCAAGATGCAACACAATGACAATATGAGCTCCATGATGTCAAGGAACTGAGTCCAGATGAGAAAGTTGACACTAGCACTTTGGCAAATCTTTCATTTTACCATCCCCCCCCCCCAAATATTTCCCAACTAAAAGATTTTTTTACGGGTTACTCACCCATTAAATGGCAGGTGAGGTGGGGAGATAGCATTCATGGGGTATAGAGTTTCAGTTTTGCAAGATAAAAAAAGTTCTTTAGATGCCCTTGCTGCTCTGGCTCAGCAGACTGAAGGGACCCAGGTTCAATTCCGGCCAAGGGCACATGCCTGGGTTGCGTGCTCCATCCTCCGTGTGGGGTGCGCAGGAGGCAGCCGATCGGTGATTCTCATCATTGATGTTTCTATCTCTCTCTCCCTCTCCCTGCCTCTCTGAAATCAATAAAAACATATATTTTTAAAAGTTCTAGAGATCTGTATACTTAACAATACTGAAATGGACACTTAGAAATTGATAGGATGGTACAATTTTTATGTCATTATTTTTACCAGAAATAAAACTTTTTTTTTTTTAATGAAAGGGGCCCAGCCCCTGTGGCTCTGTGGTTGAACGCTGACCTGTGAACCAGGTCATAGTTGGACGTGGTCAGGACACATGCCTGGTGTCTGGCTCGATCCCCAGTAGGGGGTGTGATGGGGGCAGCCAATCAATGATTCTCATCATTGACGTTTCTATCTCTGTCTCCCTCTCCCTTCCTCTCTGAAATTAATAAAAATATATTTTAAGAAAAAACATGGAAGGGGTTGCATTGTTGAGATCTTAAGCACCCACGTATACGATCTCTGAGAATTAGGACTGGATGATACCTGTTGTCTCAAAGTACAAGACCCATGACCTTGACGTGGATAGGGATTTCGTAAATGCTTAACTAAAAATGAATCACAAAAAAATAAGTCTTTCTCAGCCAGGAGGGAGTTAAGAATGGACTCCCTGCATATTGATGTGCTGCTTATAGATCAAGAGTTAGAGGAGTGGGAAAGCTGGAAATTTAAGGCAAAATGTCAGGAGCCTTTCAAATTATTTCAGGTACGTGTGCATAAAGATCTAAACAGTTACAGATTTTCAGGTATTCTGCCCATTTAAGTGGTGTCTGTGGGCAAACTCTTGGTGCCTAGGTGCTTGGTGGCGGGGGTCACACATCCCAGACACCAGGAAGGGTAGTTCTTTGACAACAGCAGCTTTCACTCCACCTACTGCCTTTACTCTGGCCGAGCTTTCAGGGTCACCTGGGCTCAAGGCACTGCCCCAGTGTTCTACTTTTTATCTTCTACCTCAGTGGGCTTGAGAGCTCTCTTTGTCCTCTTTTCCTGTGAAAATCACCAAGTGCTTTTCATATCCATTCCAGAGTCACCTTTTACCTACTTTTTTGTCACTATCATCAATCTTTGTCCCTACACTCACGCACATGTGCCAATCCTGAGCTATTGTTCCAGCTGAAATGAAGTCAATAATCCAGGAAACAGGGTCCTTAACTAGGAAGGTGCCTTAGAACCAATCTGGGAAGATGTAAAAAGTGCCCCTTCCCTGGTTCCAACGCAAAGATTCTGATTTGAGTGGTCTTTGGCAGGCGCCGGGAAACGTTTTTAAAGCTCTCTGGATGGGGCCAGCCGATATCCTGGGTTGAAACCCAATGCAGTCGGCAAAGGCAAGCAATAAAGGAAACAAAATGTAACAAACGTTCTCTCCATGAAGCAAGGTTGGCTCACTCACTCCCCTTTCCTGCCCGCCACCCAGTTCTAACAGTCCTTGCTCTGGCAAGTCTCTCCTGCGCAAGGTTTCTGCACAAGTTGTTCCTCTGCCCCAAGCACCGCCCCTCCTCCCAGCACTGTGTACCTGACTCCCATTCATCTTTCAGATTCCAGCCCATGTCCCTCTTCCACTGAGCTTCCCCTGGTCCGGTTAGGCATCACACAGGAATCTCACGTTTGCAACTATGTCCTATACCTATCCCAGTGTGCTTGCTGTGAGCTTCATGATGTTTTCTTTCTTTTTTTTTTTTTAAGTATATATATTTTATTTATATATTTCAGAGAGGAAATGAGAGAGGGAGAAAGAGAAACAATAATGATGAGAGAATCATTGATCGCCTGCTGCTTGCACACACCACACTGAGGATCTAGCCCACAACCCAGGCATGTGCCCTGGCCAGGAATCAAACCGAGACCTCCTGGTTCATAGGCCGATGCTCAACCACTGAGCCACCCAAGCTGGGCTATGATGTGTTCTTATCCGCTACAGACCCTGTGCCCGACACTAATAGTAAAGGCTCAACGAATACTTGTGGGGTAAATAAATGAATAAGGAGAGTTTTGCATTTAAAAAGAGAATTAGAGAGGAGAGCACGCAAAGGCCTGAGGCAGCCAAAGGAAGGCTTTGGGGAGCCCGAGAGAGCGGGCGGGACGTGTATGTAGCCGGGGAGCCGCAGGGCTGTGTCCGGAGGATGGATGGACTGTCTGCACGATCACCTCCCTCTCTCCCTTTTCCAGAGGAGGCGTCCCGGGAGCTGGAGAGCAAGTGCCGCGCTCTGGAGTCTCAGCTGGCGGCGCGGGCGGCGGCCAACTCGGAGCTGCGGCAGGAGGTGGCGCAGCGCGAGGCGCTGGTGACCGCGCTGCGCTGCAGCCTGCGCGCCGAGGAGCGCCGCTTCCTGGAGGAGCTGCGCCGCCGCAGCCACCGCGCCACCGTGCTGGGCACCGAGCTGCAGAAGCACACCGAGGCGGCCGCCTACCTCTCCTGCCAGCTGCACGCGGCGCGCCAGAGACTGCAGGCCCCGCGCCCCGGCCCCGCCGCCGCCGCCGAACCCCGGCCCCGCCGGCGCGCACCGCGGCCTCACCGCCCGCCCGCCACGGAGGCCGCCGCCAAGGGCCACGGCCGGGACTGGGCCGCCTGGGACCGCGCGGCCTGCGCCCTGGACGTCGCCGAGCCCATGCCCGACCCAGCGCTCTTCCTCTGTGCCCGGAGGCCCCCGCGGCCCGGCGGTCGCAGCCCGCGCCAGCCGCCTCCCCTGGAGCCCCCGGACCTAGCCTGCCCACCGGATGCGCCCGATGCGCCCGGGGCCCCGGAGTAGGCGCGGGGTTGGCGGGGCGTCGGGGAGGGAGCGAGGCCGGCCCCCGGCTAGAAACGCGGTCCGGGCCTTGTAGACAGGTCCGGGGGCGGAAGGGGGGACGGGGGGGAGAAAGGGCGAGGAAGCAGGTCCTATTCCAGGGATCCATCTGAGGATCCCCGCTCCCTCCTTCCCTTCCAACCGCCTTTTCTGTTTCCCAACGTTTTCGAAGCTTCGAGCTCTCCCCTCCCGCGAAGGAGCTCCGCCGCGGGGCTCAGCGAGGCACCTTCTCTGTACAGGACTCGCAATACTGCTCCCCACCGGGTCCCCACCCTGCCACTGGGAGGGGAGGGGGGTCACCCCACCCCGGAAAGCTGACAATCCTTTGGCCCCGGGGGAAGGCTGGGCTGGTCTAAGGAAAGGAAACCGAGTGGCACTTACCATCCCTCTGCCTCTTCCAGCTCCACCCTCCCCAGCCCCGCACGGCTGCCCTCCCCTCCCGGCCTTCCAACTAGGAGAGGCTCGGGTTAGGTGCGTTCCTGGCTGGACCTTTTCCTCGGAGCCGCTTCTGCTCCCCGACCCCGCTGCTAGGTCCGCTCGGGGGAGCACCTAACACTTTAGATTTACTAGAAGACACCGCCTCCCAGAGCCTGGGGGGACATGGCGATGGAAGTTTGAGCTTCCGGCAGGCCGCACCCTCAGACCCTTCGAGAGGATGAGGGTGGGTTTGAGCTTCCGGCAGGCCGCACCCTCAGACCCTTCGAGAGGATGAGGGCGGCAGAGCCCCGTCTCCAGCGCAGGTCCCCACAGGATGCCACCTGAGGGTTTGGACTGGGAGCTGTGCCGGGGGAGCCAGACCTGTGGAGGGCAGAGACTGCCTTCAGGAGGTAGCTGGGGACCTGAGGCGCCCTGGGCCCTGGTAGGCTCCTGGTTTTGTTTATTGGTGCTAATTTTGCCCAGCTTCTTGGAAGTGGCAGTTGATAGAGGTTTGGTTTTGCTGGGGAGGAGGCAGTGGTGTGGCGCTCAGGGTCCTGTCTGGGGGGAGGGGGAGGGGGGTGGCCCGATAGTGGCATGCCCCACTTGCTCCCTGCCTTTCTCTCCGGCCGCTCTCGTGACCAAAGGCAGTTTCCAGCCCAGCTCGTTGCCCTGGCCCCAAGCCCAGTCTAGAAAGAAACACCTCTAGAGACCCCTCGCCCCCACCCCCAAGCCACGCTTCCTCTGTCATGGGTCCTGCATCGAGTCCTAAGTGCCTGTGAGGTCTTACAGAGACTGCAGAGGGAGGACACGTGACAGGGAGAGGCCTTTGCCTCCCTCACAAACACCCCATCCTGGCAGATCCTGACCCTGGCTGAGGCTGAGCATTGTGTGTGTGTGCCCAGGGAGCTATGGGAGGAGCAGAGCCAATCTCTAGGGGAGATAGGTGCTTCTGCCGTCACAGGCCCCTTGGGGAAGAGGAAATCCCCAGTCATATCCTCTTCTTCACATGGGAGGGAGTGGCAGATCTGCAAGAAGCAGAGCCTATGAGCCCACTCGAACGCAGCGCCCTCCCCAGCCCATCACACTCAGGGCTGCTGAGACGACAGCAATAACCAGCCTGGTCTCGGTGTCCGTCAGCCAGGATGCAGAGGCTAAGGTGTGGGCACCCTGGTCAGACAGTGTTCTCCCCTCTAACTCAGGTCACAGCAGTGGCCTAGGTTCCTTGTTCTCCCTACCTTTGTCCCTCCCCTCCCCAGCCTTTGTGCTTGTGCCTCTGCCCTCTATGTCTCCCCTCTGGTGTGTGTAACTCAATGTTCCCTCATCCTGTCACCTCCCTTTCACCGCGAGACTGAAAGAGGCCTCTCTTCTCTCAGCTGCACCCACTTCAAGGAGCCAGAGGACTGTGGAGAGGAGGGAGAGGGTGCCTTTCTGGAGGTGCCCCCCTAAACCTCCATCTTCCACAACGACACTTTTGGGGTGAACAGGGTGACTTTGTTGCGTCGATTCTTCTACAGAGATGGTGAAATACTTGGTCCACCCACCCACTAAAAGCCATAGTCCCCCCACTTTGCCTCCCCGCCCCCCAGCTCTATAGCAATAGCCCTCTTCCCCCTTCCCTCTTGAACCCAAGCTGTCTATCTGGGGAACCCTATCAAACCTCCACCCCAGGGATCCTCAGGTAACCTGCCTGCCTCTCCCCAAGGGACCCCCGTCAGCAACTGCCAACTCCTGTCCTTCTAACAAGCAGAAATAATGACACTTAATTGTTTGTGGGGGTGCTTGGAGATCCCCCAGATGAAAGGTTCTGAGTGCTGGGGCGGCTGACTCAACTCTCAGCCTGGGAAAGGAAATAAGACAACCCTTCCCACTCCACTCAGCAAGCTGGAGGAGGGGCTGAGGCAGAAACAGGGTTCCAATTTCAACACGTTCCCCTCCTCCCTCTCCTGGGCTAGAGACTTCCCTCCATCCCTCTGCCCTGTTCTGGGTTTGGAATAAAACCCTCAGGGCAGCAGAGTGGGACTAGAATCAGTGGCCTGCCCTTGGCCTCAAGGCACCAAAGCTCAGCCTCAGGACCTGGGAGAGGCCCTGCCCTCAGCTTCTGGTCCTCCCCATCCTCTAGCCTGGGAGCCCATCCTGCCAAAGGAAGACCCCCCTCCCGTCAACCCCTGGGATGCTTAGGTGACTAGAAGGTAAAGGATCGCGTCTTCTCCCCTCTGCTGCACAGGCCCCCTTTGGGGGAGGGGCGTGTTGCCATGGTCAGTCAGGGGCCTTAGTTGAAGCTCCAGCCACTTCCCAAGTATGGAGGGGCCCAGGAAGGAGGACTGCAGTATGGGAATCTGTACCCCTGCCTTCACATATCCTACCCATAGTGGCCTGCAGTTTGGGGAATCAGTCCAAGGCTGAAATGGAGTGAGCCTTCTCCAAATAAACAGCAGAATGAAGGCAGCCTTTGTGGAGAGGAGGGAGGCCAGGGTTGTGGAGTAGCATCTCAGTGCAGAGAGCTGGGGATCTCTAAGCACTGGTCTGAGGTGCCAGCCTTGAATGGGGGACAGGCAGGGCAGGGCAGAAGAAGCTTCCTGCTCCAAATTCTCTGTTGGCTGTGCTTTTTAATCCAACGCTTTTCAGAGTGTATTCACTCACCCACAGAAATAGAGCCCTGTGCTTTAGGGGTGACTGTCATATGCCTTATTCTTAATAAAATATCTGGAAAATACATAAGCCAGGCCTCTTCTCTGTGGGCACCCCATGCCACCCTGTTCCCACAGGTGTGGAGGAGAGAGTGGTGTGGGAGTCAGCCAGTGGGGTGGATGAGACTGGGAGCTGAGACTTGGGAATCCCCTCAGTAGATATTTCTTTTTAGTAATTATTTTTATTGATTTCAGAGAGGAAGGGGGAGAGAGAAAGATAGATACCAATTATGACAGAATCACTGACTGGCTGCCTCCTGCACGCCCCAGGATTGCGCCCACAACCCAGGCATGTGCCCTGACTGGGAATTGAACAATGACCTCCTGGTTCATAGGTTGATGCTCAACCATTGAGCCATACTGGCCGGGCTCAGGAGATATTTCTTACATAAGGTGGAGGACACTCCTCTGAGTTGTCCCAGTGCTCGGCTAGCCCTGTCCCTCTCTCCATGCCACCCCAATTCAAGTGAATGAGTGAGACGTTAGGTCAGAGGCTCCTGGCTAGAGCTGGGAAGGATGGATTGGAAGTGCTCCATGCCTGCAATTGACCATCGTCCTGGCCCAGAGGAAATCTTCTTTTTCTGGCATGTTTGTCCATGCTGATCCCCTTTCCTGACACCATCCCCACCTGATCCAGCTGCAAGAAGCCAGCATCCCAGGGAAGACCCTATTCTTATCCCCCACTCATGACGGTTATCCTGGGATGCAGTTTGACAGCTCAGCACACCCAAACACCCACAAGAATTCGAGCCTGTACATTTCAGTGGAGGCCTGTTGTGGGTGGCTCTGTGTCACAGCAGGCACACTGGTGGGCCACAAGAATTTTTAAAATGTGCAGTACCTCAATACCTGACTACCCAGAGGCACTGACCTTTTCCCCCTTAGGTTATCAAATTAAGGAATGATGACTTTAAAAAATGACAACAGCCAACACAACTAAAGCCATCTAGTGTGAATGAATCAAAATTATAAAGATTTTTGTCAAATCAGCAAAAAAATATATCTCAGTTGGTGTGCTGCAGCATTTTAATAATTTATGTGAGCTATGAGATGAAAAGGGTGGGAAATCCCCGCTCTAGGAGAAAGGCTGCAGCTCTGCATTCTAAGGCTGCAGGGGGCACCAGAGTTCTGCCTGCGACCCTTCTGACAGCAGGATGTATTGCTTCCTTTTGGGTGGCTGCCCTTCTCCCATCTCAGTCTGTGTGTTGGGGGTCGGTTGGGCTGATCCCACACAGGTGGCTGGAGTAAGGCAGGTCACAAGGATTGAGTTGGAGAAGGGCAGTTGACTCCATCTGAGCCAGTGAATGAGCATTAATCAAAAATGGCAGAAGACCAGCCTGAAGGTCTGACAGACTGTTTGCCACCACAAGGGACAGGACTGCCTGAGGGGGAAGCTCTGCCAAAGCAGCGGGATCCGTTGAGATGGAGACAATTCCTAAGAACTAAGCCACCGGGGTCCAGCTGTGCCTGCGCCCATACACCCCTGCCCTTTTCAGTTGTATAGACCAATGGCCCCTCCCCCACTTTTGTATTTAAGCAGTGAGCATTAATTTGTGGGTTTCCTCTACTTTTTATTTGAAACAATTTTAGACTTAGAGAAAATTTTTAATAATAATACAGAGGTATATATACCTCATATTTTCCCCTGATGTTAACATCTTACTTTATCACAGTACAATTATCAAAAACAAGAAGTGAACATTGGTACATGATTATTAACTAAACCACAGACCTCATTTTATTTATTTATTTATTTATTTATTTATTTATTTATTTATTTATTTCAAGAGCAAAAGAACCTTTATTCAAGCCAGGGCTTGGCTCTCCTGGCCCCACCGTCGCCATGGCAGGAAGCAAGAGAGAGCCACAGACCTCATTTTAATCTCATCAGTTTCTCTCCTAGCGTCCTCTTTCTGTTCTTGTATCCTATCTAGGATCCCATTGCATTTATTATTATTATTATTATTATTATTATTATTATTATTATTATTATTTTAGTCTCCTCCATTCTGTGACACACTTCTTTTTAATATTTGTTTTTTAATTAATTCCAGAGAGGAAGGGAAAGGGAGAGACAGAAACATCAATGATGAGAGAGAATCCTTGATCAGCTTCCTCTTGCGCACACCCACCCCCTCCACCCCAATCAAGCCCAAAAAGCAGGATACCTACTCAGACCAGGAATAAGCCCTACTGGCAGAGCTATAACACATTTTTAAAGCCGTTTTGAGTTGAGTTGTAGTGCCTTGCTACCCTCAAAAGTCTGGATGATATCAAAAACAATCAGTGGAGGCAACTCAAGTGGATGCAATCAATCAAGTCCATTGAACAAAATATTCACAGAGCCCTGGGGAGGGACTTTCAGCTGCCATGACGAAAAAACTCAACAGACACAATGATATCTAAATTTGACTTCGTAGACATGGCTTCCACATCTCTCCCCATGACACTTCTCCAGGGAAGCTGGCATCAAGAAAAGGCAAGTGACTTGCTCAAGGTCACATAGTGAAGAAGTCAGGGATGGAGCTGGACCTGAAGTCACATACATAACCAGTGTATAGACACGGAGTAGGCAGGCAGGCCCAGATTGTCCCATCTCAGTTCCTTGCTCTAACCTCTGAGGATCAGGTTTGAATCAAGGATGGGTTGGGACCAGACCTGAGCAAGCCCAGGAAGTGTGGCCGGGCCTCTACTTGTCCCTGGCCTTTTATCTCCTGAAGCAGCTAGGCTAGGGAAGGCGCAGCCCTCAATGAACATCTGCCCAGGATTCTGGGTGCTCATGTACAATTCCAGAAAAAGGAGAGCAGACAGGGAAAGGAGAGAAGGGCTTGGACTTAGGGTCCCCCATATATTCCTGGGAGTGCTCTACTGAGCCCAGCCAGAATCACAGTGTGGGGTGAGGATGTGCAATGTCAACATCAAATAACTCAGAGATCATCTGAACAACCCCCTCACTTTATAGATCAGGAGGCTGAGGCCGAGGGCATCTTGCTGATTGTCATCCTTTCCCTCCAGGCAGTTCTGCCCACACAGGTTTGAGGTTGAGGGAGGTGAAACATTTCCTCTATTATGGGTCCCTAGAGTAAGGCCAGTAAGGTAGGGGTTCCCTCTGTTATCCAGGGGGTGGGGTTCCCTCCTGCTATCAGAACGGGGGCAGTGAGGGGAGGGGGGGAGGGTAGGAATGCCTGGCTGAGTGGTTATATCTATCATAACAATAATTAGAGACGTGGGAGGCTTTAAGCAGGCTAATTACGTAGGCTAGGTCTCAGCCTTGATAAAGCTCCCTTTGTACTCACTTAACATCTTTACCCAGGGTCCCTAAAGATGGGGAGACTGAGGTGCTCAGGGCACCACTCAGGCAGCCCTGCAGATGGGGACCATTAACAGCCTGCTAGGGGAGGGGAAGAGGACCTATGGGAGTCAAATTAAGGCCTAAGGCCTCTGGGACTGCTTAGTCACCCGCATCCATGCTGACTGTAGGCACTCCCAGCCCCTGACCAGAAGGAGACAGAGGAGCAAGGCCAGTGCCTTTCCAGGGTTCAGCCTGGTGGGTATCAGCCAAGCATTGTGAAAATGCTCTGGAGCTTAGGATACAAAGGTCAAAGCATACAGCACACAACGGGGATATCTGCAAGAAAGGCCCAGATATTATAAATAATGATGGGGTTCAAAGGTGAAAGGCTGGGCTGCTAGAAACTCTCCCCCCTTAGCATCTTGTGGAGCCCTCAAAAAGACTGCTTGGCACTCCCTAAACCTGGGCCATCCATTCAACAAACAAATGCATTAAACACCTACAACACATCAGTCTCTGGGAAGAGAATGGGGATACCCCAATAAATAAGGTATGGTCCTTTTATTCTAGTCACCCAGGCTATCTATCAGCCGGACTCCTCGCTTGAGAACCATACATCCCAGTTTGGCCAAGAAGTTTTGGTTTATGCCCATTGATCCAATGTCTTTATTAATAGCGTCAGTCTGGCTCTCAAAAGTGTCCTAGTTTAGCCCTAGCTGGTTTGATTCAGTGAACAGAGTGTTGGTCTGCAGACCAAAAGGTCTCAGATTCGATTCTGGTCGAGGACATGTACCTCAGTTGATGATCTCTGGCCCTGGTTGGGGTGCATGCAGGAGGCAAACAATCTATGTGTCTCTCTCACATCGATGTTTCTCTCTGTGTGTCTCTCCTCTTCCCACTCTCTCTAAAAAATCAGTGGAAAAATATCCTCAGGTAAGAATTAACAAACAAAACAAAAAGTTAAAATTTAAAAAAAGTTTTTTAAAAAGTGTCCTAGTTTAGATGATAAATTACATGGTCACCTTACCCATAGCACAATATATAGGCAATGGTATAAATGGGGAAAATGGTAGGAGTAATTATTGTTAAAACTATGATGAAAAGACATTGATGAAGGGCGCTTGAAAGCAAGAAACAATCTGTTTAATATGTGATCAAGGACCCAACCACCTGAGCATAGGGAAAGTGGTAAGAGGATGACTTTAAAAAGACGTTATTGATTTTATTTACTTTTATTTATTATTATTCTATTTTATTTATTTTTAATTGTTTTTAGGGAAGGAGAAAGGGAAACAAACATCATTTTATTGTTCTATTATTTATGCATTTATTGGTTGATTCTTGTATGTGCCCTGACCAGGGATCAAACCTGTAACCTTGGCATATTGGACAATGCTTTAACTTTAACCAGCTGAACTACCAGGCAAGAGCTACCCGGATTTATTTTATTTTATTATTATTATTATTATTATTATTATTATTATTTTAGTCTTCATTCGAGGATATTTTTCCATTGATTTTTAGAGAGTGTGTGGAAGAGAGGGAAAGACAGAGAGAAATATCGATGTGAGAGAAACACACCGATTGGCTGCCTCCTGCGTGGGCCCCGACCAGGGCCAGGCTGGGGAGGAGCCTGCACCCGAGTACACGCCTGCAGGTCAGTGCACTATCCACTGAGCCAAACCGGCTAGGGTGCTGATTTTGTAAATTTAACAATGTATTCTGGAGATTGTTGTACATCAGTACACAAAAAGCTTTTTCATTCCATGTTATGGCTAGATAATATTCCATTGTATGGTTATGCCATAATTCTTTAACCAGTTTCTGCTACTTAAAAAAAATATATATATGCTTTCGGTTTTACAGAAAGAGAGGAAGGGAGAGGGAAAGAGAGAAACACGGATGAGAGAGAAACCTTGAATAACTGCCTCCTGCATACCCCCAGGAATCAAATCAGCGACCTCTTCGTGCATGGGACAGACGCTCAATAAACTGAGCCGCATCGGCCAGGGCTTACCCAGTCTCTGGACTGATGGGTACTTAGTTTGTATTCAGGAAACTCAATGAGCTAGGAGAATTGTACCAAGTCCAGTGCAGCTAAAGTTGGAAGCCACCTTCGTATTGGTAACATTGTTCATAACCAGAGCATAGCTCCGTTTTAACACTGGGGTCAGCGAGCTTGGGGATGGGGAGACAGATACACGTAAATAGTGCACAAACAAGGGGAACAACAAATCAAAAAAATTTTTTTCTTTCTCCCTCTAAAATCAACAAATTAAATGTTTTTCCAAATTAGGACGAAGAAGAGAAAAAAGAGCTTCTGATGTGAGTGATGCACGTAGAGCAGCCTGACTGCTAAGTAAATAAAATAAAATAAAATTAGGGTGAAGAATAGCAGGTATGGTATATTACCATTGTGTAACTCAGGGTTACACACACACACACACACACACACACACACACTCTTTTATATGCAAGGAACATCTCTGGAAGAATATTAAAAATTTAATAACCTTGGTGATCTGGGAAGGGAAATTAGGTGTCTGGGGGCAGATGAGAAATTGTACTGTATAATCTTTTATACTTAATGAAGTTTCAACCACATGAATTTATTACCTATTCAAAATGACAAGCAAAAATTAAAAAAAAAAGTTTTAAAAAATAACTGAGACAATAAGTTTCCAGAGTCCCATCTTCTATGTCTGCCCATGTGGTTCCACTGCTTTGCTCAATAGGATCCTTTTTACCCTTCAAAGCTCAGTTCAGAGCGGCCTCTTCCAAGAAGCCCTCCCTGATAGCCTCCTCTGCACATTCAGAACGGCCTTCTCTAAAGGCCTTTATTCTGCAGCCTTGAACATGAAGTTGCTGTGAACATTTCACTTTATCCACCAGAGTGAAATTTTTCCTGGCAGAAACTGGGTCCAGTTCATCTCTGATCTTCCTGTAGCACGGAGCTCTTGCAAGTGCTACCACCATCTCTTCCCAAAAGCTTAGTGAGGCTAGACAGCTGGGTATTTTTATTTGACAACTGAGTTTCATTGGGGTGAAAGTCAAGAGATTTGCTTGAGGTTACAAAAAGATAAAAGGCAGTGGTTGTAGGATGCAGATTTCTAATCAAATCCAGTGTTAGGTTCATGCACGAGCATTGCTGCCTGCCTTCTCTGTACATCCGGTAGTCTGGTCTTGCTTTTACTTTGAACTTTCTTGTGCAATAGTCCTAACTCATCTCACGCTAGTCTAGCTCAGTCCCTCTTACCCTCACCCTCTCCCAGTAGCCAGAGCATTCCTCACTTCTCTTCCTCCTGCTTAAATGCTCAAAGCCTTTCATTTGGCTCCCCTTCCTACCACTTGTACTCCCAAAAGTCCACATTCCTCTGCAATTTTTTAAAAAAATATTTTTTTATTGATTTCAGAGAGGAAAGGAGGAGGAGAGAGAGGTAGAAACATCAATGAGGAGAATCACTGATCAGCTGTCTCCTGCACCGCCTCATACTGAGGATGGAGCCTGCAACCCAGGCATGTGCCCTTGACCAGAATCAAACCTGGGACCCTTCAGCCCACAGGCCAATGCTCTATCCACTGAGCCCAACCAGCCAATTTTCATGAGTCCCTAAGGCCTGGCCCACCCCACCTCTGGAGCTTCATCTTCCCAATTCTCATTAGCTCTCGGGAAAATGTCAAGAATATGCCTTAAGTGCTTCCCAGTGGCATCCTGGGCCTGTGCAGGGAAGACCCTTTCTCTCTGCAGCTGGAATATGCCCGTTCACTGGCAAGACTTGGAAATATGTCATTTAGGCAGCATTTTCTTACCTCAGGTCTTAGTCCCCACCAAGCCCCAAACACTTGGAAAAATATGAACTACTGTTAAATGTCCAGGCTGTGGATTTTACCCTGACTGAGTTCTACTTCTTGCTCTCTGTTTGACCTTGGTCTCAGCTTCCTCCACTGTAAAATGGGGATAATGTACCAGCCTGGAAATGCGGACTCATCTGGTGGGAGTGTCGAGTTGCTGGCAGGAAGGAGCCCTTTGTGGCACAGGACAAAGTTTGGGTGGGTTCATTTCAGACACTTATCACCACTTGCCATTCTCCACCCCTGCCGCTAGTGACCCAGCCTTCAGCTGCCCTCCACCCCCTCCTCAAGAAGCCAGGCCCCCCAGCCCCACCCCTTCGGCGGCAAAGGACAAGCTGGGGAGGAGGGCACTGAGGGTCACGCTAACATCACAGATTAGAGACCGCGTGGTCATTTGGCAGATTTGCAATTGGAAGCAGAGGACCATTGGGGGAGGGGACGATTGGCAATGGCAGTCTTAGAGGAGTCTCCACTCAAGGTCAAGGTGCCCGCCCAACGGGCAGCGAACCACAAGGACTTCTCCTCGAAGCCCCGCCCCTCCAGGGGATCCGAAGCCTCTCTCTTCTCAGAATCAGGGTACGTTCCCTTTAAGGCACTTGGGAAAGTCATCGCATTGGTGGCCGGCCAACCAGACGCGGTGCATTTTGTCCCTTGTGGGCCGCCGTGGGCCGGGTCGGGCGCGTGGGCGGGGCAGGAGAGCGGCGGTGGGGTCAAAGGTTACAACGCACACCACGTGGGCCGGTGACTCTGTCCTTCCCGCAGCGGCCGCGGCGAGCAGGGCACTTGGGTTAGTGGCGCGGCGGGCGGCGCGGACAGCTGAGCCGGACGCCGGATCCCGCCGCCATGGTCATCAAAACGGACGAGTTGCCGGCGGCCGCCCCGGCCGACAGTGCCCGGGAGCCCAGCTCTCAGGCTGGTGGCAAGGGGCGGCCGGGCTCGGCCGGTGAGCGGGGTTGGGTCCAGCGGGGAGCTGGGAGGGGTAGGCTGCACTGGGCCGAGCGGGCGAGCTAGTTCGGGGTTCCGCGGGGACCGTCGCCTTCCCTCTGCGCCGGGCTGGGTGGCATCTCGCCGGGCCCTCTACCGAGCCGCCCCCGCCCCGAAGGTCACCTTTACTATCGCCCCCACCTACGGCCCGGACTTCGCTCGTGGGGTCCCAGAGAGGGCAGCGGCGGCGGGGACACGCGCGTCAAATCGCGGGGACACGTGCGCGCGCACACGCGGTTTCGGGGTGCGCCGCCGCCGCCGCAGAAGGATAGAATCGGCGGCCCCACCCCCTCTGTGCCCCGGCCCTGGGGAGTCCTCTGGTCTGGGGTCATTGACACTTGCTCCTGAAGGCACCCCTCCACGACAGGATCCCAAGCGTTCCCTGTGCACATACTGCAGTCTTGCAAGGAAGGCTCCACTTGGGACTTCCAGGCTTGGTCTGTGGGAAGAGCGGTAGTTAAGTTAGCATGAGTATTGCGCGGAGGGTTTCTTTGGTTCATTCTCAGAGGTAAGGCTTTAACCCCAGATGTTCAAGCTCTGCTCTCTGCCGGGTTAGGGAAAGGCCTGGTCGGCGGGCCAGGGGGTCTGCCTGTGTATGGGACCAAAGCCAACCTCCTTGGCAGGAAGAGGTGTTTGTGCCAGAACTTGATCATTAACCCGCCTTATTGCGAAAAGTGGGTCGGCCCACACTTGCAGTTTTTAAGGCAAAGGTCATTAGTGTGGAGTGGAGCTCCCAGCGCTTCCTATGGGGATTGTGTGATGGTGGCTTTGGGAGTCGCTGCAGCAATCTCCATTTCTCCTGGGCCTCTCTCTTCCATGTCTCAGAGGCCAGCCTTGAGGCTGAAGCTCCATCCCAGCCAGTCAGTTGTCATCTTCAAATCTTCCTCAGAGCCTCAGTTCCCCTGCACTCTGGTCCCTTTCTGCCCTGGGGGGTCGTGGGGAGATGCAGAATTACCCTTATTTCCCACTTTCCCCCAAGTCTCTTTAACAGGACTTGTCATTTTCGTTTTCCTTCCTAGCCTCTGGTGAGGCAGGATGGGCACAGTGTTAGGTAAGCTCTCTGACACCTGAAACAGTTGGTTTACCTGTGGTAGGGGATGGGTACTGTGGCAGCTTTGCTGATTGCCTAGACATGGCCAAGGTTTGGGCTGATGGACGTATGCTGAGGACTCCAGCCTTCCAGGCTTTGCCCTGATGTGGCTCTGACTAGAGAGGCCAGACAAGAGCAGGTACATAGGAGGGGCTGGCTGATTTCCCCGCTAGCAGAGAGACCTGAAGAGATGAAGTGATTTGCCCAAGGTCACACAGCGATTTAGCTATTGAGAGCATTTGGATTTGCAGCTCAAGGCCAGCATGCCAAGGCTGCCCTGTCCCAGAAGAAGGTGGGACATGCATGTTGATTGCGATCAGGTGCTGGGAATGTGAGGGTTAAGGAGGGAGAGTTTATTGGAGGATTTCTCTGAGGGTCTGAGTGAAGCCCCTGCTCAGCTGAGTCAAGGGAAGGGCACAGCTGTTTATTGGGGGGAAATTGGGAGCATACCAGCAGGTGGAACAGTGGCTCCTTAAGTCTCTGGGAAGCTAGTACAGATAGGCAGACCTTGAATTACAGCCTGCCTGACTCTATTCAAAGGAGGAGGGGGCTCCCCCAGCAGATTCCTTACCTTAGGACCCAGCTCTGGAAGGCTCCCCAATCTCATTGAAGAGGTGATCTAGGCCTTTCTTGGGGGCTGGGGAGAGCAAAGGTTAGTTACCTTCTTGGGAATAAAGCTACTTTTAGGGGTTAAGAGAACAGGCAGGTTTTTCAAGTTCACAGTGGTGTGTCTAGTTCCTTCTGTTTAGGGGAGGGCTCCGTGGAGTTGGGGCCTGGAGCTAAGTAGGGCTGGCAGACTGGGGAGGAGTTTGGGGGCTTAGAGGAGCTCCCTGATAGGATCCCAAAGTTCTTCTCTTGGGTAGGTCATAGTAGAGTAGCTTGAGGAGCACTGCACTATCCCCAGACCTGCAGACCTGACCTGCTGCTGGCCTGGGGGAGCAGGAAGGAGGAAACGGAAGTGGCCACATCCTGGGGGTCTTCTTCAGGTGCTTTCCTGCCCTCACCCTTGAAGACCTAGGTTCCTAGGTTGGAGTGCTGTATCTTTTGGGGCCTTACTTCCTGTTGGAGCCTCACCTGCTAAGGCCTTGGTTGGGGCGGGGCCTGGCCCTGGCACAGTCTACTGAGTGAGGCCATGCCAGGCTGGGGAAGGCACACACAGGCCACCCGAGATGGCCTAGTTTCTTTTCTAACCCCTCCTTTCTGCTGCCCATGGGGTCCCTGTGCTTCCAGGCCATGGCAGGGCTATGCTTTATCTCTTCATTCTGATCTGGCCAGTGAAAACTGGGGGGGGGGGGGAGCGGAAGGGGAACTATGTATATAGTGACATTTGGGCACCTTTTCCCCTTTCCCTAAAACCCAAATACTTAGGGATGCTCCCTGTGATGAGGAAGCGCTGGCCCAGGAGTGTAGAGATGGGGGGGGGGAGCTTATGGCTGGAGATCGATGTGCCTCCTGGGCTGAGGCCTAGAGGAGGAAGGAGTACTGTGGGTACTGCAGCCTTGGTGAGTTGCACTCAGAGGCAGGAGCTCGGGCGTCTGACAGACCTGGACGACCTGGGCTTTTGGTGTGTGTTTTGACCTGGTTTGGCTGTCTGTGCCTCTGTGACCTTGGGCAGCTTGCTTACCAGTCATCTGGAACCTCAGTTTCATCAAGTAAGATGGGCTGGTCAAGCTGATGAGGGAACTGCTGTGGGCTGGGCCTACAGTGATCATTAGCTTTATGGTAACCAGAAGAATGGAGGTGGTTGTCCCTGCCACTCAGGGGCCATCGTCTGCCCCACTCCCTTCTCCAGAGCGTTAGGGTGTATTTGGGAAGGAGGGTAGGATAGAAGGGGCTCTGCCAGGGTCTGGCCCTTAGTACCATCTGGTGTGTGTAGGCTGAACCTTTGTGGGGGCTATGGAGAGGCTGAGGGCCTGGCCCAGGCTGGGCTATCAGGACTACCTGGGATGGGACTAGACTGGAGGGAAGGGGGCCTGGAGTGCATCTGGTTCCCCACCCCCACCTGGTTAGTATGGATGTCGGAGCAGTTCTGGCTGGGCCGTGGCAACAAGTCAGAGGCCCTGGGAAGGCGCCATGGCGAGGCTGGGCATGTTTTTTCCACATGTTCCCTCTTTACAGCTGAACAGCCTTTGGCCTCTAGCTGCCAGCTCCGTTTCCCTCCCCGCGGGAGAGACTTGGTTTTCTCCTGGCAGAGCAGGGGCTGCTGGGAAGGGAAGGCAGAGCCTGCCAGCTTCTTGGTAGAGCTGGAGGCCTGGGGCACGGGTGCAGTTGTTCTCTGGGAGACTGGGAGCCTACCCCTCCTTCCACCAGAATCAGTGACTCTCAGAAATGGTCACCTGCAGGGGGCAGCATGAAGAAGCCCCAGCTGCCCCTTGACCCAGGAGGCAAGCAGGGTCTCAGCTTCGGGGACTGGTAGACAGGGAGCGGTCACTTCATGGCCTGGGCCTGGGTCTGTACCAGCTGTTGCCGGCAGCTGGCTGAAGCAGTCCTGCCCACCCCTACTGGGATTGGGACCGAGGAGAGCACCCCCTTGCTGGGCCCTGCCCCAGCCAGCCAATCCCCAAGGCCCTTGATCCTGAGGGGCCCAGGTACCCCAAATGCTGGGCTCTCCGGTCCCCCTAACAGCTTTGTCAGCAGGGACCCCCTTTCTAGGGGGTGCAGGGAGGTGGGTCTGAGTGCTGGTAGCAGCTCCAACTGGGGTCCTGGAGCCACCAGGGCCTCCTGGCCCACAGCTGTCCTTCTGGCCGACCTTGAGCAGGATTCAAGGCAGGGGGAGTGTGCCCTTCCCAGGGCCGCCCCGACAGGCCTGGCCCCGCTGAAACCCGAAGCCAGCCAGAGCTCCAGTCCCGGGCCGACCAGCTGCATGGGGGCAAGGGTAGTGGCAGAGGCCGGAATAAGAGACACAGACAGTGCCGGGCCTGAGCCGAAGAGCTGGCTGCCTCGCTGCAATGGCGGTCAAGGGACTCCAGAGTCGAGGAGAGGTCAGCCGCTGACTGTACCAGGTGGGCTGTTGGGGGCAGTGAGCCAGGTGGCCAGCTTCTTGTAGGGAGATCACTGGCCTTCATCTAGTGGTAGGGAGATCCTTCAGGATCCCTTAAAGGACGGAGGAAGGGTAGGTCTCCCTGTTCTGGGGAGTGGAGGTCCCTGGGAACCAGCCACATTCCTTTGAAAACTGATAGGGGATTGGGTACCCCCCTGGGGTGGGAACCTGGTGCCAGGTGCCTTCTGGGCAAGCTCCTGGGCTGCAGAAGGAGAAGTGGGAGCTGTAAGCCATCCTGGCCTTGTCTTCCTTGCCCTCCCTGTCCTCCCCAGCCTAGACTCAGGAAGTGCAGGCCACCTGTCTGGGTCGGGCCCCTGATTTCCCACTTGTGGGGTCTCAGACCTCAAGGCTGCTGTTCTGTATTTGGTGGGGAGCCCTTCCTTTATCTCTTCTCATCCTGGGGGCTTACCAGCCTGCAAAGTTTTTCTCAGACACTCAGTTGTGGGAAGTGCCTCCTTATATCTTCTGCCATCCCTCGATCTGCCTTTTGAAAGCTGACCAATCACCGCCCTTCTCCTTGCCCTCCTGTACCTGTCTGCTTTGTCATAAGTCAAGTTCTCCCTTTGGTGTTGGCTGCTCACTTTCTAGGGGTTTGGGGTCTCGCTGCATTGTGCACTCCCTGGAAGGAGAGGTCCTTGTATGTCCTTGTGGTTCTTGGGAGTTTCATTTCTGGTTTGGAGAGGTGTGCTGGGGATGGGGACTGGGTGATGATGGTCATTGAAGGTGGCTAGGGTGGAGGACAGTGTGGTGGTGTGTGGTGCAAGAATCCAGAGTTCACTCTTGTCTCTTGACCTTGGACAAGTCTCTGAACTTTGCTGGGCCTCATGCATCCTAATTTGGGGGGAGGAGGAGGAGACTGTATCTGAGCTCCTAGTGGTCCTGTTTTGCACTGAGTTGAGTGGGCCTAGGGAAGAGGGAGTGGCTTCTTGTGCTGTCCCCCTGGCCTGCCCTTCAGTGCTGGGCTTATCTCCTTTCCCAAGAGCCCTGTTCCACGTTTCTGTGGGTCTCAGTAGGGTCCATACAGCTCTGGGGAAATGCACCCCAGCCGCATTCCTAACAGCTGGGTAGGAAGAGGAGGGGGGCAGGTCTGGATGGAATGGGCTGAATCCAGGGCAGGGCTGGGTGAGCTGACCTGTCTGGAGCTCCCAGGCAAGCCAGGGGCCCGTTTGGCTGCCAGGCGGACCATGGGTGGAAAGGCTCCCGGGGCTCAGTGAGCACCCAGGCGTCCTGGGTTTTGCTGGAGCGTTTCTGTGAGGGCTTCTGCTCCCCAGGAAGCAGAAGGCTCTCCTTCGTCCCCCTTAATACTTGGGTACAAATGGAAGGTTTTGTCCATTCCCCTCTCTGAGCAGCATGTGAGTTGGAAGTTTTTCACAAATATTGAACTTAACTACCTGCTCACAGTAATTAATTCGTTAATTCGGTGCCTTTCTATTGGGCCCGGGCAAGGCAGAAGGAAGAAGATAGAGAGCTGGTGTGAGCAGCCACCCAGAGTGCAGCAGATCAAGAGCCTGGGAGGTGGGGATAAAGGGAAGTGCTAACTCTTCAGAGAAGAGGGCTCATTTCACTTAGGTCTTACTGAATGAGTAGGAGTTTGCCCAGTGGAATGTGATATGGGGGGCAGAATGAACAAAGGCACAGGTGGGAGGTAAGATGTGTGGCCTATTCTCAGGCTTCTGAATGGTTTGGTGTAGCTACACCTTGACAGGGACAGCTGGTGGGAGCTGAGGACGTAAGGCTGTGCCTGAGAGTGTTGGCCCAAGAAGCTTGGGTCTTGTGGGCGGGCAGTGGGGAGTACTGAGGGTACTGAGTAGGGGTCCTGAAAAAGGGGAAATGGCCTGCGCCAGCGCCGCAGCAGAGTCACGGCCGGGCCGGTGGAGATCAGGCCGGGTGACTAGATTGGGGTCGGGGATATTCATGGAGCAGGGGTCGGTTTGTGGAGGAAGGAGAAGTCCATGCCGAGGAGATGGTCTTTGGCGATGCCTGACGATGCTCACTCTGAAATGCTTGAGCAAGGCCTGGATTGGCCATTGAGCTCTGGGGACTAAGGGCACTTGAAGCATGGGAGAGGGTGAGATGAGAATGAGGTGAGGCGGGACTGCTGGAAGAGGATGGGGCTGGAGAGGGGCAGCAAGAGTGTCGGTGTCATCAGGGAAGAGGAGGAGGAAGAGTTGGGAGGAGCTGCTGCTGAGTAGCTGGGCACATTAAAGCCAGAGGGGACCCTGGGTTTGGGCTCTCAGAGTGGCATGGTGACTGGGGAGTGGTTTGGATAGTGTGCTCAGTGGAAAGCTGGGCTGGTGAACTGAGGAGCAAATGGGAGGGAGGGCTGGGGTGTGGAAGGTTCTGGAAATGGCCTGCAGGTGGAAATTGGGTGCCCATGGGGAGGTGGGACTAGGGCTGAGTCTTGGGAGAATAGGCAGGCACCACCCTATAGGACATGTGCCTGCCCTTGGTGGGTGCAGTGGATATCCCATGTGACCAAACAGGCCCATCTTGCTCAGCTCCTTTCTTGTTGCCCACAGAGCTGCCGTCAGTCATGCTGCTGAATGGGGACTGTCCGGAGAGCCTGAAAAAGGAAGAGGGGCCCACCGAACCGCCCCAGGAAAATGGGCTGGATGAGGCTGAGCCAGGAGAGGAAACCACTGGACAGGAAGTCATTGTCATTCAGGACACCGGCTTTTCTGTGAAGATCCTGGCCCCTGGGATTGAGCCCTTCTCCCTCCAGGTGAGATGTGGAGAGGAGCTGGAGACCAAGACCCAGGTCTCTTTGGAAGGACAAGGGTGGGAAGACAAGCCTTGCCTTTGCTCATCTTGGCCCCATGTTGTAGGCAGGAAACCTACCTGTGCCTTGCCCAAGGTCACTCAGCTAGAATGGTGGATGTGGGGATCAGGTTCCCGTCATTGTCCCATTGCTGGGGAAGAACTTCTAGCTGGGACTGTTGGGGAGAGGTATGGTTGTGGCTGGGTGGTGGTGGGGTTCCAGGGCTCCCAGTCCTCTGCTTTCTCCTCTCAGGGAAGCCACCTCTCTCTGGCTGTGTTTTTACCATTTGCTGAGAGGAGAGTGGTATTGGGTGGTCTCTAAGAGCAGAGCCAACCGAGGGGTCTTGCAGAGTGTTAACTCATTGGGGAACCAGTGCCCTCTTAAGTCTTCTGTACCCAGGGGCTTGAGCCCAGAGCACACCTTCTTTTTTTCTTTTAATCCTTACCCAAGGATATTATCTTCATTGATTCTTAGAGAGAGTGAAAGGGAAAGAGAGAGAAACAAACATTGATGTGAGAGAGACACATGGATTGTCTCCCGCATGCATCCCGACCAGGGCCAGGGATTGAACCCGTGACCCTTCGGTCTTCTGGCCAGCGCTCTAACCACTGAGCAACCAGCCATGACCCAGAGCACCTCTTCTTGAAGAGGGAAGCCGTTTGCCCTGGGGACCTTGGCATTAGTCAGGGGAGAAGCAGGATTGCTGTGTTCTTTCCCCACTGGTATCACCTTCTGCTCAGGGCTTGCTCAACTGCAGGAGTAGTTTAAGCCTGAGGGTAATGGGGCCAGACTCTGTCCTGAACGTGTGCATGTATCCTGTACATACGCACACAGGTGTAGATGGGCATGTATGTCCAGACAGGGCTTGGAATTTACAAGCCAAATGGGAAAGTGAATATTTGGAGCATTGATTCTAGGGTGAAAGTGATATGTCCGCACCAGGGAAATTGGGGCTTTTCTCTGGTAGGTGTCCCCTCAGGAGATGGTACAGGAGATCCACCAGGTGCTCATGGACCGTGAAGACACGTGTCATCGCACCTGCTTCTCGCTGCACCTGGATGGCAACATGCTGGACCACTTTTCAGAGCTGCGCAGTGTCGAGGGACTGCAGGAGGGCTCGGTGCTACGCGTGGTGGAAGGTTTGTCTGGATTGGGCAGCCTGCCAAGGGAGGGCACATAGAGGCAGGGCCAGGCAGTACTCTACTCACGCTGGCTGGTCACCGACGAGCGTGTGGAGGCTCGGGGGGGTATCAGACTTGCGGAGGCAGTATGGAGCACAGGCCAGCTTCTCAGGCTGTTACCTGCACACCCTTCAACCTCATGGTTTACATGTCAAAGCTGTGATTAACAACAAACAATACCAACCAAAGGCTTGTTATCAGTCCAGTCAGATTCTATAGAGATAAAAGTAAATCTCTTAAGGAAGCTAAAGTTTGGGAAGTCAGGCCCAGTGGGGTGATCAGCTGGTGTGGTAAGGATGATTTGTTTATAAAAACAAAAGCTCCTATGCACTTGGGTCTCCTGAGAAGCGGCTCCGAGGGTCCAAGATGTGTCAGCTTTTAAGAGGAAATGTGGAAAAAATGTAGCTCAGCTGTACCCAAATTTGCTTGATCATGGAACCTCTCTCCTTCCCCCAAAGAACCCCTATTAATGTTTCACAAACACATACTGGGGAGCAGTGTTGTGATCTGGATCCTGTTGGTTTCGGGGCACCCCTGGGTGAGGGTTGCCGGGACCCAGCAGTCTGCAGGCTGCCCACCCTGACACTGAGCACAGCAGGGGCTTTGTGGGCTCCCCGGGGCCTGTGTACACTTCCAGAGGCATTTCTTGTGCCTGTTGGCAGAAGGTTCTTTGCAAACAAGGATTTCTGCCAACCAGCAGGCAGGTGTGTATATTGAAACCAGATCTCCAGACTATGTGTTTATAATGGAGCTTGTAAGTGGAATCCTAAAATTGAAAAATTAAAACCACGATGGTTGCCAGCCATCTCTGCTGGGCAGGTGTTGCAGGGAGCAGAGCCCTGGTCACCCCCTCCACTTCCCTCCCAGCAGAGCCGTACACAGTGCGCGAGGCCCGAATCCATGTGCGCCACGTCCGAGACCTGCTCAAGAGCCTGGATCCGTCCGATGCCTTCAACGGCGTTGACTGCAACTCTTTGTCCTTCCTGAGTGTCTTTACTGATGGCGACCTGGGAGGTGAAGGAGGCGTTGGGGCCCAGGTTGGGCAGAGGGGCCAGGGGTGGCCTGGCCGGCGTGGCTCAGTGGTTGAGCAACAACTTAGGAACCGGGGACCACGGTTCAATTCCAGGTTGGGGCACATGCCCGGTTGCGGGCTCGGTCCCCAGTGTGGGACATGCAGGAAGCAGCCAATCCATGGTTCTCTCTCTCATTGATGTTTCTGTCTTTCCCTCTCCCTTTCTCTCTAAAATCAACACAATATATTAAAAAAAAAAAAAAAAAAGATAGCCAGGGGCCAGCGGAGGGGCTGAGGGCCAGGCCATCTCACCTGGAGGGGGCGGGGTCAGAGGCATGCAGAGCGGGGCCAATCAAGGTGGAGAAATGGGTGGCCCCTGGGTGGCCCTGTGCTGACCACCAGTCTCGGGTCCCTCAGACAGCGGGAAGCGGAAGAAGGGCTTGGAGATGGACCCCATTGACTGCACGCCACCCGAGTACATCCTTCCAGGGAGCCGGGAGCGGCCGCTGTGTCCCCTACAGCCTCAGAACCGTGACTGGAAGGTGGGATTCCCAGAGGAGAGCCGGGAATAGGCCTCTGGCAGCATGGGGAGCTGCCACACCAGGAGGCCTGGCCCACTCATGCTTGGCCATTCCTACAGCCCCTGCAGTGCCTGAAAGTGCTCACCATGAGTGGCTGGAACCCGCCCCCTGGGAACCGCAAGATGCATGGGGACCTCATGTACCTGTTCGTGATCACAGTTGAGGACCGGCAAGTCAGCATCACGGCGTCCACAAGGGGCTTCTACCTGAACCAGTGAGTCTTTGTGCGACCCTGTTCTGGGTCCTTGGGCAGCTGCTTGGAGCTCCCTGCACAGTGACCACCCTCTTGCAGGTCCACAGCATATCACTTCAACCCCAAGCCTGCCAGCCCCCGCTTCCTCAGCCATTCCCTGGTGGAGCTGCTCAACCAGATCAGCCCGACCTTCAAAAAAAACTTTGCTGTGCTGCAGAAGAAAAGGTAGTACCTTTGCCTTGTCTCTGCCCTGGTTTCATGGCCCACCAGCCTGAACATCACCATGCCTGCCATAAGAAGCTGTGCCCTCAAGCACCCCAGAGCCTCCCTTAGGGCGCTGTCAGCCAGGCCTTCAGGAGCAGGTCTCAGTTCGGGAGACACTGGAGCTAGTGGGGGCCAGGGCAGGGCTTGAGTTTGGCGGGCTGCCCATCTCCCCTCCTCTGCCTGCCATAGGGTCCAGCGCCACCCGTTCGAGAGGATTGCCACCCCGTTCCAGGTGTACAGCTGGACGGCCCCCCAGGCAGAGCATGCCATGGACTGCGTGCGCGCGGAGGATGCCTACACCTCAAGGCTGGGCTACGAGGAGCACATTCCTGGACAGGTGCCTGCGGCCTGGCCCTGCCCTCCCCGGGCACCTCCCTCCCCCTCCCTTGGTGGGTGTCAGGCTGGATTCTGTGCGTCTCCCTGGAAGCTCCATCTGCTTTTCTGGATTGTTCACTCGGGAGCCTATGTGGCTGTTCATAGGGAAGTGGAGGGAGGAGCTGCCCAGTGCAGATTGTGGGGTACAGGCTGAGCCAGTGTCTCCCTCCGTGGTCCCTCTCCAGACCCGGGACTGGAACGAGGAGCTGCAGACCACAAGGGAACTGCCCCGCAAGAACCTGCCTGAGCGGCTGCTTCGAGAAAGAGCCATATTCAAGGTACCCATGTCCCTCGAGTCTGACTGCAGCCCAGACCCAGCTGCACCGTTGCTGGTTTTCTTTTTCTTTTGTGGTTGTCTTGTGGGCAGGAGGGGACCCAGGTGGGCTGACAGGGTGCCCTGCAGTGTGCCCCGCTGGCCTCTGCCTCCTGGCAGACCCGCTCTCTCCACTCCTCTTCCCGCCTCTCTGAGGCTCGGAGCCCACGGGCAGGGTGGGACCTGCCTTCCACATGGGCTGAGTGACCAGGCCATTGCAGCGCTCTGCCCTCCACAACCCCCCTCAGGCTCTCGCCTGGCACGTGTGCCCTCCTGTAATGTTACTAGTGTTTTTACTGAGATAAGAGACCTGAGGAGAAAATAGTGCTTTAAAAATCAGGTTAATTTAAATTCATCGATAATCTTACTGTCTAGAGATGATAATGGTGAAAATAAGATCTAAATATTTTGGATACTAACTTTATCAGGGTCTGTGCCAGGTGTTTCATAGGTATTACCTCCTGTAATCTCTCAGATAACTTATAAAGTTCCATACTTTTATCGTCACTACTTTATAGACAAGAAAATTAGTCCAAGAGATGACCTGAGTTCAGCTGGCACACAATTGGTGGGTCCCACACCTGTGCCAGTCCTCCCACTCCTTGTTAATTGCCAAGTTTTGAAGTCTAAGCATAAGTGATGTTTTTTCAATAAAGGGTTTCTTGCCCTTTTCCAAATGTGAGGAAACAGCCTAGAGCCCTCGGCCCCCAAGGTAGCCTGCTAGCCTCCGGCATGATGAGCGTGGCCAGCGGGACCTCCCAACCGCTGCCCTTCCCCCACAGGTGCACAGCGACTTCACAGCAGCGGCCACGCGGGGCGCCATGGCAGTCATCGATGGCAATGTGATGGCCATCAACCCCAGTGAGGAGACCAAGATGCAGATGTTCATCTGGAACAACATCTTCTTCAGCCTGGGCTTTGATGTCCGCGACCACTACAAGGACTTCGGCGGGGACGTGGCGGCCTATGTGGCACCTGCCAATGACCTGAACGGCGTTCGCACGTACAACGCGGTGGACGTGGAGGGGCTGTACACGCTGGGAACGGTGGTGGTGGATTACCGCGGCTACCGCGTCACAGCCCAGTCCATCATCCCCGGCATCCTGGAGCGGGACCAGGAGCAGAGTGTCATCTATGGCTCCATCGACTTTGGCAAGACAGTGGTGTCACACCCGAGATACCTGGAGCTTCTGGAACGCACGAGCCGGCCCCTCAAGATTCTGAGGCACCGGGTGCTCAATGACCGCGATGAGGAGGTGGAGCTCTGCTCCTCCGTGGAGTGCAAGGGCATCATTGGCAACGATGGGCGCCACTACATCCTCGACCTGCTCCGCACCTTCCCCCCTGACCTCAACTTCCTCCCTGTGCCCGGCGAGCGGCTGCCGGAGGAGTGCACCCGCGCTGGCTTCCCCCGCCCCCACCGGCACAAGCTGTGCTGCCTGCGCCAGGAGCTGGTGGATGCCTTCGTGGAGCACAGGTGAGGAGCGAGGCTTGTGGGGCGCTGGGCCGGGCTGCTGTCCGCGTGGGTGCTTCTGGGCCTGATCTGGATGGGAGTGGCTTTGGAAAGTGGAGACGAGCCAGCCCTGGCCACAGTCATTACAGACTCAGCTCTAGCCCTGCCCACTCTGTCAGGCTCACAGACCAGTGATCAGCTAGGCAGTGGCTCTCAACCAAAGGGGCACTGTTCTCTCTCTTTTTTAAAAAAAAAAAACACAAATATATATTTTATTGATTTTTACAGAGAGGAAGGGAGAGGGATAGAAAGTCAAAAACATCTATGAGAGAGAAACATCCATCAGTGCCTCCTGCACACCCCCCACGGGATGTGCCCGCAGCCAAGGTACATGCCCTTGACCGGAATCGAACCCGGGACCTTCCAGTCCGCAGGCAGACGCTCTATCTACTGAGCCAAACCAGTTTCGACAGGGCACTGTTCTCTTAGGGAGCATGTGGAAATTGCTGGGTTGTCTTTGAATCTGCTGCGGGGGGCAGGCTTGTGAGGAGGGGCAGGGGATGTTGAGGCTGCTGGCATTTAATGCGTAAGAGCCACATCAAATGTCCCACACCACAAATAATTCTCCCTCTCACCATGCCAGTGGGTTCCTGTCAATCTTGAGAGCCCTGCCTGCATGGTGAGCCACTCCCTGGCCCGCACCCCACCCCAGCTGTCCTCTTCCTGTCTGGGAGGATCTCAGGTTTTGCTGTGACCTGATGCCACTTGGTAGAGTTGCTGGGCTGGCATGTGCATGGATGTGTTGGTACTTGCACATGTCAGGTTGTGTTCCCTTGCCATCAGGGGGTCCAGCCCCAACATTCATTAACCCCAGGAGGCGAGGAGCCTGAGGCCTGACTCTGGTCCCAGCAGGCAGCTTGAAGGGCAGGGAAGCTGCCACCAACCCCTTTCCCATCCTGTTTCTGCCCCACCTGCTGCACTTCCAGGTACCTCCTCTTCATGAAGTTGGCTGCCCTGCAGCTGATGCAGCAGAAAGCCAGCAAGATGGAGAACTCCACCTCGTTGGAAAACGGCAGCCCACCCTCCCCGGAGTCCAAGCCTGAAGACCCTCTGGGACCCGAGGCGAGAAGCGAGGAGGAGGGAGGCAATGCTAGTGGCCTGGCCAAGGTGAAGGAGCTGGCAGAGACCATTGCCTCGGACGACGGGACAGGTGGGCTGCCGTGGGTGCCGGGGGAGCCCTGGACCTGTCCTGCAGCTCCAGACCCAGTCCCAAGAGAGGCAGGCATTCATCTCTTTGGGGAGCGGGGGGAGGCTTGTAAGCCTAACAGAGTGGGTAGGGACAGCTGGCCCACGATGTGGATGGGCTGCCTCCCAGCGGGCCATGTCTCCACAGCAGACCCACGGAGCCGGGAGGTGATCCGCAACGCGTGCAAGGCAGTCGGCTCCATCAGTAGCACGGCCTTCGACGTCCGCTTCAACCCGGACATCTTCTCACCAGGCAGGTGGTGGAGCGGGGTGGGCTGGATCTGGGGTCACACTGGGGCTTCAGTGCTGGTGGGCCCTTCCCCGACCTGAGCCATGGCATCTGTCTTGCTGCCCCACCTCCTTTCCCCCCAGCTCAAGCCTGTGCTCCCCTTCCACAGGGGTCCGCTTCCCCGAGTCCTGCCAGGAGGAAGTGCGGGACCAGAAACAGCTGCTCAAAGACGCCGCTGCCTTCCTGCTCTCCTGCCAGATCCCCGGCTTGGTGAGGGACTGGCCGCAGGGGCGGGGGCTGCGGGCGGGGCTGGTACAGACTTTAGAGGCTGGTGGGACCTTCACAGGAGGGACTTCTATAGACCTGCTGACTTGAGAGGCAGGTGGGGCAAAGTGCTTCCCTGCCTGACCCAAAGCAGCCAAGGGGGTCCTCAGGCACAGGCTCTGCTCCTCTGTGCCCTCCGTGTGGCCGGCAGCGGGGTCTGGTCCTCTGAGCCCCTGTGTGACAGATGGCTGACAGGGACAGGGGGGCACCTGGGAGAGAAGGTGAGGGGTCCTGCCTGCTTCACCTGCCCGAGCTTTATGTGTGGGCCCCGTGGGTGCCAGGGATGTTTGCTCCTACAGAGAGCTCCGTGACCAGTGGTGCTCAGTCTCAGAACTTCTTATTTATTTATTTTTATTGTTTAAAGTATTACATGTAGTAGTACGTATATCGCCTTTTTTCCCCCACCGAACTTCCCCTGTCTCAGAACTTTGAGCTGAACCTGCTGTGCCAGTTACCCTGGTCCCAAGGGGTCACTCTGCTTCTCTCCTGGTCAGAGAGGAGCCTTTGCTGCCCACATGGCTCTCAGTCCATCACCAGCAGGGCTCCCTCGTTCCGCTTCCCCACCAAGTGGGCCTGGCAGTCACCCGTTTTCCCTGGCTTGAGTGACAGGCTTGGGGGCAGATTCACCTCCTTGCTGGTCCTTGCTGCTGCATTATCTCCTTCCCTCTTCCCCATTGGGAGCTGGCGTCTTGTCCTCTACCTCCCTTTCGGAGGGGCCTGGTGATAGTGTGAGCTCCCCCAGGAGGCTCCCATGCGGGAGGAGGCAGGGGCTGGGCGGGGGAGCCTGACATGCTGCAGCCTGCAGGTGAAGGACTGCACAGACCATGTGGTGCTGCCCATGGACGGGGCCACGCTGTCTGAGGTGATGCGCCAGCGAGGTATCAACATGCGCTACCTGGGCAAGGTGCTGGACCTGGTGCTCCGGAGCCCGGCCCGAGAGCAGCTGGACCACATCTACGTGAGTGGTGCTCAGGGCGGGAGGTGAGACGCCGGTGCCCGGCTGGAGGCCTGGCGCCAACCTGGACTTTCCTCTCGGAACCTTTGTAGAAAATTGGCATTGGAGAGCTCATCACCCGTTCTGCCAAGCACATTTTCAAGACATACTTACAGGTAGCCTGCTCCCTCCCCAGCCTGGGCAGGGTGTGGTCTTAAGAGCCCTGGGTTGGGGCCAGAGGACCCTCATTATTTTGGTCCAAACTTGCAGGGAGTCGAACTCTCAGGCCTGTCGGCTGCCATCAGTCACTTCTTGAACTGCTTCCTGAGCTCCTACCCCAACCCTGTGGCCCATCTGCCCGCCGATGAGCTGGTTTCCAAGAAAAGGAACCGGAGGAGGAGAAACCGGCCTCCAGGGGCGGCCGACAACACCGCCTGGGCCGTCATGACTCCCCAGGAGCTCTGGAAGAACATCTGCCAGGAGGCCAAGAACTACTTTGACTTCACCCTCGAGTGGTGCGTGAGTGGTGGGGTGGCAGTCAGTGGGACCCCTGCCAGCCCAAGGGCAGACAGGAGCGGAGAAGGAGGGAGCTGTTCGGGGAACTGGGGCTGAGAGCTGCGAGTCCTGGAGAGCAAAAGTGGGGCTCAGGTGGAGTGGCAGCTGTTGAGAAGGGGCAGAGTTGGGAGCCACCTGCCACTTCTCCCCCAGTGAGTCCGTGGACCAGGCTGTGGAGACCTATGGGCTGCAGAAGATAACGCTGCTGCGGGAGATCTCCCTCAAAACCGGCATCCAGGTAGGCACGGGCCGTGCCCGTGCACTGGCTCCCGCAAGGTCCCCAGGGTCTGTGGGGGCTCTCCCACATGTGCTGCGGGTGGGAGGTGCTGGCCATTTGACCCCGGGCTGAGGCTGCCTGTGGGTGTGGGTGCTGGCTGTGTCCCCCAGATCCTGCTGAAGGAGTACAGCTTCGACAGCCGCCACAAGCCCGCCTTCACCGAGGAGGATGTGCTCAACATCTTCCCCGTGGTCAAGCACGTCAACCCCAAGGCCTCGGATGCCTTCCACTTCTTCCAGAGCGGACAGGCCAAAGTACAGCAGGGTGCGTGGCCAGGTGTGGCCTGGGGGGGAGGGGCTCTCCTGGCTCGGCCCTGACCCCGCCACCCTTGGTGCCCCGCAGGCTTCCTGAAGGAGGGCTGCGAGCTCATCAACGAGGCCCTGAATCTGTTCAACAACGTGTATGGAGCCATGCACGTGGAGATCTGCGCCTGCTTGCGCCTCCTCGCCCGCCTCCACTACATTATGGGCGACTATGCTGAGGTGGGCCTTGAGCACCTGCTGGGCTGTGGGGCCGGGCCTGGCCTGCCATTGGGAGCTGGCAAGTGAGGGAGCCAGGCCTGTGCTCTCAGCTCCAGAGCAGCAGGGACTGGAAGCCCTACTTACGTGATAGGGGCAGGGGGCACAGGGAGGAGCAGGCAGAGCCCAGGGGGACCCCGGAGTCACTTGCTCTGCCTGGGCTTCCTTCCCTCATCTCCACCATTGGATCGTTACATCCTTGAGGAGCTGCCATGAAAGTGGGGTGATGGCTGGGCCTACCTTCACAGGGACGATGGGACGGACGAATTCTGGGACTCACCCAGGAGCTGCTAGGGGTGTCCCTGCTGCTGTCTCCCACCAGCATGTGTGTGGCTGGTGGTGCTCGCCTGCCTGGTCAGCCCCAGGGCTTTCGGAAGCAGTTTCCTGGGCGGGCGGGCGGGCAGGCGGGCCTGGCACCACACTCCCCTGCTATCAGGCTTTTGTCTGTGTAGGTTTTGTTGTTACTCCTCACCTGAGGCTGTTTTTCCATTGATTTGTAGAGAGAGCGGAAGGGAGGGGGAGAGAGGGAAACATACAAGTGAGGGAGAGAACACATAAGTTGGTGGTTTCCCATCAGGCCTGCAAACAGAGGCCTGAGGCACATGCCCTTGACTGAAATCAAATCCAGGACCCTTCAGCCCGTGAGCCAGTGCTCTATCCAGTGAGCCAAACTGGCTAGGGCTATGTATGGGTTTTTAAAAATTATTACCGATATTTAACTTTTAGGACATTTTTAGGTTTATATATATGTATTTACATAGGTTTTGTTAGGAGGGAAAAGGGTTTAAGACAGGTTTTTTTAAAGGTGAAACTGTCTCTGAGTGGGGCGCAGACTTCATGGTCATAGCAGCTGAGTTTTGATCCCTTCTCTGTTGTCTTTGCACAAAGTAAGCATAGACAGTGCAGCCAGAGGGGACCAAGGCCACGCTGTGTGGGGCTGAGACCAGGGTCAGGCAGACGGGTGTGGGCTGGGCACCCACCCCGATGACAGTTCCCCACTTCTCCAGGCCCTGAGTAACCAGCAGAAGGCTGTGCTGATGAGTGAGCGAGTGATGGGCATTGAGCACCCCAACACCATCCAGGAATATGTGAGTGGCCACTGGGCCAGGGGCTGCACAGCTGGGTGGGGCCCGTGGCCGCCCTGGCCTGACACGGCTGCCCCTGCAGATGCATCTGGCCCTGTACTGCTTTGCCAGCAGCCAGCTGTCCACCGCCCTGAGCCTGCTGTACCGTGCCCGCTACCTCACACTGCTGGTGTTTGGGGAAGACCACCCTGAGATGGCACTGCTGGACGTGAGTGCTGAGGAGGGGTGGCGGGGCGCGCTGCAGCCCCCGGGGAGCGGGAGCTGACCAGGGCCCTCCCGACTGCCCCTAGAACAACATCGGGCTGGTGCTGCATGGGGTGATGGAGTATGACCTCTCTCTGCGCTTCCTGGAGAATGCGCTGGCTGTCAGCACCAAGTACCACGGGCCCAAGTCCCTCAAAGTGGCCCTCAGGTGAGGCTGCCTTGGGTTAGGGGGTGGGGGGCCCAGGGCCATAGGGACAGGGTCCCAGGAAGCACCTGGATTGAGCGCGGGCACAGGCCCCTGCGCTGTCTGTCCTCGGTCTGACTCCTGAGGAAGTTTCTCTCACCTTCTGTTCCCCCCCAAGTCCTGGGCTTGATGGTTTGCCCCAGGTAGATTCCAGAACAGGACCTAGATTAGTCTGCACGCCTCTCGTTAGGCTGCCTCTGCCCCTGCCCACTCCTGTCCTTCCTGTGCCCCCGACACCATGCTTCCTGTAGCCACCATCTTGTCGCACGGGTTTATGAGAGCAAAGCTGAGTTCCGGTCAGCCCTGCAGCACGAGAAGGATGGCTACACCATCTATAAGACCCAGGTGGGCCGCAGCAGGGGCCGGCGGGTGGGGAGAGCGGGGCGTGGGGGTGGGACACAGGGGCGCTGGGGAGCCAGTGGCAGGGGCTGGGCACTGGCAGCCCTGACTCCTGCCTGCCTGTGCCGCTTCGCCCCGTAGCTGGGCGAGGACCATGAGAAGACCAAGGAGAGCTCCGAGTACCTCAAGTGCCTGACCCAGCAGGCCGTGGCCCTGCAGCGCACCATGAACGAGATCTACCGCAATGGCTCCAGCGCCAACATCCCGCCCCTCAAGGTGTGTCCGGGACAGAGCTGGGGCCCCCTCCCCAGTCTCCCGGTGCCCACCCAGTGGCTCATCTTCTCTGGCACCCTCAGTTCACAGCCCCCAGCATGGCCAGTGTCTTGGAACAGCTCAATGTTATCAACGGCATCCTCTTCATTCCACTCAGGTGAGGCGCCTCCCGTCCCCACACCCTCTGGGGAATTGGCCTTGAGTCTCTTGTCTTTTGAAACGTACACACTGACATGGCTCAGCATGGGGTGAGAGGTTCCTGTGAATTCTTCTGGAGATACTCTGCATAATTGAGCAAACAAACAGCTGTCATCTTTCCCCCCTTTTTTTCACACAAAATCACAGTAGCAGACCATGCACATAGGGGTGTTTTCTTCACTTAATGCTTCTTGGTGCTCTTACCAAATGCGTAAAGCGTGGCTTCCTGCGATCCCAGTGTAGGTCTGCCTCATGACCAGGCCCTGGCTGCCGTCCCCCTCCCATGGGGGACCTGGGGCTGGTCAGTCAGTGGCTAGGGAGCTAATAGTGGACCCTGTGTGTTGCACACCCTCCCGCTCTCGTTTCCTGCGGGTGATCTCCTGTGGCAGCCGCCACAGATGCAGCGGTTTGAACGGGTGTAAAGGCGCATGGGAGCCAGGCCTTAACTGAGGGCTCTGACAGGTGCGTGGAGTTCTTCCTTTTCAGCACTTTGAGGCCTTTCTGCTCTGGGGAGGGAAGGGAAGCACTTGTTTCACGCCCGCCTCTCACCGAACGAAACTCCGAGCCTGATTTTGTCCCAGGTTTAAGTTTAAGCAGAGCCAGTGAGGTGATGGGAGGGCCTGGGCCCGCTCTGACCCCCACCCTCACCCCTGTCCTCCTACTCAGCCAAAAAGACCTGGAGAACCTGAAAGCTGAGGTGGCGCGGCGGCACCAGCTCCAGGAAGCCAGCAGAAACAGGGACAAGGCTGAAGAGCCCATGGCCACCGAGCCTGAGCCCGCAGGGGCCCCAGAGGATGCGGCGTCCCAGCCCCAGGCCGCCAAGGACCCTCCTCCCCCCAGCTTGCAGGGGTAGAAAGGGAGAGACAGATGGACAGTCAGCTGCCCCATTACCCAGTGATCCAGACTCCAGGAGGAGGGGGCACGCCCTGCAGATCCGGAGAGGAAGCGAGTCCCTATTCTTCCACATTTCCAACCCCAGCCCTCCCCCCAGCATCCTCCTGGCCTGGCCTGTCTGTCCCCCCAAGAGATGTTTTTTTTGCACTGGTTCAATGAAAATGCTGATGCAGAGGCCTAATTGAAGACACATGAGTGGAGTGTGTGGGCATCGGTTCCCAGCTGGGGGACAGGTGTCCCTCAGGCGCCCCATCCTCGAGCAGGTGTGAGCGAGTGTGTCCATGCCCGTGAGCGTCTCGATCCGTCCTTCCTAACTTGTCCATAGCCCGAGTCGGTTCGGAGTGGGTGACGTGCAGATGCGATTTCTCAGGTCATTTGTATGTTTGACATTACGGCTGCTGCTTCTGCTGCCACTACCCCCGGCCCTAACCTGGCTAAAAGTTCAGGTTTGAAGCCGAAAGAGGGGTGCTTTCCTGTGCCCTGAGATGGGGAGTCAGCTCTGTGGCAGGGCTGGAGAGTTGGGGTGCACTTTAGCTCTGTGGCAAGGTGAGAGCTGCAGTGGCTTTACTAGTCATGGTTGGGCCTTTCCTGGCTGTGCTTGGGGAAGGCAGGGTGGACAGTGGTGGCTCCGATACCCCTGTGCCCAGCCCCACGGGTCTGCCTCCCTCCTCCTCAGCTGAGGATACCTCGGGGCTGCAGTCTGAATGTATACTTCTCGCCACTTTAACCTGAGCTGCCTAACGCACAGTGGGGGCTGTAGGGAACGGGCCTAGGGGAACCGGGGCTGGCCCATGATTCTGGGTAAGTACCAGGTACCAGATTGCCACTTGTTTGTGGAGCCCAGCTCCCTCCCTACCTGGTCCTGGCCACAAGCTCCTTCGACAGAGAGTACCTCTGGGTGTGGTAGGTGGGGAGGCGCTGAAGGTGGTGGCCCCACAGGCTGGCTGCTCCCTCTCCCGCCTGCCTGTGCTGCTGCTGTGCCTGCTGTGGGGGAGGGTGCCACCTTTGTAAGCTTGGGGGAGCCGTTCCAGGGGTGGGGGAGCTGCTTATGGGTATGGTCTGTCCAAACACCTTGTTTCAAAGGGAGTGGGCGTGAGCTAGTAATCGAAGCATCCCCACAGCTGATCAAGAACTTTTTCTTGTTTTTAAACCATCACGTCTTCATTTCACATTGGAATAAAGTGAGTTTTTGAAACCTACTTCCCTAATCCCATCCTGTGTTCTATTCCAGTCTTACGTGACTGTGAGGGTTGTCAGAAATGTTACTGGTAAGAGTTTAAAGCACTTGAAGGTGTAAAAATTGGGTCAAACTCAAAGTTGTCCTTGTAATGTCATTTAAGTGGGAGCAAAAGGGAAAGTCACAGGCACCTGGCCAGGGTTTTACCTGGCTGCCAGTCACCAGACCCGTGAGAGTGGCCCACAGAGGAGTATCACCTGTTGGCCACAGGAGACGGAAGGCTGGGAAGTGCTCCTCCGCGGAGTTTCGTGTGACACAGGCTGGAGTGAAGGCCAGTTGGACTGAAGGGTGCTTAAGGTGGCCCAGGCCTTGGGCTTGCTGATAGGGCACTGAACACCAAACTCTAGGCATTTGTCCTTGTCCCTTTGAGTAGCATCCCCAGGCCTTGACAGTGCCGAGCACCGAGGGCTGCCTCTAGATAGGGCCATGGTGTAGAGCTAGCGAGACTAGTGAGGTGGGGAGGAGAATCCACTTCGGCTGCTTGAGGGGCAGAGCCTGTGAAGTAGAAGATGTGTGGGGGTAGAGAAGACCTATCTGAGAAGAGGGGAAGTCTCGTTACAGGTAGTGGCTGCTGTTTGGCCATCCCTTTCCGGAGCAGGCAAGCCCTTGGACTCATGCACACTTGAATGCTCTTTTTTAAATATATCTTTTAAAAATATACTTTATTAATTTTTTTTTACAGAAAGGGATAGAAGAGAAACATCGATGAGAGAGAAAAATCGATCAACTGCCTCCTGCACACCCCCTACTGGGGATATTCCTGCAACCAAGGTACAATGCTCTTGATCAGAATCGAACCTGGGACCCTTCAGTCCGCAGGCTGACACTCCATCCACTGAGCCAAACTGGGTTTGGCTAAATATATCTTTATTGATTTCAGAGAGGAAGGGAGAGGGAGAGAGAGATGGAGATATTAATGATGAGAGAGAATCATTGATTGGCTGCCTCCTGCATGTCCCCTACTGGGGATCGAGCCCACAACTCAGGCATGTGCCCTTGATCGAAACGCACTACCCACCAAGCAAACGAGCAAGGCTTGAATGACTTAAAATTCGAAGCATTTGTTGTGTCTTTGACATTCTAAAAAGGAAAAAATTTGCAGCCCTAATGTCAGTTTTCCTAAGTCAACTGGAAAATATACCCCTGCCTTGAGGTTTCATTCAAGTGATGCCTAAAGATGGCCCTGGGTACTTGACAGATGCTGCTAACTCCCCCTTCCCCCCATTCCCCCCCTTTACAGTCTCATGCCTTCCTATGACCTCTGCCCTGTCATGTGCTTCACGGCTCTTCCAGAAACGGGGCATCACCTTATGAAGCTGAGAATGGATCAGGTTGAATTCCTCCTGGACCTGCTAGTCACCGGAGAAGGCCCATTTTCACGGTTGATTCCTTAGGCATATTAGTGGTGTAGGATACCTTTTCACAAACTGACAAGGGGCCGTTGTTTCTCAAGGAAACAAGAGGCTCTAGGTGTGAACTTAACCCTTCCTCCTTTCCCTGGCTGACAGACTTGTTTTAAAGGGCGAGTGGAGGTGCCCACAGAGGGTTAGTTTAGTGAGGGAACCGGCACCTTTCAGACCACGGTCTGTGTGGATGGGCAGCTGTTTGGGATTGAAATGGCGTCTCACTGACTGGTGAGCCACACCCACCATGTGTTCTTCTGACCCCCACGCTGGTCTTTCACTTTCCACTCTAACTTTTCCTCAGTTTTTTGTTCTGTTATTAATCCCTCACTGAGGATATTTTTCCATTGATTTTCAGAGAATGGGAGACGGGGAGACAGAAACAGTGATGTGAGAGAGACATTGATTGGTTGCCTCCTGCATGCACCGACCAGGGTCGGGGAACCTGCAACCAAGGGACCGGCCCTTGACCGAATTGAACCCGGGACCCTTCAGTCCACAGGCCTATGCTGTAGTGTAACTACTGAACCCAACCAGATAGGGCTTTTCTTGTTTTTTAATTTCTTTTAACACATACTGTTTTTATAACTTAAAAATATTTTTAAAGGATTATAATCAAATTAAACTTTTAAGGTATCATCTATCTGCACTCCTACCCTCCAACTGTCATTGTGAATACTGAGAAAACAGACTTTAGTGAGGAATTCTTAAATATCCTGAACCTGAAAATAATGTATCAGGATGTATTTCCTCGTCCCTAACAGAGTCTAAATTAGCAGATCAACTAAGGCATGGATAATCAGGACACCTAGAGAAGGCGGGTGACCCTCTTCAATGGAAAGTGAAATACCCCTATTAAGTAGGCAAACCTGTTGATTAAAAAAAAAAATTTCAGGTTCGATTTCAGTCAAGGGCATGATTCTTGGTTGTGGGCACATCCTCAGTAGGTGTGCAGGAGGCAGCTGATCGATGTTTCTAACTATCCCTCTCCCTCTCTGTAAAAAATCAAATGGAATAAGAAAAAAAAGCTCAGCTGGCATGGCTCAGCGGTTGAGCATTGACTTATGAACCAAAAGGTCTTGGTTTGATTCCTGGTCTGAGCACATTGCCTGGGTTGCAGGCCCAATCCCCAGTGTGAGGTATACAGGAGGAAGCAGATCAGTGACTTTCTTTTATTGATGTTTCTATCTCCCCCTCTCTGAAATCAATAAAAAAACTACATTTTTAAAAAGGAGGAGGGGGTGGGAATGAGCAAGGAGAGGTCAATGGGGGGGGGGGGGGATAATGTAATACTTTAAACAATTTTAAAAAAAAGATATGCAGACCAATACACAATTACCCTGAAAATAGTCATTCCATGTAGAATGATTGGTCTTCCTAATTGCAAGTGTGAGCAATGTGATTCTTGCTTAAGCATTTTCAGCCTCCATCTCATTTTTAAAAAATGTTTTTATTTTTATAGAGGGAGGATTGATAGAAACATTGATGAGAATCATTGATCAGCTGCTTCCTGCACTCCCCTCAAACTGGGGACCAAGCTAGCAACCCAGGCATGTGCCCTGGCCAGGAATCCAACCTTGACCTCCTGGTTCATAAGGCAACAGTCATGCTGGCTGGCTGGGCTCCATCTTATTCTCTTAAAAATATATACATATATATTTTCTATTGATTTTTTTACAGAGAGGACGGGAGAGGGGTAGACAGAACATCAATGAGAGAGATACTGATCAGCTGCCCCCGCAACCAAGGCACATGACCCCGACTGGAATCGAACCCCTTCAGGCCAATGCTCTATCCACTGAGCCAAACCAGTTTCGGTTCATCTTATTAATGGCTATCCCACAGTGGAGTTAGCAGGGGGTTGTAATGTGAGCAAGGTTCTCAAGGATGGGATGAGGGCCTTTCTTGTACCACTAAGTTTAAAAATTGCTTAAAAGATGACAGAAGGTCCTTTTTACACTTAAAATAGTGAATAAGGTTCTTTATACAAGCAGAACCAGATAAGAGAAAGCAGGTGTATTTGGGTTCATCCTAACTCACCCTTTAATTAGCTTAATACCATGGCATATGACTTAACAAGTGAGCCTGTTTTCTAGTTCCTAAAAGTGTGCTGATATCTACTACCAGGAAGTAATGAGAATAAAGGTGTATATTGAGAATAAGGCATTCAAATGGCAGGTAATTCCCTAAGAGGGCTGGCCCAGCCGGTGTGGCTCAGTGGTTGAGTGTTGACCTATGAACCAGGTCATGGTTTGATTCCATCAGGACACGTGCCTGGGTTTCGGGCTCGATCCCCAGTGCAGGGTGTGCAGGAGGCAGCCAATCAATGATTCTCTTTCATCATTGCTATTTCTACCTCCCTCTCCCTCTGAAAATCGATAAATATTAAGAAAAAAAACAATGAGGGCTGGTGACTAAGTGGGAATGGCAACCATACTAAGCAGTTACAAAGGAACAAACTGCACGTGTCGATGTGATGGTGAAAGAGCCGAATTCCAGCCCCAGCTGTGGGGCTCGGACCGGTGACTGGTTCGGATTTCTCCTCGGTGAGAAGTTAGCGGAGTCACTTAGAGCAGTGCTTCTCAGACTTGAGCCTGCAGCAGAGCTGCTTGGTTTGTGAAGATATATTTGCTTGGTCCCATCCTGTTCTGGGTACAGTAGGTATGTTTCTGACAAGTTCCCAGGTGATGCTGATTCTGCAAGCCTGGGAACTTTGGAGAACCACTTGCTAGAGGATTCTTACAAGTCCTTTCACCAAAGACTAAACAGGGACAGCAGCCATCACCTTGTGTATATACATGGATGCAACACCATTTCTCCACCAAGTCTCCCCCTTTCCTATCCCTCATCCTTCATCAGGAACAGACATAACCATGAATCTTGGAAGCAAGCTTGATGTGTGTGACTTGTCAGTCACTCAACAGGTTTTGAACAGCTAAATTCCCTAAGGCTAGAACTCTACCCCTAGGAAGTGGTCAGGCTCATCATCTGGATCTTAGCCTAGGGGAAGAGAAGCCCCGCAAGGGAATGGTAAAGCTACAAAACGCAGAGAACTGTAACCTCAAATTACTTCTGTGCTCTTGGCCCAACTTCCCTTTTGGGGGAAAGAGGCTACTGCCTTAAGAGGCAGGAAGAGCCACATCATTCAGTAAATCCTTTATCCATAAAAATGCCTGGAGACTTCCTGGGTATCATCAAGACACTGGGCACTGAGCAGCAAACTGGGGATGAAAGGCAGGATACTCAACATGCTTAGTTGGTTAGAGCATCGTCCCAATACACCCAGGTCGCAGGTTTGATCAGGGAACATACAAAAAACCACCACTGACTTGGAGTGAACACACAATACAGCGTACAGATGTAGAATTGTGCATCTAAAACCTATATAATTGTTAACCAGTGTTACCCCTATAAATTCAATAGAAAAAATCAAGCAAAAAATGCATAAAGTAGAAAAAAGAAGTGTCTAAAATCATTTTTAAAATAAAACACAAAGCACTTTAAAGCACAGAGAAAGCTGTTGGGGTTTCCTAGAGCAAGGGTGAACTGTTTGGCACACATCATTCAAAATTTACAACAAAACTGTCTTGACCACCACAAGACAGCCAAGTCCTTTAAGAGGGGCTATCATAGGTCATTCTTGGCTTCAGCTTCTGGCCTCAGCTGTAGAGACACTGTCAGAGAGGGCTGCTGGAGGGAAGGGTGAGCGCTCAGAAAGGAAGAGAGGGGTCCTCAGAAAGTCTGCAGTTGACAGATTCACAAGAGCCCCTACAGCTGATGCTCTTGGAAGGAAGCAGACAGCAAAGGCAGTGCTGACACTATTAAAGGAAAAAAGCCTTCCATCAAGGCCCTGCCATCCACCTGTCTTACTCTAGGGCTTAACACAGTCCCACTTCCTTTGAGCACTCAGTTTTAAAGTTGTGCACAAGGACATACACACACAAAAAAATCACACCTAGGTTTATAGGCATTTAATAGTTTACCAATTGGTACAATAAGATTTTTTAATATGCAGAAAACATGAATAAATTTTTGTTTTACACAGTTTGAGAGCAACAAATCTTACTGTAAAACACAAGAGCAGTATTATATACATTCCTTTACTGATTTTTAAAATTGTGTCAACATCTTCAGTTAACTCTTACAGTCTGGGGAACTGTTTTCTCCAATCGCCACCTCTGCAGCATTCATGAAATCAATGCTCGCCTTCGTGTCAGTCAGAATCAACTTCTAACCCGAAGATTTTGTGTTTATTTTTGTCATCTTCAGGGTGAGCTTTAGGGATGATGGGAGGATAGGCAGGACAAGAAAGCAGCTACTTACATGATAACAGTGGAAAGATAAAAAGGCCGGTTCAGTCCAGTCATGACTTGTAAATCCAGCTTGCCCTCCCCCCACCCCACAGGAAAAAAAAAAGCCCTTCCACCAACTTTGTACATGTTGCTTCTCTACCAGGAGAGTCTTCTTTGCATCATCTAGATTAACACATTGGATTTATATACAGCTGGACAGAAAGAGGAACCATTTTAAGTGCCTTGTCCTTCAATCCAACACTTTTAACGTCAGTTGCTCAAGGATTATCAAGCCACCACTGTCAACAAACAAAATAGCCTTTACTTTTAGTTTTTCTTTAAATAAATTTACAAAAAACTATTTAATGAGTGACATCACTGGGAAGTTCACACAAAAAGAGGCAAACAGGAGAGCAGGGCGCTGACAGTAAGGAGACGGGGCCTGGTGATCTAGAGCCAAAGCTTCCAAAGACCACAGTGAGCAAGCGCCCATGGCCCGGACGACTCGCTAACACTAGTGACTTCAGAGCAGTGCCCTGGGCACACCACTGGTCACACCACACATGGATGAAACTGGACGTCTTAGTCTCCTAAAGTGCAAGATGCCGTGTCAAAAAGCAACTATTCTCCAAGTGATGTCTAAACCAGTTTCTGTGGCTTGCACTTCCAAGAGTGCAGCGAGGACTTCTTGGGCACGTTATATCAGGGTGGCACTGGAATGTCTTTTCACACAGACACAAGTCAATAATCATCTGAGGATGCGATTCTACCAGCTTTTTATTTCATAAATAAATGGCCAATTTGATTGAGAAAGTGACAAAGCAGCAGTGAACCTCTACACCAATTAATAAATTCCTCTACTTACAATCCAAACCAGTAACCTCATCATTGTACTTATCCCAGGCAAGGCACAGGGTTAGACAGCAGACAGAGAAAACAGAAAGAAAGGGCATCAACAGGGCAGTTTCAAACAACAGTACAGGAAACCTCTGAAAATCGGATTCTGGATGGATCTCTCTTCCCACCCCCTTCATTATTCAAACAGGGCTCCTTACATTTGGATCCAGTTGAGGACCATCCCTGAGATTCAATGTTCGCTGCTTCTTAAATGGAGGCTGTCTGGTCATTCAATTAAGCAGCAGGCTGTGGCAATCTCCCAAGGAAGGATAACTTTGTTTATAGAGTAACAACGTCTCTCCTTCTTTGTCAACAAGAGTCACTGTATGCTGCAGGAGAAAAAAAACCAGTGGACAGCAGCTTTGTTTCCTCCTAAATCGGTACCATTTTTTCCTTTATTGTTCGTATCTTTGAATGATTTCTAGATGTTGTGGCTTACCCTTAAACAATTTGTGTTGCTACATGCTAAAAATGAATTAAAATACAAGACATTTATACATGTACAAACAAATGTTAAGATGCACCATTTCTAGGTATATTTCTTAAAATAGGACAGGAAATAGCAGCAAACAAGAACAAAGATATTTTCCATAGCTTTTGTAGAAAAATCCAGTCAGAACAGCTAAGGAGAAAACAAACGAACAAAAAAGACTTCTCAGTGGGAGCAGGGCTGTGAGGCAGTCTTGTCCTGAAAGTTATTCTACTGAGTTTAAGAAATTAAGCTTACAGTTGTAGTTTTTGTCCTCAAAAATAGCCGTTAGTTCTCAAAACACTTTTCCTTCCAAGAGGTCTTTTAGGAGTTAAAAACAAACCAGCAAACAAAACAAAAAGACACAAGCTAGACATAAAACTGCTTTTAGTAAATATACGACCTATTCTCTGTGTATCTACAGGACGGTAACTCTAACCCTTTGTCTTCTCCAGAAACCAAATTTCCATTAAATGCTAAAAGGAACATTTTAAAAACCACATTAAACAAATGAATAAAATGAAATTCAGAATACATTTCTTTGTTAAACTGTTTTGTTATTTCATTAACTTTTCAAATAACCATTAAAAAAAAAACCTGGTTAGCTAAGCAATAAAATTTTTGATTAATAATTTGTAATGGAATATTGTTTCCAAAGTCAGACAAAAATTCTCTTAAATTTACTTGTAGTAACTTTGGATCATAATACACTATGTATCAGGGAAATGTAAAATGCTGAACTTGCCAAATTGGGGGTAGAGGCAGATAATGGAAGTTATTTTTTAAAAATATATATTTTTATTGATTTTCAGAGAGAAAGGGAGAGGGAGAGAGAAACATCAATGATGAGAGAGAATCATTGATTGGCAGCCCCCTGCACACCCCACACAAGGGATCGAGCCCGAAACCAGGGCATGTGCCCTGACCTGGAATCAAACCTGGGTGGACCCCCTGATTTGTAGGTTGAGGCCTAACCACTGAGCAACACTGGCTAGGCAGAAGTGATTTTCCTGTGAGTGGGAAAAATTCCCATAGACTCAGACCTAATTTTCAGAAGTGTTAAGATCAAAAAGGGTTTATTCTAAAGCACGGTACTCCACAGCAAGATTTATTCTAATTGTGTTTTAGTACTTCTTCAAAAACCCAGGGCCCAAGGACATGGAGGTTGTGTGTGTGTGTGATATACATATACAGACTTATCCACTTGATAGGTCCATATACTTATAAACATTTATATATAAACAAAAGGTGAAAACACAGTACATTTTATGCACGTTCCATTAAACCCTGTCATTTTTAACTTGCAAGTTTAACACAGTTCAAATTGGTCAGATTCCTGTTGAAAAACAAAACTGCTATATTTCTCCCCCTCCCTTAAGATGAGCATACATAAGCTTTTCAATCTTTCTGTCATTATGTAATGCACATTGCACATCTCTAAAAAATATAAAAAATGAATAGTGATTTGTATCATGACACACTCAATGGGAAGATTAAATTCTAATTGGAAGTCACATCACTACACAGTCTAGTAGTATGGAGAATACAACTAGAAGTGTGTTTAATGTGGAGAATAGAAGCTTACAGTATTTTTTAATCTAAAAGCATTAAGACCAAAATGAAAAAAAAGATTTGCTATTAGCTGCTGAAATTTTTCTTATTGGAGATTTACACTCATTTTCTTACATAAATATACCACTAGCCTTTGCTTGATAGGCTGCCAAAACAAATGTATCCTATTGATTTGGCAAATGTGTCATGACAAAAATTCCATCTGTAGTCCTCAATAATTACATAGATGGTTCAGAAGATTTTGAATTGTAGCCTTATTATCTAACATCCTTAAAGAAGATTTATTAAGCACACTTAAGTGATGTTACATAAATACACATTTCAGAAAAAAACCCTAATAACCACCACGTTCCCCCAAATGAGGCCATTAAGTCAGGCACCAACAGACAGCAGAAAGAAAAACAGGAATTAATAATTCAACATAAAATGACACTGTCAATTTATTCAGTTTAGTGCCCTAGTTCAATTATTCAATTTCTGCCTTCTTAGGCCTGGTGTGACCAATGCCAGCCCAGGTTTTTAAACCCTATGATACTTCTAGACAACGTATGTAAATTTACAGTATACAATTTGGATTCACCATGCATGAATACTTTGTGTGTAACATTTAATAAGCTCAATCTACATCCAGAATAATTTACATGAAAGGACAATATTTATTTAAACAGAGCTCAATAGGGTAACCATGGTATCATCAGAGTGCATCCAGAGGAAAATCAGGAGGGGCCAAAAGACTCAATCAACGGCACTCCCACACCTTTACTGTTTGATCTACACTGCCAGTAACCACATATGGTGCCGTCTTATGGAAATCTGAAAGAAAAAGAGAAGGCTTTTGTAAAATTAGGTTGAGACAGATAAAATTTTTAATAAGCCACAAAACAAGCAAGTCCAAGGGCCAGGAATACCCTACTTTTATCTATACACACCTACACATCCACCCCTGGAAGATATCAACTAGATTAGAGAAACTGAGACTTAATGATTAAAACCTGTATTGACAGCTTAAAAAAAAACCACACACCACCAAACCTACCTCCACTACACCATCCCAAATGAAGCTAAATAAACAAACACTCAAGTCTACAAGGATAACCTTAATGTATCCACTTACTGAACATATAATGCGTTCAAAGCTAAATGCTAATGGTTTATGTTCAATTCATGTTAAATCCTTGTAAACACCCTGTGCAGTGGATTAGCACTCTCTGCTGAGGCTTTGCCTTCACCATTAGATCCATCATACCCTAATGTATTATATTTCACTGTATTCACTTTCTTCACTTCTAGAGTCAGGTCCAGATGATGGTAAAGATGCTTATTAGCCCGGCCTACGTGGCTCAGTGGTTGAGCATCAACCTATGAACCAGGAGGTCACGGATGGAGATTCCTGGTCAGGGCACATGCCTGGGGTGCAGGCTCAGTCCCCAGTGGGGGCTTGCAGGAGGCAGCCAATTAATGATTCTCATCACTGATGCTTCTTCATCTCTATCTCCCTCTCCTTACCTCTTTGAAATCAATAAAACACACACACACACACACACACACACACTAGAGGCCCTATACCTGAAATTCGTACATGGATAGGGTCCCTAGTGGCTGGCAGCTGGGGCCTCCCCCCCCCCCCCCCGCCCCGGCACCAGCCTCTAGCTGGGCCCTTCCTTCGTTTGGTGCCACCCCAGCAAGCGATCAAACCCCAGTTGGTAGAACTCCTGAGGGGATACTTTGCATATTATGATTTTATATATGTAGGTATTTTAAAAGATGCTATTAAACTTAAATAGTATTCCCTGAGTTTCTAGTACATGATAGCATATAACTACCAGAAGAAAAAGGTTGAGTAATATTTCCTTTGAGAAATTTAAAATTAGTAGGAGAAAAATTACCCATTAACCAATAAGCATCCTCTTCACAATTCTAGTTTGCAAAACCAAAATTGTGCAATGGAGAAAGTAATTTTTGTATTATAAGGTTGACAATGGAGAGACAGAATTAAGGAAAGGATAATTTAAAACAAATAATAGGAATTCACTAAGTTTTTCATCCATTCTGTCCTAAAAGCCATAGTCATTTCTTACCTGAAAAAGTCCACAAAGTTATTACATAAAACTTGTTACACTCCAAAATCTATTTGCTCAAAAAACCTCATAACTCATACATACCCAAGGAGGTAACAAAGTGTTCATGCGCATTGAGGGTCTTCATGCATCGCTTGTTCTTATAATCCCACACACGTAGGGTTTTGTCATCAGCACAACTCAAAATAAACTTCCCCCCAGAATGGAACAGAACTCCACGTACCCAGTTATCATGACCCACCTTAAAAACAAAAAGGTATTTGACTTAATTAAGAAATAAATTACTTAAATAGCATCTATGAAAATACTAAGTCATAACTAAAAGCCCACTGAAACTACATGCACACACACACACATAAAAAAAAAAAAAAAAGCTAAAAACAGACAAACAAACAAACAAGTCTAGGAAATTCTTCTAGATAAAAAAACAAGAACTGGAAACTAACAAGTAAATGCAATGAGTGATGCTTGACTGACTCCTAGATAAAGGCAAAATAAAGTTAAAAAGAACACTACTGGGATAATTGGACAAATTATATAATACATTAATGTTAAATTTCTCGAGTGTGATAACTGTATTGTTAACAGTAGAATACCCTTATTCTTAGGAGATACATGTTGTCATGTCTACAAGTTAAGTAACTCAAATTGTTCAAAAAATGTATGTAAACACACACACACACAAAAATGTTAAAAACTGGTGACTGTAGCCCTGACCAGTTTGGCTCAGTGAGTAGAGCGTTGGCCTGTGGACTGAAAGGTTCCAGGTTCAATTCCAGTCAAGGGCATGTACCTTGGTTGCGGGCACATCTCCAGTAGGAGGTGTGCAGGAGGCAGCTGATTGATGTTTCTCTCTCATCAATGTTTCTAACTTGTCTATATCCCTCTCCCTTCCTCTCTGTAAAAAAATCAATAAAATATATTTAAAAAAAAACAAAACAAAAAAACTGGTGACTGAGGGTGAAGGGTATACAATCACCCGTATATCTATTCACCCACCCACCTAATCTCCTGTCTCAGCATTTCCATTTCTTTCAATTTAGCCTAAAAAATAATTAAGACCAGGCCCAGAGATTTAGTTAACAAAGATGTTTATCAAAGCACTGCATGTAATTAATGTAGAGTATACCTAATGACACGAGCAAATGTCATATACCTTCTAAATTAAAAGTTTGCTATAAAGCAGTATGTACAAGCATAACATTTTTATTTAAAAAAACACCACCAAATTCATCTACAGAATAATGTAAGAAAGTACCACATGTGGCTATTTAAATATAAACTAACCAAAATTAAATACAATGAACAATTCGGTTCTTCAGTCTTACTAGTCACACACGCTAGTATAGTTACATTATTGGATAGTGCAGATAAAAAAGACAACCAAGATGACATGTCCTTTTAAAACTTTATTCTCTTATAGTAAAGCCACCAATCACTAGAGGTAGAATCCTCAACAGAAATCAAATCACCTTTTGTTGCCTGCACCAAAATACAGCAGAAAAGGTACAACCCTTTCCCCACCTTTAACTGAAAAATAGGAGCCAGAAACTTCCAGGGGAATTAATAATGACCTGTGTGTTACAGAAGAGGAGTGCACATGCTTTTAATTTTAAAAGTGGACCACCTTTTCTAACCGCAATATTGTATATCTGAACTTGGCTCAGAACACTACTAGAGGAGAGTTTAAGTTTCTAATTAATTCTTGATGATGCTTCCATATGTTTATCATAAACTTCTAAGTATAGTTAGCACCTAAGGAATCTCTAAAACTAACAGTTAACAAATTACAAAAACTGCTACTTGGATTAATGTCTACAGATTCTATACTAAATCATATATATATATCCTCATATTGAAATCTAGGTGTCAATGGGAGAAAAAAGGAGACATATGTAATACTTTCAACAAGAATTACTAAAAAAATAAACAAAAAAATAAAAAGCGAGCCATAAAAAACAAAAGAAAACTTAAAAAAAGGAAAGAAAACAAAGAAGTAGTGAGATTACTCAAACTTACAAGGGTCATAAGGCACATGCCAGTACTGACATCCCACATCTTAATAGTCTTGTCTCTGGATCCAGATAGCAAGAATGGCCCAGGCTTGCCACTTTTTTTAGTCTATAGAAAACATATAAAAATTAAATTTCCCATGCAAGAAGTTATATAAGGACTTAAATCACTTTTATCTATTAATGATCTGTATTTCTAATTTTATAAAAAAGCATTTTTTAACAAATAAAAACTGGTAAGAAGACTTAAGAACTACCTCCTTAGCAAATTTCCAGTATGCTGTACAGTACATCTCTAGGACTTGCTCATCTTGTTTTACTGTATCAAAATGGACAAGTTTTGCCCTGGCTGGTGCAACTACTCAGTTGGTTGGAGCATCATCCTGTGCACCAAAATGTTGCTAGTTCGACCCCCCATGGGAGGCAATCCAAGGATGTTTCTCTCATACAACGATGTTTCTTTTTCTCTCGCTCTCCTTTCCTTCTCTGAAATCAGTAAAACATATCCTCAGATGGGGATTAAAAAACACACAAAAAACAAAACAAAGCACACATCTTTTAACCTACATAGGAAGGACCCAATTAATATAAATGTTGATGTTTCTCACTCTTCCTTCCTTTACTCTTTCAAACCAATAAAAAACTTTTTAAAAAATCAATTTCTACAATACCAAAATGATAAACTTACTGTTCAAGACTTCTGTAATCAAGAAGGATCTTAAAACTATACAATTTAGCTACAAAATAAAGTCCAGATTAGAATAAAATTTATGACATATTGTATGTAACTACCACCAGAGGGCAGTAAAAGGAACTTGAAAATGCAACTAGCCACCAAAATAGATTACAATAGAAGCTTCATTTAGAAATACAATGGAGAGAAGAGTGGAGAAGAGGAAAGAGTCTCCTCCTTCACTTGTTAAAATGTAATTTAAAAAAATCCACAATAGTGTCTTGGCTGGTGTGGCTTAATTGGTTGGGCACCAATTGTCCTGTGCACCCACTGAAAGGTTGGCAGTTCATCACCCGGTCAGGGCACATGCCCAGTTTGCAGGCTATCTGGGTCGAGGTGCATATGGAAGGCAACTGATTGATGTTTCTCTCACATTGATCTCTCTCTCTAAGGAAAAAATCTGTAGTAGAAGAGCCTGATCAAGACTTATCAGAGACCTCCATATAAAATATTCTTCATTTAAAGAAATATATTTTTATTGATTTCAGAGAGAAAGGGGGAGAAATATTAAACTGCATTCCACCAAAAATTATCCTATTTAGTAGAAGAGTAATATGCAAATTGACCATACCCCCGTTCAAGCCACATCCACAGCCACGCCCACCAGCCAACCAGGAGCAAATTATGCAAATAAACCTCAACCAAGATGGCTGCGGCCACTGAGTGCAGGAGGGAGGCTTGGGTTTCCCCGGCAATGGAGGAAAACAAGCTTTCCACCTGCTCTTATGGCCTAGGCCTCCACTCAATGTTACAAAGTTTCAATTATAGAAGATACATAATCCCAATAGAAATGGCGACAGCCACAGAGCTGGAGAGAGCAGAGGCTAGGGTTGCCCTGGCGATGGAGGAAGTCAAGCTTCTGCAGCCCTAGCGCCTAGGCCTCCACTCTAGGCTACAAAGCCTTAATTATAGAATTAAATAATTAAATTATAGAATTTAAATAAAACCAAACAGAAATGGCTGTCGCCACAGAGCGAGCAAAAGGCTTGGCTCTGCTCCAAAGTTTCAGTTGTAGAACATAAATTAATCCCAGATCCCAGGGCCTCTGCTTGGGTTGCTGGGGTGTGTGGCTGCCCTGCAAACCACCACAGGCCCCTCGCCCAGGCCGCCCCATGCCAAGGGAACCCCCACCCTGACCTGGGACACCCTTCAGGGCAAACCAGCTGGCCCCCACCCATGCACCAGGCCTCTATCCTATCTAATAAAAGAGCAATATGTAAATTGACCATCACTCCAACATACAAGAGGGCTGCCCCATGTGATCAAAGATCCTGCCTCCATGTGGACACAGATGGCCATCACAAGATGGCCAACAGGGGAGGGCCGTTGGAAGATTCCAGGCCAGCAAGGGAGGTAAGTTGGGAGGGAGCAGACTTGGAAGAGAGGGCAGTTGGGGGCAATCAGGGGAGAGCAGTTAGGGATGACAAGGGCAGCAGAGGAGGGAAGTTGGGGGCAAACAGGCTGGCAGGGGAGCAGTTAGAAATTAATTAGACTGGCAGGGTAGTGGTTAGCGGGTGATCAGGCTAGCATGCAGAAGCAGTTAGGGGCAATCAGGCAGGCAGGCAGGCGAGCAGTTGGGAGCCAGCAGTCCTGGATTGTGAGAAGGATGTCCAACTGCCCATTTAGGCCCCATCCTACTGGGATGGGGCCTAAATGGGCAGTCAGACATCTCTCGAGGGGTCCAATTGGAGTGTGTACAGGCTGGGCTAAGGGACATCCCCCACCCGCCATGCACAATTTTATAAATTTTTATTTATAAAACTAGAGGCCCGTTGCAGAAAGATTCCTGCAAGAATAGAGCTTCCTGCGGCCTGAGCAAAGTTCCCTCCCTTCTCTGCTGCCTCACTCCCTTCTCTAGTATCTTGCTCTCTCCTGTCTCTGCTGCCTTGCTCGCTCCCATCTTCACTGCTTGCTCCTGTCTCCGCCGCCTCACTCCCTTCTCCGCTGTCTCCCTTCCTCTCGTCTCCTCTGCCTCGCTCCCTTCCTTCTCCCCCGCCCAGCTTGCTTGCTTCTTCGCAGCTTTGCTTCCTTCTGCAGTGCTTGGCTTTTTTCTATGCCTTCTTCTGTGTGCAAATAAGCAAATTAACTACCATCTTGGTTGGGTTAATTTGCATACTTGCTCTGATTGGCTTATGGGCGTAGCTTGTGGTTGTAGCAGTCAATTTGCATATTATGCTTTTATTAGATAGGATAATTATGCCCATAAAAAGGTGATTTTTCTAAAGGATAACTTTAGCCCTAGCTGGTTTTACTCAATGGTTAGAGCGTCAGCCTGCAGACTGAGGGGTCCCAGATTCGATTCTGGCCAAGGGCACATGCCCGGGTTGCGGGCTCGATCCCCAGTGGGGGGCGTGCAGGAGGCAGCCAATTGGTGATTCACTCTCATCGATGTTTTTCTCTCTCTCTCTCCCCCTTCCTCTCTGAAATCAATAAAATATATTTAAAAATAATAATAAAATAAAAGATAACTTTAACCTCTCCATAAGTTTTATTCTGCACTGGCATACTCTTAAAACAATGGCATTTCTAATAATTTGAATAACCACTTTCCATCTTTAGGAGAATCTCCATCCCCATTACACAACACAGGTCAGCTGATAGCAATAATAAAAACTGGTTTAAAAATATAAACACGGCCGGCCCCCCTGCCTCAGTGGTTGAATATTGACCTATTAACCAGGAGGTCACAGTTCAATTCAAGGGCACAAATCCAAATTGTAGACTCAATCCCCAGTAGGGTTCGTGCAGAAGGCAGCCAATCAATGACTCTCCTCAGTGATGTTTCTCTTTCGGTCCCTTTCTGCTAAAATCAATAAATATATATCTTTTAAAAATTACACACACACACAACCTGCAAGTTAAAGAGTAAAAAATAAGATTCATAATTCTGGAATATAGATTTTTAAATGCATTAACGGCTCTGAAATTGAACATCAGAAAATGTTATCTAAGGTTCTGAGCTATCAGCAATAAAATCATGAAATGACACATAAATCATAGTACCTCAGATCCTGTTGCTTCAGAGATGGAAGAATATGAGCTTTCTGGAGCCCAGGAAATGCATTCTACCACATGCTCATGTTCTCGAAGCTCAGCCTTGCATTCCTTTGTTGCTACGACCCATACTCGCACAGTCTGGTCATTGGAGCAGCTGGCTATCAGAGTGCCATCCTGATTTGGCCGAACCATACGAACCCACTCTCTATGTCCTGTGAATGTCTTCACACAGTAGCTGTCAAAATAAATAATAATTTATGTTGTGAATGGTAATCCATTGAGACATTTCTCAGAAGCAATGCTAAACTTACTATGTGTACTGGAATGAAGAGAATGACACCAAGTTAGTGAAATCATATGCAAGTCAACAGAATAAATGTACATTCCCGGTTAATAGAAAATGGGAACAGGCTGGAAAGTCAAACATCAGTTAAAATAAGCTTATGGGAGAATCATTAAGGAGCTAACCAAATCAACAACATTTAGAAAGTAAAATATATAGAGAAAATCTTTTCAAAATTAAACACACACAATAAACCTAACAAAAATATTTCTAGCCACGTTGGGGGAAAAGCATGCTCTACTAATCTGGGTAAAACCAGTAGGTTAAGATTCTATTTTAACAATCGTGTGATTCTAAGCACAACCAAATTAAACCTAATAGGGGCATACCTGTACAAATGTTATCTACATTTTATTTCACCCCACAGAGAGATAACCTAAAAGAAGACCACAGAGAAAATAAGCCATTACATAGAAAATGGCTCTGAAGGACATAGATTTTCTTTCATAATTTCTCTGTTTTGGGGGGAAGATACATTTAGATATCCAAACTTAAAGTACATAATAAAATTGCCATGATGATCATTATGGACAAAAGCTAAAATTATTGGAACATTCAGAATATCTCTTTACCAGATATTCAATTAAATCTACTTACCCAGTTTGCACTTCCCACATTTTTATAGTTTTATCTCTTGAAGCAGACACTATATGATCTCCATTGGGCATGATGGCTACTGAAGAAACATTGTGATCATGGCCTGAAACACACAACACAGCCACATATTAAATAATATGCCACCAAGAGCAATTAAACCTGTTCACCTCAAGATTTCACCACGGAATTTTAAATAACACATCAACTTTAAATACAGTGGGCTTTATTATAAATTTTATTAAAAACTTGGATTTACACAAAAAAGGAACTAGTACCAACCAATAAAATAATCCACAATCAATAGCCAACTCAATTTGTGAATAAATTTCAAACTGCACAACTGTTTTAAAACCATACTGGCGCTAATGTCATCAGTATCTGAATATATTGGTGTGGAGCAAAAGTAAATTTATAGCTCTGAGTATGCAAAATAGTTTATTCTTGTATTATTCTTTATTAATATTGTATTATATCTTTTTAGTTATTTCATATCCTTATGATTTATGTTTAAGTAATGATGGCTGGTAATTTAACTTACTTTTGCCCACCCCTGTATTAATACACTGAATGTTTATGTATGAACACTAGAAAAACACACAAATATTTCCATTGTTCATATTCTACAATATAAAATAGAAATAAAGCTAAAAAGACCAGGTAAGAAAAATTGGGATATGATTCTATATTTAAAATAGTGGTTGGAATGATCTTTTGTTCCATATACATTATTCACAATTCTAACTAATAGTTATCCTTAAAGGAAAAAGCCCCAGTGAGTCCGCAGATTTTATGAAAGGATCAACAGAATTCCTCTACTTGTCAAGCCTCTTGAATGCATTTAATTCGGAAAGAAAACACACTCTTCAAATTACACTCTCTATATAATCATGTAACTTACTCATGTGCCAGCATCTCTGAATAATATATTTAGAAAAATATTTTATGACTAACACAGTATGTGTTCCTTATATAAAATACAAGCATTTAAATTTCATCATGTTTAAAGAAACAAGTTTCCTCAGTGGTTGCGCTTCAGCCGATGGACTAGGGGTCACTGGTTTGATTCCTGGTCAGGGAACATGCCTGGGTTGTGGGCTCAAGATCCCCAAAGGGGCATGTAGCAGGCAGCTGATTAATGTTTCTATCTCCCTATCCCTCCCCCTTCCTCCCTTTCTAAAATCAATAAAAATATATTTTAAACAAAACAAATAATTTAAAAAACTCACAAAGAAACAAAACCCTTCTTTACAGAGCACCTTCTATGTACCAGGCATTAAACCAAGATAATCAAGTACAGAAGACCTGTTTCACTGTGCTTTGCTACATTGTGCTTCACAGATATCGCATTTTCATCAACATCAAAGAAAGACCCTCCACCAGCAAAAATAACTAAATCACTATTCAGATTGATGAGCAGCATCTTTTTAGCAATACATTTTAAAAATTAAGGTATGTACACTGAGTTTTTTAAAAATATAGAATACTACTATACGCTTGATAGAATGGTGTAGTACAAACACAAAATATTCATTACTCACTATATTGTGATATTTGCTTTATTGTGGTGGTCTGGAATTAAACCCGCAATATCTCCAAGGTATGTCGGTATGTGGTCTCATTTTATCCTCACAACAAGCCTATGACTTAGGTATTATTACCTCTATCTTGCAGATGGAAGAGGTTAAAACTTCATAATGCCATAAGTAAGCAAGTAGGAGTTTAAACCCAGATACCTGATTCCAAGGCTCTTTGCACAAAGCTAAACTGCCTTAGAGAATAGTCTCCATGACAAAACCCAGACAACCTAACAAGGAGACTATATGTAAAATATTAAGAAGTGAGCAAGGAAATACGGACTCCAGCTTTTACTATACGCACTCTCTCTCAACTTCCATTTCCTAATAGAGAAAAATGATTTAAAAAAAGACAAAAACACCCTACTAAACAACTTCATTTTCTCAAAAACAGATAGATATCCTAGCAGTTTTTCTTATTAATAAATACTTGTGAAAACAATTTTCATACTTTATATAAACCACTAAGAGATACTTAAAGCATCATTAACAAAAACAACTCTCGACTATGACTTATCCATGGATTATCTACATCATATAGTCCTTCAACAACACAGACAATTAAGAACTGAATGAAGGGAACCTGCACATGGTTAGAAAACAACATTCTTAATTCTGGAATGCCATGTGAGAAACCAATATCAAAACACCGCCCTCTATTCCTTACCGTGCATGGTTCTGATGCATTCAAAGCCCTGAAAATCCCATAGTTTAATGGTCATATCTGCAGAACACGAAGCCAGAAGCTTGCCACTGTGGTCAAATGAAATATCCTGTACAGAGTCTGTATGCCCCTTAAGAGTTCGTTCAAAATCTCCAGTCTCATAATCCCATACCTGTCACATGAACAAAAAATTGGTTAATATCAACCCATCACTTTCTTGTTTCACATCTGCACTCAGCAGGCCAGTCTGGCACCTTACTAATTAACTGAGAAAGTGATAAGGGGTCACTGTCTTGCAAATTAGCACATCTTCAAGTATAAATTGGTCTTTCCTCTAATAGAGAAAATTGATGGTGTAATTATTAAATGGACCTCTAGTACCACATTACCTACCATGCACCTAATTATACTAGTGATATAAAGTATATAAAGCCACAAGACAAAGTCCTTCCCAATCTGACAGTAGGCAACAGATATGTTAATAAGCAAATTTTAGTGCAAAGAATTTCAGGGGGCTATGACAGGAATTTATATGTAGAATGAAAGTAACAACGAAGGAGTATTCAATTGTACTAGATAGTGGAATTCAGATATTTAAAAGGCCAAGAAAAGACTTCGTATAATGTAACTGTCCATGAAAAGCAGATTAACCAAAAAAAGTCATTCTGATTTAAAAAAGTCACAATCACATATTTTAAAGGTAACTTTTCTAAGATAATAGAAATAATGAGCGATCAAGAATAAATATTAGAAACAGATCTCAAGAACATACTAAACTTTCATTCTGGTGGTCAAATGCAAGTTGAAGTTTAATCTTTCACCAACCCCAATTATACTGCTCTAAAGTCAAATGATTAATTCCATTCTTCCCATAATAATTTCAAATTTATCTGTGGTAGGGTATATACCAACCAATTTAGAAAAATGTAGAAACTGCATTTTGAAAACTTAGGAACAATATAAATATCCAACATTGGCGAATGGCTAAGATATAAAATTTGTAACTGTAATGGGTTTATGACATGCACACAATGCTATGTAAAAAAAGAATAACACGTGATCATTACATAAAAAAAGAACTTAAGAAAAATGAACTATCTTCGAAAAACTTTAACAGAAAACCAAATTTTTTTCCATGTAAATGTTTAAGTACTCCTACATGTGCTTAATTTTGGGTAACTTTGTTATACTTGAGGATCCTTCTACTATAAGTTGCATTTTTAAATTTCGAATTTCAATTATTTATTGCTAGTTTATAGAAACGTAATTACGTTTTGTATATTGACCGTGTATCCTGTTAAGTCGTTAAATTCAGTCATAGTTCTAGTAGCTTTTTTGTACGTTCTTTGGAATTTTCTACATAGATCGTGTCTGCAAATAAAGAGTTTCATTTCTTTCTTTTTTATGCCTTTTATTTCTTCTTCCTTATTGCACTGGCTAGGCACTCCAGTGTAAAGGTGAATATTAGCGGTTGAGATTGGACATCCTGCCCTGGCCTTGGTTCCTGATCTCAAGAAGAAAGCATTCAGTTTCCATCAAGTATTAGGACCATTGTAGGTTTTTTCAGTGCCCTTATCTTTTATCAGGTTACCTCTCTTTCTAGCTTGTTCAGTTTTCCTCATGAATGGATATTGGCATATTTCAAATGCTTTTTCTGAATCTATTTTTTTTAACGTTTTCACTGATTTCAGAGAGAGGAAGAGAAACATCAGTGAGAGAAATATCTGCTCGGCTGCCTCCTGCCCCCTACTAGGGATAGAGCCCATAACCCGGGCATGGGCCCTGACCAAGAATCGAACCCGTGACCTCATCCTGGTGCATGGGACGAGGCTCAACCGAGCCACACAGCTGGGCTATTTTTGTTGTTGTTGTTGTATCACATTAATTTTCAAATGTGGAACCATTCCTTGCATACCGACTGGGTGCACCTACTTGATTATAATTATCCTTTTAATAAATGGCTGGATTCAATTTGTTTATAATGTGTAAGGGATTTTACATCTGTCTTCATACTGTATTGGTCTTATTTTGTTATCTAAGTGTTTAATTTTGACACCAAGAGTTCAGAGGAACACTTGAAGTGTGATCGGTTTTTAAAAATATATTTTTAGAGAGAGTGGGAAGGGGAGAGACACAGAGAGAAACATTGATGTGAGAGGGAAACATCAATTGGTTGCTTCTCGAATGCACTCCAACCAGGGCTGGGGACTGAGCCTGCAACTGAGGTATGTGCCCTTGACTAGAATCAAACCCAGGACCCTTCAGTCCATGGGCCGACACTCTATCCACTGAGCAAGTTACTGAACATCTCCTAGCTTCATTTTTCTCCTGAGGAACTAATAGGAAAGATTACCTTTTCATTACTGTGGATTAAATTAAATCATGCAAATAAAAGTGCTTGGCATGTACCTAAATTTTAAAACGTTAGCTATTTTTTAAAAATCATGCATCTCATGAAAAAATACTCTCCTCACTGAGAACTGGTGAAAACCAATAGCTGTGTATGATGCTAAGCATCTGATCTATCGTTATCTTCTGATCACTGAGATGCCATCTTCAGAGCCTCCACAATGTCCTTATTCTGCCCTTCGTGGGGGTCGGATGCCTCCCAGCACCGGTGCTAAGAATTCTCAGATATTATCTGCAATATCTCAAAAGTTCACGTTTCAATATCCAAGTCTTTGTCTACCAGGGTAAATGATCTTCCGACGCTCCTCAAAGTGCCCCTCTGAATGTCTGCCAAGGATTACTCTTGTCCCCGCAAAGGGCTTCTCTCTGGGAATGTGCGTCCTGCAGCTGCCTGCTCCGCTGGAGGGCTGCGTGCCTGACACTTGTGTGTGCCGCCAGACCTGTGGCCTGTGCTGTGCTCGGCGGCAGGGGTGGGGAACCTGATTCCATGACATTTCTGGCAGGAAGAATCACCTCCCCGCTGGGTCAGTGCTGAAAAGGACCTCCGTTATGTAACATGTAAATCATGATGTCACCTGTCTGGCTCCACTTAATGCCAACCTGTACGATTCTAAAATGCTCATGATAAAAAACTATAATGTACTTGAAATAAAAAATATCCCTGCCGAAACTGGTTTGGCTCAGTGGATAGAGCATTGGCCTGTGGACTCAAGGGACCCAGGTTCGATTCCGGTCAAGGGCATGTACCTTGGTTGCGGGCACATCCCCAGTGGGGTGGGGGTGTGTGGGTGTGTGTGTGTGTGTGTGCAGGAGGCAGCTGTTTGATGTTTCTAACTTTCTATCCCTCTCCCTTTCTCTCTATGAAAAACCAATAAGATATATATTTTTAAAAAATATCCCTTATCCTAACAATAGCATGGGCTTTCCCCCATTTTTTTTCTATGCCCTTTAAGTATAGTGACTGTGTATACTTCATTATTCAATTTTTCCCTTTGCTTCTTATGATATGAATTTTTTCATGTTGTTAAAAACTTATAGCATTCTTGCCCTGGCTGGGTAGCTCAGTTGGTTAAAGCATTATCCCAATAAGACATGTTTGTAGGTTCAATCTCCAGTCAGGGCACATACAAGGACTAACCAATGAATACATAAATAAGTGGAAAAACAAACTGATGTTTCTCTCTCTCTTTTTCTAAAACAGAAAACAGCATTCTTAAAACAACAACAAAAAATCTTAGCATTCTTTAAAAAATAATTCCTATTGTTGGCTAAAGTTTTTTTAAAATTATTATAGGAAACATATAAGTGAAAATCTTTGACTCTTGAAAAATATCTGTCCTCATTTTACAATACTTAGGGTCACACAATAATGGGAAAAGAAAAATTGGGTCAAAAAGTATAAACTTTTTAAGCGCTTCAAATTATTTTGCTGAATTGTTTTCCCATTAGATTATATAAAAATAATGAGAATGCCTGCTTCATCAAAAACTTATAACCTCTGGGAATTCTCATTTGAAAAAGCATAATATCTTGACAGATTTTATACATATTACAAAAGGCCCTGGTGCACAAAAATTGTGTATGAGAGGGTGGGGGTCCCCTCAGCCCAGTCTGCACCCTCCCCAATACAGGACCCATAGGACAATGTCCCCCTGCCAGTTCAGGCCCAGTCCCGGAGATCAGGTTAAAACTGGCAATCGGAGATCCCTCTCACAATCTTGGATCACTGGCCCCTAATCGCTCGCCTGCCTGCCTGCCTGATCGCCCCTAACTGTCCCCCGCTGCCAGCCAGGTCTACCCTAACTGCCCCCCGCCGGCCTGGTCGTCCCCAACTGCATCCCCCGCCGGCCTGGTTGCCCCTAACTGCTCCCCTATGCCAGCCTGGTTGTTTCTTACTGCCCCTCCCCCTGCTGGCATGGTCACCCCAAATGTCCCCCTCTGTAAGCCTGGTAGCCCCCAACTGCCACCCTGCTGGCCTGGTTGCCCCACACAGCCTGTTTGTTCAGTCGGTTGTCCCTCACTAACCCCCCTGCTGGCCTGGTCCTAGGCAGCCATCTTGTGAGGACCTGAAGGTTAATTTTCATATTACGACTTTGTTATATAGGATAATTTTAATTTGCATTTCTTCTATAAGTAGTGAGGCCAAGCTTGTTATTGTTAGTTAAGCTATTTTTCTTCCTCTGTGAATTATCTCTTCATGTCCTACAGTCCATTTTAGAGATGTTTCTGTTTTTCATATTTGTTTGAACGGTTTATATATTAAAGTTGGCAATCCTTAACCTGCTTTATTAGTTTAATGTATTTTGTTGCATTGCTGTTCATTTTTTAAAACATTTAAAAATTAGTTCTAAGTGACAACCAAAAATATTTCAAAAATTTAAACGGTGCAATTAAAAATATTGTTATGAAGCCCCTGGCTGGGTGGCTCAGTTTGTTAGAGCATTTTCCTGTGCACCAAAAAAAAAGTAGGTTTGATTTCCAGTCAGTGCCAGTGCACATACCTAGATCGAAGGTTTAATCCCAGTCAGGGTGTGTATGGAAGTCAACTGATCCTTGTTTCTCTCTCACATAGATGTTTCTCCCTCCCTCCCTCCCTCCCTCCCTCCCTCCCTCCCTCCCTCCCTCCCTCCCTCCCTTTCTTCCCTTCCTCCTTCTTTTCTTGCCCCCCTTCCCCTTCTTCTCTAAAATCAATAAACATGCCGAGACCGGTTTGGCTCAGTGGATAGAGCGTCAGACTGCGGACTGAAGGGTCCCAGGTTCGATTCCGGTCAAGGGCATGTACCTTGGCTGTGGGCACATCCCCAGTAGGGGGCGTGCAAGAGGCAGCTGATGGATGTTTCTCTCTCATCAATGTTTCTGACTTTCTATCCCTCTCCCTTCCGCTCTGTAAAAAATCAATAAAATATATTAAAAAAAAATAAAATCAATAAACATATCCTCAGTTGAGACTTTAAATTAATTAAATTAAAATAAAAATACTATCATAAACTATTCCAAATATCTACCCTCTATCAGTTTTTCTTAATTATTATGTAGTTCAAATGTTAATAATGAAAATGAGTGGTTCTAAAAGGAAATTCCTCACATTAATAAACAAACACAAACTTGCGGTATTTACCAGATGCACAAGAGAAATTACATAATGTAATTTTAATTTTGTTATTGATAACTGTTAACATTAGCTTTTTGAGCCCTTACCATCTATCTATTTAAGTTTGCCAGACACTATACTACATACATTACGTATATATTAAGAAATAGAATCTTATGAAATATTTTTAATCCCCCTTCCCAATAAACGAGATAACTGAGCCTTAAACATAATCCCTTTGCCCAATATAGTCACAAGAATGACTGCCTCTTGCATGCGCTCCAACTATGCCCCTTTGTGTTTTCCTTTGGGTTTTTGGAAAGCAGTTCTATCACAACCAGCACACTTAGAAATCACCTAACTTGAACACAACTGAAGAAAGAAAAGATACAGAAGGAAAGTAAGTTTTTTGTTTTCATTCCACAAATTATCAAAGGAAGTAATTTATGAGAAAAAAGCTTTATGTATAAAAATAAACAGAACTTTATGACAGTAGATGACTAAAAATAACTTAAAATCCAAAGAAAGATCTGTTAATGCTGCTGAAACACTGCTGACACGAAGTACTCCTTTAGTATCTGACCAGCACTGTGGTAAGCAGTTTCTCCGTAATAATGAATTTAATCCTCCTTTAAGCCCTGAGATAGGTATTATCTTCACTTCACAAATGAGGAAAGGTAAGCACAAAAAGTGTATTTGCCCATGATCATATTAATTATTAAATGGCTGGGTCAGTACTTGAACCTACAACCTGGGCTCTGGGATCATTAACTACCCTATAATGCCTCCATACACAAATAAAACAATCAGTTTTAAATCATTAAAAATAATCATTCATTAGAAACAAAGAAAGGTGTTTCTAAAATAAGTTTAATCAAAAAAGGAAATAAAACTAAACACAAATGCTTTTTATTAACGAAACAAACATTTGTGCACATTAAATAAAGACTAAATGGAAGGGAAGTTAAGCAGTTGCTGAGATACGTGGTTTGATTACAGACAAAAATTTAAAAACTTATATTTGTAGTATTTTGTTCATGGAATAAATGATGTTTGTTGATTCTCCATTTTCTTTTTTTATTGATTTCAGAGAGGAAAGGGGGAGAGAGATGGAAACATCAATGATGAGAGAATCATCCATCAGCTGCCTCTTGTTGCCTCTACCTGGGTATTGAGCCCACAACCCAGGCATGTGCCCTGACGGGGAATCAAACATTGACCTCCTGGTTCTTAGGTTGACGCCCAACCACACTGACCAGGCAGGTTCTCCATTTTTACAATCAAAGCATAAAAAACTTATTCACAATTATAAAACAGATATAAATAACATAAACCTTGGCCATCCAAAAATAACAGGACTTATACAAAATTATCTGGTAAATAAAGGGAAACAAGTATGTACCATTTGTAATATTTTAAAGTTGACTCCACAGATGTATTTTAAGATGACACATTAACAGTTTTGTTTATGCTTTTCAACTACCATTGCAAAATTAATAGTAAAAAAAAAATTTAATAGCAAATACTGATCACTAGTTGGGTTTCCCAATGGTTAGAACATCACCTCGAGGACAAAAGAATCGATTCCTGGTCAAGGGCATGTACCTGGTTACAGGCCTGATCCTGGGCCGGGGCGCAAGCAGGCAGCAACCAATCAATGTGTCTCTCTCACATCGATGTTGCTCTTTTTCTCCCACGCCCCTCCACCCTCCCTTCTATGAAAAAAAAAAACAATCAATGGATAACATATCCTGCAATAAGGAAAAGCAACAACAAAAAGGACTGGGTTCAATCTAATTTAAAAAGTTTACTTTTATCCCTATGCCTCATGATAGCAGTGCAGCTTTTTAGTACACAAGACTATCATTAAATCAATCATTCAAATACACATCTACATAAATCTGAAAAAGCAATATATTAAGGTTTTAGGTATGTAACCATCTCAGCCTACAGAAGTAAATGATGCACATGTGAATTTAAGACTCTCTTCCAATGGCTCTGCAGCCTGCCCCATGCATGGCCAGCCTAAAGGATAAAAGGAAGCCACTGATTTAGAAACTAAAGAAACCGCATACGGAAAAGATAAAATAGTGCTTAATATAAAGAACAAGTTAAGTATAAATCACAGTTAACTGTTTCTTGCATTTTATGTTAGATTGCGGCTGTGTGGTATGTACACTCTTAAACCACATTCTCCTAAACCTCTCCAAATGAAAGTTAAACTGAAATAAGCCTTAAAACAGAGAAACCTACCTAAACCTTTTAACTGTATTTTAGTTGTCTTTTTGCAGGTGGTTTATACAACTGCCATGTCTGAATTACAGAGAATTACAAAAACAACCTTATGTATTGTGAGTATTATGGGGTGGGGGAATTAAAGAAATGCATAACTTATAAAGCGAAAAACACCTACATTCTTACAACCATGGAGAGAATTACTATTTAGTTTGGTATCAAAGCCAATATTAAATATATCAAGAAGAGTCCAAACATATTCATCTGCTGAATTACTAGTGTTGTAATCCTGTATTTTCATCTATTACCTTTGCTTAAAAGTAAGGTACACACTTTCCCCCTTTCTAGGTCCTTGTTTTCAGAATGTTTTTATTTCTTTCGCCCAATTAAATTTAAATCTGCTTTTAACAATTATTACCCTATTGCAAATCTTTCTTTTTAAAAAATTACCTTAATTGTAGCATCCTCTGAAGCAGAGACCATAACACTGAACACAGGATGAAAAATAACTCGAGTGACTGGACTCCTATGACCACTCAATGCATATTTTTCTGGTGGACGGGGAATCCATTCTTTTGGGTCTCGTTTCTGACCAAGAGGTCCACCTGATGTAAATTCTTCTTTTGCTTCATTTAGTTTTGATTCTAATTCCATAACCTTGAAAATGAACATATAATTATATATTCAGATAGACTCTAATTTCATTTGATATTTTAAAAAACTAAATAAGAAAATTTGAACAATAAAAAAAAACTTTACTTTGTGTCTATATATGCAGAATACTTTAAAAAATCATTAAATCACAAAGCATTCATTTATTAAAAGTAAAAAAATTTTAGTGATATAAAAACCGAAAATTGAGCCCTAACCGGTTTGGCTTAGTAGATAGAGCATCAGCCTGCAGACTCAAGGGTCCCAGGTTCGATTCCGGTCAAGGGCATGCTTGCAAGCACATACCCAGTAGGGAATATGTAGGAGGCAGCTGATGGATGTTTATCTCTCATTGATGGTTATGACTCTATCTTTCTCCCTTCCTCTCTGTAAAAAAATCAATAAAATATATTTTAAAAAACAAAACAAAAAACCAAAACCAGAAAAATTCAGTACAATTTTTACTTTAACTACTTAACTCAAATAGAAATTTCTATTTATATCTACTATTTAGAGGAAGAGCAGTGCACCTGTGTCGGTCTCTCGAAGTCTGTTACTCTTGGTAAACTCTTCCCAAACCAAGCTTACATTATACATGCTAGTAATATTTATAACTGAAGCCAACATTTATTTAATATCTATGTTTTAGATACTTTTCTAAGAGATTTTGATGCATTAATTCATATTTCAACAATTTATTTATCATTCTAGCTTTGCCTACTAAAATTATAAATTTTAGGACCAGAATATTATTTATTGCCTTCACTTTATGCATAAAAATAAAAGCTCAGAGATAAAAATAACTTGTCTAAATGCACATTTTAGTGTTCTTTTCTCAACATCACATTGGCTCCATTAGTTCTTCGCATCTAAACAAGACCAAGTTTTTAAGTATCAATTCCCTGAAGTCAGATTTATGTAAATTTAACCCAGCCAATATTCAGATTGCTCGAGTTAGCATGGATCAGCTATGATCTTTTGGGGGTCAAAATATTTTTAATGCATAGGAAATATATTATTTGCCTTATCAACATTAAATATAATTATTAATTAATATTTTCAGAAAGTTATGTTAATGTTTTCAGAAAGTTTATTTAAGAACATTCCAAATATAACCAACCAACTTGAAAGGAAAAATTTAGTTACCTTCTTTTGTAATCTAATAACAGATGTCCATTTTTTTTCCAAAAGACCAGCATATTTCTTATCTAATTCTTCATTCTAGAGGAAAAAATGAGAACCTTTTTAAAAAAATGGCTCAACTGTGATTGTTCAAGCCATACAGACCATTTGTGCCTGAGTCTAACTAAATATTACTAAAAATCTTATTATACTAAAAAAAGGTTGAAAACCAAGTTTAGTGCCATGTAAATAACAAATGAAAAAAATCTGTGAATAACTGAGGTGACCGTTAATTGCTGATATTTGAGTAAATTCCACTTACAATTGTAAAAAGTAAAACATACCATATCTAATTCAGCTTCTTTTTTAAAAACTGAATATGCCTCTTCATAACCATTTGAACGAAGATAATCTGCTATAGCCCGATTTCTGGAAAAAAAAAAACAAAACAAAACAAATTCAAATGACTTAAAAAAATACAAATATTTCACAAAAAAAGGACCTGATCCAATTAAGCCTCTAAAACATTTAGCTTTGTCAAAGTACAGCTTTAATAATATATGTACTATATTATTCTTGAGATTTTTTCTTTAAGTTTCTAATGTGTTGCTTACTCTACCAGCTGTGGGCACTCTATAGAGGTCAAGATATGGCTTATATTAACAGGTATCAATTTAGTTTTGCAGAAAGACTTGTTCTGATAAAATTGTAATTAGTATTTTAATATTAGAAACACCTTTAAAGCATTCAGAGCGGGTGCCTTAGATGGTGTTGCTCAGTGGTTAGTGTGTCGGCCCTCACACTGGAGTCTGGGGTTCAATTCCTGATAAAGAGCACATATGTGGGTTGCAGGGTCAATCTCCGGCCCCGGTTGGGGCCCATGTGGGAGGCAAGTGATCTATGTGTCTCTAACATCAATGTTTGTTTATTTATCTCTTACCCTCCCCCTCCCCCTTTCATTCTGTCTTAAAAAAAAAAAAACAATGGAAAAAATATCCCCAAGTGAGGATTAATAAAACAAAACAAAACAAAAAAGAGTGGGTGGGAAAAAAAGGGCATAAGCTATAAACTTAGTATACCATCAGAGACTAAAACATTAATTTACAAAAAAATTGAAGCTGAATTAGCAAGATGCCTTTTCAGGCTCTCCTTATATTCCTTCAAAGAGAAAACCAGCTACCTCCCTATTAAGACAACCTACTCCTCTAACAATTTTTGAGCCTTAAGTCCATTGTTAATATAACAGTTGCTTGGGATTTCCTTTAAAACAATCTAAATTATTTAAAAACTAATATATATAAAAGGTTAAGCAAATTTTGTATATCTACACGTGTTTTTCCACCACTGACCCCCAATATTTCATGCCTGAGGCAATTACTTTACCAGTGTTTTGTGTTTCCTTTCAGAGATAACCCATCTATTAACACACATCCCTGAGTAGTTTTCTAGAGATAATTAATACTCGCTTTTAAAACAAACTGCAGTACATTACATACTAGTATGTCTCACAACCCTATCTAATAAAAGAGTAATATGCAAATTAACCATCACTTCATCCCAACAAGTCACGCCCACCAGCCAATCAGAAGCAAGTATGCAAATTAACCCAACCAAGATGGCTGTGGCCATGGAGCGAGCAGGAGGCTTGGGTTTCCCCGGTAATGGAGGAAACCAAGCTTTCCACACATCTTAGAGGGCCAGACCTCCACTCAAGGCTACAAAGTTTCAATTATAGAAGATAAATAAATCCCAACAAAAATGGCTGCAGCCACCCCACGAAGAAAGCAGGAAGCTTGACTCCGCTCCAGGCTACAAAGTTTCAATTATAAAAGATAAGTAAATCCCAGATCCCAGGCCTCTGCTTGTGTCGCCAGGGGGCATGCCTGTCCTGCAAACCACCACAGGCCCCTCACCCAGGCTACCCCATGCCCCAAAGGAACCTTCACCCTGATCTGGGACACCCTTCAGGGTAAACCAGCTGGCCCCCACCCATGCACCAGGCCTCTACACTATCTAATAAAAGAGTAATATGCTAATTGACCATCACTCCAACACACAAGGTGGCTGCCCCCATGTGGTCAAAGATGGTTCCCCCATGTGGACACAAATGGCCACCACAAGGTGGGGAGGTCAGTTAGGGGTGATCAGGCCGTCAAGGGAGGGAAGTTGGGGGGGACCCACGCCTGCAGGGAAGGGCAGCTGGGGGGGACCCAGGCCTGCAGGAGAGAGCAGTTAAGGGTGACCAGGCCTGCAGGGGAGGGCAATTAGGGGCAAACAGGCTGGTAGGGGAGCATTTAGGCATCAATAAGGCTGGCAGGGGAGTGGTTAGGAGGTGATCAGGCTGGCAGGCAGAAGCAGTTGGGGGTAATCAGGAAGGCAGGCAGCCAAGCAGTTGGGAGCCAGCAGTCCTGGATTGTGAGAGGGATGTCTGACTGCCCATTTAAACGCACATCAGACGTCCATCCCTCAAGGGGTTCCAAACTGGAGAGGGTTCAGGCTGGGCTGAGGGCCACCCCCCCCCCCCCTGCCAAATATGTTTTTATTGATTTTCGAGAGTAAAGCAAAGAGGGGGAAAGTGAGGGAGAGAACATTAATGTTACAAATACCTCGATTGGATCTTTTGTATGCAACCCAACAGAGCCAGGGATTGACCCCAAAGCTCTGGTGTGTGGGGTGTTCTAACCACCAAACACACAGATGTGTGGGGTGTTCTAACCACTGAACACACAAGCCAGGGCCTACCCGCTATTAATGGCTTGAAGATATCTCTAAAAACTGCAACCTGGGTATGTGCAATGACCAGAAATTGAATCAAAGACCCTCTGGTATGGGATGATGCTCCAATAAAAAGCCATACTGGTTGGTGTAGCAATCATTTTTTATCAAATGTAAACCTACCTTCTTCTATATTACACTCCATATGGAAATACACATTTACTACTACAAACAATGCTGCTATGACCACCCTTGTATAAATATAAATGCCACTGCCACCTAATGCTTTAGGAAATAAAAGCACTCTAGTAGTATTACAGAATTGCTAAGACTAAGTTTTAATTCAATGGCATGTTAAAAATAAAATAGTGAATAAAGATAACAGGAAATTATCTTTCTTTTTGTTCCAAGTAATTATTAGCATAACAATGATTAAAGCACAATAACTAGTGGAAGACAAGGTCAGCACATCATATTCCTGGATAAGGGAGTTGAGGAAATGTAAAGTATGTGCTGCTTATGTCACAGCCTATGTCTTCTGGCCTACTCTACTAAGATCATTTGATTCATCAAGAAATAATTTCTTGCCCTAACCAGTTTGGCTCAGTGGACAGAGTGTCGGCCTGCGGACTGAAGGGTCTCAGGTTCGATTCTGGTCAGGGGCATGTACCCTGGTTGCAGGCACATCCCCAGTGGAAGATGTGCAGGAGGCAGCTGATCAATGTTTCTCTCTCATTGATGTTTCTGACTATCTATCCCTCTCCCTTCCAATGCCTTGAAACTGCCACTGCTAAACCCTTTCAGCACCGTTTTCTCATACCATGTTCTTTGTCCATATGTTCACATCACCATATATGCACACACAGTTTTTTTTAATGTTTTTATTTATTTTAGAAAGAGAGAAATCTCTCTCCCCGCCCCCCCCATCTCCTCTAAAAAAAAAAAAAAAAAAATCCTCTAGTGAGGATTAACAACCACAACAAAAAGTATCCAAGCAATCTGCCTACTAAGAGGTCCCTGTTGAATTTAACAAGTACATTTCCAGAACTTAAAGAAGCCTCTGATTCCATTTCACAATAAGGTTCCCAATAAGCACTGCAAAATATTGGAGTTGGGAAGGTGCAGTTGGGAAGTTTCAGTCAAGATGGCGGCATAGTATTGACCCGGTGGCTCAGTCAGTTGGAGTGTCATCCCATGCACCAAAAGGTTGCAGTTTTGATTCCCAATCAGAGCACATACATAGATTGTGGGTTCAATCCCCAGTTGAGGCACATATGAGAGGCAACTGATGTTTTTCCTCTCACATTGATATTTCTCTCTCTCTAAAGTTAATAAAAACATTTCAGGTGAGGATTACACACACACACACACACACACACACACCAAGAAACAATAGAGGTGTAGGACAACACCCTGCTCAGAACCTCGCACAACCACATCAAAATAACAACTGAATTACAGAACTGCCATCATTTAGAATGCCTGAAATCTAGCTGAACAGAAGTCTTATAACAAAGGATATAAAGAAGAAGCCACATGGAGACTGGTTGAGACTGCTAGGAGGGGTGGAGACTCAGAAAGGGCTGGCCCCACACCTATGTGTGGAGTTTTAAAAGGGAGAGAGTCCTGGCAAAGTAGCTTAGTTGGTTAGAGCATCCTTCAGATCAGTGGTTGCCAAACAGTGGTCCATGCACCACTGGTGGTTTATGAGGTCCAAAAGGTTGGCAACTGCTGTTCCAGATGAACCAAGGTTGTGGGTTCGAACTCCAGCCAGTGCACATACAAAAGCAGCAACCAATGAATGTATAAATAAGTAGAAAACATCAACTTTCTCTCTCTCAAAACTCAATAAATAAAAGTTGCCTGTGCTGAGACCAGTTTGGCTCAGTGGATAGAGCATCGGACTGCGGACTGAAGGGTCCCGGGTTCGATTCCAGCAAGGGCATGTACCTTGGCTGCGGACAAATACCCAGTGGGGGGGCGTGCAAGAGGCAGCTGATCGATGTCTCTCTCTCATCGATGTTTCTGACTTTCTATCCCTCTCCCTTCCACTCTGTAAAAAATCAATAAAACATATTTTTAAAAAATAATAAAAATTAAAAAAAAATAAAAGTTGCCTGTGAACTGAGTTACTCGGACTCACTCTGAATTCCAGCACGGGGGCAGCAGCTGGAAAAGAGCCAGCGACATATGGGAAGAACCTGAATTATCTGGCTTGAGGACAAGGGCTGGAGAGGAAGCTTTCTCTCAGACAGAAGTGTTGTCAGAGTCCATTGTTCCTTTGCTGAGCTCCCCCACACCGCCACCCCCACAAAGAGCACCAATCTGGCCAACACCGCTCTCCCACCCTTGTGATTCTCTGAGATCTAACTTGTGGGGCCACCCAAGCTGTTTCCAATGGCTTTTCCATACAAATGGCCTCTTTCCTTGGCTCACGCTTCTGACTTTCTAAAATCTTTCAAACAAGCAGCATCTGGCCTCAGCATGTCCCATACCTCTGGCTAAGATGGCTCCAGGCCCGGCACTAGTGGCAGCCAGTTTTGATTCATAGCTTGGCCTCTCCTGGGCACTTCTAAACCCAGCACATTTACAGATCACCAGGTGGCCCAGGGCGGGGCACAGGTGGTGGCTGACCTTGCACCCTCTGGAAGGCCCCATAGCCAGTGCACTTGATAAGACAGCTTCAGACCACACCAATTATAACCCAACCACCTCCATGAGCAACACATAAAAGGGGTGAAACTCCCTGGGCAACAAAGCCCTACTAAAGTGGGTTCTGCTCCATGGGGTCAACCCCTCCAAAGCAGGCTTCTCCACTATAGTAGCAGCTGGTCCTCACAGCCAATCAGGCTGTGTTTATAGGGGGAGGTAGGAGAGGATCCCCCCGCCCCCCAGTAATGTGCCAAGAGAAACCAAGGCTCAACTACAACAGGACAGTGCATACAGCCCACAAAGGGGTGCATCTGGAGCACCCAGCTCCAGTGACCAGAGAGGCTGCACCACTGGGCCCTCCATACCTCCTACAAGGCCACTCTACCAAGTCCAGGAAAGGCAGGAGCTCTACCTAACACAGAGAAACAAACTTAGGGAAGCAGTCAAAATGAAGCAGTCAAAGAAATAGGTCCCAAATGAAAGAACAGGAAAAATCTCTAAAAAAAAGAACTACATGAAATGGAGACAAACAAGCTATCCTATCCTATATAATAAAGAGGCAATATGCAAATTGACCCTCACACTCTCACAAGATGGCCAGCAGGGGGAAGGCAGTTGGGGGCAATCAAGCTGGCAGGGAGCAGGTAGGTGTCAATCAGTCCAGCAGGAGAGTGGTTAGGGGATGATCAGTCTGGCAGGCAGAAGTGGTTAGGGGCAATTAGGCTGGCAGGCAGACAAGTAGTTAGAAGCCAGCAGTCCCAGATTGTGAGAGGGATGTCCAACTGCCTGTGGGATCGGATCTAAACCCACAGTCGGACATCCCCCAAGGGATCCCAGATTGGAGAGGGACCACCCTCTGGGTTGAGGGACACCCCTCCCCACGGACCTCTAGTCAGATATAGAATTCAAAACAGATATAGAAGTCAACTGTTCTCACACAAACAATTTAGTGAGAACTTCAATACATAAAAAAGGACATGGGGCCCTGGCTGTTGTGGCTCAGTTGGTTGGAGAGTCATCCTGTTATACCGAAAGGCTGTGGGTTTTATTCCAAGTCAAGGTGTATATGGGAGGCAACCAATCAATGTCTCCCTCTGTCTCTCTTCCCTCTCCTCTGCCCCCCCCCCCCTTCTCAAATCAATAGAAATATATCCTTGGGCCGAAACCAGTTTGGCTCAGTGGATAGAGCATTGAGCTGCAGACTGAAGGGTCCCAGGTTTGATTCCAGTCAAGGGCATGTATCTTGGTTGCAGACACATCCCCAGTAGGGGGTGTGCAAGAGGCAGCTGATCGATGTTTCTGACTTTCTGTCCCTCTCCCTTCCTCTCTGTAAAAAAAACAATAAAATATATTAAAAAAAGAAAAAGAAATATATCCTTGTGTGAGGATTCAAGGAGGAAGAAGAGGAAGGAAGGGAGGAGGAAGAAGAGGAAGGGAGGGAGGAGGAAGAAGAGGAGGAAGGAAGGGGGAGGAGGAGGAGGAAGGAAGGGGGAAGGAGAAGAAGGAAGGGAGAAGGAGAAGGAAGGAAGGGGGGAGAGGGAGGAGGAGAGGAAGAGGAAGAGGAAGGAAGTGGGGAGGAGGAGAAAGAAGGAAGGGGGAAGGAGAAGGGGGAAGGAAGAGGAGGAGGGGGAGGGAGGAGGAAGAAGGAGGAAGAAGAAGGAAGAAGGAAGAAGAAGACTACGATATTTGAACTGAAATGAATAAATTACTGGGAATCAACAATAGAGTAGATGAAGCAGAAAACAAATCAGCAATTTGGAATTAGAAAGCAAAAAACATCGAATCAGAACAGGAAAAAAAATTTTAAATAAAGCAATGTAAGGAAGCCTCTGGGCCAAATTCAAGCGTACTAACATTCACATCGTGGGAACACTAGGAGGAGAGAGAGAGCAAGAAATTGACAACCTATTTGAAAAAATGATGGAAAACTTCCCTAACCCGATGAAGGAAATAAACATACAAGTCCAAGAAGCACAGAGTCCCAAACAAGATGAACCGAAGTGGTCCACAACAAGACACATCTTAATTAAAATGCCAAAGTTAAAGACAAAGAGAGAATCTTAAAAGCAGCAAGAGGAAAGCAAATAGTTACCTACAAGGGACATCACATAAGATTGTCAATTGATTTCTCAATAGGAACTTTGCAGGCCACAAGGGATTGGCATGAAATAGTCAAAGTGATGAAAAATCAGGACCTATAATCAAGATTACTCTACCCAGCGAAGCTATCATTTAGAATTGAAGAGCAGATAAAGTGCTTCCCAGACAAGAAAAAGATAAAAGAGTCCATCACCACTAAACTGGTCTTACAAGAAACGTTAGGGTCTTTAAAAAGAAAAAAATCAAAATATGAATAATAAACCCTGGCTGGTGTGGCTCAATTGGTTGTGGTGTCATCTTGTATAACCAAAGGTTGCATGTTCGATTTCCAGTCAGGACACATACTTAGGTTGCAAGTCCCATGCCTAATTGGAACATATGTGGAAGATAACCAATTGATGTTCTCTCACATTGATGTTTCTATCTTTCTCCCTTTCTCCTTTACCCTCTCTCTAAAAATCAATAAGCATATCCTCAGGTGAGGATTTAAAAAAAGAAGAATATGGCAATAAATATATCATATCTATCAACAATTACTTAAAATAAGACCCTTAAATATGTTATCTATATGACACACAGACTGAAAGTAAAGGGATAAAAAAAGATAAATCATGAAAATGGAAACAAGACACACAAAAAAAGCTGGGGTAACAGACAAAATAGAGATTACTAGTAAAACAGAAACTAAAATGAGACAAAAAAAGACCCAGCAACTTCACCCACTTCTGGGTATTTACCCAAAGAAACTCAAAACACTAAATCAGAGATGTATACATCTATGTTTATTTTATTGCAGTATTATTTACAATAGCCAAATATGGAAGCAAGTGTCCATTAGTAGATGAATAAAGAAGTGGTGTATATATATATAATGGATATGACTCAGCATACCAAGGAATGAAATCTTGCCAGAAGCAACAATATGGATAGACCTGAAAGGGTACTGTGCAAAGTGAAGTTAAGTCAGACAGAGAAAGACAAATACCACATAATTTCATTTATATGTGGAAGCTAAAAAGTAAAATACAGAGAACAAGCAGAACAGAAGCAAGCTCTTAGATACAGAGAACATTTTAACAGTTGCCAGATGGGTGATGGGTTGGGGAAATGGGTAAAGTGAAGAGATTTAGAGGTACAAAATGGAGTTATAGAATAACCATGGGGACATAAAGTATAGCAGTCAATAATGGTGCCAGATTGGCACTCGATTTATTGGGGGTGACCACTTCTTAAATTATATAAATACCTAACCACAGTTACATACATCAGAAATGAATGTAATAATGTACTTCAACTATAATTTAAAAATAAAAAAATATCAGTAATGGACCACTTTCTCTATATTGAAGGTGAATGTTTAGACATGTGAAAGTTTAGAAAAAGAAAAGAGATATCACATGGGATCAATAATATAACTGAATCCCCCAAAAGCAACATATATGTAGAAAAATAAAGCAAATAAATTAGAATTAAAATTTAATAATTTTTAAAATATATTTTTATTGATATCAGAGGAGGGAGAGGGAGATAGAAATATCTATAATAAAAGCCTATGTGGCCATCATACCCTCACGCCATAACAATCCATCACCAGGAAGTTGCATGTGCAGCAGCTGTGTGTGGGTGGGTGGGGACTTGATGCTATTTGCACAGCGAAGAGGCAGGTCCCGCAGCTCTGCATGGAGACGCCTGGGGCAGAACCCCCGCCTCCAGCCTACCTCTTTGGGGCAATCCATTAAGGAGCCCTGAATGGGGGGTGGTCAGGGCCTACCTCTTTGGGGAGATCAATGGCAGGGCTCCTACACTGTGAGAGGGCACAGGCCAGGCTGGGGAAACTCCCATACCCCGAGTGCATGATTTTTGTGCACTGGGCCTCTGGTCAATGATAAGAGAGAATCATTGATAAGCTGCCTGCTACACACCCCACAATAGGAAATCCAGCCCACAACCCAGGCATAAGCCCTGATCAGGCATCAAACCATGACCTCCCGGTTCATAAGTTGGTGCTCAACCACTGAGCCGTGCTGGCCGGGCTAGAACTAAAATTTAAATAAGTCTGTTGCCATTAGGGATAGTTGTACAACAGACTGGTGTTGTATAAAGTCTACAACCCAGTCCCAGAAGAGTCTAGTCAAATCTATTTCCTTAAAAAAAATTATATATATGTTTATTTTTTCCTATTGATTTCAGACAGGAAAGGAGAAAGAGAAACATCAATGAGAGGGAATCACTGATTGGCTGCCTCCAGCACATTCCTACTGGGAATTGAGCCTGCAATCTGGACATGTGCCCTTGACAGGAATTAAACCCAGACCCTTCAGTCCCTAGGCCAACACTCTAGCCACTGATCCAAACCAGCTAGGGCGTCAATTCTCTTTCAAAAACAATTTAGTCAGACTTCTTAATAACATGTGAGGTTAGTAATGTTGGAAAAGTCAAGAAACAGAAGTCAGGTTCCCATGGATAGATAATTTTGGCACCATCATTGTCATTGCCTCACCTCTCAATATCTAAGCCAACTACTGACCTGTGAAAGATTTATCATTGAAGTCAGGTAAGGAGTATCACCATCACTTAACATAAGAATAAGTAAGACTAAACAATACCTTGGTTCTAGTAGCCTAAAAGAATGCTTTTAGGGTTTGCTAACTAACTTCATTTGTTGATCCAGAGCTTATTTTCATTAGTCTTATTAAGGATAGAAGACTTATCTCATTTGAAACAAATGGACCTCAAGGCACAAGTTCATAACAATCTCTCAAAGCTTTAAATTAATGATTTAAATTAATCTACTGATTTAAATTAATCTAGTAAGCCTCAGGAGATAAAGAAAAGCAACTAATCACTAGAATAAAGAAATAATAGATGCAGAAGTGTAAATAGGTCATTCTGAGCACACCAAAATCAGTAAATGTATATAGAATCAAAGAAAATGGTTAAAATTAAATACATTTAAAAAAAACTAAGATCAAGAACTTTTACCCATGAACTGATTAGACGGAGCTTCAGCTTACATATAGAACAGCACCACACTGGAAATATTCTACTCCTATACTTTTAAACTATTACAATAACAAATGAGACTGTATTTGTTAAATGTACCCCGTATTCTAGACTATTAGTTACCACTTCTCTTCAGCAGACATCTACCCCTCATTCTCCACACCATAGCAGCAACAAAAACTATCTACCAAGTTAAGTATACCAAGTTGCATTTTTTAAAAATACATATTTTATTGATTTTTTTTACAGAGAGGAAGAGAGAGGGATAGAGAATTAGAAACATCGATGAGAGAGGAACACTGGTCAGCTGCCATCCCTACTGGGGATGTGCCCGCAACCAAGGTACAACGTGCATGTGCTTGACCAGAATTGAACCTGGGACCCTTTATTCCGCAGGCCGACACTCTATCCACTGAGCCAAACCAGTCAGGGACCAAGTTGCATTAAAAAAAAACAAAAAACATACACATATGTGTGTGTGTGTGTGTGTGTGTGTGTGTGTGTGTGTGTATTTTTACAGAAAGGAAGAGGGATAGAGAGTTAGAAACATCGCCTCCTGCACACCCCTAACAGTGGATGTGCCCGCAACCAGGGTACATGCCCTTGACCAGAATTGAACCCCTTCAGTCCGCAGGCCGACGACGCTCTATCCACAGAGACAAAACGGCTAGGGCCCATGTTGCATTTTTAAAGTAAAATTTAAAAAAAGAACACAAAAATATGCATTAGTTATTCATTCTCATATTTATCTTTTTTAATTATATTTTTATTGATTTCAGAGAGGAAGGAAGAGGGAGAGAGAGATAGAAACATCAATGAGGAGAGAGAATCACTGATTGGCTGCCTCCTGCATGCCCCATATTGGGGATCGAGCCCGCATGTGCCCTGGACTGGAATAGAACCGGGACCCTCCATTCCACAAGCCAATGCTCTATCCACTGAGTCAAACCAGCTACGGACATTCTCATATTTAGACAAAATTTTTTGAGTGGTGAAACCACAAAACAGAGGGCACCTCTGAACATTTCAGTTTTGATCCACTCCCTTCTTATTTATGTTTACTTCTTTACTTTTTTAAATTGTAAACTAAGATAAATGAACATATTACATGACTTCCCTCTAACTGGGCTAAGATTCCCAATTATGTTGTTTCAAGTTAATGATATACATATACTGAATATTACTGACTGACATTTAAAAAGAAGTTGCATGACTTAGTATTAGTCAAAGGTCAGCAATGTGTGCAGAGAGGTGGAGACTTTGCTTCAGTGCCTCAGTACAATTTGCAACTTTTGAAACATATTATCTCTTTCCCTCTAACTTAATGGAAGCCTATAGTAATTATAAGACATTTATTTTATTTAACTGTGAGATCCATTTAGAATTCAGTAAAAAATTACTTTGCATACTTAAAAACCCCATAAGGAAAAGTTAGGCTGTACAATAGGAAGAATAGCCAATATACTATCATGTATTGAGAAAGTTGAAAAAATTTACATTTTTTAAAATGCAAAGCAAATTTTCACTATAAAACTAGGAAGGAGGTAAGGATGAATGTCTATTATATTCCCAGCTTCATACCAGGATAAATAAAAGAGGATTAGGTTTGTCCCTTGCCATTCAGGAGGAACTTGAAAATTGATCTGAGGAGCAAAACCAAAGTTACCAAAGTGTACGAAAGCTAATTTAAAAAGAGAGAAATAAGCCGAGACCAGGTGTGGCTCAGTGGATAGAGCGTCGGCCTGCGGACTGAAGGGTCCCGGGTTTGATTCCGGTCAAGGGCATGTACCTTGGCTGCAGGCACATCCCCAGTAGGGGGCGTGAAAGAGGCAGCTGATCGATGTTTCTCTCTCATCGATGTTTCTGACTTTCTGTCCCTCTCCCTTCCTCTGTGAAAAATCAATGAAATATATTTAAAAAAATAAAAATTAAAAAATTAAAAGAGAGAAATGAGATTCAATGGAAGAATCTTTTTATAAAGGCAAGATGTGAATTGGGCCTTAAAAAGAAAAAAAGAAAAAGAAAAAGAAGGCAAGGGTAAATACCTGGACTGGGGGCTCCATACTTGGCCCGAGTTGGGGCCTGTGCGGGAGGCAAACCAATCAATGTGTTTCTCTCACAGTGATGTCTCTTCCCTGTCCTAGAGTACAGCCTAGAACAATCTACACACCAAACCAGTAAGTGTAATAGTGAATGATGAAACTATTGAAAATATAAGAACCCATGAGCTCATACCAATAATGAAAAGTCAACAAAAAGGAGAAAAAGATCCCTTGAATACAGTAAAATACTTAGTGCTGAACAGCAAATGTAGAAAGAATAACAGTGTTGAGCCCTAGCCAGTTTGGCTCAGCAGACAGAGCACCAGCCTCCAGAGCCAAGGGTCCGAGGTTAGATTCCAGTCAAGGGCACATACCTCAGTTTCAGGCTCCTCCCTGGCTGGGCCCTGGTTGGGTGCCTGCAGGAGGCAACCAACTGATGTTTCACTCACACTGATATTTCTCTCTGTCTTTCCCTCTCTCTTCGCCCCACTCTCTAAAAATCAATGGAAAAATATCCTTGGGTGAGGATTATTAAAAAAACACACACACATGTATTTTATTTAATTGTCTTCAAAGCAAGAAAGGTTGACGAAATGTTTCAGATTAAATTACACTTATGACAACTGACCACAATACCTAATCCTGGAATGGATGGTGTATTAGAGAGGATTAAAATATTGCCATAAAGGACATTGGGCCAAATGACAAAATTCAAGTATGGAAGAGAGAATGAAAGTATTGTTTCAAAGTTTTAAATTTACTGAAATTGCTAACTATACTTGGTTTTATACAAGAATATCCTTATTCTTAGGAACTGTGTACTATAGTATCTCAGAGAAAGGACCTTGATGTATGCAACTTACTCTCTCTACACACTCCCCCTCACAAACACAACACCCCCACACACATACAGAGTTATGGAGTGCAAATGATACAAAATGTTACCAATAGGCAAATTTGGATAAAATGTATATAAATATTCTTTGTACTAATCTTACTAATCTATAAACTTTAAATTATTCCCAATTATACAGTTTTTTAAAAAGCCAAAGGAAATTTTAAAAGCCTAGAACACAAAACTAAATATTTTCCACTATATTCTTCACTTACAAAAATAGAATGCTATAAAATCCTATATAGCAATGATCAAATAGTTTTCATGTCTATCTAGTTAATGCATTATCATGTTAGTTCCCTTATAAAGTTCAAATTCTGAAAGAGCCAAAGGATGATAAAAAATACATTAAGGCAAAGGAAAGGCCTTAGCAGTAAGCTAAGCTTTCATTTTTCTAATACATGGTTCCAGACAAAATAATTTAGAAGTGTTTTCAAGCACCTATTTTCCAAATGAACATAATAATATATTTAAGACAAACTTGAGATAAAACTTATCCCAACTTGATTTGCTTTCAATTTACACACAATAAGGCCACAAGAGTAAATAGTACTGTCAAAGACCCAGTTTTAAAATCAGACCTAAATGCTCACATCAATATTTGAACACTCTTAACAATAGTTTTAATATGAAAGTAGATCTCCTAAAGCTACATTTTAATTCACTACTTTGTCCTTTATGAGAGAATATTTTCACACACACACACACACACACACACACCAGAGAAACTTACAGTTCATCTCGTTGTCTTTGAGACAGCACCATTTTGGCTGTAATGTCAAGCTTATTTGATATAGTGGTATGTCCCCTTCCTTTGGGAAATCAAACGGCTTTGCAATCCCTGGATTTGTAATTAAATATTCCACTAAGTGACTTCCACGCAGGGGAAGATGATTCTTTTATAAGTGAATTCAACCAGTAACCAGGAGATATTCAGCAAGTTAGATTCATTCCACCTAAGGAAAAAGAAAAAAGATTGTTTCATTTAGAATTTAAATTTCTCCTCAATTATTACTTGCAATAAAACACACTTTCAAAGATGAGGTTTATTGTGATGCTAATATGAATATTAGGTGATATTTTCAACCTACTATGAAAATCAATGTCAAAAATATATAGTATTTTATGCATCTGAAATTATCTTTAATAATTTCCAGCACTATTTTTGTTTATTATTTATTTTTGTTAATCCTCATCTGAGGATAATTTTCCATTGATTTTTAGAGAGAACAGAAAGGAGAGGGAGAGACAGAAAGAGAGAAACATTGAGGTGAGAGAGATACGTCGATTGGCTGCCTTCTGCACGCACCCCCAGGACCGGAGATTAAACTTGCAACCAAGTACATGCCCTTGGCCAGAATTTAATCCAGAACCGTTCAGTCTGCAGGCCCACATTCGATCCACTGAGCCAAACTGGCTAGGGAAGCACTATTTTTAAATGTACCCAGTCCCTACCAGTCACCCACCAAATTTTGATACTAATTTTATTAAATTTCAAATATTAACATATAACTTCTCTGCCTGGCCATTGTGGCCCACTGGTTAAGTGTCAACCTCTAGGTTGTGGTTCGATACCTGGTCAGTCAGGGCACATGCCCAGGATGCAGGCTCAGTCATCTGTAGGGGGTGTACTGGAAGCAGCCAATCAATGATTCTCTTACAATTGATGTTTCTATCTCTCTCTTCCTCTCCCTGACTCTCTGAAATCAATAAAAATATATTGTTAAGAAAAACAAAACGTATAAGTTCTCTAGAAGACTATAACTTTTTCACTTAAAGTAAAATAATAAAGATGTGTACATATATAAAATGGAATACTACTCAGCCATGAGAAAGGATGAAATAGTGCCATTTACAACAACGTGGATAGATCTTGAGAACATTATGCTACGGGAAATAAGTCAGTCAGAAAAGGCTAAGAACCATATGATTTCACTCATATCTAGATATATAAAAGTTTAAGCAACCATTTGGTAGCTATGATGCACACTGACTACCAGGGGGCAGACGTTCAACGCACAGGCATGGAAACATGCCTGTGCCCTCTCGCAATCAGGACCCTTCAGGGGATATCGGACTGCCAGTTTCAGCCTGATCCCCACAGGCCAGGTCAAGGGACCCTACCAGTGCACAAATCCATGCACTGGGCCTCTAATGTTGGATATAAAACTGAAATTTGTGACCACCAACAGCACTGTAGTGGTTGCCAGGGTTTGGAAAGGGTTGGGGGGGGGGGTGTCAGGGGGGATGGTGACAAGAGATGTGACTTTGGGTGGTGGGCACATGGTGCAATATACAGATCTTGTAACATAGAAACCCACACCTTAAACCTATATGTTCACACTGATCTATGTCACTGCAATAAATTCAATTTTTAAAACATACTAAAAAAAATAAATGATTCTAGTTTACAAAAAAAAAGCTATAATGTGAAAAAGGTATGACAGATGATTTCATAAAGTATTAAAAGGTACCAACCTGAAATAACCTACTACAAGATTAAATATTAGTTACCAATAATCTTAGGATAGCTGACATTTACAATATAAATAAACTATTTAGTAATCTAATGCCCGCTTAACTAATACATATAATTAAGAAATAATATTATTTTTATTTTGTGTCCTTTAGAAGCATGTTTTAAAAATAAAAAACTGAATGAACTAACCTAGATTTTATGTACTGACAGTAATCTAATTCTCTAACCTAGTTTTTAAACATTACTTAGTATTTCAGAACCCTTTCTTTATACTTATACTATATAATAAAGAGATAATATGCAAATTGACCATCACTCCAACACAATATGGTCGCCTCCATGTGGTCAAAGATGGCTGCCCCCATTTGGACACAAGATGGCAGCCACAATATGGTCAGGAGGGGAGGGAAGTTGGGGGTGATCATGCCTGCAGGGGAGGACAATTAGAGGTGACTGGGCCAGCAGAGGAGGGCAGTTAGGGGCGATAGGGTCAGCAGAGGAGGGCAGCTGGAGGCAACCAGGCCTGCAGGGGTGGGCAGTTAGGGGGGAACCAGACTGGCAGGGGATGGCAGTTAGGGGCAAGCAGGCCAGCGGGGAGCAGTTAGGTGTCGATCAAGATGGCAGGTAGAAGTGGTTAGGGGGTGATCAGGCTGGCAGGCAGGCAAGCAGGTGGGAGCCAGCAGTCCTGGATTGTGAGAAAGATGTCCCAGATTGGAGAGGTCGCAGGCTGGGCTGAGATTCACTCACCGCCCACACTGTGCACGAATTTCGTGCCCCATGCCTCCGGTAACACTATAAAATCAATGTACTGTGATTGGTTTAATTAGAGTAAATGTAGATAAAAGAAAGAAAAATCAAGCTTTCTTAAATAATTATTCTTCAAATCTCCCAATTTACAAAAAAAAAAGTTTGTCTTATAATATACAAAAATAGCTATGTAGAATTTTTATTGTATTTAGGAAATATATCTGAGGTAATCTTACTTAAATCCAGAGAACTGGTATATACAAAATTCAACTGGAAGGGACACTTTAAAGAAATAGAAAATCATCCTCTAAATGAAATGAAATTAACATCTAATAGAGGTTCTCTGGTTCCATCACTATATCAAGAGACAAAACATGGACAGAGGAGACAAAGAACACTTCTTTACTACATTTTTCAAGCCTTAGCAAGCACTATTCCAGGCACCGAGGATACAGTAGTATATAAGCTAGTCCAGGAAAAATGAACAAACCTAGGTTTTAAATACGAGTCCTGAATCGCCAAGTGATGGATCAGATAATCCCAATGGCAGCTTCCATTTAAATGGAGATCCTTCTCCATTGAGCAATTCTAGTAAATATAATCAGGGATTTTATTGTCCTTAATGATTCTTCCAACCTGAAGGCCAGCTAGCTCAAAATGATAGCTAAAAATCATTACTACCACTATTAGTATGTCTAAATCACCAATAAATTAGTAATAAATTAGGGGATTGAGAACCAAACACAATGGACAACCCAGAAAACCATTCCTCTTTGTTATTTAAGCCTCATTTTTCTAACCCTTAATTGTCACCAAGTTAAAGCATCTAGGGTCTCATACTCTGACAAAGATCACAATAGTGTAAGAATAATTCAATGGTGGTGTTTATTTGAACTGTCTACAGGTTTCTATTAACTGGGACAGTGGTAATACACTGACAGAGAATATAAATCAAAGTGAAAAAAGGAACATGCAAAAATCCACTGTGTATATACATTACATGGTCAAATTTAATTATGGATTGCTTCTCATCAAAAAAGCAAATCAACGTATAAAATTAGCAGTACCAGAATACAGGGGTGATCTAATAACAATAAAAACAAGATATAAACAAATCACTGAATGTATACTGATGTACTACTGCATAAGTTAAAATTTTTTAAGTTTTTAAAAATTGATTTCAGAGAGGAAAGGAGAGGTAAACAAAGATAGAAACATCAACGATGAGAGAGAATCACTGATGAGCTGTCTCCTGCATGCCCCACATTAGGAATTGAGCTCACATCCTGGGCATATGGCCTGACCAGAATCGCACCATGACCTGCTAGTTCATAGATCGATTCTCAACCACTGCATAATTTATTAATTCAGCAAACATTTACAAAACAGGTACTATGTATGTGCCAGGCACCAGGTTAAATGAAGGGGGGAGACTTGGTCTTTACATCAAGAAGTTACAGTCTACTGGAAGAGTAATCCAAGAACGAACAATTGAAACAGTGCAAAAAGTCTGACAAGTGTTACCACACAGGGGGTGAAGACTCAGGATGAAACTGAGCAGGTTAGCAGGGGCTTGAATACAAAACAAGCTTAGATCTTTATAATTTGTCCTAGAAGCAATGGGGAGTCTTTAGATGAAATCCCTCTCATTTTTATAATGAAGAATGGACCAGAAAAACTGGAAAAGAAGAGACCAGATAGGAGGCTTGCAGTAATGAAGATGATAGATGATAGAGATTCACACTAGCATAGCAGCAATATATGGAGAATTAGGTAAATTTAAGTTATTTACCAGGAAAATCTTACAAGGTTGGTGACAAGATGTGGGCAAGAAAGTGAGAAAGAAAAGTCAGCCCAGGAGTCTAAGGTAACTTCCAGAGATTTCTGGCTTAGAATTAGGCTGAACAAAAAATGTAAAAGGGGACGAGGAAAGTATGATTCATTCTATTTTAGATATGTTAACTACAAGGTGCCTGTAAGATTTCTAGTAGGAAATTGTACAAACAAGTCAGGTCTGAAGAGACCCAACTTACAGAAATTAAGATTTAATTCTTATCGACATAGAGATGAAATAATTGAAGCCATGACAATGGATGAGATTGTCCCATGGAGAATGTATACAGCAAGAGCACCAGAGCCAGGCAGAGTAACGCTTAACACTTAAACACACACACACACACACACACACACACACACACACACACAAACCCTCAAATTTACAATTGAAGCTAAGAGAAAGCAATTAAAGAGGTAAAAATAAAAACAGGAGAGCATATGTCCCAGAAGCCAAGGAAGTATTTCAAGGAGAGACAATCCACAGTATCCAAAGTTATCCAACTATTAAGCAAAATGAGGTATGAAATAGGTCTGCTCCATTAAGTATAGAGCTCACTGATAGCTTTGATGAGGATGGATTTAGTAAAATGGTAGAGACATGGTTTTAACATGGCAAAAAACATATTTAAGTGGGTTGATAGTACAAAGAGAGGAATTAAAGATGATACCATAAATAAATACCTCAGAAAGAGGTGGAAATGTAGAAAAGCCATTTTCCTGGGTGTGTGTGTGTGTGTGTGTGTGTGTGTGTGTGCGCGCGCGCACGTGCGCGTGCCCCACAACCAAGCAAGATGCTTAAATGGTACTGGTAGAAAGAAAAAAAAAGGACACAGGGAAAATGAAGAAAGAAATTAAGAATTGTAATATCACCATTTTCTCACTCTAATCAACTAAAGGCAGACAATTAGATGTGATTTACTTACCCTTTGATAAAATAACACTATACAACCTATAAAGTATTATTGCCAGAAACTCAAATTTGAATCTGTTCAAATATCTGGCTTCAACTACCAATTTGAATGAAGTATAGAGGGCAGAAGAATATGTTAAGGACACCAAGGGATATATCCAACAATATCCAGACTGTGAAAAGCCCTATAAATTACCCAATTTCTTTAAACAAATTCCAAGAAAGAAAAAGGCAAACCTCTAATTAAAAGAGAAATAACATATCAAACAATTGCAATTTATAGGTCTTATTATTTATCTGGATTCAAAAAATGACTTATAAAGTAATTATTTGTAAAATAAACAAACCAGTGAATAAACTTTTGGGAAAATGTGAACACTGACCGGGTATTTAATGATATTAAAGAATAATTATGAACTTTTCATGAGTATTAATAGTATTGCAGCTATTTTAAGTCTCTCAGAAATACAAAAAGTTTATCAGTTAAGCTGTCTTGCATGACTCAGTGGTTGAGCATTGACCTATGAACCAGGAGGTCACAGTTAAGATTCCTGGGGTTGTGGGTTCGATCCACAGTTGAGGCATGCAGGAGGCAGCTGGTCAATGATCCTCTCTCATTATTGATGTTTCTCTCTCTCCCCCCCCTCTTCTCTAAAATCAATAAAATATATATTTTTTAAAAATCAATCAGTTAAATTACATGCCTGGAATTTACTTTAAAATTTTGGGTGGAAAGAGTAGATGGTGGGAAATATATGAAATAAGACTGGCTTTGAGTTGATAGGGTTCATCACACTAATCTCTAATTTTGTTTATGGGTCTGGTATTTTCTATAATAAAGTCTTTTTTTTTTTTTTTTAAATCAGAGGTTAGTGTGTCTTCCTGATAAGCAAAGGTTGAAGGTTTGATCTCTAGTTAGGGTCCATATAAAAATCAAACAATAAATACATAAATAAGTGGAACAACAAATAATCTCTCATATTCTCTCTCTCTCTCTCAAATCAATTAATAGGTTTTAAAAAAATGGAACAAGGAGCTAAGGGAAGAGGAAGAGAAAGGGAATAGGATCCACATGTACAAGTCTTACACATAAAGATGGGTCACCTCTTCCACTGTTAGAAAGAAAAAAAGATGCAAATAAGTGTGTGTTTTTAAATTTTTAAATTGATTTTTAGAGAAAGAGGAAGGGAGTGGGGAAAAAAAGAGAGAAACATTGACCAGCTGCCTCCTACACCCCCTAACCAGGAATCAAGCGTGCAACCTAAACACATGCCCTGACTGGGTATAGAACCGACAATCCTTCAGTGCATGGGATGACACCTAACCAAGCCACACTGGCTAGGGCACAAGTATGTTTTATATTTTGCGAAAACAGGAAGTAAGGTAATTTGCTGAGTAGGCCAGGTAAGGAAGGCTTTAAAAGGCTTGAAATAACTGCTATGCAAGAGCAAAGATATTCAATAAGAAGAACATTTTTTAGACGGTAAACTGAAATTTTAGTGGTACCAATGTACAAAGACGTGGTTTTTCTTTACTAAGCAGACACAAAAAATATGCATATTTAGAGATCTAGGATTGGGCTGAGGATTTGTAAGGTATGTGTGAGGAATGCATACTCAGAGATGAAATAATGGATCAAACAAAACCTAAACTGCATTGTAGAGAAAATGAAAACAGGAAAAATAGAAGAGTAGAAGGATCAAGAAAGCAGGTCTCACCGGGCCAGTGTAGCTCAGTGCTGATCATCGACCTATGAGCCAGGAGATCAGTTTGATTCCTGGTCAGGGCAAATGCCCGGGTTGCTGGCTCTATCCCCAGTGTGGGTGTGTGTGCAGGAGGCAGTGATCAATGATTCTCTCTCATCATTGATGTTTATGTTTTTCTCTCCCTCCCCCAACTTCTCTGAAATCAATAAAAAATATACTTAATGCCCTGACCAGTTTGGCTCAGTGGATAGAGCATCTGCCTGCAGACTGAAGAGTCCCAGGTTCGATTCCAGTCAAGGGCATGTGCCTTGGTTGCATATATAATATATATATAATATATATATATTAAAAACATATAAATTTAAAAAAAAGGAAAAACACCTCTGAGAACATGTGTATTTTGTGCAAACTAAATTCCCTAAAATAGTTTAAGACGGAAGTAACTAGGGATCTTAACTAAATCTACACATTAGAACCACCTGAGAGGCACAAGAGTTTGGAGGAACCAAGATGGCGGCATAGGTAAACACCTATTGTGCTGCCCCGCGTAACAATTCCAAAACTACAACATAACAAAACAAACATCATCCAGAATCACCAGACAGCTGGCTGAGTGAAAACTCCACAAATAAAAGTAAAGGTGGGACACTGAGACTCAGAAGAGCAGCGGAGCGCAGCCTTGAAGATACGCCCAGAGAGAGGTTCGGAGCCATGGATGCGCATGGGTAGCAGCAATCCCGGTTGGATTTCTCCAACGGGGAGGGCGGAGACATCCCACTGCACAGATTCCCCAGTGCCAGGCAAGGTCCGAGGTCCGGGTACGCACCCTAAAAGCCGGGCGCGGCAGAGGTCTCCAAGTTTGAGGAGAGTGCGCATAGCTTGGAACAGCAGTTTGCGCGTAAAGTGCGCAACAGCACAGACACGCGACTTGCTCCCTTGTTCAGGAGACCACCGGACTGCTTTGTTTTACAACCCTGGGTGAGACTTTGGGTGTGCAGACTCATTTGGGGAGGCAGAGTTGTCTGGCAACGGGTGGAGACCAGCGGCCGCTTTCTCTTGGAGATGCCTGCAGCCATTACCATCCAACACAGAGACCCGCGCGCCGCATAGGGCGTAGCTGATGCTGACTGCTCAGCCTAGAGACTCCGCCCATCCAACCTGAACACAGTTTCTCTTCACAGCCAATTGGCCTGGAGGTCAAACGCTCCTAGGGCTAACAACAACAAGCTGGGCTTAAATTCAAAAATACTGTACAACCCATAAAGGATTGCAGTAAGAGTATCCACCTCAGGTACCTGGGGAGGCTGAGCCACTGTCCCTTTGTGTGTAGATACCACACAAAGCTAATCGACCAACTCAGGAAAGCAGCCACAATGCAGAGAAATGGAAAGAAATCAGATGTGAAAGAAATGAAGAAAAAAAGACGACTAGACATAGAATTCAAAACCACAGTAATAAGGTTTTTCAAGAGGCTCCTAGAAAAGGCCAATGAACTTAATGAGAACTACGAGGAAATGTACAAGACCTAAGAGGAAATGAATGAGACCTACAAGGAAATGAGAACTACAAGGAAATGAACAAGACCTACGAGGATATGAACGAGACCCTCAAGGATATGAAAAAGGACCAACTAGAAATCAAGCATACACTGACTGAAATAAAAAATATTACACAAAGTCCTAAAAGCAGTCCAGAGGGCTGCAAGAACCAAGTCAAAGATTTGAAATACAAAGAAGCAAAATCCACTCAGCTGGAAAAGCAAGAAACAAAAAGAATCCAGATAATTGAAGATAGTGTAAGGGGCCTCTGGGACAATCTCAAGCATGCCAACATCCGAATTATGGGGGTGCCAGAAAAAGAGAGCGAGCAAGGTAATGAAAACCTACTTGAAGAAATAGTGACTGAAAACTTCCCCCACCTGGTGAAAGAAACTGACTTAAAAGCCCAAGAAGTACACAAAACCCCAACATATAGGAATCTAAAGAGGACCACACCAAGAAACATCATAATTAAAATGCCAAGAGCAAAAGATAAGGAGAGAATATTAAAAGCAGCAAGAGAAAAACAGTTGGTTACCTATAAGGGAGCACCCATATGATTGTCAGCGGATTTCTCAACAGAAACGATGCAGGCCAGACGGGAGTGGCAAGAAATATTCAAGGTGATGAATAGCAAGAATCTACAACCAAGATTACTCTATCCAGCAAAGCTATCATTCAGAATTGAAGGTCAGATAAAGTGCTTCGCAGATAAGAAAAAGCTAAAGGAGTTCATCACCACCAAACCAGTATTATATGAAATGCTGAAAGATATTAAGAAGAGGAAGAAGATAAAGGTAAAAATATAAATTCTGAACAACAAATACACATCTATCAACAAATGAATCTAAAAATCAAGTGAATTAATAATCTGATGAACAGATAAACTGGTGAATGTAACAGAATCATGGACATAGAGAGGGAATGGACTGACAATTCTTGGGGAGAAAAGGAGTGTGGGAAGTGCAACAATGGGAGAGGACAGTGGCGGGGGGTGAGGGCGGAGGGTGGGATGGGTACAGGGTGGAGGGGAGCTATAGGGGGATAAAAAAGGAGGAACAACGTAATTAATAAACTGAATAATAAAGAAGAAAAAAAAAACCAGGAAAAAACACCACCACCTGATCCAACCCCTGCCGCACGGGGTGCGCGCTCGCGCACGCACACACACACACACACACACACACCACCCGAGGAACTTTCTGAATATAATCATGATGTGGCCTTACCCTCAGAGGTTCTGAGGAGGCATCTAAATTTTTAAAATTTCTCCTGGTGATTCTGATGCACGTGCTCAAATTATAGCTAGTCCTAAAGGGTCAAAAGCAATATTACAAAGGGACAGTGTCAGAAAAAATTAACTGGGATCCACAGACAAATATTGAATTGTGAGGCCAAGGTACTAAGATTTCAATGGTAATCACAACTGTCACTCAAATTCAAAGACATATTTACAATGCAGGCATATCTTAAGGAGATCTATTAACAAGAAAAAGAGGTCAACCCAACATTATGATAAAAATAAGCATTTATCATTATAGTTAAGCTTTTATTAACAGGTTTTTCTGTAATCCTTCAAGAAAATACAGTTGGCTTTCTCATTATATAATTATCTAATCTTCCTGGTATATACTAACAAAGATGCATTCTTTTACATGTAATATTAACTTTGTTGCTTTTATCTTTTCCCCTTTGTATCTAGGCCAGGGGTCAACAAACTTTCTATAAAAAGCTAGACAGTAAATATTCCCGGTTTTGACAACCTTACAATTTCTGTGGCAATAAAACAACAATAAACAATATATAAAGTTACAGGTGTGTCTCTGTGTCAATAAAACTTTATGGACACTAAAATTTGAATTTCTTTTTTTTTTTTTAAATCCTCACCCAAGGTTATGTTTTCTCCATTGATTCTAGAGAAAAGAAGGGAGAGAGGGGGAGAGAAAGAAACATAATGTGAGAGAGATACAGGCATCAGTTGCCTCCGGTAAGCACCTAGACCAGAGATAGAACCTATAACCAGAGTAATATGCCTTGACCAGAGAATGGAACCCGAGACCCACCAGTGCACCACAGAATGATGCTATAACCACTAACCCCACCAGCCCGGGCCAAATTTCATATCATTTTTAGAAATGTTATAATTTTAACTTTACAAACTATTTACAAAATAAATTTTATAAAAATCTTAAGTAAAATTGTACAAAAAAAATTTTTGTTTTGCTTTTTTTTCAACCAATTGTAAAAAAATCATCCTTAGCTCACATGCTGTACCAAAACAAGTAGCAGGCAGCATCTGGCTTGCCAGCCATAGTTTGCAAACCCCCTAAACTAGACAAAAAAGATAATAGTAATATTTATTTCACAGTTTGCCAGGAAGATTAAGTTAGTTGACCCATGTACTGAGAAGAGTGCCTGTACACAGTACTATATGATTTTATACATATACATCACTCTTAGTTTCTAAGTCTCATCCATTTTATTTAATACTAGAGGCCTGGTACACAAATTCTTGTACCAGTGGTGTCCCTTGGGCTGGCCTGGGGAATGGGGCCAGAACTGGCTCTCTGACATCCCCCAAGGGGTCCCAGATTTCGAGAGGGTGCAGGCCAGGCTGAGAAACTGCACCAGTGCACCATCAGGACTAGGGAGGGACTGTGGGAGGGCTCCAGGCACGTCCTGCCCATCTTGCTCAGTCCAAGCTAACCTATCAGTAAGAGCATCTGCCCCCTAGGGGTCAGTACACGTCATAGTGACTGGTCGGCCAGTCAAGTGTCTGTCTCTTGGTGGTCAGTGCAGTCTTATCGAGCAGTTGTGCGGCCTTAGCATATCATTAGCATATTATGCTTTGAACAGACGACCTGACAATTGAACACTTAGCATATTAGGCTTTTATTATATAGGATTCCTTCGTGTGTCAGCCTAACACATTGAAATGTTTTGACTAAAATTTGATTGTTATGAGAAGAAAAAATTTGTCATTGTTGTGGCAGAAAAAGCATACAATTATGATTCATTAGCTTTTCCTAGAAACTAACTTTCTAGCTCTTTCAAAAATTCAAAGTAGCCCTAACCTGATGGCTAAAGTTGTTTGGAGCATTGTTCTGTACACTAAAAGGGTGCAGGTTCAACTCTGGATCATGGCGCATACCTAGGTTGTGGGTTTGATCCCTAGTCAGGATCCATACGGGAGGCAACCAAGTAATGTTTCTCTCTCTTTCTCTGTGTGCCCCGCCCCCCACTCTAAAAATCAATAAAAACATATCCTTGGGTGATGATTAAAAAACAAAAAAGGTAAAAGTAATTAAATGTACCATAGCATCAGTACTGTTATCCTGAACCTCGGGCATTAAAATAACTAAGAAAACACTAAGACCTCAGAAGCAGACATAAAGATTGCTAATTTTCGCCCAGCTGGGTGTAGCTCAGGGGTTGAGTGTCGATCCAGGAACCAAGAGGTCACCAATTCAATTCCCAGTCAGGGCATATGCCCAGGTTGCAGGCTTTTTTTAATACCCAGTGCAGGGCTGCAGGAGGCAGCCAATCAATGATTTTCTCTCATCATTGATGTTTCTCTCTCTCTCTCCCTCTCCCTTCCTCTCTGAAATCAATTTAAAAAAATTTTTAAAGATGACTTCTAATTTTAAGCACATGAATGCAACTGCTTTTAGGAAGGACCTGTCTATAAATACATCATTACATTATAACCAAGACAGCTTACAAATTCAGATTTAGAGTACCATTTCCCTTAGGTAACTAATCAATTTAATTAGTCAAAGTAAGTGGAGACTCTCACCCAGCCTGGCCCAGCCTAATACTAAAGTGACAGTCAAAGAATGTTAAGGAAAAGCTACACAGAATGCCAAGGAGGCCAGTTAGCTCCAGAAAGGCAAAAGTAGCATTCCATATGCCGAATTCTTCATTACTAAAACGTTTTACTTTGATATACATACCCTCACCCATATACTACATGTACTGGTTAATAATGCGAATTTTTTTCAATAGATGAAGTTACACATATGTTGATATATATGCAATTTGATATGTATGCTATTTTGTTATATTGACAATAAGCTTCAAAACTTCTTATGTCAAATTCTATGCCAAAAAAAGAGCATTTGCGGGGGAAGTTATAATTCATTACTTTATTTTGAAGAAAAGTGCTGCTGAATACTTTGGGAAGCTTATAATGAACGTGCTTCATCTCAAAATACTTGTTAACACTGGTTTAAATGCTTTAAAATTTTGATGTGAAAAACAAAGAAGTCCAGGTCAACTGAAAAAGTTTGAAGACCAACAATTATAAGGATTATTGGATAAAAGATGCTTGTCAAACTCAAAAACCACTTGCAGAAAAATTAAACATTGCTCAGCAAACAATTTCCGATCATTGACAAGCAATGGGAAAGATCTTAAAGGAAGGGAAATGGGAGCCACATCAACTGAACGAAAGACAAATGGAAAACCTAAAAGTCATCAATAAAATGTTGCTTAACCGGCACAAAAGTCTTTTTTGCATCGAATTGTGACTGGCGATGAAAACTGGATTTATTTTGAGAATTCCAAATGCAAAAAATCATGGAATGATCCAGGTCAACATCGACTGCAAGGCCAAATCGCTTCAGAAAGAAGAAAATCCTTTGCGTTTGGTGGGTTTAGAATGAGCTTCTAAAACCAGGTGAAACCGTTAAATACTGATTGCTACCGACAACACGCTTTGATCGTGAAACAACCAGAATGTTCCAGAAGACATGGCAAAGTAATTTTGCTTCATGATGACATACCATCTGACACTTCAAAACCGGTTAAAGACACCTTAAAAGATCTTGCCTGGGAAGTATTAACCCACCTGCTGTATTCACCAGACCTTACTCCTTCAGATTACCACTTGTTCCGATCGGTGGTACACGCACTTTCTAAGCAGCACGTCAAAACATACAAAGAAGTGGAAAATTGGGTCTCTGAATGGCTTGCCTCAAAACAAGAAAAGTTCTATTGGGACGGTATCCACAAATTACCTGAAAGATGGGGAAATCTGTAGCTAGCGATGGACATTACTTTGAATAAAAGCACTTTTGATTTTCTCTTGAAATTATCGTATTTTGCCAAGTTTTCTTCTATTACAAAATCTGCCATTATTAACCGGTACATCTCATATCTTGCAATTTTCCATTCCCCCTTTAAGATTTAGCCTGAAGGAGGCCAATCACCACCTGTGAAGCCCTCCTTGGCCAGCCCATGCCCCTTGGCAGAGGTAGGCACCCTCTTCTTTAGTCTCACTGTGTCATGTCCTATAAACCTAATAGCTCCATTTACTGAATGCCATTGCATCCTAAGTCCCTCTTCTATAATGTTCAATTCTTCCAACACCCAGCAAAGAAACTAATATCCTCATTTAACAGATGTGGAAACAAGTTCACTAAGGTCATGTATCCAAAGTCAAATAGCTAGGTAGTAGCAGGGCCCAGATTGAAGCCAAGTTTGGTTTTTGCTCCCACATCAATGGTTTCAAACAGGAAGAATGAGAAAACAGAAAGGAGACCAAACAGGCAGGACTCCCTTTTTATCTGTTTATGAATTAAGTTTCTGTGCATGAGTTTTTGAGTAAAAGTTTACAGTACTAAGATAAATCTGAAAAATCATGACTCTATCCTGTGCTGCCTCCCGCATTCTTTGTAACTAGATACGTGCTATCCCTAGTACCAGACTGACCTTCTTAGGAGCAAACACTGAACTGAATTTCTTTTTTTTTTTTTTTTTTTAAATATATTTTTTTTATTGATTTTTTACAGAGCGGAAGGGAGAGGGATAGAAAGTCAGAAACATTGATGAGAGAGAGACATCAATCAGCTGCCTCTTGCACGCCCCCTACTGGGGATGTGCCCGCATAAATGTTTGTAAGGAATCAACCTTTGAAAGCAAGACTTTCCAAATAATTATAATTCCACAATTATAGGCAATTAAATAACTCATAAGGGTATAGCAATTTCTAATTAATAAGTTCTTTCATATATATTATCTTCTTAAAAAGAGAAACCAATCAAACTTTTAAAATGTTTTCCAAAAAATGGCACATTTAGTCAACACCAAGCTTGGTTTTAATAAAATATTATCTAACAATGACATGTAGTATTGGCAAAAGAAATTAATGTTTTATTTTCTTGTTTTAAGTGCCATACTGAAATACTATTAGGGTTAAATTATATAAAACTGCCAATAATGAATGGTAACTGCACAGGTTCAACCTCATACTTATCAATGGTATTTAAACAACATTAGCAAAGTTCTCAGCAGCTAGCATAAATAGCAGAACTGGGATTTATTTACATAGTTTCAACAACAAAAATTAAGCAAAGTAACTACCTCCTATGATTTCATAGTTCTTTGTACATACACATATTTAAAACTTCTCACACTATACACTGTAATTATCTATCTGCCTGAATAGTGTCTCAACAACTGTCCTCCAAAGCTACACATATTCATTCCTTGTTGTATTTCTACCAAATATCATGGTAATTAACACACAATAGGTATCTAGTGTTTTTAAATGACAATAGGCATCACAGTAAAACTAAAAATTTACTGTGTTTACAGAACTAAAGATGCAAAGTATCACTTTATTCTCATCCTCTTTCGTTTAACTTAAAAAAAAATCAAAATCTGACATTTGGGCAAACATCCAAGCCCAGCTGTATGAGGCTGGTTTTGATACAATTTTTTTCTTTTTAAAGATTGAACACCATCAGGCTGGTGTGGCTCAGTGGCTGAGCATCGACCCATGAACCAGGAGGTCACAGTTCGATTCCCAGTCATGGCACATCCCTGGGTTGCAGGCTCCGTTCCCAGTAGGGGGTATATAGGAGGCAGCCATCTGATGATTCTCATTACTGATGTTTCTATCTCTATCTCCCTCTCCCTTCCTCTCTCCGAAATAAAATAAGCAAAAAAAAAAAAAAAAAAAAAAAAAACACAACCAAACAAACAAAAAAACACAGATTGAACACCAATTAACATATCAGAGAAAGTAAGCCAATATTTAAGTCCTGTAGAAAAATCAATTGGCTGTCTTAACTTAATACTGAAATTAAAAAAAAAAAAATTAAAGAACTTTTAGCCTCCTTTAACACTGGTATTACCCTTCTGGTTTCTGCCTACAAATGCTACATTTTTAAGTGACAAACATAGCTATAACAGTCCTTAGATTTGATATTTACTTATTTATTTACTTATTTAATATTTTAATTTTTTTTAGATTTGATTTTTTTTTAAGTCAAACCAGATCACACACAAAAAAACCATTGCCTAAAACAAGAAGCTTGCTAATATTTCCAAGCATACAAACAATAATAAAAGACATACTGTCCTATGGACATTTTTAAAGCATAAGGTATGGTGAATACTGATGCAATTAGCCCAAAGGAGTTACAAGGCACAAATCACTATAATTCTTAAAAAAGAAAAAAGAAAGGAACAATGTCCTAAAGGTTATTTCATAGTGATTTTTTTATATATTTTTTTATTGATTTCAGAGAGGGAGAGGGAGAGGGAGATAGAAACATTAATGATGAGAATCATTGGTTGGCTGCCTTCTGCACACCCCCTACTGGGAACTGAGTCCCACCACCTGGGCATGTGCCCTTAACCAGAATGGAACTGGACCCTTCAGGCTACAGGCCAATGCTCTATCCACTGAGCCAAACCAGCTAGGGCTCATGGTGATTGTTTTGGAAATAATATATGAGATATTAAAGCAGGGGGTGGGCCGAAACCGGTTTGGCTCAGGGATAGAGCGTCGGCCTGCGGACTGAGAGGTCCAGGGTTTGATTCCGGTCAAGGGCATGTACCTTGGTTGCAGGCACATCCCCAGTAGGAGGTGTGCAGGAGGCAGCTGGTCTATGTTTCTCTCTCATCAATGTTTTTGACTTTCTATCCCTTTCCCTTCTTCTAAAGGGAAAAGGGATAAAAAAAAAATCAAAATCAATAAAATATATTTTTTAAAGCAGGGGGTGGCTGGAAATAGAGGATGACAGAGGCTTGGACTAGGATGGAAGCATTTGGAATGATTTTTGGGGGGAAAGCTTTATAGTCAAATAGCAATTATGCAAAAGTGGAATTTCTAAAATTTTATTGATTTTAAAGAGAGAGAGAGAGATGGAGAGAAACATCAATTTGTGTTCCACTTGTTTATGCATTCAATAGTTGTTTCTTGTATGTGCCCTGTCCAGAGACTGAACCCACAACCTTGTTGTACAGGGACAGCACTCACCAACTCAGCTACCCAGCCAAGGCTGATTATTTCTGACAGAGTTCACTAGCTGCTCTTGTAAGATGGCTTTCTCTAGGACATGATCTTGGTCCTAAAGGCAGATCTCTTGTTTATCTCTAAGGACAACTGCCCAGGTTGTGATGGAACCCAAATGAAAAACCTATGTCATCTGAACTAATTTCTAGTTTATACTATATAACCTCCAATGAAACAAATAACTGAGAAATAACTATACTCTTGGCCTCAATTATTCAATTTATTTACTGAGGATGTACCAAGTACCCAGTATTCATCCAAACAATGCATATCTGCATACCATTTGCCTCATCTGTGGAAAGCGACATGTGACATAAAAACATGTTTAGTCTCTGTTCATAAGAAACTTACAATATAGTAAAAGATGTCAGCTTTACATATTCTCTCATTCATTGATTATTATGATAGGCTCTGTCTATAAGGTTTTAAAATAAATAAAAAATGTATACAATGTAATTCACCCCTAAGGAAAAATACAATCTAGTTAAGAGTGAGGTGGGAGGGTAGGGACTAGAAAGAAGGTGACAAAGAGAATATAACATGAACTGAGCACTGACCAAGTCAGCTTTAAACTGAAAGACTAAGAAAGATGAAAACAAACGATTGGCAATTTTTTTGAGGCAGGTTTTGGATAAAGAGAAAATAATAATGAATATAACATGACAATAAAATATTCAAATACAAAATAATTTTTCCTTTTAAAAAATGTTTTTATTGATTTTTTGAGAGAGCTAGAAAGGGACAGAGAGAGAAACATGGATTTGAGAAACATGGATCAGTTGCCTCCCCTATGCACCCTGGCCAGGAATAAAACCTGCAAACTTCCCATGAATGGATGATACTCAACCAACTGAGCTGGACCAACCGGAGCACAAAATTATTTTAATTAGTTGGAAAATACAGTATTGCTGAAGAGTTGAGGCTAAGATGGCAAACTAAGAAATAAAAAAAGCAGACATCAATAAGATAAATAGCTGCAGTTCTAGTAGGACTATAGAGGGAAAAAATCTTCCTTACTTTTATTTTTTAAATATATTTTATTGATTTTTTTACAGAGAGGAAGGGAGAGGGACAGAAAGCCAGAAACATGGATGAGAGAGAAACATTGATCAGCTGCCTTCCCCACAGCTCCCACTGGGGATATGCCTGCAACCAAGGTACACACTCCTGACCGGAATCGAACCAGGGACCCCTCAGTCCGCAGACCGAAAAGCTCTAACCACTGTGCTAAACCGGCCCCGGCTCTTCCTTACTTTTAAATAAAGGAGAGTCTTGAACAACAATGTGAAGAAGAGGCAGAGCCATATATTAATATGCTTCTTGAGGGTAGAGACCATATCTATTACAGACATAAATAAAAACACCTCCTTACATTTATTCTACGCTGAAAACTACCATGAGTCCTTATGCATAGAAACGATCTTCTACTGAAGCAATTAATTTCCAGAAGCATAATACAGAATTGTGTAGTGGCCCTTTTTTTTCTTTAAATCTATTTCTTAATGACTTTACCATTATGGGTAAGAAGAAAAATAAGAAGACAGGGATGTAGCAAATTTTAAAAAAATTTTTTTTGTTTGTTTGTTAATCCTCACCCCAAAATATATTTCTCATTGATTTTTTAGAGAGGAGGGGGAGAGATAGAGAACCACGGATGTGAGAAACACACATCAATTGGTTGCCTCTTGCAAGTGCCCCAATTGGGGCAAAGTCCTAGCCTTCAACCCCAGGTACATGGCATTCTGATTAGAATCGAACCTGCAACCCTTCAGTCCCCAGGCTAACCCTCCAACCACTGAGGCAAATTGGCTATGATCAAAATTATCCTATATAATAAAAGCCTAATATGCAAACTGTCCCCTTGACCGCAGGTTCGACTGCTTGCTATGGCATGCACTGACCACCAGGGGCAGTGTAGACATGGTGGGCGTCAGCAACATAGCACTGGCAGTGGGCAGCAATGGAGGTGCTGCCAGTCCCAATGGCCCCTAACAAGAGTGGGACCCAGGACCACAGCGAGATGATAGAGCAGGTGAACAGGCAGTACCAGGCCAAGGCAGGTGCAAGTAGAGCCCAATCGCCCTGCTGCAGACAGCGACCAGCCAGTGGCAGCAGTGAAGGGCGGGGCTGCCACATAGCTTCCAGGGGCTGAGGGAACTGGGTGGGGGCCAGATGACTCAGGCGGAGGGGGGTGCATGGGGGCCCAGGGCCCAGGTGCTGCCCACGGCCCAGAGGTCAACTGGATCTGCCCTTCCATGCCAGATGCTCACGCTTCAATTGCCAGCCAGGCCTAGGGACCACACTCGTGCATGAGAATCTTACAAGCACTTCCACAAATCCTATTTGGGTAAAACTAGGTTTTTACAAAAAATATATAAATGGTCTGTACTTGATGTATAGAACATCCATACTTTTGGTACTTGCCAAGGAGCGTTATTTCAATCCATATCAAGAACTGGGTCGAGAGAAATTATATCCACTGGTCAGATATCACAGAACAATCTACCTATTCTTTCAGACTGACCCTCATATGATATGGTTGATCTTTCCATATTGAGGGTTACTGAATACTAGACATCCATCTACCTTAGAGATATTAATGAAGGGAATAATAATTTCACATAATCCTCTTTATGAGGACTCCTGTGAGAAATTCTATAGTGCCAAGTGGGTAGCTGTCTTTCTGAACTACCCGTTTTACCTTAAAGAATATTGTGAAAAAACAACCTAACAGGTTTTTTCCTTCTTGCTAGCTCATAGAAAACTCAGAGTCAAATTTGTGCTATGCCTGTAGCAAGAGTATTGATATTCAGCCTAGATTCTAACTCCATTTTAGCCTTACCCTTTTTGTTTCTTCTTTCTCTTCACTTTTAATCTGTGGCATTTTGTAGTTTATACTTATAAATTGCCTTAAATAGAGTTACAAATCAAATACAGAGGCTAACTTGGCAAGTAAAAGTATGCATCAGCTAAAAATAAGGCAATAGTGGTAGAACTCAAGTTTTTTAAGTGAATTCAATTAAAAACAAAACCAAGACTTATTTGCGTTCTGAATTCTGCACCATCCACTTACAGCCTCTAGATAAGGTACTTAAATACAGTGCTGCACATTAGCCGGATAGCTCAGTTAGAGCGTTGTCCCGACACGCCAACGTTGGGGGTTTGATCTCCAGTCAGGACATACACAATAATCAACCGATTAATACATAAATAAGCCAAACAACAAATTGAGGTTTTTCTCACTCTAAAAAATCAAATTTAAAACATTATTATTTTACTTATTTTTTGGTTAATCCTCATATGAGGATACTTTTCCACTGATTTTTAGAGAGAATGGAAGGAAAAGGGAAAGACAGAGAAAGAGCAGCACTGATGTGAGAGACACATCGATTGGTTGCCTCCCACATGGGCCCCGCCCAGAGTCAGGGAGGGAAGCCTGTAACTAAAGTACAGGTACAATGCACTTGACTGTAATAAAAACTAGGACCCTCTGAGTCAAACCAGCTAGGGACTTAAAAACATTTTTAAATACAGTATGGAATGTTTCTCTCTCTCCCCCTCAAAAATCAATAAACATGTAAAAATAAAAAATATAGTGCTGAAAAGTAGGATGGTTGAGGAGATTAAAACATTGTATGGAGATTAAACCAGTGTTTAACCCTCTCTCTGCTTAAAACTTTTCTGGAACAAGGATTCATATCACAGCTGAAAGAACAGGTAAACATCTTTTTATTATTATTGCTTTTTTTATTTCAGAGAAAGAGAGAGGGAAAGATAGAAACATCAATGATGAGAGAGAATCACTTATCTGCTGCTTCCTGCACTGCCATTACTGGAGATCAAGCCAGCAATCCGGGCATGTTCCCTTGGCCAGAATCGAAACCAGAAACCTTCAGTCCCCAGACTCCACTTAGCCAAACCAGCGAGGGCAGGTAAATATCTTGCATTTGCACAGAATTTCATAATTTACAAACTCTCTTCCTATCTTTTTGATCTTCAACTGCACTGTGTGACATTCCTCAAACCTACTTTCACAAAAATGTAGAGATTACAAATTATCTACAGAAAACAATACAGATAATATAAATGAGCAAAGCAGACAAGATTGCAGTCTTTCCCTACAGGACTCATTTTGTTTGCATACTAATCATATTATAATATCCTTCATTTGCAGAGAAATATGTTCTTTTCTTGAAAATTATAATTACTCAACTGTACTTTTTTCCATTTTTAAAGAAACATCTATAAAGAAGTATTTCTTCACTATAAACTACACTGGAAGGATAGTCAATAAAAGTAAGAGGGAATGGTAGGGCTTTGTTTCCCTGGAGAGTTTGTGCCCATCTATAAGAGGGCAGCTGTGACTCAGCTTGGGCCAACAGTTGCCATGGCAATATGTGGGATACACTGTTGCTAGAGCTTCTAATTTTTCAAGATAATCCAAAAATAAAGACTTAAATAGCTATTTTTAAATATTGACTCAAAATTTTTTTTAACTATGCAAGACCAAGAGAAATGGATGTCAACAATATTATCCATTCTATTTAATCAAGTCAAAGCATAAAAATTACTAATTAACCTTAGAATGAATTCTGCAATGCAAAAAACAATTTTACCATCTTTCATCAGATACCTTTCTATAGTATAACTATATATACTAGTAAGGACCCATACAACACAATAAGCTAGATCTACCATTATCAATAATTTATCTAGAAAACATTTTAAGTGGAAAAAAATTAAACAGTAAATTATAGTGTAACATTCCTGTAAATTTTAAGCATTATTGAACATTGTTTACGGATACATATGTATAGTAAAAAAGTACAAAAACAGACCAAAAGGGAAATATACAAATTTTGTTGTTAATCCTCACCCAAATATATTTTTCCCCCCCCTTTTTTTTTTAAGAGAGGGCGGGCTAAAGGGAGAGGGAAACAGGGAGGGAGAAAAACATGGATGTGAGATACATCCATCGGTTGCTCAAGTGGGGATGGAACCTGCAATCCAGGTACATGCCCTTGAATCAAACCCAAACCCTTCAGCGGGCAGCTGACGCTCTAACAATCAAGCAACACTCAACAGGGTGAAATATACAAATTTTAAGAGGAACTTTATCACTGGGAAGATGGAGGGAGAGGAATGGAATTGGAAAAACTTGTAACTAATAATGCCTTCTAAACAAAACAAATAAAACCATCTAATGCACCTACCAGTTGTTTTGAAGAGTCTAATCAATCAAAGTATTGTTTTCTGTTGTAGTATTTAAAACTTTTTGAAGGGAAAAACAAAGTATGTTCAAATACTAGATCTGAACCAATGAGTAAGACACATTATTTATTTTGCTTCTCAGATCACAGTAGTTACCATCTAAACAAGCCCCAATATAGGGAGCTTTAAAACTCCAACACTAAATACTCTCAGAATTATTTCTAGAGGGATATATAATTCAATTAAATAAGCTTCTTCCAAGATTTTCTCTGATCTTTATTTTCCAAACTATTAGAAGCTAGAAAAATCTTAGGGTTATTTAATACTTAAAATTCTAAGTGAAAATTTTCTGACAATAAAGATGTAAATTGTGTTAATAAATGGGGGAGAGATGAGTCTGTCTTACTGAAGAACTCTAAATAATGTATGTAAATACTCCCTCCTCTGGGACATAGAATTTGACTCACTTTCAAAGGATAAAATAGGAGAAAGAAAAAACAGTAATTTTATAATTGAGAAAATGGCCACACTACATTAATCAAGCGATGAAGGTTAATACCATCGGTGATGTTCTGTAGGTATCATATAGCCCCTGCCATGATATAATGAGAAATGCACTAAACCTCTAGCATAGTTTTTCCAAAAAGCTATAACCCCTCTCTAATCATAAAAAAAGAAAGAAAGAAAGAAAGAAAAGTAAAGAAAGAAACCCAGACAAATCCAGTTTAAGGGACATTTTATAGATTACCTGACCTACTCAAGACTGTAAAGGTAATAAAAAACAAGAAAAGATAAACTCTCATAGACTAGAACAAAATGCAATGTGGTACCCTGGGTCAGATATGGAACAGGAAGAGGATATTAATGGAAAAATAGTGAAACCCATATAAAGCCTGGAGTTTAGTTAATAGTAAATACTAAGATTTGCAAATGTACCACAGAAATGTAAGACTGTAAGAAAGGGGGAAATTGGGTGCAAAGTATATACACAAGAATTGTCATATCTTTTCAACCTGTCTGTAAATCTAAAATTATTCCAAAAGAAAAGATTTTAAATTTCTATGTAATACTTTCAGCAATGAAGATTTTATTTTAAAAAGTTTTTAAACACGAAGAAATAAATATATAAAAGTTAGGTGAGTGGTCACCATGGGTGAGGACTGTGACTGGAAGGGAAATGTGAGGGGTTTCTTGGGTGCTGGCAATCTTGTATTTTTTGACCTGGGTAATAGCACAACAGATATTGTACTTTGGAATCTAAATAAATGCTTACTTGCAGTATAATTTTATATTTAAAACTAGCCCTACCTGGTTTAGCTCAGTGGATAGAGTGCTGGCCTATGGACTGAAGGGTCCAAGGTTGGATTCCAGTCAAAGGCAACATGCCCGGGTTGCGGACTCAATCTCCAGTGGGGGGCATGCAGGAGGCAGCCAATCAATGATTCTCATCATTGATGTTTCTCTCTCTCCCTCTTTCTTCCTCTCTGAAATCAATAAAAATATATATTTAAAAAAAAAAAAAAAACTAGAGGCCCAGTACACGAATTCATGCACAGGTAGGGGGGGGTCCCTCAGCCTGGCAGGTGATTGTTGCTGATAGTGGCCGTCTTGCCCAGTCCCAATAGGAACTGATTGAGGGGAGGGACCTTAGCAGGTTGGCTGGCTGAGGGAAATTGGCTGTGGGAGTGTACTGACCACCTGGCCGGCCATGGGGGGAAAGGGCCAGTGCCAGCAGCAGATGCAAGTGGCAGCTGCTGTCCCAATCATCTTTAGGAGTGGGGGGGGGCAGAGAAGCCCTCATGGGTAATAGGGGCCGGCAGCCACCATTCATACCCACAGACAGCACCAAACGATCAGGACTGGTGCTGGGCACCAGCAGCGGGTGCGAGTGGCAGCTCCAGTGCCGGCAGTGGGTATAAGAGGCATCTGCCGGCCCCAATCACCCGTCAGGAGCAGGGGAAGGTGGAGAAGTCCTGAGGGGAAATCAGGGCACCAAGTGATCAGGGCTGGCACCGGGTGCTGGCAGCAGGTATGAGCACCAGGTGGGAGCAAAGAATTTTCAGTAACCACCAGAGGCTCACCCTGATGACAGCAACCAGTGCCGCCCCGCCTTGGTCTGGCGCCCCCCACTGACCTGCTCTACAATCCCGCCACAGCCAACCACCACCATGTTCCGTGCTCTGCTGCATGCTGCCAACGCCCGCCATGTTCCACGCACACTCCCTGGTGGTCAGTGCATGTTATAGTGACCGGCTGTTCAGTTGTTTTGCTATTTGGTCTATTTGCATATTAGGGTTTTATATATATAGATGGGCTTTTTCCATTTGGCATTGATTTACATAGAACTTCTTGTCTACTAAGAACTTTGAAGCCATCACTGGAATACATATAATTGATACCAAAGGGGAAAGAATCCCCAGTACCAAGAAATATACTTAAAACTCTAAGAACCATATTTATATGCTTAAACTGTGTGCTAAATTCTCTTCCTCAAAAAAAGTCTCTAACATTAAAAAACATTTACTTAAGAATTTACAGGCCTTTTATTATGCAACTAGTGGCCCGGTGCACGAAATTCGTGCACAGGGGTGGGGGTGGACAGGGATTCCCTCAGCCCAGCCTGCACCCTCTCCAATCTGGGACCCCTTGAGGGATGTTTGACTTCCCTCACACCCACTGCCAGCACCCGGGGCAGTCGGACATTCTTCTCACAATCCAGGACTGCTGGCTCCAAACTACTCACCTCCCTGCCTCCCTAATTGCCCCTAACCACTTCTGCCTGCCAGCCTGATCACCCACTAACCACTACCCTGCCAGCCTAATTGATGTCTAACTGCTCCCCTGCCAGCCTGCTTGCCCCCAATTTCCCTCCCCTGCTAGCCTGGTCACCCCTAACTGCCTTCCCCTGCAGGCTTGATAGTCCCCAACTGCCCTTCCTTGCAGGCCTGCTCCCTCCCAACTGCCCACCCTGCTGGCCTGATTACCCACAACTTCCTTCCCATGCAGGCCTGGAACCTCCCAACTGCGCCCCCCTGCTGGCCATCTTGTGATGGTCATCTTGTGTCCACATGGGGACAGAGTGTTTGACCACATGGGGGCAGCCCTCTTGTGTGTTGGAGTGATGGTCAATCTGCAAATTACTCTTTCATTAGATAGGATTCAAATTTTAGTGGCCATAAAGTTTTGTTGGGACACAGCCATCCCGTTCCTTTGGGCTTTGCATGCTAGGACTGCAGAAGTTGAGTATTCAAGGCCGTGTGTAGCCCACAAAAATTGAGCCGCACTCTGGCTCCTTACAGCAATGGCATTTGGCCCCTGCCCTAGATAAATTCTGGGGTGTTATTATATGAAATGTGCATACTACAGCATAGGTTTATAAAATGAAAACATTTTACTTCAGTGTTCATAGTCATTTTAAAGGGCACTTTTATTTGTAGTCCCCTTCCTTCCCTGCCCCCCATCCATCTCCTCGCTTCCTTCAGCCGCCCTCCTTCCTGCTGCCTCTGCCGTTTCTCCGGAGGCTCAGCCCGCCCACCCCACCCACCCTGTAGGGAAGCCACGAGGCCGGCAGGTCCTGGACCGAGCTTGCAGGGCGCAGGGTCTGGGGGGCCCTCTGCCCCTTTCCCCCACCTGCATTCAGCGAGCCGGGATCCAGAGCGACTGGTGCTGATTCTGCGGTAACAGGGAAGGAGGTGGCGGCGGCCACCAGGGGGAAGAGGCGTCGGCAGTCCCGGTGGACCGCAGCGCCCGTGGAGCAGACTGCCGCTTGGCTCATAGCCCTGCCTCACACTTGGCTCCCATTACCCAAGGTGCCCCTGGCGATCATTTGCATGTCCCACGCTACAGGTAAACCCCACACCTCAGTCACAACCTAACAGAGCAACCTACATGCGAGCCTCATGAGGGGTATCATGGCATCAAATTCCCCTAACCGTCCCAAGGTCACCGCGAAAGGTCGCGACTCAGTCAACAGTAAGTGTAATGAGAGAGGGATCTTGCCGGCCCTTAAGGACCATGTGGGCAGCTTACAGCATGGTGCTTGCTTACTTGGCACTGTGGCCATGCCCCCTATCTGCTGGCCACACCTGTTGGCCACACCTGCTGGCCATGCCCCCTGCTCCTGATTGGCTGGTAGCGTAGCAGAGGTACAGTCAATTTGCATGTTACTCTTTTATTAGATAGGACAGTTGTAACCACCCTATAACTTAGATACTGTCAACATTATCCATTTACAGATAATGAAATTGAGGCTTTGCCTCAAAGCACATAGCTGATAAATTGTGGAGTTAGGATCAGAATCTAAAATATTCATATACGGTTTTAGTCAATAGGTTTAATTTTCAGATGATGCAAAATGTATACATTTTTCTTACCCTTAAAAAAATAAGTTAACAACCAAACTAGTCAACAAACTTGACTCATTATCCATATCTTTCTTTCTTTTGCAAAGATGAATAAAAATATGCTCCTTATGCACACAAAACACTAGTATAAAATATCCTATCTTTGCCACAGATTAAAAGTGGATTAATCATCCTGGGCAGTTGATTGGGTGTTGTGCTGTGCACCAAAAGGTTGTCAGTTCAATTCTCAGTCATAGCACATGCCCAGGTTGCTGGTTCCATCCCTGGTAAGAGATGCAAGAGGTAGCTGATGGATGTTAAGCTCTCATATTGATGGTTTTCTCTCTCTTTCTCTCCCCCTCTCCCTTTATCTCTCTCTCTAAAAAACAAACTTTTTTTTTTTTTAAAGATTCAACTTTTTTTTTTTTTAATAGTGGATTAATCAACAATGTGCAGCCCTAACAGGTTTGGCTCAGTGGATAGAGGATCGGCCTGTGGACTCAAGGGGTCCCAGGTTCGATTCCAGTTAAGGGCAGGTTCCTTGGTTGCGGGCACATACCCAGTAGGGACTGTACAGGAGGCAGCTGATCAGTGTTTCTTTCTCATCGATATTTCTAACTCTTTATCCCTCTTCCTGCTTCTCTGTAAAAAATCAATAAAGTATATTTTTAAAATGTGTAAAATCTTAAACATAAAACTTTGTATAATGCCTTCAAAAAATCAAATTCTTTAAAAATTTTTCTGATTCTTAAGTTCACTCTTATCAAAAGACAGTCTCGCAGAAAATTCCTTAACAGCCTTACTTATCAATAATTCCCATCAAACCCTGGCCAGTGTGGCTCGGCTGGTTGGAGCATCATCCATATACCAGAGGGCTATGGGCTCAATTACCAGTCAGGACACATACAAGGAGGCAACTGATCAATATTCCTCTCTCATATCAATGTTTCTCTCCCTTCTTTCCTCCCCACCCCCACCTTCCTCTCTCAATCAATTTTGTAAAAAGTTTAATAATAATAATAATTCTTGTCAAGGCCCTGCCAGGTAGCTCAAGTTGGTTATATTAGTGTCCCAATATGCCAAGGTTGCAGGTTCAATCCCTGCTCAGGGCACATACAAAAATCAACCAATGAATGCATAAATAAGTGAAACACCAAATCCATGTGGGTCTCTCTCAAATCAATAAATGAAAACTTTAAAAAATGACTGTCAACACATAAGAGCTCAAGAGCAAATAATCAAAATGCAAAGAGCAAATAATTATAAAATGCAAATGTTACTTGTCCAGTTGGATTAATTAACTTTTTATAACATTGGGAATTGTGTGGTCTTGATATAACTATGTCAGAAGTGTGGCTGCTGTTTCCTGAGACAACATTAAGTCTCTATAAAGGAAATATAAACACTTTTCCCTCCTTCATTTTACTTCCCAAGAGATCACTGGAAATTAGCTTTTGCAAAGAACTATAGGATAGCACATTTCCTTTCACGTAACCCTGCACTCAATCAAATGTAACAAGTATCTACTTAATAACACTACTCTTATTTAAATATTAATTTAATATTAATATGTTAATATTTTATCCACTCTATCTGAATACTGCTGTATGCATGCAACAAGTATTCACTTAATACTACTGTAATGTAACATCAGGCATTTTCTGAGAATTCCTGCTCAAATGTCTAAGGCCTATGCAGGCAAATAGTTAATACAAGACCATATGTTTAAGAAAAATGCCAATTTAAATGATGCAATAAATGCCACTGATTTTCACCATTTTAGAAATTTACAAACATATAGTCATAAAAAGAGTTCATTTTGTCAAAACAAAAAAGAATGTTTCCAAGTGGTTCAGTGCCTACAATATTTACCTCATTCTAGCTAACCAAATCTGAAGACCTTAAGAAGACAAATTCTGAGTTTCAGCAGTTTCATCCATAAAAATACTAACCTACCTCAAAAAGTAGCTGACATAACAAATGAAAACGAGTACCAAATTACTAGTAAATATATTTACAAAGTTCTAGGGAAATGATTATTACAATATTAAATAACAACTTCAGAGGATACCTTTCCAGAAGCATCATTGATAAATGCACATATCAATACTAACCAGGTAAATTTCACCAAAAGCCACAATATTTTACAGAGAAAACAATAAAAATAATAAGTACTTATGTCTATATCCAATGAGTATGAAACATTTCACAAATATCAATTAAGGTTATAACTGCCATGGCAAATTTAAAAATTATACCCATAGCAGAAGCTAAATCAAAGTTCCATTTAAATGACTAACCCAAAGTGTTATATCCAATCAGCAACAAAGTTAAAACAATGCAAAAAGCCTTCACTGCAATTAGCTATTAGACTTATGTAACACAGCATCTTTCTTCATGAAGAAACATTCTCAAAACATTGGGCCTTCTACAACTAACTATGCTCAGGAATTGATTTTCTTTTTCTTTTCAAAACATATATATTGTATACCATTACTTTTAAAAATAGAGAACTTTTTAAGTAAAAAAAATATATAGTTGTACAAGACAGAACAGTGGCAAAGAGTTTCCAATTCAAACTTAACTATTTCTGTTTTCAATGTACATAAAACAGGTTACTGTCAGTATGAAATATTTTCACAACAAAGACTTAAAGACAAGTTTAAAAAAAAAATCTCTTTTAGAACCACAACCAAAATGGCCAGCTGAGTTTAAAACCAAGTCTCAAGTCCATTTGGCAACAGTGTGCATGATTCACTGCTTTAGAACTCAACTGGAAGGATTGGAAAATTCACTCTGATTGCACTAATATTTTGTTTGGGGTTTGTTAAAACATCTCCATCCCAATGTTGACAACTTCCATAGTTTTCCAAGGCTTAAGATAAATTGCTATGCCCTAACCGGTTTGGCTCAGTGGACAGAGCGTCGGCCTGCGGACTGAAGGTCCCAGGTTCAATTCCAGTCAGGGGCATGTACCTTGGTTGAGGGTACATCCCTAGTGGGAGGGGTGCAGGAGGCAACTGATCAATGTTTCTAACTCTCTATCCCTCCCCCTTCCTCTCTGTAAAAAATCAATAATATATTTTTTAAAAATATATAAATTGCCTTAATCGGTTTGGCTCAGTGGATAGACAGAGTGTCTGCCTGTGGCCCAAAGGGTCCGTGGTTCAATTCTAGCTAAGGGAAAATATTTCAATTGCAGGCTCCTCCTTGCCCCAGGCCCTGTAAGACATGTGTAGGAGGCAACCAATCAGGTGTTTTTCTCACATCAATATTTCCGTCTTAACTTTTCTCTTACATTCTCTCTAAAATCAATGGGAAAATATCCTTGGGTGAGGATTAAAAGAAAAAAAATAAATTATGAAAAATACAAACCACATGTAAACAAAAAGTCATATATAGTTGATATATATTTTGTCTTTTTTTTAGGAATTTTTTTATTTTATTGTTTAAAGTATTACAAATAGTAGTACATGTTTTCTTTTTTTCCCTCCCATTAACTCCCCCTCCCCTACTCCCCAGCACATGCCCTCACCTGCCCCTCCCCCAAGTGTCTTGTATCCATTGGTTATGCTTATATGCATGCACACATGTCTTTTGGTTGATCTCTTACAGCCCCCACACCCTATTTTGTCTTTTTTATATATGTAACTCAGTACTTATGAAACATACACATTTAAAAAAAGTATAGATTATGAAATATAGATGTTCTAGCTAGAAAACAAAATATGATAATACATACCCAAATATCTTATATACTAGAGTTACTTTATCTGGAGAAACAGACAGTAATTCTACTAAAAAATGAAATCTATCCCAATCTCATTAAAAATATATGAATATAGGATTATGAAGAATTTTTAAAATGGATCACCATATTAAACAAGTTTCCACAAATATCAGATACACTAATAATCTACCAAGAAAAACAATGCTCTTGGTGCACTTTTATAACTATAAGTACTAGGGGTAGGAATATGTCAGACATATAACAGAAATTTGCCATTCTTAACTTACTCATGCCTCACTATATGAACTCTCCTACTTTCTAATCACATTAAAAATAACAAAACCATAAAAATATAACACTGACAGTTATAAGGCTCACCAAAATCACAATTACCACATGAATTTGACATTCTTTTGAAGATGTAAATTCATTGGAATGCTTAATACAAAATATTAAAGTAACCTACCCTCTCTAATGGTAGCATATTACAGAAAGGACCCTTTCAGGGGACAACACAAGAGCCTTTAACACAAATTATCTTATCCTTTTTTACTCCTCTGATGTTTTTTTTTTAAATCACAGCTTTACTGTTTCAATGCAAACTAAAGTCAAAGAAAACATCTGTAGTATTATTAGATTTCTGCAATATTTCCACTAATTCTTGCCAAATATTTCTGGCATTCATTAATTTATACTTAACTAAAACAACAAAAACAATAATAAGGGGGTATATATATATGTGTGTGTGTGTGTGTGTGTGTGTGTATGTATATAGAAACATATAGACAATAAGTGCCTGCTTTAGAACAAGGACATTGCTTTTTACCTCAATTATTCAATTCCCACCTTGTCAAAAAGGTGAAAACTAAAATCATGGGATTTTAAGATTTACTACAGAGAAATGCCTTTGTGCTAGCATGAATTAGTACCCAATAACCTTAGAAACAGAAGGAAGAGACAAAGTGCTATGAGAAGGCAACCTAAATCTAGCATTTCACAGCTTCTGTTCTCTTACTCCACCCAGTCTCCTCGGCTCAATGGCTGTTCACAGCATCCACAAATATTAGCCCATTTTTTTAGAAAGGGTACAGGAGGGTGCCAAAATAGGGCTAGCTCCATCAAAATCAATATATACAGTAATATTTCGTGAAAATTTGGATTCTATTCTCTGATTTATATTTTTTAAAAATAACAGCTTCAAACTTGTTTAGATCTTCCCCTTCTGAACAATCCAAACAATGTATACCAGAACATGAAAGAATAAATCTCCCTAAAATACAAATTGCTCTTCTGCTTTAATAAAAGCTGTAATTTGCAACTGCCGATTATTTTTTCAAAACTGTGACCTGAAAGATCCCCATGAGATTAAAAGCTAGCCAATGCCTTAGGTCCAAATCAGAAATTAAGTAAAAGCTTTTTCTATATTCAACATATTACCACCGACATACACAAGCAGGAAATGTTCCTGATCAAGAGACGACCCTGCAGCAATCAACCCCCTCGCTATAAATAAATAAATAAAATATAAAAATTAGGCAAATCCTACTGTTGCAAATGGGGAGGAATGACATTACTGGTATGAAAGGCCCAAACACTGTCTCCTCCGCCCTAGCCTCCAAATGAAAATTACACAAAACAATCCACCTCCCATCAAAAACATAATTACCAAAAACGGCACACATTTTCTGGGTAGCCTTTAAAACGTTATGAATCTCGAGGATTGTGTGTTTAAGCAGCGATCGGAGTAACAGTAATATCTTTATTCTCTCCCGGTTGCCGCTTAAGGGGGAGGGGGAGACCTTGGCATGACATCGCCCATTGAGAGGAGACAACAAATCTGGTTCTTTTCTTAAAAAGTACAATTTCTTATCTTAGCCAACGGATATATGCTGGACCCAAATCCCAACCCCAAAAGAAAATCTCCCGCCCTCCTCCAAAGGAGTTTCTTGCTAAGTCACTGAGAAAGGCAAAATAACAAATAAAGCCGAGGCACTTGGCTCTCTCAGCTCAGATACGAAACCCTCCTCCTGCTGCCCACTCGAATGCTGAGAGAGAGAGGTGTTAAAATTTGCCCACCGTCTTAAGCATTTCTCACCTGGGAGGCTAAGGAAAAAGGCTCTGCGCTCGCTCAAGGAATGGGGAGACCAGGTGAAGGGGAATAGCTGAGGGCCCCGAAGCTCAGCGTTACAACGTCAAAAGGCAACTCCCGTTTGGGGAGCCAGTGGCAGAGGGGGAAATCCTGCCCGATTTGGTGGGTGGATGCTGCAGATGGTTCGGTGGGTCGGGCCGCTCCTCCTCAGTGGATGCAAAGGCTGGACCACTGCACCGGGAGGCCAGGCAAGGGGCTGGTCATCCTCAACCCCATCCTGAGAACAGAAGGGGACGGAACTCCTGGGGAGCCTGTGGGGGCCGAGGCCAGGTCCCCGTCGCCCACCGCGGGCAGCGTGGGGGAAGCGGCGTTGGCTCTCGGTGGCCGGAGAAACGAGGGCCGAACCCTTTCTCCAGGATCCGAGGGCGACCTGCTCTCCACGCCCTTCCTACCCAGGAATACTTTTCTTGCTAAGTCACCCGGGGAGGAGTGCGATCCCTCCCCGGGAGGGCCGCGGGAGGAGCGGCGGCGGCCGGGCACCCCAGAGCCCGGGTCGGGGAGGAGGGGAGGAGGGCAGCGCCCTCCCCGGCCTGTTCCCCCTCCTCTCGAGTGTCTCACTCAACGGCCGCCGCGGCCGCCATTTTGAGAGCGAGGAGAGAAGAAGAAGGAGGCGGCGGCAGGGGGAGGGGAGAATGGGAGGGAGGGGACCGGCGCAGCCACATCGTCAGGCCGCCGGGCTCGGCCCGCAGCCGCCCGAGCGCAGCGGAGAAGACAGAGAGAAGGGCGGAGACCCACGTCGCCTTACCGAGCGCTGCACCACCGCCTCCGCAGGGCCTCTTCCGTCCTTCACTCCCATCCACCGGCGGGGGAGGGGGAGGGGGAGAGGGAAGGGAGGAAGGAGGGAGGGAGGGAAGGAGGGAGGGGAGGATGGCGCGCTGGGCCCGGGCCCGGGAGGGGGAGGGGAACGGCAGCTCCTCAGCCGTTCCGGGGCGCGAACCCAGGCCCGGCGCTCGCGGTTTCTCTCGCTCGCGCCCGAGCGCTCCCCTTCTTCTCTTTTTCGCTCCCTAGACCCCGGGGTCGCTACTCGTTCGCTCGCTCACTCGCTATCTCGGCCGCCAGACGCCGCCGCCGCCGCCCCGCCGCTCTAGCTCCGTCTGTCACAGGAGCTGCCCCAACGCCCTGACGTCACCGCGCCGCCGCCGCCGCCGCCGCCGCCCCAGACCCGTCGGGAAGGAGGGGGGCGGAGAGGAGGAGGCGCCGCGGCGCATGCGCCGGCCGGCCGGGCCCGGCTCCGAGCCGCGCTGCCTTCCGTGGAGCCGGCGAAGTTGACGCACGAGCCGCTGCTTCTCGTGCCGTCGCGCCTCTGAAACCTTCGAAAGGGTCTCTCGGTTCTCCTTCCCGGACCCTGGGGTGGTTGCGCGGGACCTTCGCGGACTCCCCGCCCTGCTCTTGCCGATAAACAACGCTCTCCCAAGTTGCGCAACCAGCAGCGGGACCCCCTAGCTTCCGTGGATTCCGGGGCCCCGATAGACTTCAGAGTGAAGCCGGCCCTGGGCCAAGCTGTCGACTCTTCCACCTCCAACTTTCGAGTTTATCACCTAGTTTGGGGTGTGGGTTGGAAGTAGCTTAGGTTCGCTCGGGGAGAAGAGCGGTTGAGGTTGAAAGGCTGATGGAATGCCCAATTGTCTTCACTGTTATTATAGATTTTTAATCGGGACAATTTGCTTTTAGATGTGATTCAGCTATTCTTTCCCTTAGTGTCTCTCAGTGTCTCTCTCTCTCTCTCTCTCTCTCTCTCTCTCTCTCTCTCTCTCTCTCTTTCCCTCCCTTCCTCCCTCCCTCCCTCCAGAAAATCTGGATGTCTTAAAACTGAAGCCCAAGGAAAGATCTGGAACTTTGCAAGGTGTGTGTGTGTGTGTGTGTGTGTGTGTGTGTGTGTGTATGTTTGCTAACTTATGGGCTGAAATACTGATAACAAAGAAGTCTGGGGAATTTGTAGACAGTTTATTCACAGAGACATATGATTTAAAAGAAGCCAGATTGGAGGTCTGAGTCATTTAACATGGGATATTCTTTTAATAACAGGTATGTAGTGTGGTTGTTTCATCAATAATTTTCATTGTCCAAGGAAACTTTTCCTGAAATACAAGTTTAAGGTTATATTTATTGATTTATTACTTCCCTTCATGTCGGTAAATACATTCACTGCCATTGGAGAAACAGCTGAGTTAACGAAAGAATTAATTTGGGTATGAATCCTGGATGAGACACTTACCAGAAGTATGACCTTGGCTAAATCACTCTCTCTGGCCTGGGCTTCTCATAAAATAGACTTAATAAAGAGCTAATTTGTAGGAATTAGGGGATGCTGCATGTGTAAAGTAGACTGCCGTAGTTGGGAATCATAGGTAACTCCTGTAGCCATTACTGTAGCTTGGTGCCAAAACAGGTTTCCTTTTGTCAGGAAAGCTTGTCTCTGTCCCTGGAGGTGTTCAAGAGGAACATGAGTGAATTGCCTGGAGGGTTTGGGTTTGCTCCTTGCAGAAGGAAAAGAAAATCAAATGGTCTCTGGAAGGTCTTTTTCAGATTTACAGTTAAGGGATTCTCTAGTTAGATAAGGACAAGAGGAGGCATAGAGAGGTCTGTGCTATCTCCAGTGACAGGAAATAAACATGAAATAAATTAACATCTCTTTTTCTAAGAATCTACCTTTAGATCATTTCTGTCTTTTAAAATATTGTTGTCTGATAACACACTTCTTAATATTTAATTGGCTGAGTAAATCAGTTCTTTATTGTTTTATTTTTTTAAGCCAGAATATGTACATTTTTTCTTTATTGATTAAGGTATTACATATGTGTCCTTATCCCCTCATTGAGTTCTTTATTGTTTTAAATGAATGTTCCAAACGCCAACAAAATTGTCCAGAATAAAATTAGAATCACATTAGTAAACACTGATTTAAAATACAAATTGGTAGCACTAATCCCTATAAACCTTGAGCTCATAGATTCATATGTTTAGAATATTTTAAAATCTGTATATTGTAATTATGTGCTAAATTGTGACCAGGTTTTATTTTTATAGCAATCCTTCAAAAACAAAAATAAAAACCAATAAACCTGCTTGGAAGGAATGTATAAAAACTTTCTTCCTCAATAATAATTTTTTAAGACAGAAATAAAACTGTTATATGTTTGATATGGAGCAATGTGCTCTGGTTCTGTGCACTTTCTTTTCAGTAGCTAAAATAATAGATTCATCTTAATAAACACTTGTCTATTGAGAATGAAGAATTAGAACATCTATGCTATCAATCATAATTCATAAGGACTTACACAGGTCCTATAAGAATACATCCACCCAGGAAACATTTAATAATGAATATTTTAGATGATGTTTCTTGAAAAAAAGTGTAAATATCCATTTTACTTAGAGCCCAAGGAAAGATCTGAAACTTAATAATCTCCCCATTCATTTGGATTGCAAATCTTTATTTTTTAAGTAAACATTTTCAAAATGGAAACATTTGTTTTAATTGTTGCAATAAATTGGGGTTAGTTTTTTTTTAAATATATATTTTATTGATTTTTTACAGAGAGGAAGGGAGAGAAATTTAGAAACATCGATCAGCTGTGTCTTGCACACCCCCTACTGGGGATATGCCCGCAGCCAAGGTACTTGCCCTTGTCTGGAATTGAACCTGGGACCTTTCAGTCCACAGTCCAAAGCTCTATCCACTGAGCCAAACCAGTTCCAGCAAATTGGTGTTAGTTTAAACAGTTCTCCAAATAAGCTGATTGGAAGAAACACTCCAAAAATATTGCTACTGGGGAGAGGACAAAATGTCTTCTAAAAGTAGCTCCAGAGCTAAAATCTGTTTATAATGAATACAAATGTTAAAATATTGTTTTGATAATTAAACCGTCTTCTGTTTATAGGCAGATACATTGTTGTGTGTGAATATTTGATAGAAAGCAATTAGCAAATGGGGAGAAGGTAGCTTTCAGGTCTACAAGTTATATGTATCATTTGAAAGAGATCCATGAACCAACTGGTAAGAAACTCACTCCAGGAGGTTTTAGCTGATTGATTATGTACTTGTATTTCCCAAAGCATGGACATGCAAATGAGGGCAAGTCCAACCAAATCAGTCATTTATCTAGCACCATATCCTTATGTGTCATAAACATTGGGAGGCCATAGAAATAGGATACTAAAAGAGGTGAGCCTGGCCGATGTGGCTTGGTGGTTGAGCATCTGCCTATGAACCAAAAAGTCACTGTGTTTGATTCCCAGTCAGGGCACATGCTGGGGTTTTGGTCTCAGTTCCTAGCAGGGGTTGTGCAGGAGGCAGCCAATCAGTGTTTCTCACCATTTATGTTTCTATCTCTCCCCCTCCCTTCCTCTCTCTGAAATAAATAAAAACATTAAAAAAAAAAAAAAAGGAATAGAGATGAAACTCCCAGCCTGGACAGAGAAGCAATATATAGAGGCAGCAGCCCATATATATATATATACACATACACATACACACACACACACGGTGGGGGGAGAGAGGGGGGGAGAGAGAGAGAGAGAGAGAGAGAGAGAGGAATTTAAAGTGCTAACTTAACAATACAAAACGATGTATCAACCCTGCCTGGTGGGTCAGTAGGTTGAGCATTGTCCAGTGCACTGAAAGATAGCTACTTTGATTCCCAGTCAGGGCACATGCCCAGGTTATGACTTCAGTCTCCAGTTGGGTCATGTACAGGAGGCAACTGATTGATTATTGATGTTTCTCTCTCCCTCTCCATTTCTCTCCAAAATCAACTAAAAAATGTTTTAAAATAGATGTATTAAATTCATTCTAGATTTCACTACAGTAGAACAGGCGAAAGAATAAAACAAACTTTCTTCCCTTTTGTGCCTGTATATCTAGTAAAGTAAAAGATTAACTCTTACTTAAAGGACTTAAAGAAGGTTTTATGAAGGAAGTGGTTTAAAGCAGACCTTTAAAAATGACTAAATTTTTTTAAATGACTAAATTTTTTATTAATTCATTCGGTGTATATTTATTGAATGCCTTCTAAGTACCAGACCCTGTGCTGGGTGCTGAGTATACACAATGAACAAAACAAACAGAATCCCTGAGCTCATGAAGTTTATATTCTGGCAGAAGACGGGGAAGAGGAGACAAAGGTACAAAAGCAATAAACAGTAATGAGGTAGAAAAAAACAGGGACTACCTTAGTGATAAGGGACATTTTTGTGGAATGAGTGACATTTAAGCTGATAAATTTGAGTAGCCAAGGGATTCCAGACTAAGGAACAGCAAATGCAAAGGCCAGGAGGCAGGAAACGAAAGAATGCCCAAGCAGATGGAGTTAAATGATGGTGAGGAAGGAGACCTCATGACTGCCATGGTCCAGGAGACATTGATATACTACTCCCTGAAAAACCCAGCAGAGAAAAAAGCAGGAGATAAGATCAGAGAGACAGGTAGGAATCAGATAATGCAGGGCCTTGAAAACATAGTAAGGACACCCTAACCAGTTTGGCTCAGTGATAGAGCATTGGCCTATGGACTGAAGGGTCCCAGGTTCCATTCTGGTCAGGGGCATGTACCCTGGCTGCCTGCACATCCCCAGTGGCGGGTGTGCAGGAGGCAGCTGATCTATGTTTCTCTCTCATCGATGTTTCTAACTATCCCTCTCCCTTCCTCTGAAACCAATAAAAATTTTTTAAAAAGTAAGAAAAAACATAGTAAGGAGTTTAGATTTCACTTTTATAGTTGTGGATAAAGGAAAGAAGGGAGGGAGGGAGAAAGTTGAGGGAGGGAGAGAGAGTGGGAGGAGAGAAGGAAGGAAGGAAGGGAGAGAGGGAGGGAGGGAGGGAAGGAAGGAAGAGAGGGAAAACAAAAAGAAAAGAAAAAAGGAAGGAGGGAGGGAGGGAAGGAAGGAAGGAAGGAAGGGAAAGAAAAAAAGGAGGGAGGGACGGATTCACAAATGATGAGGAAAGAAGGGACTGTTAACAAATAATTATATTGCTTTACCTTTTTTAATATAGAAAATTTCAAGTATATAAGAAAGTAGGCAAAATCTATGCTAATAAAAGTCTAGGTAGTCCTCGCATCCTCAAGCGCAACATCATCACAAGATGGCCACCACAAGATGGCTGTGTGCATAGTGGAGCCAGGACCCTGTGGCCACTCTGCGGTGAGGCCTGGGGGGTCCTGTGGCTCCACGTGGCATGGAAGAGGCCAGTTCTGGCATCTCCACTGCCTCTCACAAAGGAGGCAGGTCCTGGAGGAGGTAGGTCGTGGCAGGGGAGGGCAGTTGGGGGTGATCAGACCAGCAGGGGAGCAGTTAGGCGTCAATCAGGCTGGCAGGGGAGCAGTTAGGGGGCAATCAGACTGGCAGGCAGAAGCAGTTAGGGCCAATCAGGCAGGCAGGCAGGCAAGCAGTTAGGAGCCAGTGGTCTAGGATTGTGAGAGGGATGTCGGACTGCCAGTTTAGGACACCCTAAACCGGCAGTCAGACATCCCCCAAGAGGTCCCATATTGGAGAGGGTGCAGGCTGTGCTGAGGGACAGCCCCCCATGCATGAATTTCATGCACTGGGCCTCTAGTCTATGTATATAAAAGCCTAAGCGACCAAATGATCGATCGACCAGTTGCTATGATGTGCACTGACCATAGGAGCTTAACCCAGGAGCACAACTGACCAACCTCCCATGGTTGCTCAGCCAGCTGACCCTGATTGGCCCCAATTGGCCCTGATTGCCAGCAGGTCAAAGGACCCCACTTATGCATGAATTTGTGCACCAGACCTCTAGTTAAATAATAAAACCTCATATACCTATCATCAGATTTCACAATTATAAACTTATGTCTAACTTGTTTAATCTATATCCCCACTCATTTTCCTCTCATTATTTTTTAAAGATTACTTGATTAATTTTTAGAGAGAGAGGATGATAGAAACATCAATGTGATAAACATCAATAGGCTGCCTCCTGCATACCCCCAACCGGGGATCAAACCCACTACCCAGGCATGTGCCCTGACCAGGAATTGAACTGAAAACCTTTTAGTCCACAGAACAATAGCCAAGCAACTGAGCCATACCAGCCAGGGCTCCCCTCCTTATGTTGAAGCACATGCCAGATATCACATTATTTCACTCATTAATAGTTTAGTATATACCTCTCTCTAAAAAATTTTAAAAACAATCACAGCCCCATAATTACACCGAAAAGGATAACAATAATTTCTTAAGGATATTTGGCTCTGAGCTTTCATCTTTTCCTCATAAAAGACATTGAGTGATAAGAAGACATTGGGAAATTGGACAAGCAATACAAATTAAGCAATCTTAGATAATAGAAGTATCCTGGATTATTTGAGATTGACCCACAATTTTCTTATGGATAAATTAAAAGATTAACATAGCCTTGGCTGGTGTTGCTCAGTGGTTAGAATGAAGGTCCTGCAGACTGAAGAGTTGCAAATTTGATTCTCAGTCAAGGGCATGTAACTGGGTTTTGGTGAAGGAGGCAACCAGCCAGGGCCAATTGATCTTTTATCCAATTAAAATTAATATTACTATTATAACTGATTTGCACCACATATAAGTGTCAACAGCTAAAATTTGACACAGTAAGCCCTGACAGGTTTGGCTCAGAGGATAGAGCATCGGCCTGTGGACTCAAGGGTCCCAGGATCGATTCCGGTCAAGGGCATGTACCTTGCTTGTGGGGACATCTCTGGTGGGGGATGTGCAGGAGGCAGCTGGTTGATGTTTCTCTTTCATCGATGTTTCTGGCTCTCTCTATCCCTCTCCCTTCCTCTCTATAAAAAATCAATAGCATATATTTAAAAATTAAAGTAAATTAAATTTCACACAGTAAAATGTTTTATCTGCAAAACTTAACCCAGGAAAATTGCATGTAGTCAAAATCATGACCACAAAAAGCTTTCACAGTAACAGAAACCATAAAAAAAGAGACTTAAGAAAACATGATAGATATTTTAAATTTCCTTTATAAAATTATTATTAGAAGAAAATCAATCTCAATGAGAATAAGTTAGTTAAAATAAAAATGAAAATTGGAAGTGGTATAGCTGCTAATAAATACGTATCCCCCAAAATTCACTGAAGTTAATATAATTCTGATTAAAACTTTTCACCCTAACTGGTTTGGCTCTGTGTATATAGCGTTGGCCTGCGGACTGAAGAGTCCAGGGTTTGATCCCAGCTGAGTGCACATGCCCAGGTTGTAGGCTTGATTCCCAGTAGGGGGTGTGCAGGAGGCAGCCAATCAATGATTCTCTCATCCTTGATGTTCCTATCTTTCTCTCCCTCTCCCTTCCTCTCTGAAATCAATAAAAAATAATTTTTAAAATTTTGATTCACAAATGATGAGTCAACATGTCCTTGAGGTCAATACATAACAGTAAAACTATGTTTCATAATATAGGGCACCACTGTCCAATAGACATATATTATGAAACATGAAAATACTATAATTTGAAAATTTTTAATAGCCTCATTTTTAAAAGGAAAAGGGTGAAATTTTCATTTTTATACTCTTTTAAAATCCAATGTATACATTTTACACTTATAGCATATCCAAATCCACACTAACCATATTTAAGTGATTAATAACCCATGTGACTAGTGGCTACCAGACAGGATGGTACAGGTCTGGGAGAAGGCAATGCAGATAGAAAGAATGGTTTGAGCAAAGGTATGAAGTTAAAAATGTGGAAGGGATGTTCTGGGAACAAGAAATGGCTCTAATATAGTGGCTGAAAAAGAGTGTATGAGAGAGGGTGGAGGTAGATGGAGGGTTGTGGAGGGGGCTGTAAGACTGGGAAGATCATCTGGACTGGAAGGTTTTGATAATCTTGAAGCTAATCTGCCCTGCTTGCTATGGAGCTGCCTATATTGTTTTTGTGTAAGACTAGACATAAACCAATAACCTTCTTCTTCCAAAGAGAACTTTCTCTATTCCCTTCAATAACACACTCCTTTCCCCTCCCAGTTGCTATTTCTACTCCTTCCACTATTGACTGTACAGAGAAAGGAAGGACTGAATTCCAGGCCTCCAAATGATGGTCCAGGAAACCACTAATGCTAAGTTATATAAAACACCCTAAATCATGGTTTTCATACTTTCCTTTTTCTTTCGAAAGCTTAGTTTTTCAAACAAAATATTGTACAAAATGCCACATATGTGTGTGTTTTTATTTTTTTTTTTAAATATATTTTATTGATTTTTTCATAGAGTGGAAGGGAGAGGGATAGAAAGTCAGAAACATCGATGAGAGAGAGACATCGATCAGCTGCCTCTTGCACGCCCCCTACTGGGGATGTGCCCGCAGCCAAGGTACATGCACTTGCCGGAATCGAACCCAGGACCCTTCAGTCCGCAGTCCAACGCTCTATCCACTGAGCCAAACCGGTCTCGGCTATGTGTGTGTTTTTAAAAAGCAAACAATAAAAACAGAACTTCCCTGTTTTTTACTGTCTTTGTTGTTTTAATTTCTATTTATTGATTTTAGAAAGACACAAAGGGAGAGAAAGAAAACATCAATTTGTTCTTCCACTTATTTATGCATTCATTGGTTGCTTTTTGTATGTGCCTTGACCGGAAATCAAACCCTAACCAACTGAGCTGCCTTGTCAGGGCCTAAATCTTAATAGTTTTTAACTGAAGGTTAAAAGGCTAAGTTTTCTCATGTCATTAAAATAATCTTCAAAAGTACTTGCATTGCCACGATGTGTCCACCATCTGGATACCATTGCTGACATGTACTCATAACTATTTGACATTGAAACTGGGACTCAGAACATTTGGACATTGAAACTGAGACTCAAACATTTTTTGTTCTTATACATTTATTTCTAGTATGCAGAGGCAGGCAAGATATTTAGATATTTTTGAAGAAAAGAAATAGGGGAGAATGATTGATATAGAGGCAGGGAGGCATTGAACATGCTGTCAAGCTATAGAGGGAAGGCTGAGGAGGGTTGGCCGACTGATGCTGGGGGAGATCAACCGAAGGACTTGTATGCATGCATATGAGCATATCCAAGGAATGAAAGACACTGGGGCGGGGAAGGGAGCAGGTGGGGACATGTGCTGGGGGTAAGGGAGGCTGGGGGGAGAATAATGAGGGGGAGGAAAACATATGTACTACTATTAAATCTAAGTTATACTGCAAAAAATAAATTTAAAAATTTATTAATAAAAATAAAAATAAATATAATAATAACAGAGTATATAACTAAAAATGAGAATGTGGGGGGTGAGTAATAAATAACATTTTGTTTAACTGGGTTCCCCATGGTAAGAATATTTTGCAAATACTGTATTTGTTAATGCTGATATTTAACATTTTAATTATTTTGAGTTTGAATTGCATGTAAATTTTGCATGTCGCTCAAAAAAATCTTCAAAAGTACCATCTTTTTTTCTATTTTATTTTATTTTAATCTTGATTGATCAGTTTATTAATTACATTGTTTCCCTTTTTTCTCCCTATAGCTCCCCCTCACCTGGTACCCATCCCACCCTCCACCCTCACCTCCCCCACACTGTCCTCTCCCATAGGTGCATGATTATTGTCCAGTCTCTTGCTACACCTCCCACACCCTTTTTATCCCCAAGAATTGTCAGTCCATTCCCTCTCTATGTCCATGATTCTGTTATATTCACCAGTTTAACCTGTTCATCAGATTTTTAATTCACTTGATTTTTAGATTCCTTCGTTGATAGATGTGTATTTGTTGTTCATAATTTATATTTTTGCCTGTTTAGTCTTCCTCTTCTTAAAGAATATCAGCAATTCATATAATATTGGTTTTAGCGGTGATGAACTCTTTTAGCTTTTTCTTAGCTGTGAAGCACTTTATCTGGCCTTCAATTCTGAATGATAGCTTTGCTGGGTAGAGTAATCTCGGTTGTAGATTCTTGCTATTCATCACTTTGAATATTTCTTGTCACACCCATCTGGCCTGCATAGTTTCTGTTGAGAAATCCACTGACAATCATATGGGTGCTCCCTTATAGGTAACTAACTGTTTTTCTCTTGCTGCTTTTAATATTCTCTCTTTATCTTTTGCCCTTGGCATTTTAATTATGATGTTTCTTGGTGTGGTCCTTTTTAGATTCCTATATTTTGGGGTTCTGTGCACTTCTTGGGCTTTTAAGTCAATTTCTTTCACCAGGTAGGGGAAGTTTTCTGTCACTATTTCTTTAAGTAGGTTTTCATTATCTTGCTCTCTCTCTTTTTCTGGCACCCCTATAATTCAGATGTTGGTATGTTTGAGGTTGTCCCAGAGGCCCCTTACACTATCTTCAATTTTTTGGATTCCTTTGGCTTCTTGTTTTCCAGCCAAGTGGATTTTGCTTCTTTGTATTTCAAATCTTTGACTTGGTTCTTGTGGTCGTCTGGACTGCTTTTAGGTCTTTGTATAATATTTTTTATTTCAGTCAGTGTATGCTTGATTTCTAGTTGGTCCTTTTTCATATCCTCGTAGGTCTTGTTCATTTCCTCATAGGTCTTGTTCATTTCCTTGTAGGTCTCGGCCTTTTCTAGGAGCCTCTTAAAAAACATAACCGTGGTTTTGAACTCTGTCTAGTCGTCTTTTTTCCTCCATTTCTTTCACATCTGATTTCTTTCCATTTCTCTGCATTGTGGCTGCTTTCCTGAGTTGGTCCGTTACCTTTGTGTGGCAGATGTCCTCTAAGGGACAGTGGCTCAGCCTCCCCAGTTACCTGAGGTGGATACTCTTGCTACAGCCCTTTATGGATTGCACAGTCTTGTTGAAGTTAAGCCCAGCTTATTGTTGTTAGCACTAGGAGGGTTTGACCTCCAGGCCAATTGATAGTGAGGGTAAGCTGTGTTCAGGTTGGATGGGCAGAGTCTCCCGGCTGAGCAGGCAGCGTCAGCTCCGCCCTATGTGGCACCAGGGTCTCTGTGCCTGGTGGCAATGGCTGCATACACCTCCGAGAGAAAGCTGCCGCTGATCTCCACCCTCTGCCAGACAACTCAGCCTCTCCCCAAATGAGTCCGCACCCCCAAAGTCTCGCCCAGGGTTGCAACACAATGCAGTCCGGTGGTCTCCCGAATGAGGGAGCAAGTCACGAGTCCTCTCTGCATGGTCACACACTTCTGTTCCCAAGTTTACATGCAAACTGCTGTTCCAAGTTTATCTGCACTCTCCACAAGCTCGCCCTCTCGACAAGCTCACAGACTTCCACCGCGCCGGGCTTCAGCGTGCTTTCCCACTGCCCAGTTCCACCCCGTATGAGTGTGGGCTCCCCAGACATTGCCCAGAACTGGGGAATCAGTGCAGTGGGACACCTCCGCCATCCCCGTTGGAGAAAACCAGCCAGGCTGGCAGCCGCCTACCCTCTCCGCTGGTGCGCGTGCATGGCTCCAAACCTCTGGCTCCGCGAGTATATTCAACACTGCGCTCCGCCGCTCCTCTGAGTCACAGTGTCTTATCTTTACTTTTATTTGTGGAATTTTCACTCAGCCAGCTTTCCGGTGATTCTGGATGATGTTTGTTCTGTCGTTCAGTTGTAGTTTTGGAATTGTTGTGTGGGGCAGCAAGATAGGTGTTTACCTATACCGCCATCTTGGTTCCTCTCTCCCAAAAGTACCATCTTTTAATGGTTGATAAATATCTCATTGGAGGAGGGGGAATGTGAGATATCCATAATACAATCAACAATAAAAAATAGGAGGAACCAGAATGGAGGCATAGGTAAACATCTATCTTGCTGCCATACACAGCAATTTCAAAACTACAACTTAATGACAGAACAAACATCATCTAGAATTACTGGAAAGCTGGCTGAGTGAAAATTCCACAAATAATAGTGAAGATAGGACACTGTGACTCAGAGGAGTGGCGGAGGACAGCCTTAAGATACGTGCAGTGTTGGAGGTTTGGAGCCGTGCACACATGAGCGGATAGGGCAGGTGGCTGCAAACCTGGCCAGTTTTCTAGAACGGGGGACACAAAGACCTCCTACTGCACTTATTCCCCAGCTCCGGGCAAAGCCCGGGGAACCCACAATCATACAGGGTGAAACTGGACAGTGGGGAGGCATGCTGAAAATCGGGCACTGCAAGGGTCTGCAAGCTTACGGAAAGGGCGAGCTTGTGCAGAGTGTGTGTAAACTTGGGAATAGCAGAGCTGTGTAACTGTGCAGAGAGGACTTGTGACTTACTCTTTCGTTTGAGAAACGACCAGACTGCATTGTTTTACGACCCTTGGTGAGACGTTGGGTATGCAGACTCATTTGGGGAGAGGATGAATCGTCCAGCAGCGGATGGAGCTCGGCGGCATCTCTCTCTCAGAGATGCTTGCAGCCATTGCCACCCGGCACAGAGTCCCAGGTGCCACATAGGGCGGAGCTGACGCTGCCTGCTTGGCCCGGAGTTTCCACCCATCCAACCTGAGCACGGCTGAACCTCACAGCCAATTGGCCTGGAGGTCAAACCCTCCTAGTGCTGGCAACAGTAATCTAGTCTTAGCTTCAACAAGACTTCATATCCACCTCAGGTAATTGGGGAGACTGAGCCACTGTCCTTTAGAGGACATCTGCCACACAAAGCTAATCGGCCAACTCAGGAAAGCAGCCACCATGTAGAGACATGGAAAGAAATCAGATGTGAAAGAAATGGAGGGGGGAAAAATGACTGGACATAGGGTTCAAAACCACGGTTATAAAGCTTTTCAAGAGGCTCCCAGAAAAGGCCGAGACCTACAAGGAAATGAACAAGACCTACGAGGAAATGAACAAGACCTACGAGGATATGAAAAAGGACCAACTAGAAATCAAGCATACACTGGCTGAAATAAAAAATATTATACAAAAACCTAAAAATACTGTAGAGGACCGCAAGAACCAAATTAAAGATTTGAAATACAAAGAGGTAAAATCCACACAGATAGAAAAGCAAGAAGCCAAAGGAATCCAAAAAATTGAAGATAGTGTAAGGGGCCTCTGGGACAACCTCAAACATACCAACATCTGAATTATAGGGGTGTCAGAAAAAGAGAGAGAGCAAAACAATGAAAACCTATTTGAAGAAATAGTGACCAAAAACTTCCCCCACCTGGTGAAAGAAATTGACTTAGGAGTCCAAGAAGCGCACCAAACCCCAATATATAGGAACCCTAGGAGGACCACACAAAGGCACATCATAATTAAAACACCAAGAGTAAAAGATAAAGAGAGAATATTAAAAGCAGCAAGAGAAAAACAGTTAATTACGTATAAGGGAGCACCCATATGATTGTCAGCAGATTTCTCAACAGAAACTATCCAGGCCAGATGGGAGTGGCAAGAAATATTCAAAGTGATGAATAGCAAGAATCTACAACCAAGATTACTCTATCCAGCAAAGCTATCATTCAGAATTGAAGGTCAGATAAAGTGCTTCGCAGCTAAGAAAAAGCTAAAGGAATTCATCACCACCAAACCAATATTATATGAAATGCTGAAAGATATTCTTTAAGAAGAGGAAGAAGAAAAAGGTAAAAATAAAAATTATGAACAACAAATACACATCTATCAACAAATGAATCGAAAAATCAAGTGAATTAAAAATCTGATGAACAGGATAAATTGGTGAATATAATAGAATCATGGACATAGAGAGGGAATGGACTGACAATTCTTGGGGAGAAAAGGGGTGTGGGAGGTGCAACAAGAGACTGGACAAATATCATGCACCTATGAGAGAGGACAGTGTGGGGGAGGTGAGGGCAGAGGGTGGGATGGGTACTGGGTGATGGGGAACTATAGGGGAGAAAAAAGGGGGAACAGTGTAATTAATAAACTGAACAATAAAGATTAAAATATTTTTAAAAACAATAAAAATATTTGATTTAATAAAAGAGTAATATGCAAATTTGACTGTATCTTTGCCATACCCACAGCCATGTCCACCAGCCAATCAGGAGCAGATTATGCAAATAACCCCCAACCAAGATGGCTGGTGCCACTGAGAGCAGGAGGAAGGCTTGGGTTTCCTGGGCAACAGAGGAAGCTAAGCTTTCAACCTGCTGTTCTGGCTTAGGCCTCCATTCAATGCTACAAAGTTTCAATTATAAAAGATACAGAAAGGGCGGCAGCCACGGAGCTGGAGAGAACAGAGGCTTGGGTTTCCCTGGCAATGGAGAAAGCCAAGCTTTCAGTCTGCTGTTGCCAGCCTAGGCTTCCACTCTAGGCTACAAAGTTTCAAACAGAAATGGCTGCCGCCCCAGAGCGAGCAGAAGGCTTGGCTCCGCTCCAGGCTACAAAGTTTCAATTGTAGACATAGATTAATCCCAGATACCAGAACCTCTGCTTGGGTTGCTTGGGGGCGTGGCCGACCTGCAAACCACCACAGGCCCCTAGCCCAGGCTGCCCCTTGCCCCAGGGGAACCCCCACCCTGATCTGGGACACTCTTCAGGGCAAACCAGCTAGCCCCCACCCATGCACCAGACCTCTATCCTATCTAATAAAAGAGTAATACGCAGATTGACCATCACTCCAACACACAAGAGGGCTGCCCCCATGTGGTCAAAGATCCTGACCCCATGTGGACACAAGATGGCCACCATAAGATAGCCAGCAGGGGAAGCCTGTTGGGAGATTCCAGGCCCTGCAAGGGAAGGAAGGTATGGGTGATTAGGCCAGCAGGGGAAGGCAGTTAGGAGTGACCAGGCCAGCAGAGGAGGGAAATCGGGGGCAAACAGGCTACCAGGGGAGCAGTTAGACATCAATCAGGCTGGCAGGGTAGTGGTTAGCGGGTGATCAGGCTGGCAGGCAGAAGTGGTTAGGGCCAATCAGGGAGGCAGGCAGATGAGCAGTTTGGAGCTAGCAGTCCTGGATTGTGAGAAGGATGTCAGATTGCCTGTTTAGGCCCGATCCTACTGGGATCGGGCCTAAATGGGCAGTCAGACATCCCTCAAGGGTTCCCAGATAGAGAGGGTGCAGGTTGGGCTAAGGGACATTCCTGCCCCACCCCCATGCACAAATTTCGTGCACCGGGCCTCTAGTCTTTTATAAAATCTCATTGTATTTGTTTTTCACAGGTCCTCTATAGGTATTTTGGATGAGACAATCTTTTTTATTTTTGAATTGAACTTTTTATTTTGACATAATTATAGAATGACATAGAAATAATAGAAAGATTCTTTATACCCTTATACTCTACCCCAATAGTAACATCTTGCAAAACTATAATACAATATCGTAACTAGGATATTGACATTGATACAATTAACATACAAAACATTTCAATCAATAGTACTCCTCACCTTGCCCTTCCATAACCTGTCACATCTACTTCCCTCCCATCCCATCCTCTTCGTAACCACTAATCTTTTCTTTATTTTCTAGAATTTTGTCCATTTAAGAATATTATTTAAATGGAATCAAATAGTATATAAGCCAGTCCTTTGGAGATTGGCTTTTTTTTTTTTCTCAGCAGAATTATCTGGAGATTGATCTAGGTTGTTCGATATATTCAGTCTTTATTTCCTTTTTAATATGTTTTATTGATTTCAGAGAGAGAGAAGAAGGTAGAGGAGAGAGAAAGAAACATAGATTGGCTGCCTCCTGCACACTCCACACTGGGGATTGAGCCCACAACCCACGCATGTGTCCTGACTGGAATTGAACCAGCGACCCCTTGGTGCATGGGAAGACACTCAGAGGTAAGAACCTTCAATAAAAACTTCTCCATGTATATTCAGCTATATATACTTCTGAGTGTACATACTTGGATTTTGAAAAATAAAAAATTGGGATCATAATATATTATTATCCTACAAAATATTTTCTAAAATTAATAAAATAGCATGGACTGATGTCCAGGTTGGTACCAGAGTTCTACTTTATTCTCTTTAATGGCCGCACAGTATTTCATAGCAGAAATGTGCCATAATTTACTTAACTATACCCTACTGATGAGTTAAGTTATTTTAAATTTTTTTGCTACTATAAACAAAGTACTTCAATGAATACCTTTCTTTTAGAGTTGAAATAGCTAGGTCAAAGTGTTTGCAATTTAAAATTTGTCACAGATGCGCTCAGATTATCCTTCAAATTTACTTACCAATTTACAATCATAGGATTTGAGAACATCAATTTATCCATATCTCACCAAAAATGAAATATAAATTCTTGCAGCTTTTTACTGGTTGGGAAATGAAATAAAGACTAAAAGCCAGCGCTAACCAGTTTGGCTCAGTGGATAGAGCGTCGGCCTGTGGACTGAAAGGTCCCAGGTTTGATTCTGGTCAAGGGCATGTACCTTGGTTCCGGGCACATCCGCAGTGTAGGAGGTGTGCAGGAAGCAGCTAATATTTCTCTCTCATCAATGTTTCTAGCTCTCTATTCCTCTCTGTAAAAAAAAAAAAAAAAGTTTAAAAGCAAAACAAAACAAAAAAAATAAAAGTAATGATTTGTAGGTTATATGATTACTTACCTGGGGGCGTGGGGGACAAGAAAATGAACTAAAAAACAACAACAAAATTAAGTTTTGACCAAAGAGCCAGGTGTGTGAGAAGGAAAGCACTTTCATACCTACAAGAAGTATAAATTGTACTTTGGAGGGCAGTTTCTCAGTCTGAGTAAAAAACATTAAAAACATGCATCTCTTCTGACCCAGCATTCAAAACCCATGATTTTTCTTCCTGGAGAAATAAGGAAACATGCAAAGATTTAGTTGCAATAATTTTTACTGAAGCATGGCTTATAGCTTGCAAACAACCTATGTCCAAAAACAAGGGACTAGTTAAGTGATGGTTCATTCACACAGTTACACACTACACATTCATTAGAAGTGATAATGTAGATCACAGTTTGTTGACAAGTTAATGTTTTCATATTATAGTGCTCAGTTTAAAAGGTCACAAAATAGTATATACAATATGATACCAATAAAAATGTGTATAAGTAGTTCTAAATTACCCATCAAATTTATTTTTGTCGAACTTAGTCTCCTCTAAAGGTAAATTCTTTCTTGAAGGCAAAGCCAATACAGCCATCCAAATGTAAGCTTAGTATCTGACATCTCAGCTAAGCTACCAGGAGTAAATGCAAATACAAAACTCAGAGATAATCCTAACATAAAAAGAAATGCTTGTTCTGTGACCTTAAAATGAGGCTTCTTAATGAAATTAGCAGCTGTTTGAATAATCTCTCTCTGTTTGTTTAGAAAGAGCACAAACTCTGCCAGCATTTTCCAAGATTGCTTTAAGTGCCCCTAGGGACCTTAGGAACCCCATATTGCTCCTGTCATTTAGATGCTTATCCACTGGTTGGACAAATCCAAACAACTACTGTCAGCTAAACATTGTAGTGCCCCCAGCAAAAAGGAGGGTCAGTGTTTGCTCTGAGACAATTCCCTGTTTTCTCAAACCCTGAATCAGCCCCATTGTCCCACCAGCCTCTGTGCATCACGCATTAGGCTCTTCACAGCGAATGACAAAGGCAGGAACGAGGCAAAGAAACTTGAGACTCTGGGTGAGGAGGAGAACGCAAGGCCAACGCATAACATTTAATCTTGCTTATAAAGAGTCAGGATTTCAGAGGGTCTGCTTCAGAGAAATGGTTGGAAATGTGTCAGAAGACTAATTTCATGGAGAAAATCTAATTAACAAAATAATACTTTGCATTTGATCAGTATGTTTTATAATTCAAAGATAAAGGAGTCCCCAAATGTGAATGTATAACATTTTTCTGGACACCTATCCATGTCAGACTTATCCTTTCTTCCTCCACTGGCTTGCCTTTCATCCAAGTTTTTTTCCTCCATCCTCCTCCTCCCTGCTCCTTCACAGTTGGAAACAAATGATAGTTTAACTGGATATTTGGACTATTTGGTAACAGAGTTTTTTTCTTGTTGAAGCTCAAGAATATTCCAAAGAAAAGATTTCTAATTACATTTTTATAGAAAAAGTTTGCAGGACCATGGCCAGTTCACATAGCAGAGTTGAGATATGTGACCACTTCTCATCGTTAGGCCAAATAACCATGCTCTTGGATCCTAGCTGCACCAAATCTCGGCCTTTCCAGTTTTCAAGAATCAGTAAGCTCAAAATTAAATAATAAATGTTAGGTCTAGGCAACAGGGGGGAAGTCCAGAGCCGATGCATACATCCCCAAGGTAGATGGTGACAGACATACAGAGATAGCTGGAGCCTTCCTAGCCTTCCTAGATCTTACCCCTCCCCGCTCACCCAAGGCAAAAAATTCCACACCTCTCATGCCCTCCAAGATTGTTTTAAATGCCCCTAGGGACCTTAGGGACCCCATGCCCTCCGCCCTCTCCCCACTAAACTGCTATATAAAAGAAATATCGATGCCCTCTTTTGGTGCGAACTTCCCTGACCCACCCTCCAACCAGCAAATTTCACCTGGGAGCACAAGATTAAAACCTCCTCTTCCAATCACCTGGACTTTCTGTGTGTTTTGTTTCCTGCATTGCAAACCTTACAGTAATACTGACTTGATTCTGAGTACTGAACAGATTTATGGGCATAACTTGGATCTTGGAAAAGGCTACTCAAGGTTTATTGAAGTTCAATAATGAATGTTGACACTAGTACTGAAAGCTTTGTCCTCTTGGCCAAGTGCTAGCTTATCTTGGCCTCTTTATCTGTAAAATTGGAGGAATAACATTTTTTTAAAGTATATTTTATTGATTTTTTTACAGAGAGGAAGGGAGAGGGATAGAGAGTTAGAGAGTTAGAGAGTTAGAAACATCAATCAGCTGCCTCCTGCACACCCTCTACTGAGAATGTGCCCACAACCAAGGTACATGTCCTTGACCGGACTTGAACCTGGGACCTTTTCAATCCATAGGCCGATGCTCTATCCACTGAGTCAAACCAGTTAGGGCAGGAAAAACATTTTTCTTCCTATCTCATATGGTTGATTGTGGATCAAATGAGATTATACAATGACAAATACTTTGTAAACTATAAAGAATACTACAAATATGTATTTGTATATTCCATGATTCATCAAGCTTTGGTACAAAGAACTACTTCATATAATACAATGGCAGTTAAATTAAGAACAAGTTCATTTCAACAAATGGCACTGGAACAATTGGACATGAATATGCCCCCCCAAAAAAAGTACAAAAATGAGCATGAAATGAATCACAGAACTAAATATAAACCTAAAATTATAAGCCTTCTAGAATAAAATAGAGAAAATATTTGTGACTTAGACAAAAATTTCATAGAGAAGACACATACAGTATGAACTACAAAAGAAAAAACTGATAAATTAGACTCACTAAAATAAAAAGTTCTGTTCATTCTGAAAATGAAAATACAAGACACAGACTGGAAGAATATACTGCAAAACACATAACTGATAAAAGATTTGTATCCAGAATATATAAAGAACTCTCACACTCAATAATATAAAAAACAGTCCAATTAAAAAATGGTCAAAAGATTTGAATAGACACTTAACCAGGGAAGAGGGAAAGATAGTATGTAAGCATATGGAGGAAAAGTTCAACATCATTAGCCACTAGATATATGAAAAATTATTATGAGATAGCACACCGCATACCTATTACAATGGCTAAAGTAAAAATAAACAAATTGACCATATCAAATGTTATAGAGGATACAGAACAACTGGAATGAATTCTCATGCATGCTGGTGGGAATGAAAAAATAGTACAGCTGCTTTGGAAAACAAATAGGCAGATTAGAATAGTTAAACATACATTTATCACGTAAAGCAAAAATCCCACTCCTAGGTATGGAGTCCTTACAGATGAATAAAAATATATCTCAGCACAAAAACTTACATATAAATGCCTATCTCAGCATAATGTATAACTGTCAAAAGGTGAAAACAAACCAAGTGTTCATCAACTGGTGCATAGATAAAGACGTCTGGTACAGCCATACAGTGAAATATTAGTTAGCAATAACAAGGAGCATATTATTGATACACTGGCATGAATAAATCTTAGATAAATTGTGTTGAATGAAAGAAGCCAGGCTCCAATGATTTCACTGTTGGACATTCTAGAAAAGTCAATACTGTAGGAACAGAAATCAGATCAGCAGTTGCCAGGGCCTAAGGGTAAGAGTTTGGAACAGACTACAGAAGAGAATGTGGGAGGAGAAACCAAGATGGTGGCATAGGTAAACATCTAAACTGCTGCCTTGCACAACAATTTCAGAACTGCAACTAAAAGACAAAATGTTTATCACCCAGAACCACAGGAAAGCTGGCTGAGTGGAAGTTCTGCAATTAGAAGGAAAGAGAAAAGAGCATTGAGACATGCACAAGCGCTGAAAAACTAAGGTACAGAGGTGCGTGAACCGGGCTGGGGGTGGGCGACTTTGGGCACTGCTTTTTTCAACCCAAAGGGAAACAAGCTCCTGATTACTCTGAACTCCAGTAATAAGGGGAGATGCTGCCAACCCAGACTCCTTTGGGGAGAAGCTGGATTGTCTGCCATCGGGTCAGAAAGTGAGGATGGCTCCCTTTCAGAGGTGCACACAGCAAACGTGAAAATGCAGAGAGGGTTTACTGGCAGCCATTGCTGTTTGCTACGCCCTAGCCTAGTAACTCCCTGAGACACTGCCCCGCACAATCTGCAAACCCACCCAGCTGTGCACAGTGACATTTGCATATAAATGACCTGCCCTATCGCAGCTTAATCTAACAAATTGATTAAGCTCTGGTCAGACAGGTCCAAAACCTCCAAAGCAAAGAGGAGAAAACTATAGTTCTCACTGTAGCTCCTGCTGGGTTGCCTCAGATAGTAGCTGACCTGCACCCCATTGGAGATCCAGAAGCTAGTGTATCTAGAGGTCAGTGTGAGATGACACCAGAATTCAACTACTCACATCCATAAGTGACACATTCAAGAGGAAGACTTGGTGAACACCAAAGCCCCACTGAAGCAAGTCCTGCCCCATAGGCGTGTCTCCAGTACAGCAGTTCTTCCACTCCATCAACACAAGGAAGCAGCAAAATGCAGAGACAAAGAAACATGTCACAAATGAAAGAAATGGAGGAAAGCAGACTACTGGACATAGAGTTCAGGACACATTTATAAGCTTACTCAAGAATCTTCTAAAAACTGCCGAGAAACTTGATGAGACCTTCAAGGACTTTAATGAGAATGCCAAGAAAATGGAAAAGGACCAGTCAGAAATTAAGCATACACTGTCTGAAATAAAGAATATACAGAAATTCAACAGTAGATCAAAGGACTCCAAGAATCAAACCAAAGATCTGAAATATGAGGAGACAAAAAACATCCAACCAGAAAAACCAAAAGAAAAAAGAATTCAAAAATATGAAGACAGTGTAAGGAGCCTCTGGGACAACTTTAAGTCAACCAACATATGAATTATTGGGGTGCCAGAAGAAGAGAGATCAAAATATTGAAAACCTATTAGAAGAAATAATCACAAAAAACTTTCCCTACCTGGTGAAAGAAATAGACTTACAAGTCCAAGAAGCGCAGAGAACCCCAAACAAGAAGAATCCAAAGAGGACCACACTAAGACACATCATAATTAAAATGCCAAGGGCAAAAGACAAAGAGAGAATCTTGAAAGCAGCATGAGAAAAACAGTTGGTTACCTAAAACAGTTGGAGTACCCATACTACTGTCAGCTGATTTCTCAACAGAAGCTATGCAGGCGAGACAGGAGTGGCAAGAAATATTCAAAGTGATGACCAGCAAGAACCTACAACCAAGATTACTCTACCCAGCAAGGCTATCATTCAGAATTGAAGGTCAGATAAAGAGCTTCACAGACAAGAAAAAGCTAAAGGAGTTCATCACCACCAAACCAGGATTATACGAAATGTTAAAGGGTATTCTTTAAGAAGAGGAAGAAGAAGAAAAAGATAAAGTTAAAAACTATGAACAACAAAATGACAAGGAATATATACCCACCAATAAAGTGAATCTAAAAATCAAGTGAATGAAAAATCTGATGAACAGAATGTACTGATAAATATAATAGAATCAGGGACATAGAAAAGGAATGGACTGACAATTCTCAGGGGGAAGAAGGTGTGAGGAGTGCAGGAAAAGATTGGACAAAAATCTTAACACCTATGGATGAAGACAATGGCGGGAGGTAAGGGCATGGGGTGGGGTCAGGGATCAGGTGGAAGGGAGCATGGGGGGGGGGGCAAAAAGTGGAACACCTGTAATAATCTGAACAATAAAGATTTATTTTAAAAAAAGAGAATGTGGGAACTTATTGGGGTGATATCTTCATTGTGGTGGTATTTATGTGACTGCATATGTTGGACAAAAGTCATAGAACTGTGCACCTAAAAATATGTAAATGATTCCTTAATAAATCTGACTTAAAAAAAAAAAAAAAGAACAACCGGAACCGGTTTGGCTCAGTGGCTAGAACGTCGGCCTGCGGACTGAAGGATCCCAGGTTCGATTCCGGTCAAGGGAATGTACCTTGGTTGTGGGCACATCCCCATTAGAGGCAGCTGATTGATGTTTCTCTCTCATCGATGTGTCTGACTCTGTCCCTCTCCCTTTCTCCCTGTGGAAAATCAATAAAATACGTATATATTTTTTAAAAAAGAACAGCTTAGGAGGTCCTCAAAAAGTTAAACATAGCGCTGGCCTGTGTGCCTCAGTTGGTTGAGCATCATCCCATGCACCAAAAGGTGGCTAGTTTAATTCCTGGTCAGGGTACATGCTCAGGTTGTGGGCTCAATCTCCTGGTCAGGGTACACATGAGAGGCAGCCAACTGTTGTTTTTCTCTATCTATCTTTCTTCTTCTCTGTCTGAAACAAATAAACAAACAAATTAATTAATTAATTAAACACATTTAAAAAGAAAGTTAAGCATAGAATTAGCATATGATTCAACAATTCCACTCCTAGGTATACCGGTACACTCCAGAAAAGTGGAAGCAGGTACTCAAATATTATTCTCAATAGCCACAAGTTGGAAACAGCCCAAATGTTCATCAGAAGATTAATGGATAGCCCAAGCTGGTTTGGCTCAGTGAATAGAGTGTCAGCTTGTGTACTGAGGAGTCCAGGGTGCGATTTGGGTCAAGGGCATATGTTCAGGTTGTGGGCTTGATCCCCAGTAGGGGACCTGCAGGAGGCAGCCAATCAATGATTCTCTCATCATTGATGTTTCTAGCTCTCTCTCCCTCTCCCTTCTCTGAAATCAATAAAAAGATATTTTAAAATAAAAAAGGATTAATGGATTTAAAAAATGTGGTACAGCTCTGGCTGGATGGCTCAGTTGGTTGGAGTGTCGTCCCACACACCAAAAAGGTTGTTCCATCCCCAGTCAGGGCATGTTCAGGAGGAAAACAATCAATGTTTCTCTCTCATATCAATGTTTGTCTCTCATATCAATGCTTCGAAAGAAAGAAAGAAAGAAAGAAAGAAAGAAAGAAAGAAAGAAAGAAAGAAAGAAAGGAAGAAAGAAAGAAAGAAAGAAAGAAAGAAAGAAAGGGGGAGAGAGAGAGAGAGAGAGAGAGAGAGAGAGAGAGAGAGAAAGAGAGAAAGAGAGAAAGAGAGAAAGAGAGAAAGAAAGAGGGAAAGAGGGAGGGAGGGAGGGAGGGAGGGAGGGAGGGAGGAGGGAAGAGTAAAAGAAAGAACAAAAGAGAAATAAAAGCAATAAAAATATATCTCGCCCTAACCAGTTGGGCTCAGTGGATAGAGCATTGGCCTGTGGACTGAAAGGTCCTCTCTGAAAAAAAAAATCAATTAAAACAAAAAAACATACACAGAAAAACATATCTTAGGGTGAGGATTAAAAAAATAAAGTGGTCTATACATTCAATGGAATTTCATTCAACTATAAAAAGTAGAATTCTGATACATGCTACAACATGGATAACCCTTGAAAACATTATGCTAAGTGAAATAAGCCACACACAAAGAGAATATCATATTATAGTAAATAAATATTATAGAAGTCTATTGTGCTGATTTGATATATAAAGAATGGGACTTCGTACCCCCTTATTAAATTGTAATCAGTTTTATTTGTTTGTTTGGTAATGTTCTTGGTGCATGTTTCTTTTTTTAAAATATACTTTTATTGATTGATTTCAGAGAGAGGAAGGGAGAGGAAGAGAGAGATAAAAACATTGATGATAAGAGAGAATCATTGATTGGCTGTCTCCTGCACGACCCCTACTGGGGATCAAGCCCACAACCTGGGAAAATGCCCTTGACTGAAATCGAACCTGGGACCTTTCAGTCCACAGGCCAATGTTCTATTCACTAAGCCAAACCAGCTAGGGCTTGGTGCATTTTTCTATTGCTGTATCTTATTAATAAGAGATATTAATTGTTTGCCTATGCATATATTACAAATATTTTCCCCAGTTTGCCATTGGCATTTTAACTTTGTGATGGGATTTGGCATAAAGAAATTTTTTGCTGTTTTTTTCAATCAGAACTGTTTTCTTTTTCTTCATGTTTTCTACCTTAAGGTCATATTTAGAAATTCTTTCTGCTCCTCAAGATTATAATAATATTCTTTTTTTCTTTCTGGAACATTTATTGTTTTATTTTACACATTACTTTGTATTTGGTATAGGGTAGAAATAATAATAGCTAATATTTATGGGGCACAGTTTGTGTAATAGCTACCATGTTCTTACTTTTTAGCACCCATTATCTCTTTTAGTCCTTACAACAAATGAAGTAGGCACTTTTTTAAAAAATATATATTTTATTGATTTTTTACAGAGCAGAAGGGAGAGGGATAGAAAGTCAGAAACATCGATGAGAGAGAGACATCGATCAGCTGCCTCTTGCACGCCCCCCACTGGGGATGTGCCTGCAGCCAAGGTACATGCCCTTGCCGGAATCGAACCTGGGACCCTTCAGTCCGCAGTCCGACGCTCTGTCCACTGAGCCAAACCGGTCTCGGCGAAGTAGGCGCTTTTACTACCTTGTTTATAAATATGGCAGAAATGAGGCTTAGGAAGGTTAAGTATCTTGCCTGCAATTATATAACTAATCAATGTCAAAATGGGCATTCAAACGCTAAGTCTCTTTACTCTCGAAAGATCTTACCTGCTGTATGTATTTTCTTCCTTTCACAAATATCAAGAGTCAAATTTTCAAATATCCTGTTATAAAATATATCACTGATCAAAATGCCATTCCTATCATCTAGTAGCTTTTGCTAAGTTCCTGGGTCTATTTCTGCCCTTTGCTATTCTATTGATTCTTTTGTCTATTCATGTGCCAGTGACATACTGTTCTAGTGACTGCTGAATTATTTATACATTCTATTATCCGGAAGGCCAAGTCATCCCTAAATGCTCTTCTTTTTCAAAGTTTTCTGATCTTCTCTTCATTATTTATACTTCCAGAGAAACTTTACAGCTTTGTTGCAAAGTCCCCAAAAAATTCCATTGAGATATTTGCTGAATAAAGGCGGGGGTGCTGGGGATGCCTTGCTTGCTGAGAATTGAGTTCATCAGAGTCCTCAGTCATAGCATACTTGGTCTGTGTAAGGCCCTTCACTTATCTTAACCCCCCCACCCTTAGTGTTGGTCTACATTCTCCTTCCTCTCCTTCATAAACACCCACTGTTACATGTTTGAAATGTACCCTTGGATATATATGTATTCTTGTAAATATATACTGCTATTTCCAGCCTATGTTTTAAATTCATAATTGGTCCAAGGATCTTTTTCCTTTTTAAAAATTCAACACTGTTTTTATGACCTATTTATGCTGCTGCCTGTAAAAATCTAGCTCATAGGTTCTACCTCTGAGGAGCATTATACAGGATACACTCTGATAAGAATAAAATAATATCTCATTGTTTCAATTTGCATTTACCTGTGAATTTGAACATTTCTTCTTATGCTAATGAGTCATTTGCATTTTTCCTTCTGTGAATTACCTATTGTAGCCTTTGTCCATTTCTCTAGTTGAATTCCCCTTCTTTTGTGTGATCCTTTTTTTCACTATGTTTTTATTGATTTCAGAGAGGAAGGAAGAGAGAGAAACATCAATGATGAGAGAGAATCATTGATTGGCTGCCTCCTGCACACACCCTACTGGGGATTGAGCCTGCAGCCTGGGCATGTGCCCTTGACTGGAATCGAATCCAGAACCCTTCAGTCCACAGGCCGATGCTCTATCCACTGAGCCAAACCAGCTGGGGCTTGTGTGGTCTTAATATATATATATATTTATATATATATATATATATATATATATTTTAACTAACTTCAGAGAGGAAGGGAGAAGGGAGAGACATAGAAACATCAATGATTAGAGTGAGTCATTGATCAGCCCCCTCCTGCATACCCTCCACCAGGGATCGAGCAATCTGGGCATGTGCCCTTGACCGGAATCAAACCTGGGACCCTTCAGCCTGCAGGCCAGTGGTCTATTCACTGAGCTAAACCGGCTAGGGCTGTATGGTCTTTTATCTTTCACATACTCTGGAGTGCAGATTAGTGTATAGCTGGTAATAGGAATCATACTTTATTTTTCTCCAAACAGCGAGACAGTTTCCCTGACATCATCTACTAACTAATTCGTCCTCTCCAGGTTGACTTATAGTGTTATCTTCATCTTATATCAAATTCCCATAGATGTATGGGTCTATTTCTGAGCTCTCTATTCTGTTTCTCTGGTTTATATATATTCCTGTAGCATATCATTCTTACTTTATGACTATGGCTTCATATTATATCATAAAATTTGGTTGGGCGAGTCTCCCCCGCCCAATTACTCCTCATTTCCAAAATTAATTTAGTTACTCTAACAAGAATAAGTTTGTCCAATTTCTCAAAAAGTCCTGATGGCATTGCATTTAATTTATAGATAAATTTTGGGAGTGGAAACTATTTCTTTACACAGACTGTCAGTTAATGTCTGTGCTTAGCTGTACTTCCACTTTCACCTTAGACGTATTCAATGCTTCCAGCTTCCAACTACTGAGGCTTTCTACAACCATTGTTCAAATAAATCTACTGCTTCTTCCTTCTTGTGGCCTTATTTCTTTGGAGGACTTAGCAGAACAGAGACAGCTGAAACCTAAATCAATTATTACTAATTCATTCTCTTTCCATTTTCCAAAATGTAGTTGACATTTTATATGTTTCCTCTGCTACTATTCTCTTTGACCTATGGGCTTATCATAGTTTTAGTTTTTCCTATGACTTTAATAGGGTAGCAGGAGGAACCATATAAACCTTTATTTAATTTTTAAAGCTCTTTTTAAAATATATATATATCTTTATTGATTTCAGAGAGGAAGGGAGAATGAAAGATAGAAACATCAATAATGAGAGAGAATTATTGATTGGCTTCCTCTTGCATGTCCTCTACTGGAGATCAAGCTTGCAACCCAGGCATGTGCCCCTGACTAGAATCAAACCTGGGACCCTTCAGTCCATAGGCTGACACTCTATCCACTGAGCCAAACCAGCTAGGGCTATATAAACCTTTAGATTTAATTGGCATGATTAACCAGGCACCCATTACGTTTTCTATTTATCATATACCTTTTTTTTCTCTCTCCTTTAGTGCTTCATATTGGATAAGCTAAATTCTCTATTGTTTTTTTTTTCTCATTAAACTTTGTTATTTTAATGGGTCTCAAAATTCTGTGACAGATTTTTGGTCATGTTGTTTCCATTTAAAAAGTACTGATTTTAAAAACTAATAACTTAAAAACTGCCACTCACACAAAAGAACCAAATGGTCCACAAAACATTCTCCTTTCCTTCTGAAGGTTTTACAATGCATTATAATCATTAATCAGTCTTTTACTATTAAACTTAAATGGCCAATTGAGACAAACAGTTCTGAGACCGTTCTTCCACCACTGATTAAGACTGGGGTGGCAGGTTTGGGGAATATTCATTTAGCCTTCTGAGCTTTCTGGGCAGACTTGGTGACTTTGCCAGCTCCAGCTGCCTTCTTGTCCACTGCTTTAATGACACCCACAGCAACTGTCTGTCTCATGTCACGAACAGCGAAACGGCCCAGAGGAGGGCAGTCAGAGAAGCTCTCAACACACATTGGCTTGCCAGGAATCATATTAACAATGGCAGCATCAATAGATTTCAAAAACTTGGGGCCATCTTCCAGCTTTTTCCTAGAACGACGATCAATCTTCTCCTTCAGCTCAGCAAATTCACAAGCAATGTGAGCTGTGTGACAGTGCAGCACAGGTGCATATCCAGCACTGATCTGGCCTGGGTGGTTCAGAATAATCACCTGAGCTGTGAAGCCAGCTGCTTCCATTGGTGGATCATTTTTGCTGTCACCAGCCACATTGCCACGGCGAACATCTTTGACAGACACGTTCTTGACATTGAAGCCCACATTGTCTCCAGGAAGAGCTTCACTCAAAGCTTCATGGTGCATTTCAACAGACTTCACTTCAGTTGTACCATTGACCGGAGCAAAAGTGACCACCAGCCGGGCTTCAGAACACCAGTCTCCCTCTGCCCACAGGGACAGTACCAATACCACCAATTTTGTAGACATCCTGGAGGGGCAGACACAGGGGCTTGTCAGTTGGACGAGTTGGTGGCAGGATGCAATCCAGAGCTTCAAGCAGTGTGGTTCCACTGGCATTGCCATCTTTACGGGTGACCTTCCATCTCTTGAACCAAGGCATATTGGCACTTGGCTCCAGCATATTGTCACCATTCCAACCAGAAATTGGCACAAATGCTACCGTGTCAGGGTTGTAGCCAATTTTCTTAATGTAGGTGCTGACTTCTTTAACAATTTCCTCGTATCTTTTCTGGCTGTAGGGTGGCTCAGTGGAATCCGTTTTGTTAACAACAACGATCAGCTGTTTCACACCCAGTGTGTAGGCCAGAAGGGCATGCTCCTGGGTCTGTCCATTCTTGGAAATGCCTGCTTCAAACTCACCAACACCAGCAGCAACAATCAGGACAGCACAGTCAGCCTGAGATGTGCCTGTAATCATGTTTTTGATGAAGTCTCTGTGCCCTGGGGCATCAATGATGGTCGCACAATACTTGCTGGTCTCGAATTTCCACAGAGAGATATCAATGGTACTACCTCGTTCCCGTTCGGCTTTCAGTTTATCCAAGACCCAGGCATACTTGAAGGAGCCCTTCCCCATCTCAGCAGTCTCCTTCTCAAATTTCTCAATGGTTCTTTTGTCGATCCCACCACATTTGTAGATCAGATAGATGGCCAATGTTTGGAAGGAAGGATGCCGGAATCTACGTGTCCAATGACGACGATGTTGATGTGAGTCTTTTCCTTTCCCATCTTGGGTTTGAGTTAATGGTGGTTTTCACGACACCTGTGTTCTGGCGGCAAACCTGTTGCGAAAAAGTAAATTCTCTATTGTTGATTTAAAAGATATACCTATTGTTTTATTCTCCTTGTGGTTATTCCTAAATAGTACAGTGCTGGTAAATGTTTACCAATTAGTTCTCTGAGGGGGAAAAAACACACCCTGATTTATAGTGTTTGCCAATTTTCATGGTATAAATACTCCTATCATAGCCAATTTAAAACTTCCAAGGTAGAATCACTGAATCTGGAGTTGGAAAGAGAGGGGCAGCAGCACACCATTATATAATATTTCTGCCATACAGACATAGTAGATGTGAATAACCCTACAAACATAGATACTAGTAAAATATCGTTACAATGCCTCTTGAGTATTTATTATTTTTTTAAAAATTTCCTGCCCTGGCTGGTTTGGCTCAGTGGATAGAGCATTGGCATGTGGACTGAAGGGTCCCAGATTTGATTTCGGTCAAAGGCATGTACCTTGGTTGCAGGCACATCTCCAGTAGGGAGTGTGCAGGAGGCAGCTGATCAATGTTTCTGACTCTCTATCCCTCTCCCTTCCTCTCTGTAAAAAATCAATAAAATATATTTGAATTTTTTTTCTTTTTAGTTATCACTCAAGGATATGTGGCTTTTTGCCCCCAATTGATTTGAGAGAGAGAGAGAGAGAGAGAGAGAGAGAGAGAGAGAGAGAGAATCATCAGTGTGAAATTGACCTCCTGTAGGTGCCCTGATCAGTGATGGAACTCACAACTTAGGTATGTGCCCTGACCAGGAATCGAACCTGCAACCTTATGGGGTATGGAACGACTTCACTTCAGAGCTCCAACCAACTGAACTACCTGGCCAGGGCAAGTAGTTATTACTTTTAAAAACAAATAATTAGTTTAATTGTAAAAGTGCATAAATTATGTTTTAATGATGGCTGTAGTTAACAACTGGCTTGCTCAAAACTTAACTATCAGCTTTCACAAACTGGACAAGCCAGTTCCAGCACACCACTGTCCTTGTATTAGTAAAATCCTAGATTTTATTGATTTTTCCTATCAAATTTTTTACCATTTTATTGAGGCACTGACATATGACAAGATGTGCATGCTAGAAACATTAAATTTTATGCTTAGACATTTGAAACCAGTGGTAGGAAGCAGTTGCGGAGCCTTGTGGTTGGCATCTCCCGTGGGTGTGGGCCGCATCTGTGGGCCTGGCCATGGTGGGGCAGTACTCCTGGGAGTTCTTTCACTTGGCATCAACAGCATTGTGTATTAGTGTGGCATGAAGCCCACATATCCATCTGGAACCTTTGTTCAAATGCAGAAATGTGACACACCTTGCTAGTAACTGATCCTGAGGTCATGCAATACCTAAATAATGTGATGGAACAACTAAAAGATTGGTTACACAAGTGTTCTGTTCAGAAACTGATGGTAGTCATCTCGAATATTAAAAGTGGTGTCCAGCCCTAGCTAGTTTGGCTCAGTGGACAGGGCATCAGCCCGTGGACTGAAGGGTCCCAGGTTTGATTCCGGCCAAGGACACATACCAGGGTTGTGGGCTCGATCTCCAGTGTGGGGCATGCAGGAGGCAGTCGATCAATGATTCTCTCTCATCATTGATGTTTCTATCTCTCTCTCCCTTTCCCTTTCTCTCTGAAATAAATTAAAAAATATATATATATTTTAAAAGTGGTGCCCAGCCGGTGTGTCTCAGGTTAAGCATTGACCTATGAACCAGGAGGTCATGGTTCAATTCCTGGTCAGGACACATGCCTGGGTTGCAGAATTGATCCTCAGTGTGGGTTTATAGGAGGCAGCTAATCAATGATGCTCTTTCCTTTCCTCTCTAAAATCAATAAAAATGTATATTTTAAAAAGGTGATGAGGTCCTCAAAAGATGGCAATTTGATACTGAGTGTGATAAGACTGCCAAAGAAGACAGTGCATCCAGAGAAAAGTCTCAGAAAGCTATCCAAGGTGAAATGTGTTCAGTGATCAGACAGATCATAGCGATAGTGGCATTTCTGCTACTGTTGGACATTTGTTAGTCACTTCATCTTATTGATGCAGACAAAGATTTGGTTGTACCTGAAAAGTGGGAAGAGTTGGTACCACAGTTCACTGAGCAAGTTCATTAGGTTCCTTCACTACTACAATTCACAAAGTATACAGCAGAGTAGCCTTGTCCATGACTGAAGAAAGAGGGAATTATTGGGAAATGAGGTGGAAGAACTAGGAGCTTCTACCAGCCTTCAACTTTCAACCACCCTCCTTTCACACATGAAGTATGGAATCACAAAATTAAGATGGAAGCCTGAAGTTAAAGAGAACGACAAAAATGTCAAGACCATTTTTCTTGAAGCTCCCCAATGTCTCAGTCTCTTCAGATTCTCCATAAAAGATCCTTTGTCGAACTGATTTTCCTAGAGGGAGGTTGTGGACAGAGTGACTACTGCTCCCAGCTTTGGGTCTGGAGCACAGTTTTTCATTTATTCTCAGCAATGCCACCACACGTTCCTGGAAGAAGGCTACAATCAACACCACAACCAAAACGCCCTAAAACACAGCAGAAGAATGAGGAGAAAAATGTAATAGAGTTAAAGTACATGGTTCTCAATAAATGTTGAATTAAAAAAATGTTTGGAAGGAAGGATGCAGAGCAATAATTATTTGTGTTTACCTCTGGTCTGGTCACTGGAATTTAGGGGAAGTGGAAACTTTCATGATTTCTTATACTGAGTTCTATATTGTTTGAATATTTTACATTCAACAGAGTACTGCTAGTATTATAAGTTTAAAGACTTTGAAAAGAGAGCCCAAGATCTAAACCATTACCATCTCATACTATTACTCTTACCAATAAAGGAGGTTCATGGTGGGGGGAAGGAGACATCTGAAATACTTTCAACAATAAAGGTAAAATTTAAAAAAGAACTCCTAGCCTTAGTCAGTTTGGCTTAGTAGATAGAGCATCAGCCTGCAGACTGAAAGGTCCCAGGTTCAATTCTGGTCAAGGGCACATGCCTTGTTTGTGGGCTCAATCCCCAGTGGGGGCTTGCAAGAGGCAGCCAACCCATGATTCTCTCTCATCATGGATGTTTCTATATATCTCTCCCTCTTCCTTCCTCTCTGAAATCAATAAAAATATATTTTAAAAAAAGAACTCTTAGTGCATACTTGGCATGTGCTAAGCATTTTATAAATATTTAACATATAACTAGGTACAATCATTTTTCTTGTTTAACAGATTAGGAAACTGAGACTCAGCTAGGTTGTATAATTTGTCCAAAGTGACACAGCTAAGAAATGTCAGAGTGAGAAGTTGAGTCTGGGTCTGTGGCTCAAGAGTCTACTCATAATCACTATGCTATACCAAAATACTACTGTCAGCTGGTGAAAGGGACAAATATTCCTGGAAATCTGGGAGTAAGGTCCAACCCAGCAAGTGTAATTTACTTAAACCTCATATTTTACACTAAAACTTCATTATGTCACTTTCTGCCTCATAATGCATGTACATTTGTTTGAAAATAAAAGCATATGAGTTATTTCCCATCAAGTCAAATGAATGCTCCAGGAGAATGCCCCGTGTCTCTCCTGGGGCTTCATGTATCCTGGGCACACCACTGTGTATATCCACAGAGAACTATTTGCCTCAGGTTGAGAATCACAGACAAAATCTCTGTTGCTTCTGGCATTCTCTGACAGATCAGCTAGTCAGAACGTTTTTCTAAGATCCTGAAAGACATCAAATATCACTTAACTCTGGTTTTGTCCCCATTCCAGTTCAGGGGACATATTCTTCCTCTTAAGTAAAGCATACCAAATGACCTGACTGGTGACAGCTGACAAATTGGCGGACCTGCTGGCCAGGGTATGACATTCCTCAGGCTGCCCCCAGCTGACCCTGACTTGGTCAGCTATTGCTCACAGCCCACAGCCCACTTTCTAGGAATTCACACCAAGTGACTGCTGCAATGATACAGTTCAATCCCATACATAGTTGTTAAATGTTTAGTAAGTGCAAAAGTTCATCCACAAAAAAAAGTGGGGGGTAGATAGTGGTCATGGTTGCACAAGTATTGTGAATGTAATTAAAGCCACTGACTTGCACACTTAAAAACAGTTAAAGTGGCAAATTTTGTGTTACATATTCTACCACAGCAGTAAAATGATTAAAACAATATTTTGTCTGGGCCTCAAGGATATTCTGAGGTGGGACATGGTTACTGTTTCAGATGAATGGAACTATTAGTGAAGGGGAGGGCAAATCTAGCCCTGTAACCCCTTACTGAAACCCCTTCAATGGCTCCCCATTATTCTTGGGATAAAGATAGAAAGTCTTAACAAGCCTATGAGGCCCTATGTGGTCATCTTTCTGACTTCATTTTGTGCCACTTCTCTCCTTGCTTTTCCTGTCATAGCCACCTGGCCTTCCTTCTCTTCCTGTCAACATGCCAAGCTCCCTTCCACCTCAGGGAGATTGTAAAGGGACTTTTTCCCTTTTGCTTGAAACCTTTTTATATCCCACTTCATTCTTGGCTTACTCAATTAAAGCATCAGTTCCTCAAAGAAGCCCCCCAGTATGGGTCAGATTCCATGTTATATATACTGATAAAACCATATATCTCCCTTTTGTAACTGAAAAATCACATAGAAACTCCAAGTCACAGTGGCTTAAACAAAGCTAAAGTTCATGTCTCTTTCACATCCAGAAGTCCTGGGCTAATCCATGGAGCCTAGAATCCAGGTTTTCTTCACTCTTGATGTTCTACTACACATGGCTTTCATTCCCAAAGTCACCTCATGATCCAAGAAAGCAGCTGGAGCTCCAGCCATTATGTCCACATTCCCATAATCAAGAAGAAGAGGAGAAAAGGGCAAGCCTCCTCCTTTAAAGACATTTTCTAGAAGTTTTACATACCATTTCTGTTACTATTGGCCAAAATTTAGCCACATGACCGCATCTAGATGAAAGAAGGCATTTGTTATTCTAGGTAACTATATGTTTACCTGAAAGTGGACATTTACCTATGCTACTTATGAAGGGAGAGTGGACATTGAGGGAGTACTAGAGTATCTATCATAATAGCATTAATCTTATTTTGAAACCATACATTTATTTAAGGTGATTATTCAACTGAAGTATTTTCCCTCATTAGATTATAACCTTTATGAGAGCTGGGCCTTGTCTGCTTTTGTTTATCGTCATATCCTTGTGCCTAGCATGGTGCTTGCACAATAGGCATTCCACAAAGATTTGTGGACTAAATGTGGAAAGCAAGTTATCATAAATATATATTGATTTGAGAGAGGAAAGGACAAGGGGAGAAAGAGAGACAGAGAGAGAGAGAGAGAAAATCATTGATTGGCTGCCTCCTGCATGGTTCCTACAGGGGATTGAGCTCGAAACCGGGTCATGTGCCCTTGACTGGAATTGAACCTGGGACCCTTCAGTCTCCTGGATGGGCTCATAGGGGAGAAGAAGGAAGAGGGGGTTTGCTCAGGCAGCTTATCTTGTCTTCCTTAAGCCCGTGGTCGGCAAACTGCGGCTCACGAACCACATGCGGCTCTTTGGTCCCTTGAGTGTGGCTCTTCCACAAAATACCATGGCCTGGGTGAGTCTATTTTGAAGAAGTGGCATCAGAATAAGTTTAACTTTAAAAAATTTGGCCCTCAAAAGAAATTTCAATCCTTGTACTGTTGATATTTGGCTCTGTTGACTAATGAGTTTGCCAACCACTGCCTTAGGCTGTCTGCCTCCAGTGGGGTTGGGTGGGGAGAAGATCCTGGATTATCTAGAACAGACATTGAGAGTTTGTCCTGGTCCCTGGATTCTTTAGCAGAGAGCAGATGCAAACACCAGGTCCTGGCTGTCTCCTGTACCTCTCCCACCTCCAGCTGTGGTTAGAGCACTGCTGGGCCCCAGTGGGCTGTCCCTGGACAGAACCGTATCCTGGCCTCCTTTCCTTCTCTACATTCCCAGCTCCATCCTCTGGCCTTAGGGTTCACACTGCTGAACAGCCTCAGCCATTCAGTTGTGGAGCACACCTCTGTGATGTGGCTGCCTGAGGAAGATGAGAGTGTCAAAGCCAAAGGAAGGTGTTGGGAAGTCCTGTAGTCATTCAGCCTGTGTGTGCAAGATGTGCGTCCTGGTCATCGTGCCTGACAAAAATGTGGCCCAACCTAGAACAGACCAGGAAGCAGGGATACACTTGACATCACCAGGAGAAGAGAAAGCCAAGGTAGTGCCACACCTATTTTTTGGTCAGTAAAGGGAATTTTTAAAAACTCTACTTAAAATGTTATTGCAATTTTTTTCCACTTTTCGAGATTTATTTATTATTTTTTAATTTTCTTTATTGATTAAGGTATTACATATGTGTCCTTATTTCCCCATTACCCCCCACCTCCCATTCATCCCCCCACCCCCGTTGTCCGTGTCCATTGATTAGGCCCATATGCATGCATATAAGTCCTTTGGTTGATCTCTCCCCTCTACCCCACTACCTTCCCTGAGGTTTGGTGTTCTGATTGATGTTTCTCTGTCTCTGGATCTATTTTCGTTCATCAGTTTATGTTGTTCATTATATTCCACAAATGAGTGAGATCATGCGATATTTATCTTTCTCTGCCTGGCTTATTTCACTTAGCATAATGCTCTCCATCTCCATCCATGTTGTTGCAAATGATAAGAACTCCTTCTTTTTTACCGCAGTATTCCATTGTATAGATGTACCACAGTTTTTTAATCCACTCATCTGCTGATGGGCACTTAAGCTGTTTCCAAATCTTAGTATGGTGAATTGTGCTGCTATGAACATAGGGGTGCATATATCCTTTCTGATTTGTGTTTCTAGCTTCTTGGGATATATTCCTAGAAGTGGGATCACTGGGTCAAATGGGAGTTCCATTTCTAAGTTTTTAAAAAATATATTTTATTGATTTTCCACAGAGAGGAAGGGAGAAGGACAGAGAGTTAGAAACAGAAACAGAGGGTTGTGGTTGCACACACAACCCCCAATCCCGCCCCCCCACTGGGGATGCGTCCACAACCAAGGCACATGCCCCTGACCAGAATCAAACCCAGGACCCTTCAGTTCACAGGCTGACGCTCTATCCACTGAGCCAAACCAGTTTCGGTACTATTTTTTTTTTTTAGTTTTTTGAAGAAACTCCATACTGTTCTTCACAGTGGCTGCACCAGTCTGCATTCCCACCAGCAGTGCATGAGGGTTTCTTTTTCTCTGCACCCTCACCAGAACTTGTCATTTGTTGATTTGTTGATGATAGCCATTCTGACAGGTGTGAGATGGTACAGCATTGTTGTTTTGATATTGCGCTCGCTTCGGTCGCACATATACTAAAATTGGAATGATACAGAGAAGATTAGCATAGTCCCTGTGTGAGAGGACACCCAAATATGTGAAGCATTCCATATTTTAAAAAAGTTATCTTTAATAAATAATATAGGTACAGATTTTTCCTAAAATCTAAAACATAAAATAGAAGAAAAAGGCTAAGGAAAAACAGAAGCCCTCTGTTCCCCCTATCCTAGCCCAAATCCAGCTCCTCAGATCCAACACTTTTAGCTGCTTTTTCTGTATCTACACCCATCACCCCACCCCCCACATGACTAATAACAAACTTATACTGGTATTCCTTACATTTTCATTTGCCTACATTACCCATGGCTTCCTATTATGGAATTGGAAGATTTATGTCTTACTTCACTCCCATCTCAATTTCTTTTAACACAAGTTTGGTTAAAAGTCATATTTCATGCTCTTAATATTATGACCATGTAAATATCAATGACCACAGACCCAAGTACATGTCCTTTGAGTTAATTTACTCTTTTTGTCTCACTCAGCTTTGTTTGAATCTATGAGCTTCCCACACCCTCCCAGGACTCTGTAAACTCTCGTAATCCAATTTTCCGCACAGATAATCCCTCAATTTTATTTTTGCAGGGGGGGCGGGACGCCAGATGTGGCACGGGGGGCCAAATATGGCGGGGATCTCCCTTTTCTGCGTCCAGCACAGAAAGAGAGATGAAACTGGTTCTGAATGGAGGCAGCCGGGGATTAAGAAAAATGAAGAGAGAATAGAAGAAAACTGGGTGCTGGGTGGGAACCTGTCTTCCCTCTCACGGAGAGACGAGACAGGGACCCGGAGCCCACGCAGCAAGTTTATTTTATACTAGAGGCCCAGTGCACAAAATTTGTGCAGCGGGGGGTGAGTGTCCCTCATCCTTCACCCCGGCCTCTAGCCAGAGGTTCCTCTCCTTCTCCCGCACAGCCTCTGGGGAGATGCTTGTCCTGGGGCCTCCTCGGGACCCCGGCACACGAAGCCCTGTTGGGTACTTGGGGGCTTGGGCTTTCAGGTCTGACTTCCCTGCCTGGCACAGTGCACATCTGCTGTCCCGGGCCTGTTCTCCCCTTCCAGGCGGCGGGAGAGAGCGGGCACCTGGCCAGCCGAGGGCGTGGACGGCTCACCCTCTCCTGCTATGCACAGCCAGCCTCTCCTGCCACAGGCCTGTCCTCTCCCGCCACTCCCGCCAGGGGCACGGAGAGCCCACCCTCTCCCGCCATGCAGGCTAGGGGCGCTGAGGACTGCCCTCTCCCAGTGCGCCAACCAGGGGCACTGAAGGCCACCCTCTTCTGCCCCCACGGTCTGCTCTGCCTTGGCCACACACCCCCGCAGCCTGGGCCACACACTTGCTGGCTGGCTCTGCCCCAGCTCCTGATTGGCTGGTGGGCATGGCTGATGGGTGTAGTGAAGGTATGGTCAACTTGCATATTACTCTTTTATTAGATAGGATTCTAAAATACAAAGGGGTTGTGTTTTTTTTTGGAAAACAGCATAAAAGGAAGTTGGGTGGGCCCAGGTCTTATGTCCTCATTCCTGGTGCTAGACTGGATTTACATATCAGTAATCCCACTCCCCAAAACACCTGGGCAAAGACAAGAGTCAGTACTGATAACTCACGGCCTTCTTGGTGAGATGTGTATCCAAAGCGAGGCTCTGTCTGCAGCCTTGAATTCAGCTGACATGATTTAAAGAAATGCCCATGTCACTTCCCAGGGGGCTCAGTACAATTTTCCCTCGTACAATCCCTCCCCCCACCTGGACAGGTTGCTCTCTGGACCCCTGTATGGCTCCCTTCCTTCCTGAGGCTTTCCTTTGCTGACCTCCGAGGAATAAAAGAGAATTGTTTCAAAGCTATTTGTATATGATTTCAAAATTTTATATGATTTCTACTTGTTCGCTGTAGAAAAAATATAAAGGCATGGGAAAGAAAATACGGTGATGTATTTATTATTTGTCTGCACAAACATAATCATTAACATTTGGCATGTATCTTTTTATCTTTTTTATACATATTAATATACATCAAAGAGGGGGAAATGCAATCTGGAAAACAAAACCCAGGGCTGCTGCATTTCTGCCCCTGGGAGAGAGTGGCATGATTCCCATCAGAGCCAGGATTCTCCTGTGGAGGAAAATAGCTGGTGGGCCCCATGAGTCAATGAATATCAAAAGTCCTCCCCCAACCCGGCCAGTGTTGCTCAGTGGTTGAGCATCGACCCATGAATCAGAAGGTTGCTGGTTTGATTCCCAGTTGGCACTCCATGCCCACCAGGGGGCATACAGGAGGCAGCCAATCGATGAGTCTCTCTCATCCACATTTCTATCTCTCCCTCTCCCTTCCTCTTTTTCTGAAAATCAATAAACACACACACACACACACACACACACACACATATATACATATATACATACATATATACATATATATATATACACATATATACATACATATATACATATATATATAAAATCCTCCCCGAGAGCATGGTTTAAAAAAAACAGAAGAGAAAGTATTTGAAAAAAAAACCACAAAAAACAAAAAAAAACAAAGACTACAGCCCTGTCCGGCATGGCTCAATGGTAGAGCATCGGCCAAGCGCCAAAGGGTGGAGGTTGCGATTCCCAGTCAAGGGCACTTGTGTTCATGAGGCAACCTATCAATTTGTCTCTCTCAGAATTAACATTTTGATCTCTTTAAAAATCAACAGAAGCTGAAACCGGTTTGGCTCAGTGGATAGAGCATTGGCCTACGGACTGAAAGGTCCCAGATTCAATTCCAGTAAAGGGCATGTATCTTGGCTGCAGGCACATCCCCAGGAGGGGGTGTGCAAGAGGCAGCTGATCGATGTTTCTCTCTCATCGATGTTTCTGACTTTCTATCCCTCTCCTTTCCTCTCTGTGAAAAATCAATAAAATAAGTTTTAAAAAATCAACAGAAAAAAATATCCTCTGGCAAAGATGAATAGAAAACAAAGACTACAATAAAACCCTGTCATTTGGAGGTGATAGGAAATAAGGCACTGAAAAATGAAATTTAAAAAATGAAGGAACTGAGCCCAGTGGAGCTCCTGGTTGAGTGTCATCTTGGTCAGAGCACACACGGGGGTTGCAGGTTCCATTCCCAGGCAGGGCACATAAGGAATACAATCAATGTTTCTGTCTCTCTCTCTCTCCTTTCTTTTCTCCAAGCATGTCCTCAGGTGAGGATTAACAAATGAAATAAACAATTTTTTAAAATGCTAACCATTACAAAATTAAGGCATTGAAAAAACTGAGAGAGAGAGAAGGGTTTATAGCCACGTTGCCCAGTGTAGTAGGCACTAGTCTCATGAAGCTATTTAAATGTCATAAAATTAAAAATTCAGTTCCTCATATGTACTAGCCACATTTCAAGTATTCAACAGACACATGTGGCTAGTGATCACTTCATTGGACAGTAGAAGATAGAACATCCCTGTCATCACAGAAAGCTCTATTGAATTGTACCTGTCTCTAACGCGGATAAAAAATTTGCAATGCCTGGGCCAAATTTAGTTCATAGCAGTAAAACATGATGATTAAGAAAGTAGTCCCTAGATATGTACCAGGGGAGTCTGCACCCCAATTTGCAGAGAAATTCCAGGGCTCCAAGTCCCTTTGAAGCAAGTAAGATCTAGGAGAGAACCAAGATGGCGGCATAGGTAAACACCTATTGTTCTGCCCCGCACAACGATTTAAAAACTACAACATAACAACAAAACAAACATCACCCAGAATCGCCAGAAAGCTGGCTGAGTGAAAACTCCACAAATAAGAGTAAAGGTGGGACACTGAGACTCAGAGGAGCAGCAGGAGCGCAGCCTTGAAGACGGAAACAGGTTAGGAGCCGTCCTGGTCTCGCGCTCGGGCTGGGGCTGGAGCAGCATCCCCGGCTGGATTTCGCCAACGGGGAGACGACCCACTACACGGATTCCCCAGCACCAGGCGAGGTCCGAGATCCAGGGCACGTGGAGACGTTCCACTGCACAGATTCCCCAGTGCCAGGCAAGGTCCGAGGTCGGGGGGACGCACCCTGGAAGCGGGGCGCGGCAGAGGTCTCCTAGTCTGCGGAGAAACCCGGAGGCTGGGAAAAGAAGTTTGCGTGCAAGTGTCGCACAAACCCACGACTTGCCCCCTGGAAACTTGTCTCCTGATCCCGGAAACCATCTATTTTACAATCCTGGGCTAGACTTTGGGGGTGCAGACTCATTTGGGGAGAGGCAGAGTTGTCTGGCAAGGGGAAGAGACTAGCGGCTTTCTCTTGGAGGTGTTTGCAGCCATCCCCATCCAACATAGACCCGTGAGCGCATGCGCGGGAGCGCCACATAGGACGTAGCTGACACTGAGGCTGCCTGCTCAGCTCAGAGACTCCACCCATCCAACCTGAACACAGTCTCCCTTCACAGCCAATTGGCCTGGAGGTCAAACCCTCCTAGGGCTAACAACAACAAGCTGGGCTTAAATTCAAAAATACTGTACAACCCATAAAGGATTGCAGTAAGAGTACCCATCTCAAATAACTGGGGAGGCTGTGCCACTGACCCTTAGAGGACATCTACCACATAAAGCAGCCACCATGCAGAGATATGGAAAGAAATCAGGTGTGAAAGAAATGGAGGAGAAAAGACGACAAGACATAGAGTTCAAAACCACGGTTATAAGGTTTTTCAAGAGGCTCCTAGAAAAGGCCGATGAACTTAATGAGAATTATGAGAAAATAAACAAGACCAACCAGGAAATGAATGAGACTTACAAGGAAATGAATGAGACCCTCAAGGAAATGAACAAGACCTCTGAGGATATGAACCAGACCCTCAAGGATATGAAAAAGGACCAACTAGAAATCAAGCATACACAGACTGAAATAAAAAAATATTACACAAAGTCCTAAAAGCAGTCCAGAGGGCCACAAGAACCAAGTCAAAGATTTGAAATACAAAGAAGCAAAATCCACTCGGCTGGAAAAGCAAGAAACAAAAAGAATTCAGATAATTGAAGATAGTGTAAGGGGCCTCTGGGACAACCTCAAGAATGCCAACATCCAAATTATTGGGGTGGCAGAAAAAGAGAGAGAACAAGTTAATGAAAACCTACTTGAAGAAATAGTGACTGAAAATTCCCCCACCTGGTGAGAGAAACTGACTTAAAAGCCCAAGAAGTACACAGAACCCCAAAATACAGGAATCTAAAGAGGACCACACCAAGACATATCATAATTAAAATGCCAAGAGCAAAAGATAAAGAGAGAACATTAAAAGCAGCAAGAGAGTTGGTTACCTACAGGGGAGCACCCATACGATTGTCAGCGGATTTCTCAACAGAAATGATGCAGGCCAGATGCGAGTGGCAAGAAATATTCAAAATAATGAAGAGCAAGAATCTACAACCAAGATTACTCTATCCAGCAAAGCTATCATTCAGAATTGAGGATCAGATAAAGTGCTTCGCAGATAAGAAAAAGCTAAAGGAGTTCATCACCACCAAACCAGTATTATATGAAATGCTGAAAGACATTCTTTAAGAAGAGGAAGAAGAAAAAGGTAAAAATATAAATTATGAACAACAAATACACATCTATCAACAAATGAACATAAAAATCAAGTGAATTGATAGGCTGATGAACAGGATAAACTGGTGAATATAACAGAAACATGGATATAGAGAGGAAATGGACTGACAATTCTTGGGGATAAAAGGGTTGTGGGAAGTACAGCAAGAGACTGAACAAAAATCTTGCAACATGGGAGAGGACAGTGGGGAGGGGGAGGTGAGGGTGGAGGGTGGGATAGGTACAGAGTGGAGGGGAGATATAGGGGAATAAAAAAGGGGAAACAATGTAATTAATAAACTGAACAATAAAGGTTTTTAAAAAAGATCTATAAAACACCAAGTATTTAGGGGACATTATATTTCAATAGGTTTTAGGATTAATTGCATAAACAAATAAATATCTGTTTTGCATAGTTAAAAAAAAAAGAAGAAAAAAAAGAAGGTAGTCTCTAGAAGCAGATGCCTGAGTTCAAATCCTGCTCTGCCATTTATTAATCAAAGGATTTTGGACAACTTAATCTTCTTGCCTCATCTGTAAAGTGAAGATAATGATAAAAACTACTATACAGGTTATTATACAGACCAAATAATTGATACTTATGAAGTGCTGAGGAAAGTATCTGACACATAATAAGTACTTATCAAATATTTTGATTTGCCTGTTAGTTACTAACAAATAAGATCAAAATCAAAATTAAAATCTAAGCCTTAGCAGGTTTGGCTCAAACCTGCCTTTGGACCAAAGAGTCCTGGGTTCAATTCTGGTCCAGGGCATGTACCTCGGTTGCAGGCTCCTCTTTATCCCAGGCCCTGGTTGGGGCACATGCAGGAGGCAACCAATCAATGTGTTTCTCTCACATTGATGTTTCTCTCTGTCCTTCCCGCTCTCTTCCACTCTCTCTAAAAAGATCAATGGGAAAATATTCTCAGGTGAGGATTAACAACAACAATAAAATTAAAATCTGGGTTTCTGGCTCCCTTTTACAAGGCCTGCAAGCCTGGCTCATATAATTCCTGATAGACTTCAATTGGCCTGAACAGATTGGCAGCTGCCCAGTTAAAATGGAACAAAAACTCCTTAGTTGCCAACATGTCCTTTTGGGGCAGGTGTTGCATCAGCACCACTCAGAGCAGGCATCTCTTTCTAATTTGCTCTAAGGCAGCTCTGGGAAAGGTGGCAAACACAGGGACATCAAGCACTGCCTTAAGGAGGGAGAATGGCAGGTAGTTATCAAGGGCACTGATATCTAATGTTCAGAGGTAAGCTGTCACCCAGACGGTGAAGCGTTGTGCTTCGGTGTTTCCTATCTTCAATAAGGTTTGCTGCACACAAAGATCGGGGTTAGTAGTACAGCAAGGAACAAAAAATGATGATGAAAACACACTGAAGGCTGAAGATTTTGCAGTCTCTGGAACAATGAGCCCCTTGAAAAATCTTATTGGAGGGTGGAACCAGAGTATGGGGAATAGAGGCCAGAATCCTTGTATTTGAATAATTAGGAACTTTGAGGCCGGAAATATCGGCAATCTCCTGAGGCAGATATCTGGGTTATAGATTCATACACCTTGAGGAAAGGGAGCAGAGAATCAGACAGTTTGCAACTTTGTAATTTCCTTTCATTTCTTAGTATGTCACAGACATCTTTTCATGTCGTTCTTCTCTTACATCAGTGATTCTCAAGGAGAAGAGAGGTCATATCAGAATCAAAACACCCAGGTGCTTCTTCAAACCACACCCATGTATTATCAGTCAGGAATCAGGTGAGAGAACAAAATCACTTCCAGGGTTTAAAAACAGAATGAATTCAACACAAAAATTAGGCAATGACCAAACCCCTGGAATGGCAGGAGTGGGATTTTACAAATAACTCCGGAACGCTCCCAGGGAAGCCGTTCTCTTTATGTCCTTCAGGAAGGTTGAGTTCCAAGACATGCTGCTCTAGCTGCAGTCCAGGTACCAGGAGCTAAAACGGGAGGCTGCTGCCACCCGCCCAACCTAGACACTGAATGTGGGTTGCTGCCATGGCTGCTGCCAGAATTTCCTCTCAACATCCTTGAGCCTGGAGATGGGACATTGGCAATTTCATCTCAAGAATATGGCATGACCGCCTGGCCAGCTTAGCTTAGTGGTTGAGCGTTGACCTGGGAATCAGGAGGCCACAGTTCAATTCCCGGTCAGGGCACATGCCTAGGCTGCAGGCTGGATCCCCAGTAGGGGACATGCCCGAGGCAGCCAATCAATGATTCTTTCTCATCACTGATGTTCCTATCCCCCCCTCTTTGAAATTATATGTATACTAGGGGTCTGGGGGGCAGGGCATGTTCCTCAGCCCAGCCTGCACCCTCTCCAGCCAAGAGATGTTCAACTGCCCATTTAGGCCTAATCCTGGTAGGATCGGGCCTAAACGGGCAGTCGGACATCCTTCTCACAATCCAGGACTGCTGGCTCCAAACTGCTCACCTGCTTGCCTCCCTGATTGCCCCTAACTGCTTCTGCCTGCCAGCCTGATCACCCCTTAACCACTACCCTGTCATCCTAATTGATGTCTAACTGCTCCTCTGCCAGGCTGTTTGCCCCCAGTGTCTCTCCTCTGCCGGCCTGGTCACCCCTAACTGTCTTCCCCTGCAGGCTTGATTGCCCCCAACTGCCCTCCCTTGCAGGCCTGGTCCCTCCCAACTGCCCTCCCCTGCTGGTCTGATGGTCCACAACTGCCCTCCCTTGCAGACCTAGAACCTCCCAACGGCCGCCCCTGCTGGCCATCTTGTGGTGGCCATCTGTGTCCACATGAGGGCAGAATCTTTGACCACATGGGGGCAGCCCTCTTGTGTGTTGGAGTGATGGTCAATCTGCAAATTACTCTTTTATTAGATAGGATAGAGGCCTGGTGCATGGGTGGGGGCCAGCTGGTTTGCTCTGAAGGGTGTCCCAGATCAGGGTGGGGGCTCCCTTGGGGCATGGGGCAGCCTGAGCAAGAGATCTATGGTGGTTTTCAGGCCTGCCATGCCCCCCAGCGACCCAAGTGGAGGCCCTGGGATCTGGGATTAATTTATGTTCTACAATTGAAACTTTGTAGCCTGAAGTGGAGCCAAGCCTTCTACTCACTCCATGGTGACAGCAATTTCTGTTTGGGTTTATTTAAATTCTATAATTGAAACTTTGTAGCCTAGAGTGGAGGCCTAGGTGCTAGGGTTATAGAAGCTTGGCTTCCTTTATTGCCCAGACAGCCCTAGCATCTGCTCTCTCCAGCTCCGTGGCTGCCGCCATTTCTGTTGGGATATATCTTCTATAATTGAAACTTTGTAGCACTGAGTGGAGGCCTAGGCTGGCAAGGACAGGCAGAAAGCTTGGTTTCCTCCATTGCTGGGGAAACCCAAGCCTCCCTCCTGCTCTCAGTGGCTGCAGCCATCTTAGTTGGGGTTTATTTGCATAATCTGCTCCTGATTGGCTGATGGGTGTGACTGTGGGCATGGCTTGATCGAAGGTATGGTCTATTTGCATATTGCTCTTTTATTAGATAGGAGATATATCTATCTAAATAAAGAAGGAATATGCAAATTGACCATTGCACCATCACAAAGATGGTGGCACCCACAGCCATAAGATGGTGGTGCCCAGTCTTCTCAGTCTTACCGAGACCCCAGTCCTTTCAGCCCTGGCGGAGGATGGGGGGAGTGGTAAGCGCATGGTGTGGCCAGACCTGCCCTCAGCCTCCCAACTGACCCCAAGGCACAGGCAAGCCTCGGATAGCGGTGGAAGGCCAGGCTGAGGGACCCCGCCTCCAGTGCATGAATTTTCTTGCACCAGGCCTCTAGTGTGTGTGTGTGTGTGTGTGTGTGTGTTACACACACACACACATATATGAATATGGCATGACCTCTACCTCACTTCCCCTTTTCAAATCTTGCAGAAATGCATCTAAGTGGCAGAACCTAATTTGCACCCAGAATTCTAGCTGCATGCAACCTGGGAAACGTAGCTTTATCTTTTCAGCCTCTGTAGCACAGGAAGACCACTGGTATCAATTCTGATAGTCCTCCAACCATTCTAGTATGTTGCCTCTAGGAAATCATTGTCTCTGTTATGTGCAGAGCTATTTTTCCCTCCCTGTGACCCATGTCCTCTTTTTCTAATAATAGTCCCCTGATATTTCTTTGGAGAATCACCCTTCTCACTTGCACTGCATGTCATTGGATGAGGCTAAGCCCAGATCCCAGTCCCAGGGGAGGGCCCATGTCCCAGCCCTGGGCAACTAGTACACTCCATCTCCTATTCTTGCTCAATGTGTCATCCCTCAGAGAATATGTGAAGGATGGATACCATTCCCCTGGAGACATCAGGTAGAGAAGGGTCAGATAGTTATCTTGGACTGTTGAGACACTTAGAAGCTGGGGGCAGAATACTATAATTCACTGTCACTTTCTGCTCTAAGACTTGGCAATTGCCTGGCCTGTGTGATGTCTACAAGAAAAGACAATCCTGATTTGACATATTCTGCCCTTTAGTTAAATGAAGCACTAGATCACAGTCTCAATATTTTATTTGGAAAATATGGTCTCACTAACACTTTCACACTCAGCCTAAACTTCCCCCCAGCCTGGGAGTGTGGGAGTACACACACACACACACACACACACACACACACACACACACATTCTAGCTCTACCTCTCACTTTCTCTTAATCTATTCTTTTTTAGGTTGGGAGCTCTGTTCCTCAGCATCAACATCCACAGATGCTGGGTCACTATCTCTCCAGGAATTGAACACAAGAACACTCAATTGAAAAAAAAAAAAAAGGAGGAGAGAGAGGTAGAGATAGTTATCTGCCTGAGAAGTTCCCAGTGACTGATGTGCCTAGAGACACAAATCTGCTTTCTATGGTGTTAGTCTTGTTTGGCTGTGGGCCTGGGCCACCTATCATGGGAGCAGCTGTGAATGAGAACAGAGGTTTGGCTCTGAACCTGGACAGTCAAGTGACCCTGAGTAATCTCTCTAGGCCTCGGTTTCTCATTGGTAAAACAAATGGGCCAGGCCCATTTATGTTCTAGTTTTGATGATTTACAGTCATACACTGGGTCAGTGTTGATTTAAAGGTAAGAATGCAAAAGACACAAGACAGTTTGCTTTAGAAATACCCGACTTGTGGAGAAGATAAACAGTATTAAAGAGCTCCGAGCTGGGAGTCAGGAAACCTGGGCTTTGGTGCTTGCTCCATTATAAACTCTCCATCAGTGGGCATGTCGCTTGGCTTCTGTGTGCTATAAAGGAAGATGCTTGGAGCAAATAATGTGCAATGGCCTCTCCAGCTCTGAGGGCCTAGATGAGCCCATGTGCCATATTGTTTGGCGGGGGAAATCAATCAGAGGGGAACGTGAATGCCCTCAGTGGGTGAAGGGACTGTACTTGAGAGGTTTGTCCTTCATTGGAGTCTTCCCTGCCCTTTGTGTCTCTCTCACTTCCAATGTCCAGGTTTAAGGGCAGAATCTGGCACATCTGAGGCTCAAACCAGCAAAATGAGCAGGACCTTGAATTCTGCTGAGTCCTCCTATGGCCGGAATCCAAGGGTTGAAAAACAGACTTTTCAAGCAGCTTATCAGGGTACATTACTGGCCCAGCCCAGGTGACTACTTGGCAGTGGACTTTGTTTGATCTATTAAGTGTCCCAGAAGTGCCACTTTGGCTGACGCCCTCATCCATACCAGGCCCCATGCTACAGGGTACTTGTGACCTCCAAGTCTGGCTGGAAGTCAGTAAAGGGAAGCTGTCCTTGGAGATCTGCCAGGCTGTGACACTCAGAGAGCTGTCACAGGGGCACTTTTGAAAAGAATGTGGACGAAGGAAGCTGGTGGGAAAAGCATAGGGGCTTGTGGGAGGAAACACAGACAGTGGAGGGGCGGGTGAATGAGAGTGAGGAATTCTGAAGTTATCCACCAGGAAGATCAAGGCTAGAGCTGAGTGAAGTAAACAGGCCTGGAGTCCAAGAAATCTATTTCCGTGCAGCTGTATCTTCATGTGAGTAACAGATTAAAGTGTATAAAATAACATTCCAACTAGCCTAATTACATACGCTACTTTCTGTGTTTCCCCTCCCCCGATTTTAAAAGTAATCCTATATAATAAAAGCCTAATATGCAAATTGACTGCATGGCAGAACAACCAATGGAACAACTGGTTGCTATGATGCACACTGACCACCACGGGGCAGACACTCAACGCAGGAGCTGCTTCCAGTCCACAGGCCCCAGGCCAGCCAAGGCAGGTGCCAGCAGGGCCCCCCTGATCACTCCGCCAGTCGACCCACAGAGGGAGGTGACTGGTGACGGTGGTGGTGGGATGGGGGATGGGGCCGGCAAGTGGGTGGTACCAGGCCAGCCAAAGCAGTTGCCAATCACCCTGCTGGTCACCCCACAGATTGGCCCTGATCACCGGCCAGGCCTAGGGACCCTACCCATGAATGAATTTTGTGCACCAGGCCTCTAGTGTAATATAAGGTAAAAACATATAAATAAGAATAAAAACATATGAACAAGAAAGCAACTATTAATTCAACCACCTAGTGATAACAACTATTAATATGTTGGTATGTTTTCTTCTGGCCTTTTTTGCATATGCATACAATATAATTTTTAAAGGGATAATACTGTATGTATTTTTTCCTAATTTACTCTTTTCATTGAATATTTCTTCTTCTCAGTCAATATTGATGCTTGTCATCATTTTTAGTGACTGCACAATATTTCATCATATGGAAGTACTATTTTTTAATTTAATAATCTTTTATCATTAGGTATTTAAATCATGTCTATTTTTAACCGTTATAGACATGCTTCTTTGAACCTCTTGGCACATATACCCTTGCTCATGTGTCCAGTTATTTCCTTCAGATAAATTCCCAAAAGTGGAGGTGCTAGGTCAAATTGTATTGTACATATTGACATACTGACAAATTTCCCTGCAGAAAGATTGTAACAATTTATTCTCTACCACCAGTGTCTGATGCTTGATCATTCTGAGTTAACAGCTTTGACACTTTCTGTATTTAAACTATGGCTGTACATCTCTTCTTCTTTTTTAAATATATATTTTATTGATTTTTTACAGAGAGGAAGGAAGAGGGATAGAAACATCAATGAGAGAGAAACATCGATCAGCTGCCTCCTGCACACCCCCCACTGGAGATGTGCCCGCAACCAGGATACATGCCCTTGACCAGAATCAAACCTGGGACCTTTCAGTCCGAAGGCTGATGCTCTATTCACTGAGCCAAACCGGTTTTGGCCTCTTCTTTTTTAAAAATTAAATTTATTTCAGTGACATTAGTGTACATCTATTCTTTAACATCAAAATTATACAAATTTTCCCCTAGCTGGTTTGGTTCAGTGGACAGAGGGACTGAAGGGTACCAGGTTCGATTCTGGTCAAGGGCACATCTTGGGTTTCAGGCTCGATCCCCAGTAAGGGGCGGGCAGGAGGCAGCCAATCAATGATTCCTGCTCATCAGTAAGGTTTCTATCTCTCTCTCCCTTCCTATCTGAAATTAATAAAAATATGTATTTTTAAAATTATACAAATTTTATTCTTTGACTCAGTAAACATTTGACTCTGGGAAAATATTTAAAGAAAATATCTATGGGGGGGAGGAAAACATATGTACTACTATTAAATATAAGTTATATTGTAAATAAAATTTTAAAAAATTCTAAAAAAAAAAGAAAGAAAATATCTAAAATATACATACATAAAGTGGGTAGATAGATAGATTGAGAGGGTGGGGCTGTATCTGAGTAAGCCAATTGCTTTGGACAATCATTGTCCCTGTGGATTGGAAAGGGCACCCTTAATTATGTCAGGGCCTTCTCCCTGTCTTTGCTCACTGAAGAAAGAAGGGAGGCGATTACACTCAGTTCCCTAATGAGATCAGGCCTTGGCTCATACATAGGGTTGACAGCCCTACCCTGTTTGTCAAAGGTCACTGGTGACACATGCCCAAGTATTTTTGCAGCATTAATTACAAGAAAGGATAATAAGATGATAAACAGGGTGATTTTTCCCCCTTCTCAAAATCCCTTTAAATCCAAGACCTCCACATCCCTCTTTTGGATTGTGAGGCTCAACCAGAGAAGAAAATCAACAAAATCTCACTTTTTAAATTCACAAACTAGATATGCAAGTATAATACTGAATGGGGTAGAAAGAGACACGTCAAAACAATAAAAATAAAAACAATTTCCCCACCTCCACGCTGAAAAGATAAGGCTTATTAGAGAAGGAAGATAGGTGGGGAGTTTGAAGAGGAAGCAAAACAGCAGGAACTGTGCACCTGGTTCCATCTAATAAACACCCTTTAACTGGGGATTGAAAAGACCTTGATTCTAGGCAAGGCCTAGGCAGGCAGCAAGCCTCCTCGGCAAGTCTCCCCCCTTTATGGTGCAGATTCTATGTGGCAGAAACGACAGCTTGGCATGTCTAGGCTTGAGAGCAGAAGCAGATTCTCCCAGCTTCTGGGGGTGGATGGGAGGGTGGAGAGGGACTCTCCTCGCTGAGTTAGGAGGATACCACATGGACAGATGAGGATGTGGCTACACATGAGCAGGTTGTCAGCATAGAGGAGGGTCCCGGCCCAACTTCCACTCACACACCACCACTACCTCCTTTCTAGGAGCCAGACAGGGATGACTCACCTGCTATACTGCACCAGAAGGCTACCATGAGACAAAGCAGAGAGAGCTCAGGAAGTGGCTGTCACCTCCCCATTTACTCCCTCAGCACTAAAGAGGTGAAGAGCTGGGAAGAGCAGAAACATCCTGATTATAACTGAGTTTAACTAGAAGTACATGATTATGTTTTCTGGCTTCTAGAAATCTGGGACATAAGAAGGAAATTAATTCAGTTATAGAAAAATAAAGGAAGTTTTCTTTTTCCACACCTGAATTCATGCAACTCTGGAATTTGAACTTCCTTTTACAATAATGAAAACACTGGTGCATCTAACAAGAGGGGAAGAGTTGCAGTGTCATACAGTCCTCTAATGTTCACAAGAATATACAATAATATAAAAATATGTTACATGAAAGGGCAGAATACAAAAATGGGTGTTCTTCCTGATTGTCACAATGTTTAAAAGAAAAACTTAAAAAAGGAAAACTTAAAAAATACAGTTGAAATAAAAATTAGGAAATAAACGTACGGAAACATTAAGTGGTTGTGTTTGGATGAGAAAGCTATGGTAATTTTTTTTCTTTTATTTTTTTCTGAATTCTCCTCCATGAGCATATTTTTTATAATGACATTTATGCATTTAAATATATATGTGTGTATATTATTTTAAGCATGGCTTGATCCACGGCCTAGAGCTTTGAAGAGGTTGGAGAAAAGCAGGAGGAAGGTAAAAGGGATTTTTCCAGGCCCTGTTGAACTTTGTCCGCTCAGTGACTGAGTTGGACATCAGTTGTCTTCTTCTTCCTTCCTGGTAAATTAATGTTGGGTGATGTCATGGACAGAACAAGCCAAGAAATGACCAACCATGCCGAATGAATGGGAGCCTCTGTTCATGAGAACACAGGAAAAGCCATATAGTTTAAATCTTATGTCAGTGGTTCTCAAAGTGTGATTCTCAGACCAGCACTCTCCGCATTGCTTGTTAGAAATGCAACTTGTTTGGCCCCTTTCCAGACCTACTTGATGATGCTCCTTAGAGAGGAACCCAGCAAGGTATATTCTAACAAGCCCCCCTCCAAAGTATTCTGATGCCTGCCAAAGTTTGAGAACCATTTTCTTTTTCTAAGTTTTATTTTAATTTATTCATTTTTTATTTAATAAAATTTTACTTTTCAAAATGTACAGCTGGTGGGGCCAGTTGTTCACACATCTTCGCCAGCGGCTGGGGCGCCCCCTCCCTCGGTGTTTCTGGTGCACATGACTTGAGCTCTGCTTTGAAGCTAGATTAGCAAGTCCTTACTAAGGAGCCCCTAGCGCTGTCCTGGCCAAGGAACTGGGGTCTTCCGTCTCTCAGAGACAACAGCTGGGGTCAATGATAAGCCTATAGCTGGGAACTTCCTTACAGTTTGTCATGTGTTGCTTTGTCAAACAAGACTCGGTTATTGAGCTTGCCCCAACTTTCCCTTTGGACCACGTCTGCTTTCTGGCCTTGCCCCAGATTTGTTCACTGGGCCTTTGTCTTTCTTGGCCGACTTTCCAGCAGCTTTCTTCTTCTTGTCGTCCTTGGGCCACATAGAGAAACGTGAAGATCGGTTGTTACCTCTGCTGCCTTGATGAGATGTCGGATAAAAAGGTTAATTTATTTTTAAGATTAAGTTTTTTAAAAATAAATGTTTTATTTCCCCTCAAATATATTTTTATTGATTTCAGAGAGAGGAAGGGAGAGAAACATCAATGATGAGAATCATTGATCAGCTGCTTCCTGCACACCACCTACTGGGGATTGAGCCTACAACTCGGGCATGTGCCCTGACAGGGAATGGAACCCCTTGGTTCATGGGTCGATGCTTAACCATTGGGCAACACCAGCCAGACAAATGTTTTATTTTTTATTTTTATTTTTATTTTTTTAAAATACTTTATTGATTTTTTACAGAGCAGACGGGAGAGGGATAGAAAGTCAGAAACATGGATGAGAGAGAGACATCGATCAGCTGCCTCTTGCACGCCCCCTTCTGGGGATGTGCCTGCAGCCAAGGTACATGCCCTTGCCAGAATCAAACCTGGGACCCTTCAGTCTGCAGTCTGACGCTCTATCCACTGAGCCAAACTGGTCTCGGCCAAATGTTTTATTTTTAACAATTCTAGATTTAAAGAAAAATTTCAAAGATAGTACAGAGAATTCCACAAACTCACCCGTTTTTCCTATTATTCACATTTTACATTAATAGGGTACATTTGGAGAACTGCTCTTTTAATGAATAATCACTGATGAGCTCACTTTATTTTTATTTCTTTTAAAGTATATTTTTATTGATTTCAGAGAGGAAGGGAGAGGGAGAAAGAGAGAGGAACATCAACAATGACAGAGAATCATCTATCAGCTGCTCCCACATGCCCCCCACTGGGGATGGAGCCCACAACCTGGGGCATGTGCTCTTGATTGAAACTGAATCCGTGACCCTTCAGTCCTCAGGCCGACACTCCATCCACTGAACCAAACCAGCTAGGACCTGATGCGCTCACTTTAGATAAGTCACTGGGACAGGTATCAGTCCTGAGGCTGGAAGGAGCTGCGAGAAGTGATATGACCACCATCATCACCTCTGTTCACATTTTATTCTCAGTAGATGCCTTTGAAATAAGCTAAGAAATTTATTCCCACTTTACAGATTTAAAAAATCCTGCGGGGAGGTGCAGTCTGAGGTCCCCTGTCAAGCCCTAGATTCAGATCGGGCCAGTCCCATCCCTGTCAAGCCCTGCTGGGCAGGGGGCATAGCCTCAGGTCCCCTGGCCTGGCGCCAGGGGGGGGGCGTGTCCTGAGATCCCCCAGCCCAGACCGGGGTGGGGGGCATGCCTTGAGGTCCTCCATCAAGCCCTGCCAGGTGGGGTACACGGCCTGAGATCCCCTGTCAAGCCTCGCTGGGTGGGGAGCATGGCCTGAAGTCCACCATCAAGTCTCACCAGGCAGGGGGGCACAGCCTCAGGTCCCCCAGCCCAACACTGGTATGGGGATGCAGTTTTAGGTACACTGTCAAGCCCTGCTGGGCAGGGGTGTGGCCTGAGTTCCCCTGACCCAACACTGGGGGTGCACCTTGAGGTACCCTGTCAGACCCAGCTAGGCAGAGGGTGAGGCTTGAAGTCCCCTGTCAAGCCCCACCAGGCAAGGGAGTGCAGTCTGAGGTCCCCTGGCCTGGTGCTGGGGTTGGGGGTACAGCCTGAAGTTCCCTGTCAAGCCCCACCAGGTGGGGGATGAGGCCTGAGGTCCCCCAGCCTGGCGCTGGTGCAGGGGGACCAGCCTGTGGTCCCCTAGCCCGGCACCAGGATGGGAAGTGTACCCTGAGGTCTCCCGTCAAGCCCTGCTGGGTGGGGGTCATGACCTGAGGTCCCCTGTCAAGCCCAGCCAGGCAGAGGGGCACAGTCTCAGGTCCCTTGGCCCGGTCCTGGGGTAGAGGGTGTGGCCTGAGGTCCCTTGTCAAGCCCCACCTGGTGGGGGCTACAGCCTGAGATCCCCTGTCAAGTCTTGACAGTGTACCTAAAACTGGGGTGCATGGCCTCAGGTCCCCTGGCCTGGCACTGGGGTGGGGAGGTGCAGTCTGAGGTCCCCTGTCAAGCCTTGCTGGGTCGGGGAGGATGTGACCTCAGGTCCCTGCTGACTGCTTGTTAAGGCTCCTTATGGGAACTTGGCCTCAGCTGTGGGTGCAACCATCTTTGCGATGGAGTGATGGTCAAGTAGCATATTCCCTCTTCATTAGATAGGATTCTATGGTTTAGGGCCTACTGATCATCATTGGATGAATGGAGTCACCTGGGTCCTGTTCTCCATGCTCTATAATTTGCTATCAATGTTACCATTCGAATTGAGATGGGTTCTCTTCCAGTGGTCCCATAATACTCACCACTGTCCTTTATTCCCAGGGGAGCCTAGGAAACTTTAAAGTGTCTTGTAAGAAGAACCCCAGGAATAAGGGTGCATAGGGTAAAACTTCAGATGAAAATATAAACACCTAAGATTTACCCCTTTAAAAGCATCGAAACTTTGTTTTAACCATCTTGCTAAGAAATGGTGCTAAGGATACTACATCCAGAACTCCTTCTAAGTATAGGTTCACAAGCACACATTCTTTAGTTCTTTCTTCAGAGTATGGGGTCATAGTGATGAATATCAGTCATTGTAATCACAGAGAAGCAATCATGGAAATTAAAGCACATATATATATAGTTATTACCTCCTACACCAACTAAATCTTTCTAATTTTCTATGATGTTTGAATTCTTGTCTACCTTTTTTTGCTGTTGTTGTTAATCCTCACCAGAGGCTATTTTTCCCACTGATTTTAAAGAGAGTGGGAGGAAAAGGAGGTGACACAAAGGAGGAAGGGAGGGAGGAAAAGGAGAGAGAGAATTGATGTGAGAGAGACACAGTGACTGGTTGCCTCTTGCATGTGCCCCGACCAGGGCTGGGGATTGAACCTGCAACTGAGGGACAAGCCCTTGACCTGGAATCCAACCTGTGACCCTTTGGTGCTTGGGCCAATGCCATCCAGGGCTCTTATCTACCTTTAAAAAATAATGTTCTCCCTACATTTCAGGCTGTTTGCAATCACTTTAGGTATTATAAATGTTTTCTTAGCAGCTGCAGATCTCTTTTCTAATGTGTTGCTTATATTTTTTCTGTGAGTTAAAAAAAAAAAAGAGATTATCAGGCATGTTAATTTTGTGTGTAAACGAGGAGTAAATAAACGCCACTGAAGGTAGAAAAGTTTTCACTTTAGATATTATCCTATGTACACTGTTTCTCCCCTTTCATCCCAGCAGATAGTAGGTCTTGTGCTACTAGTCTCAGGGAGAATTTGTAGCTCCTGTTGAAGAAATAGGGACTGAGAAAGGTGAATTTTCTCTCACCAGGGTTTTTGTTTTTGTTTTTTAAATATATTTTTATTGATTTCAGAGAGGCAGGGAGAGGGAGAGAGAGATAGAAACATCAATGATGACAGAGAATCGCTGATTGGCTGCCTCCTGCACACCCCTACTGGGGATCAAGTCCGCAACCTGGGCATGTGCCCTTGACTGGAACTGAACCTGGGACCTTTCAGTCCACAGGCTGACACTCTATCCATTAAGTCAAACCAGCTAGGACTCACCAGGGTTTTTTTTTTGGTTGTTGTTTTTATGACCTAGCCCTTGAACTTGAATGGGGGAAAATAACATCTTTCTTTTGATTAATCTGTATCTGAAATGTAGCATTTCCTTCCATTATGAATGTAGGCAACCAACAACTGTTGTATTAACAGTACCTATGCCCATTTCATAAGCAGAAATCAGCTGTTTTTCATATCCTATAATGGTTGTTGCAATATGTTGAAACTGTTTACATTTATTGCTACTTCAAAAGTAAGAAGTTATTAAATCCATCACTAGATCCTAGTATTCAATTTTTTTAAAAATATATATTTTATTGATCTTTTACAGAGCGGAAGGGAGAGGGATAGAAAGTCAGAAACATCGATGAGAGAGAGACATCAATCAGCTGCCCCTCGCACGCCCCCCACTGGGGACGTGCCCGCAGCCAAGGTACATGCCCTTGCCGGAATCGAACTCGGGACTCTTCAGTCCCCAGTCGGACGCTCTATCCACTGAGCCAAACCGGTCTCGGCCTAGTATTCAATTTTTTAAAAAAGCAATCATCATACATTACTACATCATGTCTGTTTTTTGAAGTATTGTTACAATCGTACAACAATATTTCCCCATAGGCTGGTGGAAGGACAAAAAGCAAGAGCAGAGAGGGCTGTGAGAGTGAGAGCAGGAGCACTGGGTCCTGGGGAGGGCATGGCTACTCACCGCATCCAGGGACTGCGTCCCTGGTCACCGAGTTGGGAATGGAAACAGTTGACAGAGCCACTGTGCCCTGTGGGGACCGATGCCTGAGGGCCTGATGCCCTGCCTCCAACAACAGCTCTTCCAAAACTGTGCATAACTCATAGGAGACTCCCCCAAAAGCCACGTTCTATACAACTGAGTTTGACAAACGGAGTCTATGGCAGTTGTGAAGGCTCCTCTAGTGAATAAAAGGCATAGCGTCAATTACAAGATTTCTGTGCTTTGTAAACATAAGCAGCATGGAAAAGGTCAAGCATCTGTCTCAGAATGTAAGTTCTGGCCTGGACTTGCTGTGTATGTATGGGAATTGAATAAAAGTGAACTCCCCTTTGTGTTAGAGCCATGCAGTCTCATATATGACAATTGAATACTTTAAAAAAAAAACAAAAACAGCTTTACTCAGATTGCTCAGGGATCTTCCATGGAATTCCTGAGTAGCCAGTGGCTCTGTTTCAGATGGGGGGCTGGGAGAGGCCATGTGTAGTCCTGGTCTCCCCATTTGCTGCCTCACTGCTGAGGGGACAAAATGGGACCCCAGACATCTCTGCAGAGTCCAGCCTCCATTGCCACCATGAGAGTCTATACTCCAGCCTCATGGACCAACATAGTTCTGTCTCTCTTTCTCTCATTTCTCCATTTCAAAGAGAAATTCTCAACTCATGGGCTGAAAGAAGGACCAGGGCAAAGATTCTTCCTCCTCTTTTCTACCTTGTCCACAAATTCCCTTCCCAAATTTAAATACCCATTTGGGGTGAGGAGGGCTAGCTCTGCTCCCCTTCAACTCTTATGAAGAGCTTGCTTTCCCACTCCTGTGTCCCCTCCTCAGGTCTTTCTTACCCTCAGTGTACCCCAACCTCTGCAGGGAGAGTATGAGGAAGAGGTAGGGGTAGTGCCCAAATTTTTGTCATCCCCTGAACCCTGATTTTGGCTTTCTATAGCTGAGCCTGGTGAGGGAAGAGTCTTAAGCCTCAGCTTGCCAGACTGCACAATGGATCAGCTGAGGCAGGCTCCTCCCGGCTCCCAGATAGTGTCAGCAATTTCAAAGGCAACATCTGCTAAGCTTGAATGTCTTGCCCTTGGATGAAGCTCGGGGCAGGATTAAGCAAGTGGCTATAGATCCTCCTCCCTCATCTCTATGCCTCAGAAAACAACAGAGAGGCAAGTTGATGGAGAGACAGGACACCTGGGTTCTAGTCCAATATCTGCCAGTAATCCATCCCTAGTCCATCCAAGTCTCTTCTCCATTTTTAATACAAGTGGGTGAAACTAGATGAATGTTAATGTCTTTTTCATCTTTTAACGGTCCTTGCCTATTATCTACAGCCCCCAAAACAATACTCTCTCTTAGGCAAACCAATAGGCTCCATTGTGATGAGGGGCCTATCCCAAGCCACACTGTTAGGAAGGGGGAAGAGGAAATTGGAACTCAGCTATTTAGGATTTTAATCCACTTAACTGCATTGGTCAAGTCTAAACCTCACTTCAGGAGCTCTACCCCTCTTCTAAAGAAACAGGCAAGAGGGAGATGCTCAGGGCCCAGGACAGCCCTCTTCCTGCTGCTGAGCTCACCGTCAGCGAGGAAGGGAGCCAAAGAAGCTCATGACCAGGGCACAAAAGGAAACATGGAGGCCCGGTCAGATGGGAGACGGGCAGATGGAAAGGAATGGGTGCTAGGGGTGCGTTAAGATAAGGAAAAAATGGGAGCTAGAATAGCTTGTTTGTGCAGAAAACAATGTCCCGAGCATCATCCTCCTGTTAGAGAAAAACGCCACATTATCTAAATATGCAATCAGTTTGGCTGCGAAAAGAAGCCATTACTTAGTGACGGATACAGTCTATGAGAAATAGGTTGGAAGGGGGCAGAGCAGACACGTGCCTCTATCTCTGCTTGGTGAGAGGAAGGGGATTTTCACAAGCTGCCATTGGTCTGTTCAGGCCTGACACCTTGCTTCCTGATCCACTGTGCCTGTTGGAACCCCGCAAAGATGGAGTTCAGAGGATAAATAACCTTGAGACCACAGTAGTGGCTAGGAGTTTCATTGTTCTCTTTCTTTAATTTTAAAATTTTGCAATACTTGATATAGTCAAAAGAATATATGCTATGCATATGTAGTCATGTGCCTAATAATAAAACAAACACCTGTGGCCCCACCACCCCACTTAATAACTACAACACTACTACCTATGCTCAAAGACCTCATCCCCTGCCCTAGCCAAAGGTGGCTGCTATTCTAAATTTGTCCTACAACATTTTGCGTTTCTTTATATTTTCCCGTACATAACGCACCAAACAATAAATTTAGTTTGGGTTATTTTTAAATTTAACAAGAATGTATTTTGTGAATTACTTTTTCCACTCATATTTCTCTAATTCATCCATAATGATGTGTGTAGAATTCATTCATTTATATTAGTATTTCATTGTGTGACTATACCACAATTAATTGAGCCGTTCTTTTGTCCAAGGGCATTTGGATTCTTTCCAATTTCTTGCTGTTTTAAAGTCTGTGTTTCCTAGAGCCCAAGTATAAGAGTTTCTCTGGGATATACACCCTAAGGTAGAATTATTGGCTCAAACTGTTTTTCAGACTGAATGGATGAATTTACGTTCCACCTATCAGAGTTTCTCACTGTGGACGAAAGGAGCCACATGCTGACCTGACCAGCTCAGGGGAGGCCTGCGTGGTGGCCTTGCAAACTCAGAGACCTAAAGTAACCACGAAAGATGGTTTGAAAATGAAATAACTACAGCCGAAACCGGTTTGGCTCAGTGGATAGAGCGTTGGCCTGCGGACTGGAAGGTCCTGGGTTCCGTTCCAGTGAAGGGCATGTACCTTGGCTACAGGCACATCCCCAGTGGGGGGGGGGTGCAAGAGGCAGCTGATCCATGTTTCTCTCTCATCGATGTTTCTGACTTTCTATCCCTCTCCCTTCCTCTCTGTGAAAAATCAATAAAATATATTTTAAAAAATTAAATAACTACAGACAGGTTATGGTGGGTAGTCCTGTCCTGGGCCTGTATGTTCCCTTACAAGGATCAATTTAGATCTTTCCTGAGCCATTTGCCTTCTGCCTCTAGGATAACCTATCTCTGAGATGTCTGGGAAACTTCTGACTTTCCTTTTTCTGGAGCCCCTGGGGCACAACCAAATGTGGTGGGTGCCAGGACAGATGCCACAAATTCCTTCATTATCATATTAACTGTTCCTGCATTCACCTAAGTATGTGTCCATCATTTCATTTTTTTATCCAATCCCAGGTGGGATTGCTTATCCCTCCTCCTAAATCCATCACCAATGAATTTCATGTAACCTACCTATGTCCCTCCTTTGATTGGGATGTATAAATAGGATTGTAACCCACCATTCTTCGGAGCATTAACTCAATTCATTGAGCTTCTGCTTCCCGGCATATGTCAACAGGGTGGCTCAAATAAACTCACTAAAATTCTTTACAGGTTTCAATATTTTTTTCCGTTATCATCACCAAGACTTGGGATTGTTCTCCCACGTCCCCTAACCTTGGGAACCTCTGCCAGTGACTCTGAGGTTCGCTCCCACCTTCCCCAGCCAGAGCCTATAGCTTTTTTAATGCCCCAGTGAATATGCTGAGCTGTTTTTACGTACCTACAGTCATCCTATATAATAAAAGAGAAACATGCAAATTTGACTGTACCTTTGCTTCTGATTGTTTATGCTACCAGCCAATCAGGGGTGGGGGCGGGGGCCAAGTGGCGTGAGCACCGGGCCCCTGGGTGGAGATGAAAGGCAGTGGTGGGGAGCACCCAGCCCCAGGGGCACTGTGAGGGGAAGCAGTGGCAGCAGCGGCAGGCGGCGGCGGCGGCTGTGTGGTCGCAGGCAGCCGGGGGCTGAGCTGAGCAGGGTGATGGCTGGGTGCCCTTTAGGTCTTGGGCAGGCTGGGGGTGAGCCATCAGTTGGACATCCCCTGAGGGCTCCCAGTATGTGAGAGGGGGCAGGTTGGGTTGAGGGACCACCCACCCCCTGTGCACGAATTTCATGCACTGGGTCCCTAGTAACTAAATAACACTGGACACAGGAAGAGGAGGAAATGACAGTTTAGGAATAGACTAGGAGACTTGGTATCTTTCTATGTGACTATCAGAATCATCAGATCCTTTTAGAGAATGAAGGCAGATTTTTAAAAAATGTTTTTCTTCTATTTTCTTTTTAAAAATATTTTTCTTGATTTCAGAGAAGAAGGGAGGGGGAAAGAGAGATAGAAAGATCCATGATGAGAGAGAACAATTGATCGGCTGCCTCCTGCACGTCCCCTGCCCCGACCGGGGGTCGAAACCGCAACACAGGCATGTACCCCTGACCGGAATTGAACCTGGGAACCTTCAGTCGCAGGTGGATGTTCTATCCACTGAGCCAAACGGCTAGGGCTCTTCTATTTTCAATTACAGTTAACATTCAATATTATTTTGTATTATTTGAAGGCAGATTTGTTAGTTCTTCCCTAATCCAAAGCACACTGGAGCCTGGTCCCCTAGGTTGACTGAAGATGCCTAATTAATTTTCTTCCCTATCAACCCCCACTCCTCCCCACTTGTTTCTCAGGTGAACACAATTTACCTGTCTCTGCTCTCTTGAACTCTCTAAGTCAGTATCTCTCCCAGTGTGGTCCACCACCCATATGAGAATCAGCTAAGGTATTGGTTAAAAATGCAGATTCTCAGACCCCTCCTCAGACTGACTCTGACTCTTGGGTGCAGCTCTGGAACCTGATGCTTAACAAGTTCCCCAGATAATCCGTGTGCTCTTGATGTTTGGGAGCTGTTGCTCTAAGCGCTGCCATTAGGGAGCTCAGGCCAAGGTCATCTCCAGGTACATTCAGACACCCTCCCAACAGTTCCCCTTAAGGAACAAGTCAAATCCCATTTTCTCATGACCTTTCCCCTACTTCCACCACCTCGCCCCCCGCCCCCCGCCCCCGCCCCAGCAGGGTTAAGAAGACCACTTATCTTGTAGCATCTGTGCATACAAGGTGTGCGTCCCAGCACTGTTTACAGTAAAGAAAAACAAAACAGCTGTCTGCCAGTGAACTTGTGCTCCAATAATATAATGGTATATCTTTCCCGTGGAATGCTCTGTAACTATTCAAAGTGACTTTTTGCTTTTTGTTATGCAAAGTGCTGAGGTCCTAGAAAGCCTCAGAGTATTGTTTGTGGATTCCAAAGAAATAACCCGGAGGACTGGCTGTGAAAGACATGCTAAATTTATTAGGACTTACTTGTGTACCTTTAGCAACCGACTGTGCCGTTTACTGGCTGCCACCAGTGAATCTGTCCCACTGAAGTCCCATCTGGTTTGTGGATGGGTCATGCAGGGGGCGGGGGACGCGCCTGTGCACAAACTGTGTGAGATCAAAACTCTAGCTATTTACAATCCAGATCACATCTAGAAGCAGTTTCTCTGTGGCCTTTCTTAGATTGAGCTGCTGGCCAGTTTTCCAAGCTCTCACAGTCCAATTACAGATGCCCTTCATTGTATTTCCAAAGGGTGGAAGGAAGAGCTGGGACATGCAAAGGAGCCCATGTTCCCATCTATCATATATTTTTATTATTGCATCTCCATGTCCTTCTTCCTTTCTTTTTTTTAATTGATTTTTTTTTGGGGGGGAGCATCTATTGGCTGCCCCCTACATGCCCCCCAACTAAGGATCAAACCTGCAACCTGGGTATGTGCCCTGACCAGGAATCAAACCACCTTCTCACATATACAATTCCGCACTCCAGACAACCGAACCACACTGTCCAGGGCTCCCTTTCCTTTCCTTTCCTCCCTTCCTTCCTCCCTCCCTCCCTCCCTCTCTCCCTCCCTCTCTCCCTTCCTTCCTTCCTTCCTTCCTTCCTTCCTTCCTTCCTTCCTTTCTTCCTTCCTTCTTTCCTCCCTCCTTTTCTCCCTCCCTCCTTCCCTCCCTCCCTCCCTTCCTTATTTATTCATTTACTAGAGGCCCAGTGCACAAAATTCGTGCACGGGGGAGGGGATGCAGAAGGGGATATTCCTCAGCCCAGCCTGCACCCTCTCCAATCTGGGACTCCTTGAGGGATGTCTGACTGCCCATTTAGACCCGATCCTATTGGGCCTAAATGGGCAGTCGGACATCCTTCTCACAACCCAGGACTGCTAGCTTCAAACTGCTTGCCTGCCTGCATTCCTGATTGCCCCTAACCGCTTCTGCCTGCCAGCCTGATCACCCGCTAACCACTACCCTGCCAGCCTAATTGATGTCTAACTGTTCCCCTGCCAGCCTGTTTGCCCCCAACTTCTCTCCTCTGCCAGCCTGGTCACCCCTAACTGCCTTCCCCTGCAGGCTTGATCATCCCCAACTGCCCTCCCTTGTAGGCCTGGCCTCTTGCAACTGCCCTCCCCTGCTGGCCTGATGGCCCACAACTGCCCTCCCTTGCAGGCCTGGGACATCTCACTGTCCTCCCCTGCTGGCCATCTTGTGGTGGCCATATTGTGTCCACATGGAGGCAGGATCTTTGACCACATGGGGGCAGCTCTCTTGTGTGTTAAAGTGATGGTCAATCTGCAAATTACTCTTTTATTAGGTAGGATAGAGACCTCGTCCATGGGTGGGGACCAGCTGGTTTGCCCTGAAGTGTGTCCCAGATCAGGGTGGGGGTTCCCTTGGGGCCTGGGTGAGGGGCATATGATGGTTTGCAGGCTGGCCACGCCCCCCAGTCACCCAAGTGGAGGCCCTGGGATCTGGGATTAATTTATGTTCTACAATTGAAACTTCGTGAAATACAAAATACAGAAACATCTAGAATCATTTTCTGGATATATATTTTTTAAGGAGCTGGTTTAGATTATCAACAAGTCCTGTTAACAAATATCTTTATATTATCAAAGGAAATACTATAGGAAAATTTTCTAGATGTAAGGGCCTGAATTTCCAGATTAAAAGAGCTCACCAAAAGGCTAGCCCAACAAATAATTAAAAAAAAAAGATGCAGATGTTTGTCTTTAAATTCCAGAACACCAGAAATAAAAAGAAGATCCTGAGCACTTCCAAAGAGAAAACAGGAAAAACAGGCCAAATACAAAGTATCAAGAATCAGAGTGGTGCCCTAATCAGTTTGGCTCAGTGGATGGAGCGTCCGCCTGCAGACTCAAGGGTTCTAGGTTCGATTCCGGTCAAGGGCATGTACCTTGGTTGTGGGCACATCCTCAGTAGGGGGTGTGCAGGAGGCAGCTGACCAATGTATCTTTCTCATTGATGTTTCTAACTCTCTATCCCTCTCCCTTCCTCTCTGTAAAACCCACTCCTCAGAAAAAAAAGAAAAAAAAAGCATCAGAGTGGTGTTTGGAACATTTGGGAAAAAGTAGTGAAATAGAAATAAGCGTGCGCGCGCGCGCGCGCACACACACACACACACACACACACACACACAAAGAAATAAGCACACAGAAAACTAAACAAGTAAAAAATGACAAATTATATTTTCAGGGAAACTAAACAGCTGTTCAAGAAATAAAATAAAAAAGAAATAAAACATAACTAAGAGTACTGAAGTCAGCATAATGTAATGCCTAGAATTGATAAAATGAAATTGGAATATATGCATATTATTTAGAAATATGGTTAAAAACAAGGGGAAAAGTTAAAGGAATTGAAAGTAACTGCCTCTGGGGAATGGGACAGAGGTATGGCTAAAACACTGTTGTATTTTTTTTCATTTTAAAAAATATATTTTATTGATTTTTTACGGAGAAGCAGGGAGAGGGATAGAGAGTTAGAAACATCGATGAGAGAGAAACATCGATCAGCTGCCTCCTGCACACCCCCCCCACTGGGTATGTGCCCACAACCAAGGGACATGCTCTTGACTGGAATCGAACCCAGGACCCTTTAGTCTGCAGGTTGACGCTCTATCCACTGAGCCTTGTAGCAGTGTGTTTTTTTTTAAAGCTATGCACACTCATTATTTTTATAATAAAAGTTGGAACACACATACCCTGCTGATGGAATGTAAAATGATGAGGTCATACATTTAAAAATTTAAACACAGTGTTGCCATATAACCTGGCAATTCCACTCCTACGAATATATTCAAGAGAATTGAAAACAAGTGTTCAAGCAAAAACATGTACACGAATAGTTCACAATAGCCAAAAAGCAGAAACAATCCAAATGTCCATCAACGAACTGGTGAATGGATAAGTAAAATGTGGTTTATATATCCTACAGTGGAATATTATTCAGCCATAAAAAGTAATGACTGATGCCGGCCGCAGTGGCTCAGTGGTTGAGCGTCAACCTGCTCTAATCCAAAATTATTGTTCTAAATTGTTGATTGTGGATCAATAAGAGATGCATACAAATAACAAAGAACAAATTGGGGTGATCATCTTAATAAAATGACAAACCAAGTATTATGGAGTTTCAAAGGAGGGAGAAATCATGGATGGAGGACTCAGGAAGAATGAGTGAAGAGGCAATTTGTGATGGAACATAAAGTATGTATAGGTTATGGACAATTGAAACAGTGGGACAGAAAAGAAGGCCATTTCAGTAAGAGAGGCCAGTTTGAGAAGAGAGAGAAGAGGGCTAGGCAAGGAGAGAGAGTGAGAGAGAATACAAAGAATGTTCAGGGACCAGATCACAGTGAGTCTGGCTGGAGGATGGCTAAACATGGGAAGAAAAGAGTGGGATTCTGTCCTGAACGGTCTTGTATGCTAGAGTGAAGTCTATATATATAAAAGCCTAAGTGACCATCGCAACCGAATGGACGACTGAACAGGCTGCGTGGGACAACTGGGCTGGCAGGGAGGTTAGTGAGGGGCAACCAAACGACTGACCAGCAGCCTGCGTGGGATGACCAGGCTCTCAGGGGGCGCAGTTGGGAACGACAGGCCAGTGTGTGTGTGTGTGTGTGGGGGGGGGATCAGTCAACCAGGCCATCAGAGGGGGACAATGAGGGGCAACCAGGCTGGCATGGGGGCAGTTGGGAATAACTAGGCCAGCGGGATCGGGCCTAAACCGGCAGTTGGACATCCCCCGAAGCAATTTGTGATGGAACATAAAGTATGTATAGGTTATGGACAATTGAAACAGTGGGATGTTTCATCCCCCGAGGGGTCCCAAATTGGAGAGGGTTCAGGCTGGGCTGCGGGGTCCCCTCCACCATCCACCAATTTCATGCACTGGGCCTCAGGTATTAAATATAAATGGAAGAGTCAATATTGTAGAGTTGCCGATTCTCAGAATTGATCTTTATATTTAATGTAATAACAATAAAAATCTCAAAAGGATTTTTGTAGAAAACAGTAAAATGGTTCCTGAGTTTATCTGGAAACACAAACTTGTGAGGAGAGTTAGACAATAAAAAGCTATGGTGCCCTAACTGGTTTGGTTCAGTGGATAGGGCAATGGCCTACGGATCAAAGGGTCCTGGATTTGATTCCGGTCAAGGGCAAGTACCTTAGCTGCAGGCTCCTCCCCAGCCTGGGGCCTGGTTGGAGCACCTGTAGGAGGCAACCAATGGATGTGGTTCTCTCAAACTGAGAGAACATCATTGATGTTTCTGTCTCTCTCTCTCTCTAAAAGATCAATGGAAAAATATTCTCAGGTGAACCTGAACAAAAAAGAAAAACAAAAAAAAATCTATGGTAATTAAAATAAATGTGTACATGTATAGAAAGAGGCAGACAGATCAATGAAACAAGTCTAGAAATAAACCCAAGCATATATGGGAACTACGTAAATTACTAAGAAGACAATTCAAATGATGCGTTAAAAATGGTGTTCAAATGAAATAAGCCAGTCACAAAAAGGTAAATGCTGTATGATTTCACTTATATAAGCTATCTAAAATAGTGAAATTCATAGAAACACAAGGTGGAATTGTGGTTACCAGGGCCTAGGGAGAGAGAGACAGGGGAATTAAGGGGAATTGTTGTTTAATGGATATAGAATTTTAGTTTTGCAAGTTGAAAGTTCTGGAGATCTGTTTCACAATAATATTCAAATTAACACTGCCGAACTGTACAGTTAAAAATGGTTAAGACGCCCGGCCAGCATGGTTTAGTGGTTGAGTATCAACCTATGAACTAGGAGGTCAGGGTTTGATTCCTGGACAGGGCACGTGCCTGGGTTGCTGGCTCAATCCCCAGTGTGTGGTGTGCAAGAGGCAGCCAATCAATGATTCTCTCTTATCATTGATGTTTCTCTCTCTCTTACTTTCTGAAATCAATAAAAAATATATATTAAAAAAATGGTTAGGACAGTAAACTTTGTTATGTGTATTTTACTACAATAAAAACATCTTAATGGTAGTGAAACATTCAGCTAGCCATTTAGAAAAGGTCCATACCTCACTAGATTCCAGACAGATTAGATATAACAATAACGAATATTTAAAGAATGAACATCAATCCTCTTCATACTCTTCCCAAAAAATTGAAGAGGAAGGAACACTTTCACACTCACTCTAGAGCAAAAATAAGACAATGATACTATAAAAAAAGAAATCTATACCAATATCCCTTAATAATATTAATGCAAACTTCTCAACAAAATACTAGCAAACTGAATTCAACAGCATATTAAAATACACTATGACCAAGTGGGTCTACTCTTGGAATGTAAGGAAAGTTTAACATATGAAAATCAACTAATATACCACATAAATCGAATGAAAGGGGAAAAAACAAATTATCTCAACTAATGGAGACAAAGCATTTGACAAAGTTTAGTACCATTTTTTGATAAAAACACTCAACAAATTAGGAACAGAAGGAAACTACCTCAAGATAACAAAGGCTATACATAAATGAAAAGCCTCAGCTAATGGCATACTCAAGTGTGAAAGACTGAAAGTTTTTTCTTTAAGATGAGCAGCAATAAAACAAGAATGCCTGCTTATGCCACTTCTGTTCAACATTGTACTGGAAGTTATAGCCAGATCAATTAGGCGAGGAAAAGAAATAAAAAGCGACAAAATTGGAAAGGAAAAGGAAAATTACCTCTGTTCACAGATTGTGACATGATCTTATATGTAGAAGACCTCCAAGATTCCAACAAAAAAGAGACAGAATAAACAAATTCCGCAAAGTTGCAGGATGCAAAATCAATACACAAAAATCAGTTCCATTTACAACAGCATCAAAAAGTATAAAATACTTTTGAATAAACATAATCAAACAGGTTTGTATTAGTTTGCCAGGGCTTCCACAACAAACTACCATAGGCTAGGTAGCTTAAACAACAGAGATTTATTTTCCCACAATTCTGGAGGCTTGGAAGTCCAAGATCAAGGCATCAGCAGGTTTGGTTTCTTCTGAGGCCTCTCCTTGGCTCCCCAGGGGCATCTTCTTGCTGTGCCCTTTCCTGGCTATTCCTCTGTGTTGTCTGTGACCTGACCTCCTCTCCTTGTAAGAACACCAGGCATACTGTATTAGGGACTACTCTAAAAACTTGACTTGGTGTGAGTCTTTTAAAATTCATTCAGTTTGGAACACAGTGAACTCTTTTAATTTGAAGACTTGTATTTTTCTCAGCTTCAAGAAATTTCCTACATTCTTCTCCTTTTCATCCTCATCCAAGGATATGCGTTCATTGATTTTTATAGAAACAGGAAGGGAGAGGGAAAGAAAGAGAAAAGCATCATTTTGAGAGAGAAACATCGATGGACTGGCTGCCTGACCTGGGCTCCAACTGCAACGCAGACACTGCCCTGACCAGGAACCGCGATCTTTCGGTTCCCAGGTCGGGGCTCCAACCCACCGCGCCACACCGACCTGGGCAAGGAATTGACCTTTTCCCTTCTATTGTAAAATGGGGAAACTAATGCTCGCTCTACTTACGAGAGGGTGAAAATTAGTACATCCGCGTTGAAAAGAAAAATGAAACACATTTAATAAAGAAAAATGAAACACATTTAATAGTGCTTCCTGCTCGAGGCAGGTGAAGAAGCACAAAGAAGGTGGACTTGGTGTCATCTGGGTGTAAGACCCCCTGTTTTTCCGCTGGAAGTGAGCCTACTCTTCCTTACCTCACAGCTGATCTGTGTTTAAATGAGACATCACAGTGGAGACCTGCTGCACAACAAAACGCTAATTGCCCGCCACCGAATCTAAAAGCCGTCTCATCCCCGTATTTCCTGACCAATCCCAGAGACTATGATTTACTAAGTCTCGAGTGAGGTCCGGAAAGCAACTTTCAAAAAAATAATCTAGATCTGTCAAAAGTTACCTAGCAGATTCTAATGCAGGTACTTCCACCAAGGACTCGCTCGGCTTGCTACCACGCCCCCCACCTTTTTTTTTTTTTTGGCAGAAGGAGCCGCCAACTCCAGGTCTCGCGACAGTTTATTTTTTTCTACAGCATCGACTACAGATCTCGCGAGGTGTTGATTGTCCAATCGCGAGGCTAGAATGCTGCCCAAGATGGCGGCGCGCTGGGAGCGTAACATCTGCGTTTCTAGGAGCTTCGCGCGGCATATGGTTTAAGACCAGGGGTTAGAGGCCCGCTCCGGGTTGGAGGGTTGGTGGAACTTGGCCCACAGAGGTAAGTCACCAGGTTCCTCATTCGCGAGGGGGTCCAGGGAGAGAGACCCGATAGGGGTTGAGGTGTGGGGGGTGAGGAGTTGACTAATAGAATGGAGACTACGACTAAAACAGGGAAGGCCCCTGGGGCTCGGGAGGGTCGGAGAGGTCGGAAACTGAGGCGGGAAGGCAAACTGCATGGATAAGATGGTGTGGAGCTGTGGAAGAGATGGCGAGCTGGCCGTGGCGGGGCGAGGAGAAAAAAGTCGGGTTTATGAAGGAAGGCAACGAGGAAAAAGGGAGATTGGGGTTGAAAGTGGAAAGAATTTGCTAAGAAGGATTCGAAATTCTGAAAGCGAAATTTAGATTGCGTTAAGGTGCGTGGTAGTTGAAGAAGATTATTTAAGGGTCAAGAGAAACCAAGAAAACAGTAGCTTCAGGGTTCCACTACTTTGGTTTTTTACGACCGACTCGGTCAGCCCAGAAGAAAAAGCTCCAACCTTGCAACTAAGGCTCTTTGGGAGGCAAGATAGGCGACTCTTCACCACGAATGAAGTGCTGTGTTTCAGGGGCGTGGATAGTGAAAAGAGTTACACATCAGTGTTTTCAGTCAAGGAGTACTGAGTGCTTACTCTCCAGGACCTGATTGCCTAATTTGGTGCTGGGAAATCACAGGGAACGAGGCAGACAAAAGATTTTCCCCCATGAAGCCCACTGGCTTGGCAGATTAAAAGAAAAAAAAAGTGAAATATCTGAAATGTATGGAATGTCAAATGGTTAAGTTCTGTGTAGAAGTTAGAAGCAAGTAAGGGAAACCAGAAGTGCATTCACTGCTGCAATTTTAAGTAAAGTAGGAGAGGCATCAGTGAGGTGACATCTGATTCAAAGACCTGAACAAGGCCAGGGTATCTTGCATGTTTGTATTTCTGTTCGAAAAAAAGTCCATGCAGACCAGACCAGCAAATACAAAAGTCCTGAGGCAGGAGTATACCGGAATTGATAAACAACAAGGAAGACAGTGTAGCTAAGAGCAGGATGAGCCAGGAAGAGGAAAGTAGATTAGGTTAGAGAGAAGGAAGTGACAGTGCTGATGGCAGGTAAGAGGTGACACTGAACTAAATTGAGGAACATGATAGATTTAGCTAAGATCCCATGGCCTGTATGAGGAGCTTGATTAGCAAAGAAGCGGCTTTATTGACCAAAAAGGTTGAGTAATGTAGGCAATGAATTGTATCTGCCATATGTGGACCAAAAGGGTCTGTGTAATAAATCTGATAGGGTCATGGGGGCCACGTGGCAGGCCCGATAAGCTCAGCCACCAAAATAACCACACACTATGGTCTGATCATAAATTCCAATTGGGCAGGTCATAGTGGGTAGTGACATCCCAGGCCTGTAGCTCTCTTAGCAAAGGTCAGTGTTTTAAGTGAGCCCTGTCCATTGGTCTTATGCATTTAGGATAACATACCTTTAAAATGTCAAAGTGAAGGAAGAAAAATGAAAAGACCAGTATGTTTGGAGCAAAGTGTTGGAAGAGGGAAATGGCAACAAATGAGGCTGGATGGATAGGCAAGGCCTAGATTATCTATACCTTGTTAATAATTTTGGACTTTATCAGCCTAATAGTTTTAGAAGCCACTGAAGGGATTTAGCAAAGAATATTCAGATTTGTGTGGAATGGGGGAGAGAAGAGTTGTCTGCTGTGAGAAAAGTGGATTGCAGGGGCAAGAGAGGTTATAGAGAGATCAGTTGTTATAATCCAAGAAAGACGGGTTAGAGATGTGTAGTTGTGAGGGTGAAAAATTATCAAGAAATATTAGTAGGAGACAGAATATTCAGAACATGGTGTGTTTGGAATTGGGGCGGTGGGGTGGAGAAGACACTAAAGATTTCTGGATTGTGTACCACAAGAAAGATGGTGGTGTCATTCAGTGAAATAGGGAAAATCAAATGAGGACTATTTTGGGGTGGATAGAAATTATTTAATTTTGGACATGTGCATGAAATACTTTTGAGCCAATCAAATGAGAGAGAAGTCTAGTGAGCAGTTCGATGTATGATTTGGGCTGAGGTGAAGACAGTTCTTTTTTGAAAATGGTAGTTAAATTTGCAGTGTAGAAAGCTGTCAAAAAACCTTCTGAAATAGAGTGAACAGATTTACGACTACTTAAAATTACATCTCAAACAAACCTTGCAAAGAAAAGGTGCTTGTTGCTAGGGGCTGTGGCATAACCGCAGAGATCAAGGAAGGAAAGCCGTTCCTGAGGAAGAGATGCTTGAAGTGTGATAGTAAGGATGAGTGGGTGAGGGGGGATAGGATGATTAGGGGGAGAGGACATTATAGATCAGTGATTTTTAATTGGTGTACCACGAGAATTTTTAAAACGTGTAATGTAATACCTGACTATTTAGTCAGGTGGGGAAAAAAGGCAACAGCCAACACAACAACAGCTGTCCTGTGTGAATAAATAAATAAATTTTTGTCAGATCGATAAGAAATATAATAGATTTTTTGGTGTACCGCAGAATTTTAGTAATTAGTTTAAGTGCCATGAGATGAAAAAGGTTGAAATCACTTTTATAGATAGAGGAGTAATCTGTGTGTAAAGACCCTATTGCCAGAGTGGAGGAATAGAAAGTGAGCTCAGGGGTGTGTGCCTGTGTGTGACTTAGGCTGATAGTGAAGAAATAGGTGAGCCCATACCAGGCTGGACCTTATTTGTATGCCGAAGTAAGGTTTTTTGTTTTTATCCTAAGTGTAAGGTTTTGAGCAAGTGGGCATACGAGGGAGGAGGAGGATATAATGAGATTTGTGTTCAGAAATGATTACTGCAAAGTGGAAAAAGGAATGGAGAGAATAAAAGTGGAGTCAAAGGGACCAATTAAGAGACTGTTATAGCAATCTAGGTAACTTGTATTTGGCTTATATTGATGGAAACAGAAAAATTGATGGATTTGGGAGGTTTTTAGTAGATTAAATCTACATAACTGTTATTTCTTGGAATATGAGAGGGATAGAGAGCTATCAGGTGACATAATACTGTTTAGATGAATGCTCATTATAAAAAAGAGTGGAAAGTGCAGAATGGTATAGAGAAGGGGAAAATCACCTACTATGCAGAGATATGTAATATTCTAAAATATTTTTAAATCACCAACTACATAGAGATTTACTAAACCACTAGCCTTCCAGTTTTAATTTATTGCTATAAATACATTAACTTTTTTCCTCTTTATAATCTGGTAGAAGTCAAATTATGTTTGTTTTCATTTGGTTTTAGCTACCTAGGAGTGGCAAGGCTGACATTTATAAAGGAAGTTGGAATAGAAGATAATTTTTGAAATAAGTGATTTTTAGTATACTACAAATTATCAGTCCATGCAAGGCTACTGTAAAAACTAGCCTCTGATTATGATATTCTTGACTGTAGATTATAGTACTTTCTGCTACTTTGATGTTTTTAAAGACGTAATTTCCAATTTTTTCCCCTTGGTTCAAAAAGAAAAAGGTTCATCATATGCTGTGAATATTATTTTGGCAAAATATATATAACAAAGTTTACCACTTTAACTACTTTTAAGTATACTATTCAGTAATGTTAAATATATTCACAGTGTTGTGCAACCATCATCAACACTATCCATTTCTAGAAGTTTTTAATTCTAACAGAAACGGTGTACCCGTTAAAGATGACTCGTCATTCCTCCCTCTCCAAACCCACAGAAACCTCTATTCTACTCTACCTATATGAATTTTCCTAGTCTTGGTACCTCATACAAATGGGATAATATGATATTTAATATAATACAACACTCCTTTTGGATGTGACTTGTTTCTTTTGTTTTTAAAATTTGTCCATGCTTAGCATGTATCAGAATTTCATTCTTTTTATGGTTAAACTAGAGGCCCGGTGCACAGATTCGTGCACTGGTAGAGTCCCTTAGACTGGTAGAGTCTCTGTACTCTCTTGCGATCCGTGACCCTTCAGGGGATGTTGGACTGCTGGGATCTGGCTGAAACCAGCAGTCCGGATCTCCCAAGGGATGTAGTAGTGCATGAAGCGGCAGGCGGCTTGGCTGGGGAGGAACCCGAACGCAGACTGGGAACCAAGACTGGGAGCTGCGCTGCTCCCGCTCATCCCAGCCCCGCGGTGCCTGCCTCCGCCACTGCTTGGTAGCCCTGCCCCAGAGGCAGGAGAGGCTTACCAGCCATGAGCCCAGCATCCGGTGCCTGTCGGCCAGCTGAGCGGGGCTCCTACTGTGGGAATGCACTGACCACCAGGAAGCAGCTCCTTTGTTGAGCATCTGCCCCCTGGTGGTCAGTGCACATTATAGCAATTAAATGGTCTACCAGTCGAGCGGTCACTTAGGATTTTATATATATAGATAATATTCCATTGTATGCATATACCACATTCTCTTTATTCATCTGTATATGGATACTTGGGGTTGTTTCCACCTTTTGGCTGTTGTGAACATGATGCTATGAACATTATAAACAAATATATCTTTGAGTCCCTGCTTTTAGTTTTTTTGCGAATTCTTTGGAGTGAAAATGCTGGATCTTATGGTGGTTCTGTGTTTTAACTTTTTAAAAACCACCAAACTGTTTTCCACAGTAGTTACACTGTTTGTTTTATGCTTCCACCTACAATACATGAGGGCTCTAATTTCTTCATATCCTTTCCAACATTTATTATTTTCTTCTAAAATTTTTTAAATAATAGCCATCCATCCTAATGGGTAAAATGGTATCTTATTGTGGTTTTGATTTGCATTTCTGTGATGACAGATGATGAGCATCTTTCATATTCTTGTTATATACATTAAAAAAAATAGTCTTCTACTTTCTCACTTGATTGGTAAGAATGTGTTGACTGTACCTGTTGACTTGGCAACCACAGTTTTTCCCCATTAATATAATTTTAAACTAAATATGTTCATTTTTTTTTCTTTTTAAAGATGGCTCTGAGTAAATCAATGCATGCAAGAAATAGATACAAGGACAAACCTCCTGACTTTGCATATCTGGCATCCAAATATCCAGATTTTAAGCAACATATTCATATAAATCTGAATGGAAGAGTGAGGTAGGTAACAAATGAAGAATTCTGGATACTGTATTATTCTAATGTGATCTTAATGGATACAGTGTACTGGAAAGTGTACTGGACTGATAGTAGACCTGAATACTAATCCTAGACATTTTATTAAACATCTCATCTGACCTTGGACAAATCATTTACCTGCTTTGGGTTTTAGCTTTTTAATCTATAAGATGAGAGGATTGGACCAAATGTTTTTTAGTTTCCCCTGGCTTTAAAAACAACAACAACCCTCTAAATGTCCAAATTATTACTTATTCATCAGAGATCCCAGAGTAATTGCATAGAACTTAAAATTATGCTCTGAAACTTGGTAGCTGGTGCCCTGCTAGTGTGGCTCGGTTGGACATTGTCCCGTGCATGCAAAAGTTGTTGGTTTGATTCCCAGTCAGGGCACATACCCAGGTTGTGGGCTCAATCCATGGTAAGGGACGTGCAAGAGGCAGTCGATTGATGTTGCTCTCACATTGATGTTTCTTTATCTCTCTTCCTCTCTCTGTAAAAATCAATTTTTAAAAATTTAATAAAATAAAACCAAACTTGGTGGCTGGTGAAGGTCTAAAATTTTTTTTTTTTAAGTGTGTGTTACTTTGAGGTAGGAAAATAATAGCCATGACATCAAAACTGTGATTTCACAGATATTATTACTTAGGATGTCACTACATTTAAGTTAAAAAGCTGACTTTTTAAAAAAAAAAGATAATCTCACTACATTCATATTTTGTCTTGTTTTTAAATATATTTTATTGATTTTTTACAGAGAGGAAGGGAGAGGGATAGAGAGTTAGAAACATCGATGAGAGAGAAACATTGATCAGCTGCCTCCTGCACACCCCCCACTGGGGATGTGCCCACAACCAAAGTACATGCCCTTGACTGGAATTGAACTTGGGACCTTTCAGTCCGCAGACTGACGTCTTATCCACTGAGCCAAACTGGTTTCAGCTAAAAAGTTGATTTTTAAAAATTTAGAAAATAATAGTATGACTGCTTCAGGAAATGCCCAATAATGGTATGGGAGATTATAGTAACTTATGTGCATGATACACCCTTAGAAGGAAATGTTTGACTGCATGAGAGTTATAGAGGGGATGGAAATTCCAAGTCAGCCTGGGGAAAGGTGTGGTGATTTAAATATGGGTGCCAGAGAAGGAGGAACAGGATTTTTGTGAAGAAGAAGCAAAATAAGGAATAATAGGATCATTGCGCTGACCCCTTCCTTTCTCCTAGCAGTTTCCTTATGACTTTAGAGAGGTCCTAGGGCAGGACTTAACATGGGGACCAAGATACCTTAGAAATCATATAAAAGTATTTTAAAAATATATTTATGTTCATTTTCCTGGTTAAGAATCCTTAGTTTTAATTTGTCTACTTTATTTGGTAAAAAGTTGAACACAGCCCCAATTATGAATACTTGTACTATTTAATATTGATTGATTAACCATTCTGTGCTAAGTTCTAGAAAAGGCATCTATACTAATAATAGAGGAATATGCAAATTGTCCAGGATGCCATCACAGTAACAATAGGCCACATGGTCATGTAGTAATGACTGAACAGAGGGAAGGGGGATTAGTGAGGGACAACCAAATCATGGACAGCAGGCTGCATGGGGCTACCAGGCTGGAAGGGGGAGCAGTTGGGCTGACAGGCCAGCAGGGAGGGGCAGTAAGAGGCAATCAGGCAGGCAGGTGAGCAGCTAGGAGCCAGTGGTCCTGGATTGTGAGAGGGATGTCCAACTGCTGGTTTAGGCCCGATCCCTGGGTAGTCCCAGATTGGAGAGGGTGCATGCTGGGCTGAGGGGACCCCAACCCCCTGTGCACAAATTTTGTGCACCAGGCCTCTAGTAATAAAGACGTGGATATGTGTTATTACATGCTACTGAATTGGTTCTGATTTCTGGTGACCCTATGAATGAGTGATTTCCACAATATCCATACTCATTTCTTTGGCTTTTATAGAGTTAGTCCATCTCATATTTGGTCTCCTCTTTTCCTTCCCTGCAATATTGTCTTTTCCAAAGAACTTTGCCTTCTCATGATGTGCCCAAAGTAGGACAGCTTCAATTTTGTTGTGCTTGCTTCCAGCGATGTTTCAGGCTTAACTTGCTCTAGGACCCACTTGTTCATCGTTCTGATGGTCCAGGGTCTTTAGAGCTTTCCTCTAACACCATATTTCAAACGAATCAATTTTTTTCTGTCCATCTTTCACATCCATACATATTAATTGGGAATACAGGGGTGTGGTCTCTAATGACACATTTTGCTATTGGTGATTTTTCTTAATTCTTCCATTTCTGCCCTTTTGAGTCTCAGTCTTTTCTTGATTTGTTGACTGCAGTCTCCATTTGAATTGATGACTGAACCAATGTAAGCAAAATCTTTAACAATTCCAAAGTCTTCTTTCAAAGTTAAAGTTGTATATGTCTTCTGCAGTTGTGATTTCTGTCTTGATGTTCAAATACAGTCCTGCTTTGGCACTTTCTTCTTTTGTTTTCACTGGAAGTTGTTTCAAATCATTGCTACTTTCTGTCAGTAAGATGGTGTCATCTGCACCTCTTAAATTATTCATAGTACTTCCACCAATTTTCACTCTTCCCCCTGAGTCTGGCCCACTTTTTCATATATGTTTTGCCTACAGATTAGAATAGGAAAAGACACAAAAAAGGAAGAAAGGCGTAGTCAATAGTCACTGCTATCTTTGCAGTTTACACACTAGTGGGGAAAGTGGACAAATAAATAAGCAATTAACCTTATTTGCTTCAGTGTGTCAGAATCTGTGGGGTGTGCAGTGAAATCACATAGAAGGCATGGTAAGTTTGGAGAATTGCATGTAGGTAGAATCACATGGAATCTGACCCCAGCTTTGGGATTTAGAGAATCATTTGAAACAGAAGTGGTATCTTAGTTGAGTTCTGAAGAATAAGTAGAAGTTAGCTGGGTAGAAAGAAGAATATCACAGGGAGAAGAAGCAGTATGTGCAAAGAGCACTAAGTAGTAGGGGAACTGCAAAGTTGAATATGCCTGAGATGTGGTGGACAAGTGACAGGAGGTAGGACTGGGAGGATTATGCTTGTAGTACTTTATAAGGTCTAGTGAGGAATTTGGAATTTATATTAGGGTCATGGTGTGGAGAGTTCTTGTGTCTTCAGAGTTACCTATTTCTGTACTTATCCACTAAAGTTTTAAAGTAGGGGAATAACATATTCAGAATTGTGTTTAGGCAGATGTATTCTAGGAGTATTGTGGAGGATGGATTGCAGGGGGGATTAAGACTGGAGGTACTGCCGAGACCAGTTTGGCTCAGTGGATAGAGCGTAGGCCTGCGGACTGAAGGGTCCCGGGTTCGATTCCAGCAAGGGCATGTACCTTGGCTGCGGGCACATCCCCAGTAGGGGGCGTGCAAGAGGCAGCTGATCGATGTCTCTCTCTCATAGATGTTTCTGACTTTCTATCCCTCTCCCTTCTGCTCTGTAAAAAAAATCAATAAAATATATATATATAAAAAAAACTGGAGGTACTGAGATGTAAGTAGAAAATGGTTTTAATAATCCAGATTAGATACATTAGTGGCTTAACTAGGTAGAGGCAGTACGGATACAGATTACTGGATGGATTTGAGAGAAATTCATGGATAGAATTAGCAGGACATGTTGGAAATTAAAAAGTAGGAGCCCAGTATGGTGCTTAGGATTTCAAATTAGCAAGAGGATAGGTGGTAGTGCCATTCGCTGAATTAGGGAATAAGGGGGAATGAGCTGGTTTGGGGGAGGTGATGTTTTCAATTTCCAGCATATAGAATGTGAGAAGTCTCTGGGGTATTTAAGTGGAGTATTTCGTGGGCAATTGGAAACAGAAATCTGAAGGACATCAGTAATGTGGGGGTGTTATTAGTGAAGGTCCTGGGTCTTTGAACTGAATGCTGAAGGATAAATAAGAAGGGGGGGAAATTCCAAGTATAGAGAACAGAAATTTGTGAAAGGCATGGTAAGTTTGGGGAATTGCATGTAAATAGGGCTAAAGCGAATATAGGATAGCAGATTGGGGAAGAAAAGAGACGAAAAAGAAAACAGAACATGTTACAAAGAGCCTTTCATAGCATACATATAGAATGACCTTGATTGCTTAGACATTGAGGAACCAGAAGAGGATTTTTAAAAATATATATATATTATTGATTTTTTACAGAGAGAAAGGAAGAGGGAAAGTCAGAAACATTGATCAGCTGCCTCTTGTACACCCCCTACTGGGGATGTGACCGCAACCAAGGTACATGCCCTTAACTGGAATGGAACCTGGGACCTTTCAGTCCGCAGGCTGAAGCTCTATCCACTGAGCCAGACTGGTTTCGGCCTAAGCATACTTTAAAGGTAGAATTAATAATTTTAAAAAATGGATTTAATTACAAAAGAAGTAAAAACTTTTATATATCAGGAAATACTAAAAATAAAAGGTGATGAAACATAATAAATATTTAAAGTGTATGACAAAAAGGGAGGGGGGAAATGGACTAAATTAGCAAAGATAAAATATTACAGTATCCACTAGTGGTAAAAATGTCAAGTGACACAGTGATAAAATGTTAGAATTGTAACCTTAAAAGTTCTAAATAGCATACTTAAGTGAAATGATATATACAGGGTGTCCCCATAAAGTGTTTGTTAACATACAGTTCAGTTTCAAAATTTATTTATAGAAATGAATAATTTTGGGAGGTCAGTGCCTGTTTTCAAACTGATGACCATTCTGGTCCAGGCACTGCTGATAATTCGAAGCAATGGAATTGCAAACATCAAGAATCATTTCGAGTTCTAGCTGGTGTGGTTCAGTGGGTACAGCATCGGCCTGTAGATTGAAGGGTCCCGGTTTCAATTCCGGTCAAGGGCACATGCCTGGGTTGCAAGCTCCAACCCCAGTGGGGGGAGGAGGGCGGTGTGCAGGAGGCAGTCAATCAATGATTCTCTCATCATTGATGTTTCTATCTCTCTCTTCCTTCCTTTATGAAATCAATAAAAATATATAATGAGCCGTAACCAGTTTGGCTTGGTGGATAGAGCATCTGCCTGCAGACTGAAGGGTTCCAGGTTTGATTCCGGTCAAGGGCATGTACCTTGGTTGTAGGCACATCCCCAGTGGGGGGTGTTGCAGGAGGCAGCTGATTGATGTTTCTCTCTCATTGATGTTTCTAGCTCTCTCTCCCTCTCCTTTCCTCTCTGTGGGAAATAAATAATAATAAAAAATATATATATGTATATAATGAAAAAAGAATCATTTTGTCCGATATTTGAGTGTCCTCAGTTTGTTAACTGTTGTCAGTTTTGTACCATAAACTTAAACTTTTATGTATCCCTGTTAAAAGGAAGTCTAGTAGTACTTTTAGATAAATTTTCTTTGTTCAAAGCCTAGTCTGGCTTCACCCATTATTTCAAATCATTTAAATCTGAAAAGGAATGAAAATTGAGTTATCAGCTGTTAAAAGTGTATATACATTTTTTGTGTGACACCCTGTATTTGAAGATGTTTATAACAAGGAAAATTGGAAATAATCTACATATCCAGTGTTTATGTTCTTAAAATGATGAAGTTCTGAATGGATGTTGCAGATTATGAAACACTATACTTTTGTTTCAGACTAAAACTAAAATATCTGCATTGATATGTTGTGTGTTGTGCATTGAAAGATTATGAGCTAGTATGCTCAGAGTGGTTGTTTTGTAATAGAGCAAAATAACTTATTTTGTGTTTTTTTTGTTTTTTTTTTTTTTTTTTTTTTCAAGAAAAAGCAAATTTGTCTATGAAGGGATGGGTAAAGGGTGAGGCAAGCTAGAGGAGAACTTTCTCTTACCTCTTTAAAGACAAGAACAACATGAGCTTATTAGTTAGCCATATAATATATTTAGGAGGTATAGGAGAGAGGAGATGTACTTTTTACTTATTTTTATTTTTTTATAATTATAAAATATATATTTTATTGATTTTTTTAAAGAAAAGAAGGGAGAGGGATAGAAAGTCAGAAACTTGGATGAGAGAGAAACATCGATCAGCTGCCTCTTGCACACTCCCTACTGGGGATGTGCCATACATGCCCTTGAATCTGAGACCTTTCAGTCCGCAGGCCACAGGCCGATGCTCCATCCACTGAGCCAAACCGGTTTCGGCAAGATGTACTTTTTAATGCAAATAACCTTGCTGCTCTGAGACATCATTCTCCATCCTGCTTACTTAGGTAGGAGACTTCGATAATTGTCTCTTTGATAGAATAGTCTTTATTTTTGTAATGTTTTTTAAATTAACTCAATGAGATACAGGAAAAAGAATGGCCAAAATGTAAACCCAGCCAAATGATGGGAAAGGAATATCAGACAAAACATTAGACTTGAGATGATTGACGTGTCATTTGTTTGTTCAGTTCAACTCTGAAGTGGTGTGGTATAAGGAAGGAGGGGCATTCTTAGTCATTCTAAGGACCAGTCTTAACAGTGCCACTAACCAGCTGTGAGGTTTTAGATAACATTCTTAGCTTTACTGAGATTGAATTTCCTCATCTAAAAAACTGGGATAAAGGCCATACTTTGTTTTGTTTTTAATATATTTTTATTGATTTCTGAGAGGAAGGGAGAAGGAGAGAGAGATAGAAACATCAGTGATAAGAGAGAAACACTGATTGGCTGCCTTCTGCACACCCCTTACTGGGCATCGAGCCCGCAACCCGGGCAAGTGCTTCCCACCAGAATCGAACCTGGGGACCCTTCAGTCCGCAGGTGGACGCTCTATTCACTGAACCAAACTGGCTAGGGCAAAGGCCATACTTTGGATGGTTGTGACACAGGTTAGTAATAATGCATGCAAAGTCACTGGCACATTGTACTCAGTAAATGGTAGGTACTTTTATCGTTATTAAGCCTGGTATAATTGATAAGGTGACGAGGATTGCTGATGTGATTGATCACTGTTTTTCTTCCTTGCATCTCTCACTGCTTTGTTATAATCATTTCTGACCATTGCAATTAGATTTTAGTTTGTGCTTATTATAGTTACCAGCCCGATAGGGACATTTTGCAATTTACTTGAGCTCTGTCAGTTGAGTTTGAATAGAGTGTGTCACTTAACTGGTTTGTTTTTAAATTAAAGACCCAGAATGGGTCTTTGTCATATCTTGTGACTATACCATTTTTAGCATCTCAGTGAAGATCTAAAGAATTGAAACCAATGTTGGAGTAAAATTGGAAGACTTAGGCCTTTGTTGTTACATCAGATTCAGTGTTTAGAATGATTGATATTTTAACCATGGGTCACAGAATGTATCCTTCAAAATGCTGTCTATAATGGTAATACTGTATTCATCAGTGTCTGTGCAGGAGACATTCTGGGGAAATCTGACATGAGGCTGTTGACAATAGACTATTTTGTGAAGCTGGGTGTGTTAAACAAACAACAAAGACTGACAGAATAAATTGCTAATTTCCACGTGAGAGCTAATTTTAGTTCCTGTGATCTCAGCAATGAGAATGAAAAAGATTTTGCCTATGTTCCAGATTTTTTTAATGTCCCAGAGTGCTAAAGTGACCTAGATATTGAACTAGTAAAGTCGGGTGACTAGACTTTGTCCTACAAAAAGATTTCCAACTCTGAGGTTAGTGTCTGTATTTTCTTAGAAGAAAATGAACACTTGTTTTTCTAAAGAAGTCTTAAGAATCAACTCTTCCTTGATTTTTCAGCTTACTTTCCTCAATTAGACTAGCCTCTGCTTGGTGTATTTTGCTTTTTGGAGATCAGCTTATTAATAAATTGCATGCTCTAGTCCAGTGGTAGGCAAACTGCAGCTCGTGAGCCACATACGGCTCTTTGGCTCCTTGAGTGTGGCTCTTCCACAAAATATCACGTGTGGGTGCATATGTACAGTGTGATTGAAACTTCGTGGCTCATGTGCAGAAGTTGGTTTTCGGCTCTCAAAAGAAATTTCAATCGTTGTCCTGTTGATATTTGGCTCTGTTGACTAATGAGTCTGCCGACCACTGCTCTAGTCCATCAAAGTGAATACATATATATACATGTATATTTATTGAGTAGCAGAACTGTTTCTATAAACAACTGTTTGAAGACACTAAGAAAAAGTTATATTGCTGTTTCTTTGCTCCAGATGTTTGATGAAGCTCTGTAATAATGCTCAACTGCTGTACTAATTTTTGGAGATTGCTGTCACAGTGGAAAGGCCCCTGTTTGGTCTCCAACAGACTTGTTCTCCTTTCATGGAAACAAAGTACTCTGGAACCAAGGACCTGTTTTCCTTTTTTGAAATTGTTTTTTTATTGTACAGACATTATAGAGCCCTTAATGGGAAAAGGACATAAATATATTTTTCCTCACTACATTTATAATGGCAGTGTTATAGACATAAAAGAAAAATGTCACAGTTCTTCTACTATAAAAATCTATTTGTGTTTAAGCCCTTGTCCTTGTATAGTAATTTTTGTGGTTATAATTTTGATACAGATACAATCATAGGACTTATTTTGGATCACCGCTTGATGACATTATATTATAAACATTTCCATATAGTTATAAAACACTATTATGAAGATATTATATGAAATGTATTTAGATAATATAAAAATATGAGGAGATTGAAAGTCTCCGTTCATACTCATTTACCCAACCATTATATATATACAGGGTCTTTTTAAAAAAATATATATTTTATTGATTTTTCACAGAGAGGAAGAGAGAGGGGTAGAAAGTCAGAAACATCGATGGGAGAGAAACATCGATCAGCTGCCTCTTGTACACCTCCAACTGGGGATGTGCCCGCAGCCAAGGTACATGCCCTTGACCAGAATCGAACCTAGGACCTTTCAGTCCGCAGGCCGATGCTCTATCGACTGAGCCAAACCGGTTCGGCTACAGGGTCTTTTTTGCTTTGTTTTTGTTTTACTTTTACAAGAATGTGATCATAATGTCAAACTTTTTTTTTTTTAATCAAGTAATCCTCTTCATATAAGAATATGTGTATCGGCCCAGTTTTATTTCTTTCAATGACTGCAGAGTATTCTTTTGGGTTGGATGTATTATAACTTTTTCAGTCAACTCACTATTGTTTACTTTAGGTCATTCCTAAATTTTTTGTAATACAGAACAGATTTATTTAACTGTTTCACTTACTGTTGGTCCTTTTTTTTCTCTTTATTTTCTTTTTCCCATCACCATTTATTCCCTCTATGCCCTCTTCCATCTCCATCCCCCTACACCCATACTCCCCCAGGACTTCTTTTTTTTTTAAGTTTCACTGAATTTAGGGTAAGTCATTGCGTTTTGTTAGAAAATTTATATACTGTTAACTGTATTAGAAAGGATAAGGAATTGCTTGGATGACCAAGTTTTTTTTTCTTATCATTTGCTCTTTAGCTAGGTTGGGAATCTAGGTGTAAGAGATTAATCCAGGCAGTTTATTAATATTTTACAAGTAGGATTTTGGGTTCTTTGGTTAATTTAGGGTTATCAATAACGGTCATTGTCATTTCCATGGTTTCAGAATCTTTGCTTTTTAAAAAAATAACTTAATCTTTATTGTTAAAATTATTACAGTGTTGCTCTTTCCCCTCCCCCCTCATAGCTCCCCTCCTCCGGTACCCATCCCATCCTCTGTTCTTACCTCCCCCCCACTGTCCTCATCCGTAAGCTTTTGGTCCAGTCTCTTCTCACACCCCACACACCCCTTTCCCCCTGAGAATTGTTAGTCCACTCCCTTTCTATGCCCCTAATTCTGTTATATTCACCTGTTTATTCTGTTCATCAGATCTTTAATTCACTTGATTTTTAGATTCACTTCTTGATATATGTGTATTTGTTGTTCATAATTTTCATCTTTACCTTTTTCTTCTTCTTCCTCTTCTTAAAGAGCATTTCATATAATGCTGGTTTTGTGTTGATGAACTCCCTTAGCTTTTTCTTATCTGTGAAGCACTTTATCTGACCTTCAAGTCTAAATGATAGCTTCACTGGGTAGAGTAATCTTGGTTGTAGATTCTTGTTATTCATCACTTTGAATATTTCTTGCCACTCCCGTCTGGCCTGCATCGTTTCTGTTGAGAAATAAGCTGACAATCATATGGGTGCTCCCTTGTAGGTAACTAACTGTTTTTCTCTTGCTGCTTTTAATATTCTCTCTTTATCTTTTGCTCTTGGCATGTTAATTATGATGTGTCTTAGTGTGGTCCTCTTTGGATTCCTATACTTTGGGGTTCTGTGCACTTCTTGGACTTGTAAGTCTGTTTCTTTCACCAGGTGTGGGAAGTTTTCGGTCACTATTTCTTCAAGTAGGTTTTCAGTATCTTGCTCTCTTTCTTTTCTGGCACCCCCATAATTCAGATGTTGGTATGCTTGAGGTTGTCCCAGAGGCTCTTTACACTATCTTCAGTTTTTTGGATTCTTTTTGTTTCTTACTTTTCCAGCTGAGTGATTTTTGCCTCTTTGTATTTCAAATCTTTGACTTGATTCTTGCAATCCTCCAGTCTGTTTTTAGGTCTCTGTATAATATTTTTTTATTTCAGTCAGTGAATGCTTAATTTCTGTTTGGTCCTTTTTCATATCCTCGTAGGTCTCATTCATTTCTTCATAGTTCTTGTTCATTTCCTTGTAGGTCTCATTAAGTTCATTGGCTTTTTCTAGGAGCCTCTTGCGAAACCTTGTAACCGTGGTTTTGAACTCTATGTCCAGTCGTTTTTTTCCCTCCATTTCTTTCACATGTGATCTGTTACCTTGTCTTTGCATTTTGGCTGCTTTCCTGAGTTGGTAGAGTAGGTTTGTGTGGTAGGTGTCCTTTAGGGGACAGTGGCTCAGCATTCCCAGTTACCTGAGGTGGATACTCTCTGTGCACCCCTTTATGGGCAGCACTGTCTTGTTGTAGTTAAGCCTAGATTATTGTTGGTATCTCTGGGAGGGATTGACCTCCAGGACAATTGGCTGTGAGGATCAGCTGTGTTTACACTGTGAGTGCCTCTGTGCTCAACTTGGATGGGGCGGAGTCTGAGGGCTGAGGAGTCAGCCTTGGTTTTCCGTCAGCCCCGCCCTAAACGGCTCCTGGGTCTCCGTGCCCTGTGGCAACGGCTGCACCCACCTCTGAGAGAGTGCTGTCCAGAGCTCTGCCCTCTGCTGGACAGTCTAGCTTCTCCCCAAAAGAGTCTGGACAACCAAAGACTCACCCGGAATGGGAAAACAAAGCAGTTCAGCAGTTTTTTGTGTTTTCCCCCCCTCCCGAATATTAGAGCCAGCCACGAGCCCTCTCTGATAGCTTGCACGCCTTTGCAGCTCTGAAGTTTCAATGTGCTTCCTCCTTACAGTCCAGTTTCACTCCGTATGAATCTGGGTTCCCTGAGACTCGCCCGGAACCGGTGCTCAGTGCAGTGGGACGCCTTTGTCTCCCTCCCAGTTTGAGAAAACCAGCTGGGTTTGCAGCCGCCTGCCCTTTCTGCTCGCGCGCAGCTCCGAACCCCTGACTCCATGCGTATCCGTAACTCTGCCCTCCACAGCTCCTCTGAGTCACAGTGTCCTTTTATCTTTCCTTCTGTTTGTGGAATGTCCACTCAGTCAGCCCTCTGGTGGTTCTGAATGATGTCCGTTTTGTTTTTTAGTTGTAGTTTTGAAATTGTAGGGGCAGCAGTATGGGTGTTTACCTATGCCGCCATCTTGGCTCTATCAGGATCTTTGCTTTTGTAGGTTACTATCTAATTGATTATTTAACCAATGGAGATGTTAAATTTTTTTCTTTAATTTTTTTTTTTAATCTTTATTGTTCAGTTTATTAATTACATTGTTCCCTTTTTTTTTCACCCTATAGTTCCCCTCCACCTGGTACCCGTCCCATCCTCTGCACTCACCCCCCTCCACTGTCCTCTCCCATAGTTGCATGATTTTTGTCCAGTCTCTTGCTGCACTTCACACACCCCCTTCCTCCCCAAGAGTTGTCAGTCCATTCCCTCTCTATGTCCGTGACTCTGTTACATTCACCAATTTATCCTGTTCATCAGCTTATTAATTCACTTGATTTTTAGATTCATTTGTTGATAGATGTGTATTTGTTGTTCATAATTTACACTTTTATCTTTTTCTTCTTCCTCTTCTTAAAGAATATCTTTCAGCATTTCATATAGTATTGGTTTGGTGGTGATGAACTCCTTTAGCTTTTTCTTGTCTGCGAAGCACTTCATCTGACCTTCAATTCTGCATGATAGCTTTGCTGGATAGAGTAATCTTGGTTGTAGATTCTTGCTGTTCATCACTTTGAATATTTCTTGCCACTCCCGTCTGGCCTGCATCGTTTCTGTTGAGAAATCCGCTGACAATCATATGGGTGCTCCCTTATAGGTAACCATCTGTTTTTCTCTTGCTGCTTTTAATATTCTCTCTTTGTCTTTTGCTCTTGGCATTTTAATTATGATGTGCCTTGGTGTGGTCCTCTTAGGGTTCCTATATATTGGGGTTCGGTGCCCTTCTTGGACTCCTAAGTCAATTTTCTTTCACCAGGTGTGGGAAATTTTCGGTCACTATTTCTTCAAATAGGTTTTCATTACTTTGCTCGCTCTCTTTTTCTGGCACCCCCATAATTCGGATGTTGGTATGCTTGAGGTTGTCCAAAAGGCCCCTTACACTATCTTCAATTTTTTGGATTCTTTTGGTTTCTTGCTTTTTCAGCTGAGTGGATTTTACCTCTTTGTATTTCAAATCTTTAACTTGGTTCTTGGGGTGCTCCAGAGCACTTTTAGGTCTTTGTATAATATTTTTTATTTCAGTCAATGTATGCTTAATTTCTGGTTGGTCCTTTTTCATATCCTCGTAGGTCTCATTCATTTCTTCATAGTTCTTGTTCATTTCCTTGTAGGTCTCATTAAGTTCATTGGCTTTTTCTAGGAGCCTCTTGCGAAACCTTGTAACCGTGGTTTTGAACTCTATGTCCAGTCGTTTTTTTCCCTCCATTTCTTTCACATGTGATCTGTTACCTTGTCTTTGCATTTTGGCTGCTTTCCTGAGTTGGTAGAGTAGGTTTGTGTGGTAGGTGTCCTTTAGGGGACAGTGGCTCAGCATTCCCAGTTACCTGAGGTGGATACTCTCTGTGCACCCCTTTATGGGCAGCACTGTCTTGTTGTAGTTAAGCCTAGATTATTGTTGGTATCTCTGGGAAGGATTGACCTCCAGGACAATTGGCTGTGAGGATCAGCTGTGTTTACACTGTGAGTGCCTCTGTGCTCAACTTGGATGGGGCGGAGTCTGAGGGCTGAGGAGTCAGCCTTGGTTTTCCGTCAGCCCCGCCCTAAACGGCTCCTGGGTCTCCGTGCCCTGTGGCAATGGCTGCACCCACCTCTGAGAGAGTGCTGTCCAGAGCTCTGCCCTCTGCTGGACAGTCTAGCTTCTCCCCAAAAGAGTCTGGACAACCAAAGACTCACCCGGAATGGGAAAACAAAGCAGTTCAGCAGTTTTTTGTGTTTTTCCCCCCCTCCCGAATATTAGAGCCAGCCACGAGCCCTCTCTGATAGCTTGCACGCCTTTGCAGCTCTGGAGTTTCAATGTGCTTCCTCCTTACAGTCCAGTTTCACTCCGTATGAATCTGGGTTCCCTGAGACTCGCCCGGAACCGGTGCTCAGTGCAGTGGGACGCCTTTGTCTCCCTCCCAGTTTGAGAAAACCAGCTGGGTTTGCAGCCGCCTGCCCTTTCTGCTCGCGCGCAGCTCCGAACCCCTGACTCCATGCGTATCCGTAACTCTGCCCTCCACAGCTCCTCTGAGTCACAGTGTCCTTTTATCTTTCCTTCTGTTTGTGGAATGTCCACTCAGTCAGCCCTCTGGTGGTTCTGAATGATGTCCGTTTTGTTTTTTAGTTGTAGTTTTGAAATTGTAGGGGCAGCAGTATGGGTGTTTACCTATGCCGCCATCTTGGCTCTGTCAGGATCTTTGCTTTTGTGGGTTACTATCTAATTGATTATTTAACCAATGGAGATGTTAAATTTTTTTCTTTAATTTTTTTTTAATCTTTATTGTTCAGTTTATTAATTACATTGTTCCCTCTTTTTTCACCCTATAGTTCCCCTCCACCTGGTACCCGTCCCATCCTCTGCACTCACCCCCCTCCACTGTCCTCTCCCATAGTTGCATGATTTTTGTCCAGTCTCTTGCTGCACTTCACACACCCCCTTCCTCCCCAAGAGTTGTCAGTCCATTCCCTCTCTATGTCCGTGACTCTGTTACATTCACCAATTTATCCTGTTCATCAGCTTATTAATTCACTTGATTTTTAGATTCATTTGTTGATAGATGTGTATTTGTTGTTCATAATTTACACTTTTATCTTTTTCTTCTTCCTCTTCTTAAAGAATATCTTTCAGCATTTCATATAGTATTGGTTTGGTGGTGATGAACTCCTTAGCTTTTTCTTGTCTGCGAAGCACTTTATCTGACCTTCAATTCTGAATGATAGCTTTGCTGGATAGAGTAATCTTGGTTGTAGATTCTTGCTGTTCATCACTTTGAATATTTCTTGCCACTCCCGTCTGGCCTGCATCGTTTCTGTTGAGAAATCCGCTGACAATCATATGGGTGCTCCCTTATAGGTAACCATCTGTTTTTCTCTTGCTGCTTTTAATATTCTCTCTTTGTCTTTTGCTCTTGGCATTTTAATTATGATGTGCCTTGGTGTGGTCCTCTTAGGGTTCCTATATATTGGGGTTCGGTGCCCTTCTTGGACTCCTAAGTCAATTTCTTTCACCAGGTGTGGGAAATTTTCGGTCACTATTTCTTCAAATAGGTTTTCATTACTTTGCTCGCTCTCTTTTTCTGGCACCCCCATAATTCGGATGTTGGTATGCTTGAGGTTGTCCAAAAGGCCCCTTACACTATCTTCAATTTTTTGGATTCTTTTGGTTTCTTGCTTTTTCAGCTGAGTGGATTTTACCTCTTTGTATTTCAAATCTTTAACTTGGTTCTTGGGGTGCTCCAGAGCACTTTTAGGTCTTTGTATAATATTTTTTATTTCAGTCAATGTATGCTTAATTTCTGGTTGGTCCTTTTTCATTTCCTTGTCGGTCTTGATTATTTCCTTATAGGTCTCGACCTTTTGTAGGAGCGTCTTGAGAAGCCCTATAACCGTGGTTTTGAATTCCATGTCCAGTCGTTTTTTTCCCTCCATTTCTTTCACATCTGATTTCTTTCCACGTCTCTGCATGGTGGCTTCTTCCCTGTGTTAGTCAATTAGCTTTGTGTGGTAGACTTCCCTACAAGGGACAGTGGCTCAGCCATCCAGCTCAGGTTGGATGGGCAGAGTCTCCGGGCCAAGCAGACAGCGTTAGCTCCGCCCTATGTGGCCCCAAGGAGTCTGTCGGTGGCAATGGCCACCAGCACCTCTGAGAGAGAGCTGCCAAGCTCCACCGGCTGCCGGGGAATTCAGACTCTCCCCCAATGAGTCTGCACACCCAACGTCTCACCCAGGGTCGTAAAACAATGCAGTCTGACAGTTTCCCGAATGAGATAGCAAGTCGCAAGCGCTCTTGCTCTCTATGCGGTCACGCAGCTGCGCTGTTCCCAAGTTCATGCGCAAGCTCCCTTCTCCACAAGCTAGCAGACCCTTGCAGCACCTGAGCTTCGGGGTGCCCTCCCACTGTCCAGTTTTTAACCCCGTATGATAATGGGTTCCCTGGACTTTGCCCAGAGCTGGAGAATCAGTCCAGTGGGACGTTTTTGTCTCCCCGTTCGAGAAAACTGGCCAGTTTTCAGCCGCCCGCCCTATCCGTTGGCACGCGCGCTCCAAACCTCTTTCCACGCGTATCTTGCAATGCTGTCCGTCGCCGCTCCTCCGAGTCACAGTGTCTTATCTTCACTTTTATTTGTGGAATTTTCACTCGGCCAGCTTTCTGGTGATTCTGGAAGGTATTTGTTCTTTCGGTAAGTTGTAGTTTTAAATTGCTGTGTATGACGGCAAGATAGGTGTTTTACCTATGCCGCCATCTTGGTTCTTTTTTCTTTAATTCTTAAACTCAGTTGTAGAGAAGAATGAATTGGTGGAAAACACAGTAGAAGGCCATGGGTTTGGCTTTTGGTTCTGTTCAACAACCAAATATTACTACTACTACTATTTTATATTCTAATTCAGTTAAGTACTCCATCTGTGCTCTGGATCTCATATCCTCCCCTCATCTCAAGAACTTTACACAGCTCAGTATTTCTTCTCTTAAATATTTAATCCCTGTCAACTAACTTCTTCCCTTTGACTTTAAAAAAATATATTTTTTTATTGATTTCAGAGAGGAAGGGGGAGAGAGAGAGAGAGAAACATCAATGGTGAGAGAATCATTGATTGGCTGCCTTCTGCACACGCCCTATTGGGGATCAAGTCTGTGACCCAGGCATATTTCCTGACCAGGAATTGAACCGTGACCTTCTGGTTCATAGGTCGATGCTCAACCACTGAGCCATGCTGGCCGGGCCACAATTTTATTTAAACGCCAGTACAAAATAACATTCAGAAGTTGCGGGACAGTAAGTAAGTCAATATATGCTGCTCTTAGGTAATATTGTTCAAATTAATTCTATTGAAAAACTTAACCTATATACACTATAGTGTATATAGGTTAAGTTTTTCAATAGGAAAATTCTGATATTTGACACTTTAGATTTTAAGACTTTGATTTTTTTACAGAGAGGAAGGGAAAGGGATAGAAAGTCAGAAACATCGATGAGAGAGAAACATTGATCAGCTGCCTCCTGCACACCCCCTACCGGGGATGTGCCCACAACCAAGGTACATGCCCTTGACCAGAATCGAACCTGGGACCCTTCAGTCTGCAGGCTGACGCTCTATCCACTGAGCCAAACCGGTTTTGGCTAGATTTTAAGACTTTGAACATAGAAATTATATTGGTATATACTTCTGTATGTTTAGCAATGTTTAGCAATGAAGTTTAGAAGTAGGTTAAGCTACTATTATAGATTAAAGAATGTGAATTTAGCCCAGGTAGCTCAGTTGGTTAGAGTGTCATCTTGAAACACCAAGGTTGTGGGTTCGATCCCAGTCAGAGTACATACAGGAGTCAATAATGAATGCATAAATAAATGGAACAAGTCTATGGGGTGTTTTTTTTCTCTCTCCCTCCTATTCCCTCTCTCCCCCACCTCTCGAATCAATAAATTAAAAATAAAAAATGTGAATTTATTTGAATGCTATAGTATGACACACAGATGTGTAAGCTTCTTTCCATGTGTAAAAATGGATTCTCATTGCTTATTGTGTGATTTTTAAAAAAAAAGTATTTTATTGATTTTTTTTTTTACAAGAGAAGAAGGCAGAGGGATAGGAAGTCAGAAACATCGATGAGAGAGAAACATCAATCAGCTGCCTCTTGCACACCTCCCCACTGGGGATGTGCCCGCAGCCAAGGCACATGCCCTTGATCAGAATCGAACCCAGGACCTTTCAGTCCACAGGCCGACGTTCTATCCACTGAGCCAAACCGGTTTTGGCATTATTGTATGATTTTTTTTTTTTTTAATATGAAGAGTCCACAAAAGCCAAATCTATGGAGACAACATAATTAGTAGTTGCCTGGATCTGAGGGTAGAAACAAGGAGTGATTTGCAAATAGGCATAAGGCTTCTTTTTGGGGCTGGTGCAAGTGTTCTAAAAATTGGATTGTGGTGATGGTTGCGCAGTTTTGTGAATATGCTACAAACTATTGAATTGTATACTCTAGGTGAATTTTATTGTATGCAAATTGTACCTCAGTAAAGCTGCTAAAAGTCAAATTTTAAACTTGATGTAATATTTGTCATATTTAAGTATCATTTTATTTCCATTATTAAACATTTTTTCTGCTTTGTACTTTTAAGATTAATTTTCAAAGAATGTGCTAATGTCACATCATGTTAATTGATAATAGTAAAAGTTGCCAGCATTTCTAAAATAGTTACTATGTATTGGGCATTATGCTAAGTACTTTTCAAGATTATCTCTCAGAAACACTATGATACAGCCAAGGAAACGTGTCCTCAACTTGTCCTAAGTCACATAGCTTGGTAAGGAGTCAATCAGACAGGAATTGGAATAGAAACATTTGTCCTTTATCTTTTTTTTTACGTATGAAAATGCAATGTTGTTGATGGGAATTTATACTGCCATTTGTATACTGTGTGTTAAAAAACCATTGTGTGGATACTGTACACCAAGCATGTCAAACTCAAAGGCTAACATGGGCCAAATAAATAAGGTGTAAGTTTATGTGGGCCACAAAAAAAACAAAAGCTTCAATTTTCATAGAACCATAGGTTTATTTCGATAGAGACATGCTGAATACCAAGGGCTAAAATAAATGCGCAATTGTTAACATAAAATAATAGAAATTTTAATATAAATTAATATTTTTCTTGAACATTAACTTACCAGATACTGAATAACTGCACAAATTAATAAGCATAATTCAAATAAACCTATTTTTCTTGTTCTCTGAAAGTGAAATATTTCCTGTTGTACGCACCAAACAAGTCAGTCCAAGACTGAATGACATGGCAATTGGCTGCTAAAATATTTGCAGCCAGAATTAGTGGAGAGAAATGGTGCACCTGCATGTAAGGCATGTAAGGGAAATTAATGCAACTCAATTATAGTAATCAGTCATTAGCAAATGTAGTTATTAACTAGAGGCCTGGTGCCTGAAATTTGTGCAGGAGCAGGCCTTCTTTCCCCTGGCTGCCAGCCCTGGCTTCCCCCTGGCACTTGGGACAGGGCTTCCTCTGGGTCCCAGGCTTCCCTCCGGGCTGCCAGCAGGCACCTGGGACCTGGTCTTTCCTCGCAGCCCTGGCTTCGTCCAGAAGGACATCAGTCTAATTAGCATGTTATGTTTTTATTATTATAGATTATGTATAATAGGATAGTGTAAAAGTTATGAAGTGTTTATTAAAACATTTCTTACATACCATTATATTAGATGGGCTGCAAAAATATTTGTTGTGGGCCACAATGCAGCCCTTGAGTTGCAAGTTTGGCATGCTTGCTCTACACAGCTATTTATGTGTGATATAGTAGGAAATTCAAGTGGGTGTTCGGTATTGCATGGCTGCCATAGAGCTTGTACAGCATGTTGTATCTTATTAATCCATTTTACTTCTTTTTCTTCACTCCACAGTCTTAATTTTAAAGATCCCGAAGCAGTCAGAGCTCTGACTTGTACTCTCCTAAGGGAAGATTTTGGACTTTCTATTGATATTCCGTTGGAGAGACTAATTCCCACGGTTCCCTTGAGGCTCAACTATATTCATTGGGTAGAAGATCTGATTGGTCATCAGGACTCTGACAGAAATACTCTCCGAAGAGGTATTGACATAGGTAAGTAGTTTTAAATTCTTCTTTTGACTACATGTTAAGCTTTAGAAAATTTTCAAGGTTGGGTTCTTTATAAACTTCTCTTGTATTGTGTGAAAGAACCTAACTGTGGATATTACTGCTCTTATTTGCTACGTGTGGGCTTTTCTGCCATTAATTGCTTTTGACCACCAAATAGGGAGCAAAGGGGTAAGAGAGACAAAGTGAGGGAGGCTCTTGTTTTCTTAGCTTTTTAGATTACCATGTTGGTATCTATGTCTACTGGGTATTATTTTTACTCTGAATTATTTGATATTAGTAATAGAATCTCCATATTGTGATTTCTGTGATAGTGGCCATTTGATAAAAGGTCATGCAAGCCTGAATACTTTCAGAACCTCTTGGTTATTTGTAGAGTATTTAATCCAAAAATTAAAGGTGGGGAAAATCATGAGTCAAAGTCAGATATTCTTTTAATTACAAACATCTACAATGGAGAAAACTGTTCAGTTTGATTAATTTAGGAGAGCAAGTGGACATACAGAAGGAAATGAAGGGAAGGTATATTTAGCAATTATAAATGTACTAGTAGCCCAGTGCACGAAATTCCTGCGGGGGGGGGGGGGTGGTGTCCCTTAGCCTGGCCTGCATCCTCTCTAATCTGGGACCCCTATGGGATCAGGCCTAAACTGGCAGTCGGACAACCCCCTCACAATCCAGGACTACTGGCTCCTAACAGCTCACCTGCCTGCCTGCTTGATCACCCCTAACCACTCTGCCTGCTGACCTGCTTGCCCCCAACTGCACCCCCCTGCCAACCTGGCTACCCTCAATTGACCTCCCCTCCTGGCCTGATCACCTATAACCGCCTCTGCCTTGGCCCCACCACCATAGCTTTGTCCGGAAGGACATCTGGAATGTCTCATGGTCTAATTAGCATATTACCTTTTATTAATATAGATTATATGTTTGTAATGGCCAATATTTGTATGTTTCTTCCATGATTGCATTTTTAATTTTTTTTAATCCTCACCTAGCATATTTTTTTTATTGATTTTTTAAAATATATTTTATTGATTTTTTTACAGAGCAGAAGGGAGAGGGATAGAAAGAAACATCGATGAGAGAGAAACATCAATCAGCTGCCTCTTGCACGCCCCCTACTGGGGATGTGCCCACAGCCAAGGTACGTGCCCACAGCCAAGGTACATGCCCTTGACCGGAATCGAACCCGGGACCTTTCAGTCCGCAGTCTGACGCTCTATCCACTGAGCCAAACCGGTTTCGGCTTTTCCATTGATTTCTAGGGAAAGTGGAAGGGAGGAAGGAAGAGGGGGAAGAGAGAGAGAAACCTCAACATGAGAGACACATTCATTGGTTGCCTCTTGCACACACCCTTATTGGGACTGGAACCTGTAGCCCGAGGTACATGCACTTGATCAGGAATTGAACCCAAGACCCTTTGGCATTTTATTTTAAGGAAGAACAGTCTCATCCATTTTAAGTCAGCAAACGAGAGTGCATGACCAGAGGTAATCTTACCTGACAGTCATCTATTTTAGTCCTAACTACTCCATGCATATACTGCTTATCCATACTGGGAGTAATTCCAAAACCATTTCCCATAAAGAGATTTTCAACTTTTCCATCTGAATGCCTCATCTCAACAGTGGCATTTAAAAATAATATACCATGAGTCAAGCTATAGATAAAAAGACAGGTTTTAAGAATATCTTCTAAAAAAGATAGTTAAACAAACAAAAAAGATAGTTAACTTGGAATAATAATATATAGAACTTGAATAATTTAAAAGAGAAAATAAAATATCTGATTATATTACTAAATACTGTCAGGAACAACTAATGCCTGTTTATTCGAACCACTGAAACTTATTTTACTCTTCTTTTAGTCAATGAGGTCCTAGAGTTGATGCTCTAACTACTAAGCCAAAACAGCCAGGGTTGTTATGTTGTGGGGTTTTTTTAGTTTTTAACTACACATTCATTTACCTGATTGATTAATGTCTTTCTCTACCACTAGCTTGCAAAGTGCAGAGTCTGTTACTTTTTTGCTTACTATAATATCCCAAGGACTAAAAACGGTCTGGTGCCTAGTAATAGGTATCCAGTTAATAATTCGTTGAATATTGATAAATATGTGATTCTTTTGACTTTAAAAAAAAATCTGAACACCCCGTATAAGCTAAGTCCTATATAAAAATAATGAGGTTTAACAAAAGCTTCTGCCCTTTTTTTTATGTTCATGGCTGATGGGTTATAGAAAGCTTAAAAAGCTTAAGAGCTTATTTGGTACTAATTTATTTTAATTATATCCTAAACCTTCTGAAATAACACTTGGGGATATAGGAGGTTAATGGATTTTAGCTCTTCATAAGGGGCACTGGTGCTGAAGTCATATTCATTCTAATTAGGGTTCTATATAAATTCTTCCCCCAGACTCCATCAATTTGCTCTAATTCCATCATTATAGACTTTCCATTTTTTATTTATCATTACAAGGTTTTTTACCATTTAAGAATGTCATTCAGCTTTCTGAGGGGATTCGGGTGTTAAAATGCAAGTCTTTGGTCTTAAGAATTGAGAAACTTGGTGTTTTTGTTTGTTTGTTTGTTTGTTTGGCTAAGGACAGGACTTTTACCTCTTTATCGTTGGGCAACTGAAGGAAAGTATACTTTTTTTTTTCTTTAAAAAATTGAAATATGAAGAGACAGTTGTGTGAGATCAAGAGCTTGGGGATGTGGTCTGGATTTTGTTTTTCCTGCATAGTTGAAAGTGCTGCTTGAAATTTCTTATTCTGCATGACTCCCTTACCACAATGGCTAGGAGGGGTAAATAACTGGCTTCTGAGAGGAGCTTGAGGACCCTTTACCATCATTTCCCTCCCCACGTCACATGTCCCCAAGCAGGTATCGGTCCAGTAGCAGCAGGGCCTGGATGTTGTTAGGTAAACATGATAGGAAGTTTAGCAATCACTATGTCTGCCAAAGAGCTTAAATGTTCTGGCCATCAGTTGCCCTGTTTTTTACTAATCTGTAGAATATCTAATGAGGAAGCTGTAAGATGAGCCTGGGTTTCCTCTGGGTTAGGAGTTCTAGCCTCCACTCTTCCTGTGCCAGGATATGACCAGAGGAAAACAGGCCTGGAGTGGCTGGTATGAGCTAACTACTTAGGTCTTTGGGAGAAACACTGGCTTTTTTTCACTTTAAGATCTTACTGGCCAAGATTAGTCAGTGATTGTGAAAGCAATATTTGAGATTAGTGTATGGTTAGAGGTTCTACATACAAATTTAGGACCAAACCCTAGTTGTCAAAAAATTATCTTTGCCTGGAGCATTTGCCTATGAATGTCCCTTTGAAACTTTGGTGGTCAAGCCAGTGATCGATATGTTTTTTGTTTTTATAAGATTTATTTTTTAAAATATGTTTTTATTGAGGAAGAGCAAAGGAGAGGAAGGGCAAAGGAGAGAGAGAGAAACATCAATGGTGAGAGAGAATCATTGATTGGCTGCCTCCTGCACGCCCCACATTCGGGATTGAGCTTGCAACCCCGGCATGTGCCTGACCAAGAATCGAATTGTGACCTACCTCCTGGTTCATAGGTTGATGCTCAACAACTGAGCCATGCTGGCTGAATGATGATTTATTTTATTTTATTTTTAAAAATATATTTTATTGATTTTTTACAGAGCGGAAGGGAGAGGGATAGAAAGTCAGAAACATCAATGAGAGAGAGACATCGATCAGCTGCCTCTTGCACGCCCCCTACTGGGGATGTGCCCGCAGCCAAGGCACATGCCCTTGCCGGAATCGAACCCGGGACCCTTCAGTCCACAGTCCGACGCTCTATCCACTGAGCCAAACCGGTCTCGGCTGAATGATGTTTTAGATCTGGATCAAATGTGTTTCTATGTCTCTGCATCTAAGATATAAATCTTCTCTTTAAAATTTTCCCCCCTTTTAATTCTGGTTTCCTTCAAGTAACAACTTACAGATACATGGGGACTAGTGGGTTTTAATATAACATTTCTATGCCTTATGTATTTTTTTCTGGTCCATTGATCTATTTTGATTTAACAATTAGCATTGATTTCTTTTAAGAAAATAAAGATTTGTGTGATATTTTTAAATGAAGACATTTTATAAAGCAAATTAAACTGTTTTGACAATTTTCAGTAAATCAGTCATGTATTCCTTAATCACCAGCCATTTATACATACTTCATTTTATATACAACAAACATACAAAAAAGAGCTTAGTAAGATTTCTAAACTCTAAGAAATTTGAATCTAAGTATGGGATAAGACAAACACATGAAATAACTAGTGGCTTGGTGTACAGATTTGTGCATATTGAAAGGAAATTAATCAGAAGACTTATTTTAATAGCACTGTTTGTCCTTTCTCTATAATAGAAGTGTCAACCAAATTCACGATTGACAATGACAGATCGAAAAAACACATGTGCTTGGCACCAGCGAGAGCTTTATACGTACCCCACATGTGTGAGTCATCGTTTATTTTTTAAATTGCCAGTGCACATCATACGTACCGGCCGGTTGGGCGACCAGACGTACATACGGTTGGTTACTTAGCCTTTTATATTTTATAGACTAGAGTACCTAGAAGCCACTGTCAAGGCTATAAAAATTCTAAGAAAAGAATGGTGTTTTTGCTTATTGTTCTCACTTCTCCCTCAGCTATATGCCATGTGTTTTGAATTTTTATTTTACTAGGTACTGGAGCATCCTGCATCTATCCTTTACTTGGAAGTACCTTAAATGGCTGGTATTTTCTTGCAACAGAAGTAGATGATATGTGCTTCAACTATGCAAAGAAAAATGTGGAACAGAATAACTTATCTGATCTTATAAAAGGTTAGCTCTGCAGAATAAAAATCCCTTTTAAGCTTTGTTTTATTAACCTTTTTTTTTTCTAATTTAACACATCTTATTTTTTTGCTTTAATATACAAACTTTGGTAATTTAAAAAATCTGATACATTGTAATTGAATTTACTGTTTTGTTATCAGAATTAATTCAGAAAGAGGTATAGTAAATACAATCAAGCCTCATAATCTGTGGATTCTGTATTTTGAATTTCCCTACTTGCTAAAATTTGCCTACGTGGGGTTATTTTTTAACTCCAAAATCAATACTTGTGGTACTTGGGGAGTTATACATAGACATGTACAGAGCAGCAAAAAATTTGAGTCTCCCAACATGCATGTTCCCAGCTGAAGTTGAACAAGATGATGCTCTGCCTTCTTGTTTCAGCTCTCACACTGTAAAGTGTCCTTTTCATGGTCTGTTTAGTGCCATTTTCTTTGCACTTTTGTGCTTTTTCTTGGTGATTTTATTGTTTAAAATGACCTCTAAATATAGTGCTTAAGTGCTAGCTAGTGTTCCTGAGTGCAAGAAGGCTGTGATGTGCTTTGCAGAGAAAATATGTGTTAGATAAGCTTCATTCAGACATGAGTTATAGTGCTGTTAACCATGAGTTAATTCAGTGTTAATGAATCAACAATATTTATTAAATAAAGTACCTTTAAACAAAAACATAAAGTAAGATTTATATTGATTGGTTGAGCCAATAGTTCAGTATTCACTAATTCAGTGGTTGTGATGACTTTATAGAACATAAATAAATATATGTTCAGATACTATAAATAATAGAATCAACTGTATATGAAGTAACCTGGTAACCAAGATTTTATTTATTTTTAAAATATATTTTTAGTGATTTTAGAGAGGAAGGGAGAGAGAGAATGAGAGAAACATCAATGATGAGAGTCATTGGCTGACTGCCTCCTGCACGCCCCCTACTGGGGACCAAGTCCGAAATCTGGCCTGTGCCATGACTGGGAATCGAACTGCGACCTCCTGGTTCATAGGTCAATTCTCAACCATTGAGCAACTCTGGCCTGGTGTTTTTTATTTAGTTTTACTTTTTTAAGTCACCAAGATTTTAAAAGTAAGAAAACCCCACTGTTGATTAAATTATACCATCTTTTTAAAAAATTTCAGTACATGGAGCTCTGCTACCAATAGTTGAATTCCCTTAATAATCTGTTACTTTTTACTTTTGTGTTTATCCTATATAATAAAAGCATAATATGCAAATCGATCGGGCTGTGAGCAGGTGGCACCAGGCCAGCCAAGGCAGAGGAAGGGGACGGTGTGGAGGCGGGGCAGCAGCTACCAGAGGCAGCAGAGGGGCAATGAAGGAAGGGAAGGGGCGCCCCGGTGGGTGCTGTCTCCTGATCAGCCGCCTGGTCACCTCCTGCAGAGGGACTGAGGGTCTCCCCCCCCCCCAGTACACAAATTTTTAGGCACTGGGCCTCTAGTCTTATATATAAAGGGCTGGGGTTTATTTGTGTTTTTGATTTATTTAAGAGACTCCCATAAAGAGATTCCACAAAGTCAATATATTATTGTAAGGAGAGATACTGAAGCCTGTATTACTGGCTTCTCCTAGAGCAAGTAATTCAGGAGATGAGACAAGGAAGGAGCCATATTACTTTTTATGATTGAGCCTCAGAAGTGACACCCTGTCTGTCACTTCCATCATATTCTATTCAATAAAAGTGAATCAGTAAAAAACTTAAAAAAAAAAAAAAAAGTGAATCAGTGAGTGCAACCTATACTTATGAAGAGGGAACCCAAACTCCACCTTTTGAATGGACATTATCAAATAATTTGTGGACATATTTAAAAACTACCACAGCATTAATATTGGTTAACAGTTTCTATTTTTTTCTTTTAGTTGTAAAAGTACCACAGAAGACGCTTCTGATGGATGCTCTTAAAGAAGAATCTGAGATAATCTATGACTTTTGTATGTGCAATCCTCCATTTTTTGCCAATCAGTTGGAAGCCAAGGTAAAATATCCGCTCCTTTAAAGTAATTGAATATTTATCTGAGTTTACCTTGCTTGCAAAAATAAGAACAAAGAGCAGTTTTTGTTTGGAAGCTGTATCTGGATGCTTTTGTAATCAAGCACCTGAAAACCCAATTCAGATTGACTTTTAACAAGGAAGAAGTTTATTGGTTCATATATCTGAGAAATCCAGCAGTAGTGTTGACTTTAGGAATAAATTGATCAAGGGGATCAAAATAATACCAAAGCTAAGGCTCAGTGTTTCCCGGTTTCTCTTGGCTCTGACCTCACCCTCGGTTGTTTTGTTCTCAGGCTGGTTTATTTGTGGCAGAGTAATATTTGCAGAGGGAATGAGGGGGAAGAGAGAGCTCTTTTCTTCTCCAGACCATTACACTTTTGGGTTTCTTCTGATTGAAACAATTTAGGTCACAATATAGTCCTGCATTGAATTTATTGGCTTAGGGAGGAGCTTAACTCTTTTTACTGCCACCTATCATTTGATAGTAAACAAATGTCCAATTTAGTCCTTCTAACTTCAAATGAAAAATATATTTGCTTATGAATATGGAAAGATACATTGAATTAAAAACAACCTAATAAAAATAGTACTCTAAAATATTGATTTTAACCTATTTTCTTTCATCTAATATTTATTTTTGTATTATTATTTAACTAGAGGCCCAGTGCACAAAATTGGTGCACAGGGGGCCGGGGTGTCCCTCAGCCAAGCCTGCACCCTCCAATCTGGGACCCCTCGAGGGATGTCCAACTGCCCATTTAGGCCTGATCCCAGATCAGGCTTAAGCGGGCAGTCGGACATCCTTCTCACAGTCCAGGACTGCTGGCTCCAAACTGCTCACCTGCCTGCCTCCCTGAATGCCTCTAACCACTTTTTAAAAAAATATTTATTTTATTGATTTTTTACAGAGAGGAAGGGAGGGAGATAGAGTGTTAGAAACTTCGACGAGAGAGAAACATCAATCAGCTGCCTCTTGACACCCCCTATTGGGGATGTGCCCTCATCCAAGGTACATACCCTTGACCAGAATCAAACCCGGGACCTTTCAGTCCACAGGCTGAAGCTCTATCCACTGAGCCAAACCAGTTTTGGCTACCCCCAACCACTTCTGCCTGCCAGCCTGATCACCCCCTAACCACTACCCTGCTAGCTTAATTGATGTCAAACTGCTCCCCTGCCACCCTTTTTGCCCCCAACTTCCCTCCTCTGCCAGCCTGGTCATCCCTAACTGCCCTCCCCTGCAGGCTTAATTGCCCACAACTGCCCTCCCTTGCAGGCCTGGAACCTCCCAAGGTCCCTCCCCTGCTGGCCATCTTCTGGTGGCCATCTTGTGTCCACATGGAGGCAGGATCTTTGACCACATGGGGGCAGCCCTCTTGTGTGTTGGAGTGATGGTCAATCTGTGTATTACTCTTTTATTAGATAGGATAGAGGCCTGGTGCATGGGAGGGGGCAGCTGATTTGCCCTGAAGAGTGTCCCAGATAAGGGTGGGGGTTCCCTTGGGGCATGGGGTGGCCTGGGTGAGGGGCCTGTGGTGGTTTGCAGCCCAGCCATGCCCCTCAGCGACTCAAGCGGAGACCCTGGGATCTGGGATATATTTATGTCCTATAATAGAAACTTTGTAGCCTGGAGTGGAGCCAAGCCTTCTGCTGGCTCTATAGCAGCGATATAATTGAAACTTTGTAGCCTAGAGTGGAGGTCTAGGCCAGCCAGAGCTACAGAAGCTTGGCTTCCTCCATCGCCTGGGCAACCCTAGTTTTTCTCCAGCTCCGTGGCTGCCACCATTTCTGTTCGGATTATCTATCTTTTATAATTGAAACTTTGCAGCATTGAGTGGTGGCCTAGGCAGGCAACGGCAGGCGGAAAGCTTGGCTTCCTCTATTGCCGGGGAAACCCAAGCCTCCCCCCTGCTCTCAGTGGTGGCAGCCATCTTGGGTGGGGTTTATTTGCATAACTTGCACCTGATTGGCTAGTGGGTGTGGCTTGATAGGAAGTATGGTCAATTGCATATTTCTCTTTTATTAGATAGGATTGCTGTGTTATTTTCCATATGAACAACTGTAAACTTCCTTTTGCCTTACTTAACACGTATTATTTATCCTAATTATGGCCATCCTAGTGTATTAAGTGGTCTCTCATTTAGTTTTGCTATGCATTTCTCTGATAGCTAATGATAGTGGAAAATTTTTTCATGAGCTTATTGGCCATTTGTGTATCTTCTTTGGAGAAATAACCATTCAGATCCTTAAAAAATGTTTGTTTGTTTTTTATTATTGTAAGAATTCTTTGTGTATTCTAGATACAAATCTCTTATTAGATATATTATTTGTAAAAATATCCTTCCATTTTCTGGCTTGTCTTTCTTACTTTTTTAAGTATATTTTTATTGATTTCAGAAAGGAAGGGGGAGAGAGAGAGAGAGAGAAACATCAGTGATGGATGAGAATCATTGATTGGCTGCCTCCTGCAAGCCCCCTACTGGGGATCGAGCATGCAACCTGGTCAAGTACCCTTTACTGGAATTGAACCCAGAACCCTTCAGTCTGCAGATGGACGCTCTATCAACTAAGCCAAACTAGCTCAGGCTTTTTTTACTTTCTTGGTGGTGTTCTTTGCAGATCAAAAGTTTTTAATATTTAGGCAGTTCCAGTTTATCTATTTTGTTGTTTTTGTTGTTGCTTATGCTTTTGAAATCATTTAAGAAACCATTGCTTAATCTAAGATTATGAAGGTATATTGTTATGTTTTCTGCTAAGAGTTTTATATTATAGTTTTAGCTTTTAAATTTAGACCTTTGATCCATTTGAGTTATTGTTTTAAATATGGTCTGAGGTGTAGGAGTGAATTAAATTTAAAAGGTAAAACCACGAAAGTACCAGAAGGAAATAAATAAATATCTACTCTCTGGGTGGAATATTTGCTGTAAATGATATCAAGACAGAAAACTAAAAAAAGTGACAGAATTGAGTACATGAAAAGGTAAAACTTTTGTATGTTTAATCACAAACAAAGATGGAAGGTAAAAGATCCTAAGAAGGAATATTTACATGAATGCAGTTTTTAAAATGTAATATTGGAATGATTATATGATTTTTAAATCCTAAAGCTAGCATGACATTTGAAAACTAAAATTTTGCCTAAGCATTCTTATTTAGAATTAGATTACAGTCAAAGACTTGGTCTTAAGGTATAACATTTTTCATCAGTATTTTTTGGTGTACTTCAGGGAGTAAACTCTCGAAATCCTCGAAGACCCCCACCTAGTTCAGTAAACACAGGAGGCATCACAGAGATCATGGCAGAAGGAGGCGAATTAGAGTTTGTTAAAAGAATCATCCATGACAGTTTACAACTTAAAAAAAGATTGCGGTAAGTTGGATATTACGATATGGGAATATTTTCCCCCTGTGTAATTCCAAAGGAAACCATGTCACTTAGAGTAAATGTAATCACAGTTGTCTGAAGAACGAAAATTGAAAAGGTAGCACATCTTACAGTATGCAGAGACCCTATTTCTAAGGATGCTCTCATGCCTTAAATTGATTTGTATTTCCTGTAGTCATCAATCCTACATGGATAGAAAGGAAGAAAATACCATATGATTGTATTGCTTTTATTTCGGTACTGTGATGGAATAAAACAGATTCAAATATGGCTTTTGATTAGAAAACAGGTAGGTTCAAATCTGCCCATGAGCCAGATAAATTAGCTGCCTTGAAGCAATTATATTCTTGGAATCAAGTCTCCCAAACAATGACAGATGTGAGGACATTGAGCTATCAAGAACTTAATGAAGTGAAACTGAGATGACTAACCAGTACCAGAGGAGAGTTAAGGCTATTCCTTTTTATTTTTATTTTTATTTTTTATATATTTTATTGATTTTTTTACAGAGAAGAAGGGAGAGGGATAGAGAGTTAGAAACATCGATGAGAGAGAAACATCGATCAGCTGCCTCATCCACACTTCCTACTGGGGATGTGACTGCAACCAAGGTACATGCCCTTGACCGGAATTAAACCTGGGACCTTTCAGTCCGCAGGCCGACGCTCTATCCACTGAGCCAAACCAGTTAGGGCAAGGCTATTCCTTTTTAAAAGCTAATTATTTTGGGCAACACATCTGTTATTAAGCAGCATAAGGTACTCAAAAAGAGCTGTTTGTCTCACTTGTATTCTCACCCTGCTAAATATTGTTGAAATGATGGATAATGCAGTAGTTCAAAACTAAAAGGTTTCCAACCCTAGAATTTAGCTTTGGAACATACAGAAGATTTTTTTAAAATAAATTGTGATAAAATGTACGTAACAAAATTTAACATCTTAACCATTTTTAAAGTGTGTATAGTTTAGTAGTGTTAAGTACATTCATATTGTTGTGCAACTAATCTCCATAACTCTTCTTGGGAAAGTAAAACTCTATACACATTAAACAACAACTTCCCATTCCTCTCTCCTCCCAACCCCTGGCAACCAGCATTCTACTTTTTTTTTTTTCCCATATATCTTTATGATTTCAGAGAGGAAGGGAGAGGGAAAGAGAAACGTCAGTGTTGAGAGAGAATCATTGATCAGCCTCCTCCTGCATGCCCTCTAATGGGGATCAAGCCTCCCGCCCAGCCATGTGCCCCCGACCAGAATCAGACCTGGGAGCGCTCAGTCTGCAGGCTGATGCTCTATCTGCTGAGCCGAACCAGCCAGAGCAGCATTCTCCTTTTTACCGCTATGAATTTGACTGTTCTAGGTTCCTTATATAACTAGTCAGATAGTTTTTGTCCTTTTGTGACTGGCTTTTTTCATTTAGCATCATGTCCTCAGTGTTCATCCGTGTTATAGAGTGTGTCAGAATTTCCGTGTGTTTTTTTTATATATATATTTTTACTGATTTTAGAGAGAAAGGGAGAGAGAGAGAGAAACATCAGTGTGAGAGAGAGTCATTGATGGGCTGCTTCCTGCACGCCCCACCCTGGAAATCGAGCCTGCAACCCAGGCACCTGCCCTGACCAGGAATCAAACTGTGACTTCCTGGTTGATAGGTCGGCGCTTTTTTTTAGAATTTCCTTTTTAAGGCTGAATAATATCTTATTGTATGTATGTACTATTTTTTTTTTATCCCATTCATCTGTTGATGGACAGTTGGGTTGCTTTGGCTGTTGTGGATAATGTTGCTTTGAACAGGATGTTCAAGTATCTCTTAACTCCCTGCTTTCAATTCCTTTGGTTATATTCCCAGAAGTGGAATTGCTGAATAGGGAAGACATTTTTTCTGTTTACCTTTTTAGGATTTACAGGTATTTAAAGCTGCTTATTTTAGTAGAAGGCCAATTTCTTTTCTTTTTGTAAAAATAGATTTTTATTTCAGAGAGGAAGGAAGAAGGAGAGAGAAATAGAAACATCAGTGATGAGAGAGAATCATAGAGTGGCTGTGTTCCTGCACTCCCTACACTGGGGTGCAGCCAGACTCTGGGCATGTGCCCTGACTGCGAATGGAACTGTGACCTCCTAGTGCATAGGTTTAACCACCGAGCCACACCTGCCGAGCTAAAAGGCCAGTTTCAAAATCAGATATCCTGATTTGTTAAATGTGAGTTTATTTAAATACTTGTGAAAAGCAACTGGATTATTGGATGGTCTGTCATAGAAATTTATATATTGTTGAAGACAAAAGTTAATAAATAGTTTTATATTGATTTAGTAAAAGACCCATGAGGGTATGTAGAAAAAAAGAAAAGTAATACTGAGCATTGGGAAGAGTCTGAGTAAGTAAAATAGACTTAAGGAAAGGTAGCAGAGTTTGAAACTCGTGAAAAGAGGTAACCAGGGTCATGTGGCCATTTCAGTATCTGTCATCTTTAGAGGGGACTGGTGCTAACCAGGGAAACGGGAAGGTTATTTTCAGGAGGCTTTTAACCAGTCAATTATTATTATTTCCAAAGTCCTATTTGACCTGCAAAAATATGTTATAAAGGAACACCCTTCTTAGGGAGAGAAATTGGTCATTATGTTTCAAGTCTGCCTGTACCGGGCTCTGGTAGTCCCCTAGGAAGGGTAACTTGCTAGAGCTTGTCATGTCTCTACAGAGTTGACTATTTTGAGGTTGGTTGTCACCTTATCTGGTTATGATTTATTAAAAACAGGGTTCAGCAGTCTTGTCTGCTATTAGGACTCTGGCAAGTTGAGAGGAGGAATAATAATAGGAAGAATAGAGGAAATGAAGTGCTTTTGTTTTTGTTTTGTTAATCCTCACCAGAGGATATTTTTTCCATTAATTTTTAGAGAGTGGAAAGGAGAGGGGAGGAGAAAGACCATCAATTGGTTGTCTCCTCCATGCACCTCAAAGGAGCTAGGAATCAAACTTGCAGCCTAGGCGCATGCCTTTGACTAGGAATAGAACCTGAGACCCTTGGATGCACAGGGTGATGTTCTAACCATTGAACAACACCAGCCATAGCATGAAGTGCTTTTTTTGAAACCAAAATAGAGCAATGTTTCTTGAAAGTATTACTTGCAAATATTTTTTACAGTTTCACATCATACCATGACAACTTTCACTTGTACATATTACCTGTTCATTTCCTCCCTCATGTTTTTATAGTTGACATATTGTTTATACTACTATGCAATTCTCACATTTTAGAATATTGTGGAAGCTGCATATTTTAAAGCTGTGAAAAATAAGGGATTAAAACAAGTATTTTAACCCATCTGCTTCTTATCTATTTTCTTTTTGCTGATAAAATGCAGAACTAAGCAGAATTTGTAACATTATGGGGTGAAATAAGTTCAATTTATTAGACTGATCTCAGTGATGGCACTCAAGATACCTCACCTGCAGCAACTGCAGTTTTGTTTTGCCTCTTAAGGAATTTGCATTTGGAAGGCCATTGGGAGGTATATACAGCCTCTTAGTTGTACAGATTAGAGTCTTAGGCCTTATATGTCCTAATTCTGGTCCAGTGCTCTTTCTACCATCCATGCAGCCTCTGCACCCAGCCTGCAATTGGATTTCTAGTTAGACAGCCTTCTCTTTATGTTAATTGGTATAACTTTGCATAGAACACTATTAGACAGCCCCTCTGTCACTGATGATTTGCAGGTGCCTGTCATCCTTTCACTTTTTGTGCCTATGATTTGAGTTAACTAGCATGTTCTTTTTTATAGACTCACTCTACTAACTTTTTAAATAAATTAACAGACTTTATCAGACTTCTCATGGCCTGAATTCACTGTTATTGGTCAGTTAGTCTATAGTTGATGCCCTTTATGGCAATGATTTTACAATTTTTCCAGGAACCAAAGATTTGAATCTAACAGTCCCAACTTAATATTGCTTTCACCCAAGCTCCCTCTTTTTGCCTTTTCCTTTTCATTCTCTAGCTCCTGCCAGGTGGATACTTCTTATATTTCAGTATAATCCACATATTTAGTGATGGGCAACAAATTTAATAGTTTGGGCCTTTTCAAATGTGATTCTTTGACTTATATTTTAATTTTGTTTTCTCACTGGTAAAATGGGGTAACAATAACTGCCTCACAGAGTGGTCATAGAATTAAATGAGTATATATATTATATAATTAATAATAATATTAAATACCATTATTTTAACTTTTGACTGTTTTAGGACTCCAGTAGATTCAAATGTGAAGGTCCATGGTGTAGAAAGGAAATGTTACAACTACTTCGTTATTTTATGTTAATGTAGAGTTACCCTCCCTTTCTGTTTTTTAAATAGGTGCTAATATAGTTGTAGGTGCTGTAAGTAATAGAACAATTGTAGATTTTATAACTGATTGTAGTTAATGCTCTAGCTGAAAGACTGTCCATTTCTACTGTGAACTTTGACTTGCCTTTATAAAAGGATAAGCCACTTTATTTTCCTTGTCTGTAAGATTGGTGGAAAACTTCTTATGGTATTAAATGTCAGAAGAACGTAAGAGCTAGCTCAAGCCAAATATAGGACAATATGAGTTCAGAATGCCTTATAAGTCACTGCATAAAATAAGCAAGTAAAATGAATCAGGGGAATAGAGGAAATGTTCTTCATTACAGTAGAATGCCAACTAATAAATGTAGAAGGAATAATAAAGTTAGAAAAATCATTTTGTAATCGTTATAGTAATAATTGATTTGTGGAAGAATCAACAATGGAAAATTTGAAGTGTAACAGGATATTTACATAGTTTCAAAGCATCTCCCCACAGATTCCTTATACTTACAAAGATAATTATGATAGCTTTACAGTGAAGAGAGCTGGGGGAATACCTCCTTGACTAGGTGACCACCTCCTGATGTGAGGTGCCTAGAAAGGCACAGCAGCACCTCTGTGCTCTTCATATATGTATGTACACATATATGTATCCTGAATCTAACTATGAGGAAACATTAAACCAACTCAAGGAATTTTGAAAGACAGTTCTTCAAAAATATTAAGGCTGTGAAAGTAAACAACAGACCAAACTGTTCTTAACAGTGAGAGACTGAACAGACTTGACATGTGAGTGAAAGGCACGTCCTGGGCTGCGTCTGCATCAGGACTGGGTGATTAGTGAGATTGGAATACAGACTGTATTCCAGATAACAGTATTGTATGATTTTTAAGTTTTTTCAATTTGATCATTGTTTTGTGGTTGTGAAAGAAAATGTCCTTGTTTTAAAAATACATGCCGCCCTGACCGGTTTGGCTCAGTGGATAGAGTGTTGGCCTTCGGGTTTGATTCCGGTCAAGGGCATGTACCTTGGTTGCAGGCACATCCCCAGTAGGGGTTGTGCAGGAGGCAGCTGATAGGTGTTTCTCTCTCATCGATGTTTCTAACTCTCTATTCTTCTCCCTTCCTCTCTGTAAAAAAAAAAAAAAAAAATCAATAAAAAATATTTTAAATAAATAAATAAATAAATAATGTACATGCCAAAATATTTAGAATTCAAGGGACACAATGATATCTGTAGCTCAGTCTCAAATGGTTTAGAAAAAGATACAGAGCAAGCAAATAGAGGAAAATGTTAATTGTTGAATCTGAGTCAAGAGTATACTGGAATCATTTGTACTAATCTTGCAACTCCTGTACATTTGAAATAATTTCAAAATACTTTCTCTTTTCCCTTTTTCAAAAGAGCTTGATCTCTAGTAGGGGTCATACAGGAGGCAGCTGAATGATGTTTCTCTCTCAGTGATATTTCTATCTATCCCTCTCCCTTCCTCTCTTTCTAAAGTCAATAAAAACAATAGCAGTGTTATTTATAATAGCTAAGATCTGGAAACAGCCCAAATGCCCATCAGTCAATGAATGGATTTTTAAAATGTACATTTACGCTATGGAATATTATGCAGGTGTAAAAAGGAAAGATCTCTTAACCTTTGAGACAGAGAAAGACAAGTACATGATCTCATATGTGGTATCTAGTGAACAGAATAAATTGATGAACAAAAAATATCCAGAGACATTGAAGCATGCAACAGACACATGTATTTCAGAGGGAAGGGGGTGAAGTGGACAGGAAAAGGTTAAAAAATGAGCTTATGTGCATAGATGCATAGCTCACGGATGAACAGACAAAAGTTGGGGAGGCCTGGAGAGGGGAAGAGAGTGGAGTAGAGGTAGTCAATGAGGGGGTCGAGGGAGGGAAAGGGGAACATTTATAATAACTTTAAACAATGAAGATAAAATTTTTGAAGAGAATAATTTAAAAAATGGTTTTAGTGATTTGAGAGAGAGAGAGGAAGGGAGAAGGGAGAGAGAGAAACATTGATGAGAGGGAAACATCTATCAGCTGCCTCTTGGACACACCCTACTGGGGACTGAGCCCACAACCCCCGTATGTGCCCTGACCAGGTATGGCACCTGCATGGCCCCTTGGTGCACAAGACCATGCTCAGCTGAATGAACCATGCTGACCAGGGCTCAAAATACTTTTTTTGAAACCTGTATTCAGAGGAATTGCTAAATTCTATAAAGAGTAGAATGCTACTTTCATCATTAAAATAGTATAGTGGGTTCAAAGTCTCCTGGGTAACTAGATCTTTCTTCATTTTTTTCTACTTGTATTTTGGTTAGTTGTCACAGGATGCCTGTTGAAAGTAGCTAGGATTAGAATTTTTAATACACCCAGTTACCTCTGCTTTCTCTATAATTCTGTTGCAGAAAAGAGTTAAGTATATTGATGATATTAAGTCTTAAAATATTCATAATATAGTATTCACCTTACACTAAGGATTTACTTAAATAGTGGCTTTTTTTAAAGCATGGTTATACAACCTGGTTTTATTTATTTATTTTAAATATATCTTTATTGATTTCAGAGAGGAAAGGAGAGGTAAAGAGAGACAGAAACATCAATGAAAGGCAATCATTGATTAGCTTCCTCCTTTCGACCCCCACACAGGATTCACCCCGAAATCCGGGCATGTGCCCCTGTCAGAAATCTAACTGTGACTTCCTGGCTCACAGTCCACGCTCAACCACTTAGCCAAGCTGGCCAGACAGGCATTATTGGCTTTTCTTCATCTTCTGAGGAAATTTATAGTATCTTTCTTTTGCCTTTGTTCTAGCCTATTTCTTGGCTTCTGGTGACTGATCTAATCTGTTAAGGAATGTTAATTTAAAAGGAAAGGTGTTAATTAACCTATTTTATACATTACTCTGTGAGCACTAATTGCTCTTATTTTTCTTCATCTTGTTCCTGACATACCAAAGGCTTTTAATTCATTTTGATTCTGTATTTATACACTGTCTTAAAGGGTGCATATTATTTATTGTCCAAACATTTTAAAACCACCAAATGAAACTGATTATGCTGTAGGTAAATTTACCCAGGTTTTATGTTTAAAATAGTCTAGGTAGAACAATTATTTTATTTTTTTTTTTGTATTTTCAAAGGGAAAAGGATTGATAAAACAAAAATAGAGGCAGTCACTTGTTGTTGAACCCACAAACAATGAAAACAAAATATTGGTTAATATGGCTAAAGCAATATAATAATATATCTCCTTACTCTGTAATTTCTCTTTAAAAATAATGTGGCCCTGACCTGTGTAGCTCAGTGGTTAGAGGGTTGACCTTTGTACCAGAAGATCAAGGGTTCAATTCCTGGGCAAGAGCACATGCTGTGGGAGGCAAGTGATCCATATGTTTCTCTCACATCAGTGTTTCTCTTTCTCCTCTCTCTACCCTTCCTCCTCTTCCACTCTCTTTAAAAATCATTGGGAAAAATATCCTCATTCCTTGGGAGAGGTTTAAAAAGATAAATAATGTGCAGTTAGATGAATTTCAAATGACACAGCAGTAATTGTGATACTTTGAAAAATACAGAGTACCTATTGCTACTATAACTCAACTGTTATAACCTAGAAAGAAATGTGTGAAACATTACTATATTAACTATTCTTTATGTATATTTGAAGGCATAAGGTATATCCCATTTAGAATTTATGTACTTAAATGTTTTATTGAGGTATAACTTGCATATAGTAAAATTCTTCAATTTTAAGTGTACAATTTCATGAATTTTGACAAGTGTAAATGTAACCACCTCCACAGTCAAGATACAGAACATTTCCATCTCCATAAAAGGTTCCCTAGTGCTCCTTTACCCAGTCCAGCCTCTAGTGACTCTGATCATTTTCTCATAGTGTGTTGGCCTGTTCTAGACTTTCATATAAATGAATCATATGGAATGTAGATTTTTGTGTCTGGCTTTGAATTGTAAATGCTTTTAATATTCTATATATTAGGAGGTTTTGACGTCTTGAAAATCTTTCTGAGTGGAGAGAGACTGTTCCTCCCTGGGCTGGCCAATTTTTAGAGATAGCAAAGGACCAGATTGAGCCTGCCTTTGATATGCAAACTTAAGACGATATGGTATTTATAATGGAATATTACTCAGCCATAAAAAAAGAATGAAGTCTTGCCACTGGCAACATGTATGGACCTAAAGGGTATTATGCTAAGTGAAATAAATCTTGGTCTGTTTCTAATGATTGATTTTTTTAGTCCTGGTTGTTATTTTCCTGCTACTTTTAATACCTCATAATTTTTAGTGGATGCTACATATTGCAAATCTTATGATTTAGGATACTGTGCTTCATTTTGTTTCTTTTAAAAGAATGATGGACTGCCCCGGCTGGGTGACTCAGTGATTGGAGTGTCCTCCTGGACACCAGAAGGTTGGGGGTTTGATTCCTAGTCTGGGTACATATATTGATCGATTGCCACCTGCACGCCTCTACTGGGGATTGAGCTCACAACCGGGGCTTCTGCCCTTGACCAGAATCGAACCTGGGACCCTTCAGTCTGCAGGCCCACGCTCTATCCACTGAGACAAACCAGCGAGGGTTATTTTTATGCTTTCTTAAGTTACTTGTGATTAGTTTGATCCTTTTGAGTCTTGCTTTTAAGCTTCAGTGGGGTGTATAGAATAGCCTTTTAGCCCCATTACAAAACTAGTATGCTTCCAGAACCCTACTAGATACCCCTTTTATTAAGAAAGGCTTTCTACTCACCCTAGTAGAACCAAAAACTAGTCCCAGCTCTGTCTGGGCTCCGTTCAGTTTACGGCTGTCTGAGAGTTCGTTCTCTAGCTTCATAGAGTTCCAGCCCACATGTGCAGATAGTACCTGTTCTGCAAAATATTCCAGGGGACTCCTCTACAGATGCCCAGAATTCTGTTTCTGTGCAGCTCCTTCCTCTTTTGTATTTTGCTATTCAGATCCTTACCACTTCGGCCTCTCTGAACTCCAATATCTTGCTCATCAGTTCAGCAAAATTCTTGGGCTCTTTTTGAATTTCCTTAACTGCATTGCAGCTTGGAAATTTCCTTCAGTCAGTAAGCTCTGGCAAATGTAGGACTCACCTGGATTGTTTCTCTCTGAGATCATAGGTCTTTTTTTAAATATATTTTATTGATTTTTCACAGAGGAAGGAGAGGGATAGACAATCAGAAATATCAATGGGAGAGAAACATCGATCAGCTGCCTTCCGCACACCTCCAACTGGGTATGTGTCCGCAGCCAAGGTACATGCCCCCGACCAGAATCGAACCCGGGACCTCTCAGTCCGCAGGCCGACGCTCTATCCACTGAGCCACACCGGTTCGGCTGAGATCATAGGTCTTTACTGCAGTTGTCCAGTGTCTGAAAAACAGTTCTTTCATATATTTTGTCCAGTTCCTAGTTGTTTATGTTTAAAGGGCAATTTCCATAGTAATTAATTCTTCATAGGCTAAAGAGAAACTAGTATAAAGTTTATACATTTCATACTTTTTTAGAATAATCAGAAGAAATAAATTTTGTTCTTTTAACTAGTTCACTCCATCTTCTCTGTACTCCCTTTTCTGAATTTTTATTTACTATAGAACTCTAATGTAGCATGTATCCTTAATTTATTTACCAGTTAGAGCATCTCAAAATACAGGTTCATGCTAGATTTTACAATTTCTCTTAATAGTGGGAAGGTGTTTTTATACAGTGCATGTTTTTTTTTTAATTGATGTATAATTGATACATATCAGTTTCAGGTATACATGTCTTTATTGTTATTTATTAACTAATTTCTATCCTAAGGCTAACTGGCCTATTTTTTGAGCATTACAGGTGAGACCTCTCTCTCTCTCTCCCCCCCCCCCCCTTTTTTTTTTAATCCTCACCCAAGGATATGTTACTGATTTTAGGAAAAGAGAGAGAGAGAGAGACATGTATGAGAGAAACATCAATCAATTGCCTCTGGGTACGCCCTGACCAGATATCAAAACCACAGCCTAGGTTATGTGCCCTGATCCGGAATCAAGGCACATACCTTTTTGGTGTATGGGACGATGCTAACGGAACCGCCCAGCTGGGACAGACCTCTCTCTCACTCACCTCACAAATAGAGGGTACTCTGGTTGGCGTGGCTCGGTGGCTGAGTGTTGACCTACAACCAGGAAGGAGGACACAGTTCGATTCCCTGGCAGGGCACGTGCCTGGGTTGCAGCCGATCAATGATTCTCTCTCATCATTGATGTTTCTCTCTCTCTCTTTTTCCCTTTCTCTTTGAAATGAATAAAAATAGATTAAAACAAAACAAATTGAAAAAACAAATATAGGGTGTCCTAAAAAGTATATGCACATACTTTGAATGATTATAGAGACAGTGTTTATTAAAATACATTTCATTTTCAGAATTGAGCTATCAGCTGTTAAGTGTTTATATGTTTTTGTGGACACCCTATATATAACAGCCCTGGATCACTGGAGAGGCTTAGTGGATTCATGTGTTGTTGGGGGTTTTTAGTGTTTTGTTTGTGTGTGTTTTTTTCCGTTGCTTTGTGCTTATTTTCCTGGGCTAGATTTGTTCTTTGTCTGCCTATAATTCTTGTTGTTGTCACTTGTAACTTAACTCAGTATTTGTTTGCTGCTGTTCTCATCTTGTTCACTGGAATAACGCGTAATTTAAAACGTGACCACAGAGCCCGGGCTGGATGGCTCAGCTGTTGGAGCGTCTTCCCGCGCACCCAAAACTTGTTTCAGGTTTCGCCCCTGGTCCGGGCAACCAGTCAGGCTTTCTCTCTCACATCAGTGTTTTCTCTCCGCCCCCCCTTGTTTTTCTTCCTTCCCCTCCTGGTCTAAAATCAATAAAGATATCCTTAGGTGAGGATTAAAAAAGTAACCACATGAACAGTGTTTTAATTGTCTGACTTCCCCCTCCAGATGGTATAGCTGTATGCTGGGAAAGAAATGCAGCCTTGCTCCTCTGAAAGAAGAACTTCGAGTACAAGGGGTAAGCCTTCCTCCTTACTGTTTCTTGTGTATCTGCTGTGTTTTTTTGTTTTGTTTTGTTTTGTTTTGTTTTTTATTGATTTTTACAGAGAGGAAGGGAGAGGGATAGAGAGTTAGAAACATCGATGAGAGAGAAACATCCATCAGCTGCCTCCTGCACACTCCATATTGGGGATGTGCCCACAACCAAGGTATGTACCCTCGACCGGAATCGAACTTGGGACCCTTGAATCCGCAGGCTAATGCTCTATCCACTGAGCCAAACTGGTTAGAGTGTGTATCTAATGTTGATGGCAGTTGGAGTATAGGATTTTCTTTTATACCTTAAATCTTTAAATGGGTTTTTGTTTTTGCTTGTTTATTTTTTAATTTGGGAGCCAAAAGGGACTTTTCACAAATTATTTAAATAAGGCCTTGTTTGACAATTGCTTAAAACAAAGAAAAAGTGGGGAAACAGGATGAGTAGACTGTCAAGAGAAAAACTAAAAAATTTTAAAAACCTGATGTTGCTGGCTGGTGTTGCTCAGTGGATTGAGCATCGTCCATGCACCAGGAGGTCACTGGCTTGATTCCCGGCCAGGGCACATGCAGGTTGCAGGCTTGATCCTCAATAAGGGGGTGCAGGAGGCAGCCAATTGATGTTTCTCTCTCATCAATCTTTCTGTCTCTCTCTAAAATAAAATTTAAAAAATATATAAAACAACCTGGTGTCTACCTGCCACATCTGACTCCTTTATAACTACAGAAACTCAAGGCTACATACCTTAAGAAAATTAAGTCTGGCTTATGCGACTAGTTATCAAAAAAACCACCTAGAACCAGACGAACCTCAGTACAGTTTGTATCTCTCGATGGTGCAGTTCACATGATTTCAGCCCCTTGCTTTTGTTTTAAAAAGCATGTGGCAAATAAATACTCTCCCACCCCTCTCATCACCCGTCCCAGTTTATGGTATTTTGGCATGAGTAAGCCTGAGCAGGATGACTTTCCAGAGAGATTTGATATTGGGTCAGAGGTAGAAGCTGTTTCTGACTTTTGGTTTCTCTATAACATTCTACTTATCCTACGTTCCCTACCACACTTTTTCTTTGTTAAAATTATAACAGCTATAAAGTCGTTCATTTTCTTTCTTAAAATCTGGTAGACAAAAGGGAGACTATATAGGTGTGTCTAGTCATTTGGTGGATTTCTTTCTTACAAAAAAAAAAAAAAAACCCAACAACCATTCAAATCGTTTTACCAATGCTGCTTTGAAGAGCTATGTTTTGGATGTTTCATATATTTGGATCTCAAGCCAGAACTATAAATTTTTTCTTATGTTTCATGGGAGGGAAAAATGCCACAACTTTGTTGAGAAATAATTTATTCATTGATTATTAGGCAGCTATGCATAATTGTTTTGGGACACAATTTCACTTGAAGCAGCAGTCAGAAACATATTGTAGAATGACTGCTATTTGAGGAGATGCTGTGTTTGTTGGTTTCAGGTTCCTAAAGTCACCTACACTGAATTCTGTCAAGGTCGGACAATGAGATGGGCCTTAGCTTGGAGTTTTTATGATGACGTAACAGTACCAGTAAGTACAGACCTTGTTTTAGCTTCTCCAAATGCCAGCACATCGTGGGTTTTAGTAGGTCATAAATGAACTAAATTTTTTCTTTCCTGTTTTTCTTAACTTTGCTCCAAATGTTTGCATCAGAATGAAAAGTGGTTGTAAACATGACATAGTCCTGGAAGGCTGACGATGGTAACTGTGGAGCCTTTTTCATGGTTTGGTGCAAGACAGTGATTCTTGTTCAGTAAACAAATTAATTGGAAATACATCTTTTATGAATTAAAAATGCAGATAATATAACTTGTAGAAATACCTTGTGGCGGATATAAGTACTCTGTTATACATTCCTCAGAAATTTAATGGGCCATGGCTGGTGTTGCTAAGTGGTTAGAGCATTTGGCCCATGCACCAAAGGGCTATGGGTTCGATTCCCAGTTAAGGGCGTGTACCTGGGTTGCAGGTTTAATACCTACCTCTGGTTGAGGTGTGTGCAGGAGGTAACCAATTGATGTGTCCCTCTGAGGTCAATGTTTTTGTTTTCTCCCCTTCCCACTCCCTTTTCCTCTCTCTCTCTCTTCCTCCCCCGGTCCTGCTCCCTCCCTTCTGCTCTAAAAATCAATGAAAAAAAATAAATATCCTCAGGTGAGGTTTAACCTCAACAACAACAAAATTTAAATAGAAGTATGTTTTCCTTTACTCACTGCTGCTTTCCTACAGTACCTATCTCTTCAGGTTCCTGGTTGAACATAGAAATTTGCCATTTGGGGTTTGATTTGTAACACTTAGAACCCTTCACTAAAGTGATCCCTATCTTGGCTTTAAGATTTGCACTAGAATATTGATCAATTTTGAATCTAGGTGATAGGTCATTATCTTATTCTTTCTACTTTGTGTATGCTTGAGCTTGGAACATTTTTGTAGTAGAATATTTTACAAAGTGATTTGTTCCACAAACTTCTTGTCCTATGTGCTGCTCTATATAAAAGGAAAGTGCGAATTCATGAGACTGAGTAAATTCCCTAGGCTGTACTGAGAAGTCAGAATGGAATAGCATCTGCCCAGCCTGCTGAGGCTCAGGGTTAAGCATCAACCTATGAACCAGGAGGTCACGGTTTGATTCCCGGTCAGGGCGTATGCCTGGGATGCGGGCTTGATCCCCAGTGTAGAGTGTGCAGGAAGCAATTGACCAGTGACTCTCCTCATTGATGTTTCTGTCTCTCTGTCCCTTTCCCTTTCTCTCTGAAATTAATAAAAATATATTATTGTTTTTAAAAAGAATAGCATCTGTTTTCACATTTCCTTCATAAAGTGATTGACTTACTGTTTTTTTGGGACGGTTGTTTTGTTTTCATTTACCAATTCTGTCAAATTTTAATATTTTGCCATATTTGCTTCAGATCTTTTTTATTTATTTAATTCTTCATTGTTGAAAGTATTAGATATGTCCTCTTTTGCCCCATTGCCCTCTCCCCAGCCTGCCCTTGACCCCCCCAACCCAGGCTTTCTTTGCCCATAGCCTCCTGTCTTAAGTTTATGCGCACTTGGCTCTGTCTGTGCTCCTCTTGCCCATAGTAATGATGGAGGCCTGCCCGGTCCTTCAGGTCTCTAATCCCTTGCCCATGTAATAGGATCGTTCTCAGTGCTCCTCTCCAAATGTGTTGGCTGCTCGTGGTCTCTAAAGTCATCTTAAATGTCGCTGTGTCTCCGATTCTCTTTCCCTCCTCTAATAGGGCAGAGGAGGAGAGACATGCAGAAGTACAAGCAGACAGTTTGCAGATGTTTCTGAGTACATCAGCTCGAATTTGAAACTGAGCTTGTCCTTCCTAATATTCTGCTGGTTTGAAAAGTTTCCCAGTCACGTTTGAATGGCCTGAGCCATGAAAGCCTAGGTCCGCCTCTGTATAATGACTACAATAGGATATGTTGAGATTAGAACTTGAAATATTCACTGGTTACAAAGATGTTTCTGCTTTTTGGACCTCCCTCCCTTATCTTTCATCTTCTAGAATACCAGGGCTTTAACACCATATTGTTAAAAATCATTACTAACGCCTTGGGTTATTCCTATGCAGACACTAACAGCTGCAGGGAAGTGGAGCTGCACCTGCTCCCAAATGCTTTCTGTGTGACTTGCTTCCCACATTTGTTTGCACCCCCCGATGGAAGAGCTAATAATGAGCTCTGACACTCTTCCCACCATCTCAGACCAGGTCTGCCCTCGTCTTCTTGGAATAGTAGCTTTTTCAGACCAGAGTACCAAAGGGCACTATGTTTCTGTGTTAGCAAAATCAGCTGACTTTGAAAAGGAACCTTCTAAGCTTCCCTCCTTGTTTTTCTGTCTTTGGGCAATCCTTGAGCCTTATTCGTAGATTTAACCATCAAAGAATGCCTGTTGCTAAGGGTCTTGGATTTCTTCCATGCCAGAGTACTCATCCCTCCCCAGCACTAACCCAACCCAAAGCTGTTCATAATGCATTCCCAAGTGTTCCATTAGGTGCACTGAAACTGCTACAGGGAAAATGGCAATTTCTGATTTGTGGTAACCCAGCAACAGTTTCTTAGCACTGGTGCCCTTGATGAGCAACTGCTTTCCCAGGGCTAGTCCCAGGGTACTCCTGAGGTTTTTAGTGGGTTGTCCTCTTAGTTCATCTTCCCTCTGCTGGACCTTTTCTCACCCATTGCTTTTTTAAAGGAGTTTCTATCACCTGATTTTCCCCTTCTTGCTCCTATAGTGGGTGGGGAAGGAAGAGGATGCTGCTTTAGATGAGGAGTGGAAGCCAAGAACTAGAGCTAGTTAGGCAGAAATATTGACCTACTTTCCAGCCCCTCACCCCCAGTCCGGCCTTTTTAGGGTAAATGTGTGAGTTACTATGGCAACTTCTGTTTTCACTTATCTCAGACCTAACTGACTCCTTTCTGTTGGTGCTGAATGGTGAAAAATTCTAATTCACTGCTGATTCAGTGCCCACACTAAGCCATTGCTTTTGTCTGTATTTATTTTAGTAACAATAAGATGAGTCCTAGTGTTGATAGAATTTAGTACAATCATTTTTGACTGATGATGAATATAAAGAAGCATCTTGTAAAGACTGCTCTTTACAGAATTTTAACAAGCCACTTAGAATTCCTTTGTCCCAGATTCTCTTCTCATTGCTTCAGGCGTTACTTTAGCTTTCAGAAGTTAGACGCTTGTTGAAAGAAAAAGGAAAAGTAATATTAGTGGCTCTAGCAAGCTGTGCACTCTTGGTATAAGCATTGCAACTCTGGTTTTAGAAAATTCTTCCTCTGCATTCAAGGTATTTCCTGGGATTTTCCCGTCTAGAGTGTAATAACCAGAGGACCTTTTGGAGACCAGAGGGAGGGAAGGGTCGGATGGAGGGAAGGGGTCACATTGATTAGGTAGCCTTGTTAGTGTCAGAGTTTGGGGGTGTCCTGACAGTGCTCTACTTTTTTTTTTTTAATAACCACACCAAGTTAGTGGGATGCCTTTTATTTAGAAGTCCTTTTTAATTTTTTTTTTTTTTATTGATTTCAGAGAGAAAGGGAGAGGGAGATAGAAACATCAATGATGAGGAAGAATCATTAATCAGCTGCTTCCTGCACGCCCCCTGCTAGGAATCAAGCCCGAAACCCCAGCATGTGCCGTGACCGGGAATCCGACTGCGACGCTCAATCCCTGGGCCACCGAGGCCAGGCTCCATAGACTTTCAGACTAGTTCCAGGTAGACGAGGGGTTCCTTTAGGCGTCCCAGAGGGTGACAGTTGGGGGCAACATCAGGTTGGTACTGTAGGCCTCACTCTCATTTTATCCAGAGATGATCTGCTTTTAGCAATTTTATGTATTGATTATATTTGTTTAAAGGATTTGCTGTTAAGAAATGGTTTGAAAACCAGTACTGTACCAAGTTATACATTATAAAATAGATATGATGATTAGGGAGCTGAGCTCTTGAGCAAAACCAAAGCTAAGGATGCTCTTCTTATTTACTTTTCTTATTCATTGTGGTAATACCAAAGACACCATTTTCTATTCCTTATGATGATTAGTTTTATGGGAGAGAAAAACATGAAGGATTGATTCAGAATTGTATTTGAGTGCAAAAATGAATTGTAGGTACCAGAATGGTTGAAAGAGTTCAGAAAAGGCAGCTTTTCAAGCTGGGCTTATCAGAGATGACGTCATGGAGGAGAAATTGTTGTCTGACTTGTAGTTGGTGCTCAGTATTTTCCTGAATGTGGAAAGGAATGATGTACAACAAGCATGCTAGACTCGTGGCTCACGGGCTGCGTGGGACCCACAACAAATATTTTTGTGGCCCAGCCAATATAGTGATATGTAAGAAACGTTTTAATAAAAATTTCATAACTTAATTTTTACAATATCCAGTTATACATAATTATTATTTTTTAATATATTTTAATTGATTTTTTTTACAGAGTGGAAGGGAGAGGGATAGAAAGTCAGAAACATCGATGAGAGAGAAACATCGATCAACTGCCTCCTGCACACCCCCTACTGGGGATGTGCCCGCAGCCAAAGTACATGCCCTTGACCGGAATCGAACCCGGGACCCTTTAGTCCGTAGTCCTACGCTCTATCCATTGAGCCAAACCGGTTTCGGCTGTTATACATAATTATTAATAACGAACTACAGTGTTCGTAAATGACTGATTACTATAATCGTGTTGCATTCATTTCCCTTACGTGCCTCACATGCAGGTGCAACATTGCAAGTAGGACATTAATAGATTTAGTAGATATGAAGCACTAGATGTAGTCTTTGTTGTTTGAATGGTTTACTTCACACACATTGTGATTTTATTGAAAACTGACAACAATTAAGTAAATTAGATGGTATTATTCCTGCTTACCAGATGAGTGAACTGGAGGCTCTAAAAAGACAGGTTGGAACCCAGATCAGTGTGACTTCACAGCCTATCCTCTTAGTCACTCTGATACTCTGCTTTCCAAAGTACTGCTTCTGGTTTCAGTCTGGCTGCGTGATAACCTGCTCATGCAGGCCTGCATCACCTTGCTTGTAGGCCTCTCTTCTCCTGTAAGAGTCACTTGGTCTCATCCTTTAGCTCATCATTCTGCTCAAAACTTCTGAGTGTCTGCTTCCAGTGAGAAGTATAGCTCATTTGGCTCCTTGGACTTCCCAGATCTGTCCTTAACTTTCCCTTCCATCCTAATCACTTCTTATATTTCTGACTGTACATTCTTCTCCGATATTGGCCTCCACTGACTTCTCATGATGCCAGAGTCATAGCTCACAGTCTGCTCTCTGTCTGGCTCTTCCCTTGGACTTCCCTCTACTGCAGCCCAGGTCAATTCCAGTTTCTGCATAAAGCCTTCTTAACCATTCAGCCCATAGAAACCTCTGGACTTGTATTTGTATTTTCCATAACCTTCTTTGTGACATAGTTTGTATTGGTAATTTGTTTAACTCTGGCATGATGGATCACACCAAAACTATTGGCATGGTGTATAGAAAATGCCTTTTATGAGCTGGCCTCTACCTAGCTTTATGTTGAGCAGGTTACTTAACTTCTTTAAGCTTCAATTTTCTCACTTATAAAATGGGAGTTAAATAATAATACCTACCACGTAGGGTTTTGAGAATTAAATGTACTTAACACAGTGCCTGTAAAATATACTCTATTGTCATTTTCCACCATTTTTTCCTCACCCCCACTCCCCATATTTGATGTTTTAATAATGTTGAGCTACTTTTTTTTTTTTTTTTTTTTTACATAAAGAGAATGTCTAATCCATCCGGCGTGGCTTAGCAGTTGAGCACTGACCTAGGAACCAGAGGTCACAGTTTGATTCCTGGTCGGAGCACATGCCCGGGTTGCCGGCTCGATCCCAATGTGGGGTGAGCAGGAGGCGGCCAGTCAATGACTCTATATCATCATTGATGTTTCTATCTCTCTTCCTCTCTGAAATCAGTAAACATGTTTTTTTTAAAAGAGACAGAGAGAATGTCCAGATAGTCACTAGATAACTGAAAATTGCCTGGAGATTCTAAAGCTTGCCCTGACGCTTCCTGAGCTGCTGTTGGGATCCTTCTCCTGTCTCCATTATAGTACTTTGTCCATATTCCCGTCATTGTATCTTTTATGTGGCACCAATCTAGCATAGTGTCTGGTCCTCAAATAATTGTTAAATGATTCTCAGACTGAAGTACTAGCTGTAGCAGAAAACAGTTACTGACAAACCCCTGAGCATCCAGGTGACAATAAAGAAGTTCCTAGGCAGCATTCAATGTTCATGAAATTCCTCTTTTGAAAATCTGTTTGGATTTTGGCCTGGCCGGTGGGGCTCAGCAGTTGAGGGTTGACCTAGGAACCCCGAGGGTCACCAGTCTGACTCCCAGTCAGGGCACTTAGCCAGGCTGGGGCTCTGTCCCCGGGGGAGTGTTGCAGGAGGCAGCCAGTTGATGACTTCCTCCTTCATCAGTGTTTCTTCTATCTCTATCCCTCTCCCTTTCTCTCGCTCTAAAAATCAATAAAAATATTTTTTAAACTAAATTAAATCTATTTGAATTTTGTATTCTACTCCATAATAATGTTTTTATTTTCACTTTTTAAAGGTTAAATAATTTTAATATTGAGTCAAATTGACAATCTGAGAAGATACACTATATTTATCATTTAGTTCCATTGCTGTTTTTACAAAGTATGACAAGTAATAAGGTTAATTTTATAAATAATTAAAAAGATTAATTCTATTTTTTATAGAATTATTTCTTTTCTTTTTTTTTCCTTTTTTCCCCTTTCAGTTTTACCTTTGTCTTCCCAAATTGCAGCTTACAGAATTAACTACAATACTACATTAGTATGTAATCATTTTATTTCTTCTTCTTAGATTGTCACTTTTTATTGAATTACTAGAGGGCTGGGTGCATGAAAATTCTTGCACTGGAGGGAGAGTCTCTCAGCCCGGCCTGCCCCCTCTCACAGTCTAGGAGCCCTCAGGGGCGGAAGGCGACCTGGCAATCAGGGGAAGGCAATGCCCTATCGCACCTGTGCTGCTGCTGCTACTGCTGGCAGTGCAAGCCTTGGCCAGCCCTGGTTACCTGATCCTGGGTGGCCGGGCAGCCACCATCGAAGGTTTGCCTGCGCCTCAGGCAGGCCCTGGGGGGCTGAGAGGAATGGGGGACTCCAGAGGCAGGCGCACGGAGCTGGGGAGACTGGGTGCTGCCATCTTTGAGGGCAGGGAAGTCACTTAGCATATTTCCTCCTTATTAGCTATGGGCACCGTCATCTTTGAGAGTGGGGCAGTCAATTAGCATATTCCTTATTGGCTGTGGGTGCCACCATCTTTGTGATGGTGTGAGGGTCGGTTAGCATATTCCGTCTTTATTAGATAGGATAACTTGACATGTGCATGTTCATTGGCACCAGTCACCCCACACCTGCCCCCAAAGTGGTAGGTCTTATACTTATTCTATTGCTGTTTATCAAACCATTTTATTTGGGTTTCAGTTTCTAATTATTTTTAATTCCTAAAGGAACTCTCTTTTTGGAGTTTAGGATTTTTGTTAAAATTGCTTTCAAAGCCCACATAGCTAATTTGAAATATTATCCAAAATAGAATACCTCTGTGCTTTAAAAGTGAGTTTGATTTTTTTTTTTTAATAGCTGGAAGATATTTCTTAAAACTGTTAGATGGTTTCTTAAAGTAATGTAATCACTGGCCCTTCAAGGTGACTTTTAAGGCCAAGGCCTTCCCTTGAACATGAACATGCTGCTTGACTTAAATGTTAACTTAAAAACCGAGTTTGCCCAGCCAGTGTGGCTCAACAATGGAGCGTCGACCCAGGAGCCAAGAGGTGGGAAGTTCCGTGCAGGGCACATTGCAGGCTCGATCCCCAGGAGGGGGTGTGCAGGAGACAGTCAATTGATGATGTTCCTTTCTCATTGATATTTACATCTCTCTGTGCCTCTCCCTTCTCTCTCTGAAATATCAATAAAAATATTTTAAAAATAAAAATCAAGTTTGTGCAATTTATTTATGCCACAGACATCTTGATTTATCCATTAATTTAGAAGCTTCCTAGGGGCAGGAATCATACATTCATTCATTCATTCAATTTTTTTTTTTTTGAGCAGTATATGGTAGTTGGCACTTAATATTTACTGAACAGATGTATGTCTAAACTATTAAGCTTTTTTCCTAACTTCCTTCTTTCATTAGAAAAGAGGGAATTAAATTCAAGGTACTGTTTTGTTTCAGCTTTTAGCATTGATTTTAGAGAGAGAGAGACGTTGATTTGTTGTTCCAGTTATTTATGCATTCACTAGAGACCTGGTGCTCGAAATTCATGAATGGGGAGCGGGGAATGTCCCTTAGCCCAGCCTGTACCCTCTCTAATCTGGGACCCCTCGAGAGATGTCTGATCCTAAAAGGATTGGGCCTAAATGGGCAGTCAGACATCCTTCTCACAATCTAGGACTGCTGGCTTCAAACTGCTCACCTGCCTGCCTCCCTGATTGCCCCTAACTGCTTCTGCATGCTAGCCTGATCATCTGCTAACCACTACCCTGTCAGCCTAATTAATGTCTAACTGCTCCCCTGGCAGCCTGTTTGTCCCCAACTTCCCTTCTCTGCCAGCCTGGTCACCCATAACTGCCCTCCCCTGCAGGCTTGATTGCCCCCTACTGCCCTCCCTTACAGGCCTGGTCCCTCCAAACTGCCCTCCGATGCTGGCCTTATGGCCCACAACTGCCCTCCCTTGCAGGGCCTGGAACCTCCCAACCGCCCTCCCCTGCTGGCCATCTTGTGTCCACATGGGGGCAGGATTTTTTACCACATGGGGAAAGCCCTCTTGTGTGTTGGAGTGATGGTCAATCTGCAAATACTCTTTTATTAGATAGGATAGAGGCCTGGTGCATGGGTGGGGGCCAGCTGGTTTGCTCTGAAAAGTGTCCCAGATTAGGGTGGGGGTTCCCTTGGGGCGAGGGGCCTGTGGAGGTTTGCAGGCCAGCCACGCCCCTCCTCCCCCCCCCCCCCATGACCCAAGTGGAGGCCCTGGTATCTGGGATTAATCTATGTCTACAATTGAAACTTTGTAGCCTGGAGAGGAGCCAAGCCTTCTGCTCGCTCTGGGGCGGCAGCCATTTCTGTTTGAAACTTTGTAGCCTATGGTGGAGGCCTAGGCAGGCAGCGGCAGGTGGAAAGCTTGCCTTCCTCTGTTGCCAGAGAAACCAAAGCCTTCCTCATGCTCTCAGTGGCGGCAGCCAACTTGGTTGGGGTTTATTTGCATAATCTGCTCCTGATTGGCTGATGGGCGTGGTGAAGGTATGGTCTAATTTGCATATTACTCTTTTCTTGTATGGAATTGGTTCTTTTTTATTGATTTTTTTTTTCCCTACAGAGAGGAAGGGAGAGGGATAGAGAGTTAGAAACATCAATGAGAGAGAAACATCGATCAGCTGCCTCCTGCACAACCTTACTGGGATGTGCCTGCAACCAAGGAACATGCCCTTGACCGGAATCAAACCTGGGACCTTTCAGTCTGCAGGCCAATGCTCTAACCACTGAGCCGAATCAGTCAAGGCACAAGAGCAACGTTGGTTTTTCTTGTATGTGCCTTGACTGGAGAGCTACCTGACCAGGGCTGGTTGTGTGTGTGTGTGTGTGTGTGTGTGTGTGTGTGTGTGTGTGTGTTTTGTTCTTTTTAAATGTTTCATTTTGGTAAATATTTTAGAAAATATGGATAAGTTTTTTAAGGAAGAAAAGAAAATTACCGTAATTCCTACCAGCCATAGGTAACCACTGTTAACAATTTTAAGTATGTGCTTTACATACTTTAAAGAAAGAGTAGTTTCTTCTTTAAATTTAAATTCATACATAAAGTTACACAGCAAATAGTACAAAAGAATTTATGGTAAAAGCAAACTTAGCTCCATCACAACTTTTTTTTATAACATCCCACTCCCCAGAGAGAACATATATTTTAGTAGATTCTGTTTTCTATTGTGGTGCCCCCATCTCTCTTGATCTGTGCTGTCCAATATGCTGGCCACAGTGCATTGACTTTAAATTCAAATTAAATTAAGTTAAAAATTTAGTTTCTCAGCTCAGTCTCACCAGCTACATTTCAAGTGTTCCAATAGCCACATGTGGCTAGAAGCTACCATATTGATCAGCACAGATGCAGAACATTTCTATCATCACAGAAAGTTCTTTTGGATAACAGTGTCTAGATAAAAATTTGCTTTTATCTTTACTTCTTCATTTGTGAACTTTAAACAGTTTTAATTGCCTTGATTTTGTTTCTATTCATAAATAATTTGATAAACTTAAAAAAATTAAAAGATATGTGCTTTTATTAAGTCATATTTGTATAGATTTAAATCTTAATGACTTATTTACCAGTAACCCAGATTCCTCTCATGCTCACTCCTAATTACTAGCCCCTACCTCCTGTTTATCTATAGTATCTGGTTTCTTTTAAGCAAATTATGCCTGTGGGATTCATCCACATTGGTGCTGAACAGAGTTTGTCTTTTAGAATAGTATTACTACATCATTTGAATATACTACAGTTTATCCATTCTACTATTTAGAGACATTTGAGTTGTTTCCTGTGTGCAGGTGTGTGTGTGTGTGTGTGTGTGTGTGTGTGTGTGTGTGTGTATACACACACACACACAAATATACATAAAGAGTCAGGATTGTAACATCCAAAACGATTGAAGGCTCAACCAAATGCCAGGCTGCGCTTGCAGAGGCAAACAGGGCTGATCAGCAGTGGCAGTGGCTACTGGCGAGGCCTGGAGATAGAAGCAGGGTCTGTTTCTCTCTCAGGACCTTGCCAGCAACCAAGCCTCTCTCTTCCATAGGTCAGCAGTTCAAGCCTGCTTGCCAGCTGCCTGGGGCAGCTGCTGATCAGCCCCGCCTCTATGATCAGGCCCGGAGATGCTGACTGGCATAGAGACCAACCAGTCAGAACCAAATCTAAGTGAACTGTGAGGAGTCAGTGGCTGCTTAGGAGGCAAGCTTTTGATGACTGGCATAGAAACTGACCTGTCAGAACCTACTCTGGGTGAACTGCGAAGGCAGAACATAAGGTGGGGGCTGAGGAAGGGTTTTAAGGGCAACGGCTGTTTGGCGTAAGGTATAAGAAAGTGATTCAATTTTTAAATGACTGGCTTGGCAGTGTAGTACATATGGTTGACTATCAGTTCAGATATCGAGATTATGTGTTTTTGCCTGCCAAGAACATCTCCTGCTAAAAAAGGCTTTTCTCCACCATTTAAGCAATCCTATCCTATATAATCTTACTAATAAAGGGTGATATGCTAATTAGACTGGGTCGATTGGCCATCTTCCAGACATCCAACTTAAAGCCATGGTGGGGGGGCCTGGGGCAGAGGCAATTAGGGGCGATCAGGCCAGTAGGGGAGGGCAGTTGGGAGTGATCATGCTGACAGAGGGGCAAGGTAGGGACAGTCAGGCCAGCAGGGGGGCAAGGTAAGGGTGATCAGGCCAGCATACAGACAGGTTAGGGACAATCAGGCAGGCAGGCAGGCAAGTGGAGCCATTCTTCCCAGATTGTGAGAGGGATCCCAGATTGGAGAGGGTGCAGGCCTGGCTGAGGAACCCCCCCCCTCCCACCCCATGCACAGATTTCGTGTACCAGGCCTCTAATTTATGATTAATCTTCTCTGAACATTCACGTGATTTTACATTTCAGTTGAGTATCAACCTAGAAGTGGAACTGTTGGGTCATGAGTTTTGGGGAACGAGTAAGTTCTATAGTATATGGTACTAACGGGGTTGTTTATACCCAGCACTTAATATTCTAGCAGTTAAATAATTGTGTTTTTAATTTGCATTTCCCTTGTATTTAATGAAGTTTAACATCTTTTTAGATGTCCATTATTTAGGTATTCTCTTTATGTCAAGTGTCTGCATTTCTTGTCTATTTTATTAACTACATTTTTGTTATTGTACTAGATGACTGGTACACGAATTCGTGCAAGGGTGGGGTCCCTCAGCCTGGCTGGCGATTGGGGCCTATCTGGGCCATCTCTCCCAGCCTGGGGGGAAGGACTGAAGGAGGTTGGCTGCGCTGACCACCTGGCCGGCTTGGGGGGAGGGACCATGGAAGGTTGGCTGGCCAGTTGGGAGCGGGGCCTAGACCATGGGATGTTGGCTATGGGAGCACACTGACCACCAGGAGGCAGCTCCTATGTTGAGGGTCTGCCCTCTGGTGGTCAGTCCGCATCATAGCTACCAGTTGGTCATCCAGTCGTAATGGTCTCTTAGGCTTTTATAGAGAGAGACTAGAGGCCTGATGCATGAAATTCATGCATGGTGGGGGGGCGGTGTCCCTCAGCCCAGCCTGTACCCTCTCCAGTCTGGGACCCCTCGAGGGATGTCCGACTGCCCGGTAGGATTGGGCCTAAACAGGCAGTCGGACATCCTTCTCACAATCTAGGACTGCTGGCTCCAAACTGCTCACCTGCTTGCCTTCCTGATTGCCCCTAACCAATTCTGCCTGCCAGCCTGATCACCCCCTAACCACTACCCTGTCAGCCTAATTGATGTCTAACTGCTCCCCTGCCACCCTGTTTGCCCCCAACTTCCCTCCTCTGCCAGCCTGGTCACCCATAACTGCCCTCCCCTGCAGGCTTGATCACCCCCAACTGCCCTCCCTTGCAGGCCTGGTCCCTCCCAACTGCCCTCCCCTGCTGGCCTGATTGCCCACAACTGCCCTCCCCTGCTGGCCATCTTGTGATGGCCATCTTGTGTCCACATGGGGGCAGGATTTTTGACCACATGGGGGCAGCCCTCTTGTGTGTTGGAGTGATGGTCAATCTGCAAATTACTCTTTTATTAGATAGGAAGAAAAGAATAGAGGCCTGGTGCATGGGTGGGCGCCAGCTGGTTTGCCCTGAGTAGTGCCTAGATCAGGGTAGGGGTTCCCTTGAGACATGGGGCGGCCTGGGCGAGGGGCCTGTGGTGGTTTGCAGGCCAGCCACGCCCCCCAGTGACCCAAGTGGAGGCCCTAGGATCTGGGATTAATTTATCTTCTATTGAAACTTTGTGACCTGGAGCCGAGGCAAGCCTTCTGCTTGCTACGTAGCGACAGCCATTTCTGTTTGGGTTTATTTAAATTCTGTAATTGAAACTTTGTAGCCTAGAGTGGATGCCTAGGCACTAGGGCTACAGAAGCTTGGCTTCCTCCATCATCCAGGCAACCCTAGCCTCTGCTCTCTCCAGCTCCATGGCTGCCGCCATTTCTGTTGGGATATATCTTCTATAATTGAAACTTTGGCCAAGACCGGTTTGGCTCAGTGGATAGAGCGTCAGACTGCGGACTGAAGGGTTACGGGTTCGATTCCAACAAGGGCATGTTCCTTGGCTATGGGCACATCCCCGGTAGGGGGCATGCAAGAGGCAGCTGATTGATGTCTCTCGTCTATGTTTCTGACTTTCTATCCCTCTCCCTTCCGCTCTGTAAAAAAATCAATAAAATATAAAAAAAATTATAATTGAAACTTTGTAGCATTGAGTGGAGGCCTAGGCTGGCAAGGGCAGGTGGAAAGTTTGGCTTCCTCCATTGCTGGGGAAACCCAAGCCTCCCTTCTGCTCTTAGTGGCTGCAGCCATCTTGGTTGGTGTATATTTGCTCCTGATTGGCTTGTGAGTGTAACTCGATCGGATGTACGGTCAATTTGCATATTACTCTTTTATTAGCTAGGGTTATTTTCCATACATTAAGTTGTAGTAAACCTATTTTTGCCCCCCCCCCTGTATGTTGGTAATGTTTTCTCCCAGGTGTTAGCTAGCCAACACCTTTTTATTTTAAAAATATCATATTTTTAATTTAACCCAATATACCCCTCTTTTCCTTTATGGTTTTGGTGTCTTATTTTCTTTTAAAATATATTTATATTGATTCCAGAAAGGAAGGGAGAGGGAGAGAGATAGAAACATCATTGATGAGATTCATTGATTGGCTGTCTCCTGCACACCCCACACTGGGGCTCTTGCCCGCAATCCAGTCATGTGTCCTGATTGGGAATCAAACTGTGTATACCCATTCTTGTTTCATCTGTGCTCCTTTCCTCTGCCCTGATATTCTGAAGCATAGTTATTTTATCTATAACTATTTTCATACTTATCTCTAAAGGTAAAGATTTAAAAGATAACCATAATACCATAATCATACATAAAATATTAACAGTAATTCATCATTTCAGCTCTATAGTTGATCCAATGTAAAATTTGTCAGACTAGAATCTCACATTTTATACAATTGATTGATATATCCTTAAATTGATTTTATTCTATAGTGCATCCTCCCCTCCTATCCCTTTTCTCCTTCTCTCTCTCCCTCTTTCTCCCTCCATTCCTCCCCCTCCTTATCTTCTGCTTTCCCTTGTTTTTTTAAAGAAACTAGCCTATTTGTCCTATGGAGTTTTTTACATCTGGATTTTTCTCAGTAGGTTTTCACGGTGTTAATATGTTCCTTAGACCTTGCCTTTCCTGTAAATTGGCAGTTAGATCTAGAGAGTTGTCATATACAGATTTGATTTGGGAGAGCGAAAGGGCAAGACTGCTTTTTCGGTGGTGTGTGGTATGTGCTCCCGTCAGGAGGCACGGAATGGTGCTTGTGTCCTTAGTAATGGGAACAGACATCGGTGATCTAGAGAGAAACTGCCGTTATCGCTTATGTTGTCACCCGAACGTTCATCGAGTAAAGGCAAGATAAATGCTTGATTATTTTGCTTTAGTTTTCAATTTTAAGAGTGATGAGTTGGTGATTTCCCAGCATCTCTAAAAGTCACCGAAGAGAGTGGTTTAGTTTTTGTTTTGAAAGTATTATAAACTCATGGATTTACACTTTGAATATTTTTCAATCCATTACACTTATTTTTATGGATGCACAGGATGTCTGTCCGTCTTTGGCCATGGGAAATTCATTCCTGAGTCTTAAGGAGATCACTGCAGGCTTTGGTGGCTTCCCTGCTTTGTAGTGTGACAGGTTGTCCTGGCTCAGATCTGTTCTCTATCCCAGACCTGGAATCAACCATTTCTCCAAGGACCACTGGTTTATTTTAGTGGGAAATGGTATTTAGAGCTGTCTGTGTACTAGGTTGGTCGTTACTGAATTGGTATTATTTCTAGGCTTTTCCGGTGGATAGAGCTAGAATTAAAGATTAAATACATTCCAAGTTCATGCTGTACTTTCTTTTCTGTTTCTACTTAATAGCACCAATTGTCTATCTATGTCTCCCATTCAAAAATCTCATGTCAGCAATCTCAGTCATTAGCCATACTAATGTAATTATTCATTTCTTTTAACCCACTGATACGCCACAGTTCTCAAAGTTAACATTACCAATAACAAAAAGATTTATGAAAATAGTTCCCCCCCCCACCCCTATGGGGACAATCTCATGATGGATTTTAAAGTCATTTGGAATGTTTCCTGTTTGTGGGTTTATTTGTTTGATTTTACTTTATATTTTTAGGGATGGCCTTTTTTTTACTTAATTTTGCTTTGTAATTATAAAATATATTTATATAGTTTTAATATCTAAAAGGAGATATAGTCAGAAGTTTGGCTTTTTCTTGTCTCACCCTAATCCCTGGCTGCTCCATGGGTTTAACAGTTTTATAATTTATCCTTCCATTGTTTATTTTTTAATATAAGGAAATACACCTGCCCAGCCAGTGTTACTCAGTGATTGAGCATTGACAGTGAATCAGATCATGATCGATTCCCTGTCAGGGCACATGCCAGGGTTTCGGGCTCAATCCCCAGTGTGAGGCATGCAGGAGGCAGCCAATCAATGATTCTTACTGATGTTCTATTTCTGTCTTTCTTCCTCTCTGATGTATTCCCTGTGCTTTACTTTACATCCCAGTGACTATTCTGTAACTACCAATTTGTACTTAATTCCTTCATCTTTTCTACCAGTCTCTAACCCCCTTCCCTCTGGCAGCCATCAGTCTGTTCCCTGTATCTGTGAGTCCGTTTCCATTTGTTTATTAGAATTCGATTCTTGTGCCTCATTCTCCTACACACTACCATCTTTCTTCCTCCCCAGTTTAATAATTGTATTTTAAGCTCCTTAGTGCAAAGTATTAGGCTCTCCATAGATGAGAAATTATGCTGGATGATTGGATAATAGAGAAAAATACAGATTGTTACTTACAAATACTGTCTAGTTTATAGCATAGAATAAGCTACTTATTTTGTTGTATATGTATGAGGTATGGTATTGCTGGTTAGTTCTTATAAGACCTCACCCAATACTTAGACCTTTCTGTGTGTGTATGTGCATGTGCTCTTGTCACTGTTTCTAGGTAGAACGGGAGTTAGTAGCACAATTATCAGGGGCTCTTTTTTGTAGGAAAAGATCTGCAAAGCTAAACTATTATTTCTTTTTAAGCCTTTTTTTTTTAATACTTCTCACCTGTTCATTTTTGCCATGACCTTAGAATTAACCTAATTTTTCTAAAGTTTTGATAAATTTTGTCCACAAGTAGGAATCTGTCTCTCTTAAAATAAAGCATCCATAATATATCTGGTCTTAGCTGAGTCATTAAAAAAGAAAAAAACATTTAGTAAGTATTTACTTTAAAGAAATAATTCCTAGCAGTGTCTTTTGGCTTATAAAGTAGAACTTGAGTCCCTCTAGTGGATGGACTATAATTCACTTTCCAAGCTTGAGACAGGAAGATGAGCCAGCTTTCAAACACTGTTCTCTGCACTGGTGTCTCCTCTCCCCGACTGAGAGGCAGTGCTTGGTTCCTCACTTGATTGGCTTGAACGTCAGACCAGATCCACCAGTCCTTCTCCTCTGCCCGTGTGATCCTGGTTCCCTGTCATTTCTTAGCCTGTGACCTCACAAGCTGTGCCTCACCAGCTTCTTTCTTTCAAGCCTCAGCCAGTTTACACTCAGATTTCAAGTTCGTGCTTTTAAGCCATGCAGTTCTTTATAGAAAAGAACACAGTGCCTCCAGGGTCTTTGAGTTGCCTGAAGGAAGTAGTCATACAGGCCCTTTGGGGCACCAGTAGATTAAGGACATTTACTTATTGGAGGAGGTGTTACATACTGATAGCCAGAAGCATGGTAAGGCAGCAGAAGGAACCTGGGTTTGGGATTCATATCCTAACTTTGCAGTTACTACCTGTGTGACCTTGAGCTGGTTATGTAGCCTCTGTCTTAGTTTTCCCTTCTGTGAAATGGGGAGGTGTTAAACCTGTTTTCCAGGTTAAGTATTAAAAGTAAACATGCAGCCCGGCCAGGTGGCTCGGTTGGTTGGGTGTCACCCTATGCACCAGAGGGTTTTGGTTTGATTCGAGTTTGGGCACATGAGGAAAACAGCAGATTGGCCATGACCTTAGAATTAACCTAATTTTTCTAAAGTTTTGAAACTTTAGAAAAGTTTCAAAACTTTTCTGTCTCTCGTCGATGTCTCTCTCTCTCTCTCACTTACCCTCTTTCTAAAAGTCAATAGAAACATAGCATTGGGTGAGGATTAATTAAAAACACACACAAAGAAAACATGCCAAAGAAAAGCCTTTGTGTTTTGAGTGCTCTATGATTGATAGCAGAATTCATGGACATTTTCCTGAGTTCATTACAATGCATTCAATTATTTCTATAACTTTCCCATCTTTTTCCATTCCTGCTCTTTCTTTCAGTCACCACCAAGTAAGCGAAGGAAATTAGAGAAGCCCAGGAAGCCCATCACGTTTGTAGTGCTGGAGTCTGTGATGAAAGAGTTGTCCCTCAGAGCATCATCTGTGGGCGCTGAGACGGCGGGAGGAGGCATAGTGGTTGTAACGACATGGATTGAAAAAATCCTCACTGATCTTAAGGTACCTGGTTATATACATTGAAGAAGTATTTATATCTTTTATTTTATTTTCCTTTAAAAAGGTGGCGGGGGGGTTTGAGAGTAAAAAAAAAATGATTTCATATAAAATTCTGTTTTTTTTCCTCTAAACAGGTCCAGCATAAACGAGTTCCGTGTGGAAAGGGGGAAGTTAGCCTTTTCCTAACAGCCATAGAAAACTCCTGGATTCATTTAAGGAGAAAGAAAAGAGAACGAGTGAGACAATTGAGAGAAGTTCCTCGAGCTCCTGAGGGCGTCATCCAGGCTTTGGAAGAGAAAAAGTTCACCCCCGAGGAGTCGGGCGGTAGCCAAGATGTGGCCCAGGGCGCCCGGGAGAGTGGCCCGTGTGGGCCTGCTCTACAGGAAGGCGAGTCAGCCACTGTTGAGGGCCATGGCCCAATCCAGGATTCGCTTTCCCAGGAAGGAAACCCAGCACCCATGGAGGATGAAAGGAGTGAGGAAAAGGGAGACATGGAGGTTTTGGAAAGTTGTAAAGGCTCTAGCAATGGAGCCCAGGACCAAGAGGCTTCTGAGCAGCTCATCAGCCCAGTGTCTGAAAAAGAGACCCCTCTCCAAGGAGTGGCTGGACATTACCTTTTCAAGTGTTTGATAAACATTAAGAAGGAGGTCGATGATGCCTTAGTTGAAATGCACTGGGTTGAGGGTCAGAACAGGGATTTGATGAACCAGCTTTGTACCTATATACGTAACCAAATTTTCAGGCTTGTTGCCAGTTAACTCCAAACTTTTTGCACAGTTGGAAAAGTTCCATAAAGCAGCTTGCTTGGAGTGGCCCATGGGGTGGCAAGAGGAATTATGCCATGGGAATTACCTTTAAAAACAAAAACAATTCATTTTTAGACCTCCTCCCAACCCCCTTTTTTTTAAGTTACAAGGCATTGTAAGTATGGTAGTTCAGGAGGAAGAATTGTGATTATCAGCATCAACAAAAAGCCATCAGAAAACTCATAATGGATTTAAACCTGATTTAAACTGATTACCTTAGCTTTAGACTGCTTCTCTGAGGCCAAAAGGATTATTTTTGGAATGTGGTCTGGGTCAGAACTGTGCAGAGCATCGTGCTCTCATCTCCCAAATGGAGGCAGTGCAGCTGGGCAGACAGTCTGAGTACCCTCTTCTAGAGTCACCTTCAAGACTGAAGACTTTCTCTGGGTACACATGACTGACTGCCTCTGAGTCAGTCCTAGGAAAAGAACTGGCCTGATGGTAGGTGATGGGAGAGTCAGGGAGAGGAAGCTTAGTAATGCCGGCAGAGGGGCTGGTCTGGGGAGTGCCTGGAAACATCACATTCCTGACCCATGTCCGTTTTGATGTTGCTTATTCCAGAAACAATTAGGTAAGCAAAACTCCCAGGTGTGAGTGACTGAGACACAACAGAATGAAGCCATACTCTTACCTCCAACCTGTTGAAAGTACTGTTTGTAGTAGTTTTACTAGTATATGACATTTGAAATGGAGCTTTGTTTTGTTTTTAATATAAGACTAATTCTGAATTGAAAACTGTCCATCCTGTTTGAATCCTAGGGTTGGGGTTGAGTTTGAATGGGTAAATGATGATAAAAATAAAAAATGGAGTAAGCAGTAGGTTGCTTAAGAAATTCTCATCTATTGGCAGATCAGCTGTAGCTGATCAATTACTACTTTTGTGCTAGTTCCTTAGTAACCCCCTCTGTACTTACCTACCTGTTAGCATAGGAGAATTCTGAGGCCAGGATAACCATGTTCTTAAAAGATGTTTCTAATTGGAATGTCAGGGCTCAGCAGGAAGAAGTTTATTTTTTTGTTCTTTTGGTGTTTTGGGTACTCTGCTGAGCAGCGTAGTGTTCTATTTAGACTGGAATTTTTTCGTATGGTGTCAGACAGAGTCCCTTGTTACTACAAAGAAGACCAGAGCAGAGTAGTTAAGCCACACTTTAGAAAGGCGGCTATTGGTCAGGGCAGAATACTGATGATCTTGGCATATTTGGCAGTAGCTAGGCTGGGCCCTCAGCAAAGATACAGGAAATGAAAATGGGATTATGTTATACCTCCCTGTAGCGATGGAAACAGCTGCAGGAGATACCATATTAACCCATCAGCATTCTTAACCTGGTCCGTGAGCCTCAAGAGAATCATAAACCTCCTGGATTGTTTTTACTTTATTCAAAAACATTTTTTAAATATATTTTTGTTGATGTCGGAGAAGAAGGGAGAGGGAGAGATCGAAACATCATTGATGAGAAAAATCATTCATTGGCTACCTCCTGCGCACCTCTCACTGGGGACTGAGCCTGCAACCCCGGCATGTGCCCACACCAGGAATCAAACCATGACCTCCTTGTTCATAGGTGGACACTCAGTCACTGAGCCATGTCGGCCAAGCCTGGGTTGTTTTTAAAAGCTCTGTGAGCATATGTGTTTGTTTTGTTTTGTTCCTGGAGAGAAGGGTTCCTGACTTAGCGAGAGAGCAGTCAGTAGCTCGGGATTAGGAACCCCTGTTCTAGTCTAACCTCCCGTTTAACAGGATGAGGAGACCAGTCTTGGCCTAGGGTCACACAGAACCAAGATTTAATGCACAGTCTTGGATTCCTCTGGTCCAGTCTCCTGTGCCCACCCACACCAGCCTGCTGTGTTGACCTCTGATGACACATTTGAATCATATGCTAAGCCCAAACCAAGGTAAATTTCATCTTGATAGAATTTTAGGGTAATTGAGTTAGGTGGCAACTCGTGGCCAATAAGTATTTATTTTTTGCTTAGTCGTTTAAAAAATAATGTGCTCGTTAAAAGATTTGGAAAAGTGAAAGAAAACAGCAGCGAAGTCACTCCTGGTCTCAACCTTCTCAGACACAACCACTAGTTTTCCTTCCAGTCTCTCTCTCTGTAGATGGGGTGTGTGATGTTGTGTATTTTATATTACCCTTTTTTCATTTAATACCTTGTATTTTTCCATGTTATAACAGTAGTGCATTTATTTATACTCCTTGCCTGATCAAAATGTATTTCAGGCACAGTATGAGTCTTTGTTTAGATCTAGTACTTAGAGATTCCCAGAGAATAAGCTATGTAACTGGAGGACCGAAGATGTGTACAAGTTCCATTGCCCTGGGTTTTAGTCTGGTGTCATGGAGGAGGTTTTATAGGTGTTGTCAATGCTCTTAAGAGTTTAAAAGGTATGTGACAAGGGAAGCTTCCACTGCTAGAGCTGTGAGTGCCTTCTTTGCATTTGGATATCTATTGAAAACATTTTAAGATATATATTTTTATTGATTTCAGAGAGGAAGGGAGAGGGAAAGAAAAACATCAATGATGAGAGAATCATTGATCAGCTGCCTCCTGTCCGCCCCACACTGGGCATATTTCCTGACCAGGAATGGAACCATGACTTCCTATTCATAGGTTGATGCTCAACCACTGAGCCCTGCTGGCTGGGCCATTGAAAACATTTTTAAAAGACATCTAAAAATTCTTTCAGGTGTGCATGTACTTTGTAACTGTGTGATATGTGGTGTGATAGCATATACCTGTTATAGGGGAAGGGAATTATTTCTTTAAGGAAGTAGGCTATTGCCCCGACTGGTGGCTAAGCTGGCTGAGCTCTGTCTTGTGCCCTGAAAGGCCGCCAGTTCGGTTTCCAGTCAGGGCACGTGCTCATGTCGGGGCTTAATTCCCTGGTCCCAGTGCATGTGGGAGGCAGCCAATCTGATGTCTCTCTCTCTCTCTTCCTCTCTAACAAAATCAATAAAAACCTTTTTTAAAAAAACAAGTTATTGACCCATGTATGGTGTTAAATGATACTTGCCTTAAATGTCTGGAGGTCAACTTCATATTGATGGATTGGTATGGAATTAAATCTTTGTGGTATGATCTTAAATTCTATTCTGATTCCTGGCACTGGCTTCTGATCTTCTACAACTCAAATGGGAACAGAAATTGAACTTGTTTTCCAAAGAGGACTAAAGCTGCTTTTGTTCTTTGGAATCTGTTTTGTTTCCAACAGTTTGCTTCCCTCACCCCACATCCTCGCCTGATTTTTCACTTACCGAGCAGTGCTCCAGGCCCCAGCAGGGCTGGCATCTCTCGGGTAGAGTTTCAGCTAATCTTCAGGGTTCATATTGATAACTATGATGTGATGACACCAACTCTACTAGTAATAAAACTGCCAAGTGTGAAAACCCAAGGCCTCTTAAGGAGCGGTAGTAGCACCCGGCTAGCGGGGCTCAGTGGTTGATCTGGTCACTGACATGAACCAGAGGCCACCGTTTGATTCCTGGTCAGGGCACATGCCCGGTTGTGGGCTTGGTCCCCAGTAGGGGGCATGCAGGAGAGCGCCAACGATTCTCTGTCATCATTGATGTTTCTAACTCTGTTCCCTCTCTCTTCCTCTCAAATCAACTTTTAAAAAAAGGTAGCCTCTCCATCTGGAACCACAGCATTTTCCTCTGTGGCCACACGGGGGCCCCTTTGGCCCCTTTTTCAAGCACCTTAACTGCACTGTGGGGATGGATCAAATTGCACGCGTGGTATTTTCTTGAAATACCCATTTGCTACCCAGATAAATACTTTTATGTAAATAAAATTTGAAAAATAAATGTAGAAAGAAAAATTGATTACCCTATGGTCTTTTTATCTGAGCATAATTTTTCAACTTTTTTTTATGTTTATGGTCACAGTTGACTTATTTTTCTTTCTTTCCATCTGTCCTGCTACTCTAGAATATATCTAAGTAGGGTCAATCCTTTGGATCAAACTCTTTTTGCTATCTAGTTAATTAGGGTGCTATAGGGGGATGGTTAGTGAGCTTAAACAGTAACTTTTCAAAAGTCTTATACGAAGAGTATTAATATAGAGAGTTCTAAGAAAGAAACTATTTTCAATGTTCTTTTGTCTTTATTCTTTTGGTTTATATGGCTGGCTGACTAGCATGCATGGAATGTGTTGTCTACATCAATAGATGGCACAGTTGGTTCTGTGTTGGTATGTATTCTATAGATTGGCTGGGCCTTCTGTCCCACAAGGGCTGTTTCTGTGTAGAACATGTATATTAGTAACCCTGGATTCTGTGGGCTCAAGAAGTTCCATCCAAGCTTATTTTTATGGCACAGGATCAGATGTTCTAAGGGGCCACCCAACAGATCTGCACATTAGGAGGAAGAAGGCTCATTTTGGAAAACGAAGAGCCCTCTGGGGGTAAGAGAGTCTCAGAGATAACAGCAGTTTTATAGCCGTCCTGAAGGTGCCCCTAGGAAAGGGACCACATTTCTTAGGGAAGTTGGTGCTTGGGAGATTGGATCTACTGAAGGAGCAGTAGCCTCAGTAAAAGTCAGCGGTGGCTTGCCGAGACTGGTTTGGCTCAGTGGATAGAGCGTCGGACTGCGGACTGAAGGGTCCCGGGTTCGATTCCGGCAAGGGCACGTACCTTGGCTGCGGGCACATCCCCAGTAGGGGGTGTGCAAGAGGCAGCTGATCGATGTCTCTCTCTCATCGATGTGTCTGACTTTCTATCCCTCTCCCTCTGTAAAAAATCAATAAAATATATATTTTTTAAAAAGTCAGCGGTGGCTTGTTAGTAGAACATATTGGCTTCTGCCTCCTGGAGCAGGGGTTCAAGGATCTGAACCTTTCTAATGCTCCCCAGTGCAAATGTCTTGGTGCTCGTGCCAGCACAGTATTAGCCCTACATGGGTCTCACCCCACTAGCAGTGGGGCCTCAATACATGCCAGAGAGTTCCTGCTCTGCTCCGTAAAGACATTCAGATCCTCTGCTGTGACTCACCCAAATGACTAAAGCAGTGGTTTATTATTTTAATTGCTGGTTGCAACAGTTAATGCTGCCTTTTGGAGGATGTGCTTTTACTCCAGGGACTATGTTGTGACCGAGTGAAGGCCTTGCACCGCTAAATGCCCTTTGGGGTATAGCCGACCTGCCTGTCTCGGCTCATGCAAAACTCTCAGGGACTCTGGGCTCTCCTCTGGGAAATGGAAGAGCCAGGGAAATGAGATAAGAAGGAATGAACTAGAAAGTGCTAGTGAACTTGGCATAATTGGCTTGTATAGGATGTTCTTGAGAGGGCAAAGGATGTTTAACTCCTAGGCTATTTAGCCACTCTAAGGGAATGCAAAACAAAAGAGCACAGGC